>CAVNZK010000087.1:0-1200000 GCA_963693345.1 Pieris melete | reverse complement strand
CGACGAAACGAAAGCCTTACAAATTTTTCAACAATAAATAATATTTACTAACGAAAATTTCGATAAATGCCAACTTAAAGAAAAATACTGGTCAATTTTCTGTCACTGTGTTGTATTGTTTGCGATAAGCACGCGAGAGCATTCGTTTTGAGAGTGCTCAATTGTGCGAAGCGTTGCTGTAGTTGGAACATTCAACGTTGAGCATTATGCCGCATAATGCGCTCTAGTGCTGTAATTGGAAAACGCACCATATCTATCATTGCTCATGCCAGCGATGTAATATAATATATCGGACTTGTCTAATGCCTAGTCATTGGCACAATACTTGGTTTATATTGAATAAGAATTGTTATTGTGATTTCTGAGGAATCCATTAATTAAAAGTAAAGACACCATAATAACATTATTTTCTTTAAGACAATAATAATTATTACTAGTCACTATTCAGATAACAGACTATGTTTTTAAATTTTGTTTGTCGATTTGTCAACATCACCTACAACTGTCAATTATGAAGTTTGAATGTGAACTGTCATAGTCACGCCGAAATACGAATGTCCTTTGAGAAATTTCGTAATATTTTATGAATTGTGATCATTAGTCATTACTAAGCAGGGATATCTTTAAAAATTAATAAGAATGGGTAATGCTAGTGCAAAATCAGCAGAGATTCCGGAGCTACCGGCACCAGCTAATGTTGAAAAACCAAAGCTAAAACCATGCTGCGCTTGTCCTGAAACCAAAAGAGCAAGAGATGCCTGGTAAGGTTATTATTAGTTGGACGAAATCCTTATGTAATGTGTATGGACTATGCATCATAGATATTGTTAAGTCCTAAATCTAAGCGTATAGGTAATTTTTTTATTATGTTTTAACTTGGACACTAATGCAACAATTTTTAAATGGGGTTGTTTAAAAAAATGTATATGCGACGAGCATATATTTATATAGATTCTAGTTAAGACTTCAACAACAAAAAGCAATGTTTTGATTAATGATTCATGATCAATAATATGAAAATAAATTTAGTATTTCTGTATTATGAATAATATAAATTATATTTTTAGCATAATTGAAAAAGGCGAAGAAGAATGTGGATCACTAATTGAAGATCACAAAGCTTGCATGAGGAAAATGGGATTTAACATCTAGGTCTTTCAATAGACCATAATATTTACTACTTGTTTATAGTATAATGCTTCATGGTATGATACTTAAATTCCTTAATTCTATAAATGGAATATCCTAGGGTTAGATTTAGACTTGAGACTTAGCATGACTATAACTTTCCTATGTTAAAATGTAATATGCATTCCATGTACGGGAGCCATATTTTGTGCTAAGTGCTAGTCATACCCTTAGACTTTTTTTAGGAAGAGAGGTATCAAACAAGCAATAAAGATATTGACAATCTCCTCTTGTGTGTATACTAATTTATAAATATTTCTTAACTAAGAGTGAAATAGAAAAGGCCATATATTTCATTTGTTGTACCCTATCAAGTTATTTGAAATGTGAAAGTAATCTATGCTTTATTTGGTAACATCTAAAATTTAAACACCTTATTTATTAGGCCAAAGAAAATTATTTAATTGTAATGTAGTTTTAGAATAGTTAAGATTTTTCATATAGACTGTTATGATCTATGTGAATTGTGATTTGCACTTATTTATTTTGTTGTATTTTATGTAAATAAAAAGTTAGTTTCTTATAAACATTTTTCATTTTCAAAAAAATCTTAAATAAATAAAGTCATCCTAATTAGTAAATAAGCAAATTAGTGAAGATAATAAAGTTGAAGTAGAAAAAAAAAATTAAATGTATGTAAGGTAAATACATAATTAGCTTTTTTTGTTAATTTACTTAATGATGTATATAATATATACATAGGTTCTGTATTTTGTGGCAAAAAACTGGCCATATTAGAATTAGTTAAATAAAGCTTACCATTTTTTCAAGTTCACCAAAACTATTACATAATTTAAAATTGGTAACTAGTATTAAGTGAACTTGGTAACAATAAAAATGTTTTATCAGTTCGAGTTCAAGTACTATCACATTAGATGCTTACGTTATGAGAAACATAACAAAATGATAATCAATTGCGATTTAGCTGCCACCGGCAGTGCTCTGTTCGAGACATTAAGATATGTGTATAGGGAAGAAAGATGCGTTCCAAAAGGAATAATATAAACAAATGTGGAATTGAGTCTGCTGCAAGTTCTTTTCAATCAGCTGATAGCTATGGGTAAGTTTTGAATTATGGTACATTTATTTGATTAACATTTTGGAGTAGACAAATAGTATTTAAAAAATTATATTAGTGTGAATAATTTAATCTGGATGGTTTGGGATCCTAGAAATACTTTGTTTCTCTTAATATTAAATAAAAAATGATGTGTTGTTTAGCTTTTAACTAAAATAATGTTTTTAAAAATTAGAATTCTTAAGGTATATATTTTCTTTCAAAATACATTGGTATACAGTTTTGTTTGTAATTAGGCGTTGTTCGAAATCCCGAGAAAGTATGCGGATTTTTAACTTTTGATATTCTTAAAACCGCTATAGATTACTTTTTAATTGTAAATTAGGTTTTGACAGTTTTAAAATTAGTTTCTGAATAAAGGACATATATACTTATATGTAATTTGACCATTACGGATATTACGCATACATTCGGTTTTTTTAATGTGAAAATGCGATTACGCATGCGCCATGGATGTCGTGTATGACATCGGGGACTGTGGGGCTGGGTCTATGCTCAAAGCCCTCGCATACATTCGCTACGCTAAGTAGTTTTATAGCAAGCCTGTCAAAATTTTAAAGCGATAAAAAATTTATGGCGGCATATTTTCTATGTTTCAACTTTCAAGACAATAGTGATTAGTGATCCTTTTAACAGTAATCCCCATTTAAGCAATGGTTACACATAATAATTAGATTATACAATAAATAATATCTGAGTACTTAAATCACTTCCTATTCTAAATTTAGCCGTTTGGGTCAAAGTTAAAGGGCACAATCGAATGATGAAATAATTAACAATTATTTCATCAATTCGATTGTATTACAATTTAGACCAGTCTTTTTCTTTGGGTCAATGACCTAATTATTTATCTTAATGTAAATACGTGTAACATACGCACGTTTTTTGCAATGCACATAATTAATATTACATATATTCATTTTAAAGATATCTTAGTATAAAAAACACTGGAATGACCGTACATATTTTCAATTGTTGTTTGGCTGCGTCTCTCTGTTTGTACACGTGTATAAACTCAAAAACTACCTGTGCTGTGTATTATTCATATTTGTAATATGTAAATTGACAACGGAGATCAACTTTGGACGTTTTATTCACTCTAAGGTCCTGGTAGGCAAAAATCCGACAGTTCTTCACACCGGAACAACTTCTTAATCTTTATCAAACTCAATTCCGTTCGTGTTTGGACTGAAGTCATCTGGTAGCCTTGAATGCTATTGCGCAGAGGCGATGAGAACTTGGGAGAAACTGATCGTGGGTGGTACACAGAAGGCAGAAGATAACGTGGACGTTCACTAACCAGATGGACCGTTCAAGTGAGGCGCTTAGTGAAGCGCTGGACAGAAACCGGTAGAAAGAAGAAATAGTCCGCTTCAGGTGCTTCCTTGCTGACCACGACACTCAACATGAGCTGCCGATCAGAGAGAAAGAAATTGATACAACTTTTTATGCGCTAAGTCTATCTACAACTAATTGAGAAGATTTGAGTCGTGCCAGAATTTATATATAATTGTAATAAATAGCCTAGTGGCTTCAGCGTGCAACTCTCATCGCTGAGGTCGTAAGTTCGATTTCCATGCCGTACTTTATATATCTACTAGCGGACCTGACAGACGTTGTCCTGCATGATATTTCAAGCGATTAGGATATTACACAAAGTATGAAAGTACCTTCTGCAGCACCACCTGCCGGGCTGATTTGTGAATCTAAACCATTCCCAGATCCCCTTGAACACACACAAAAAATTTCATTAAAATCGGTCCAGTCGTTTGAGAGAAGTTCAGTGACATACACACTCACAGAAGAATTATATATATAAAGATGTGCGCATTTAACATTCGCTCGAACGGGAAAGGAAAACATCGTAAGTAAACCGACTTGCCTTAGTAGACTCAGAAATCTGAGTAGAGACTTAAAAAGTTTGTAGCGCCACTGATTTTTTAAAAATCAATCATAAGATTTAAATGACTCGGCCGTTACATATTTTAAATTACGGAATATGTTATATTTGTATGTACAATGTTGTTATTTAATAAAATATATGAAATTAAACACACTGGTTAATTGACATGTTTATAAAATAACTCAAAGTAACGTTAATTATCTTTAGATCAAGGTCCCTGTGGTGAGGAAAGTGGTAATTTCATTGACTCGTCATAAAGATTAATTGTAGGAATGTATATAAATTGTATAAAGCGGAAGTTTCTTTTAATGCGCATATCTCGAAAGGTTTGAATTGAAAAAATGTCAGATCAGCCCTGCGATTCTAAAACTCACTTCACGAACTCACACAGCGGTATTCGCATCGGCGGTCGCTCTCAAATCAGTCGTGAAGCAGTCATTTTATGATTTGGCATTCTGATAAACAATAAACTACAAGCTTCCACCATTTCAGAATGCCAAATCATAAAATTACTGCTTCACGACTGATTTGAGAGCGACCACCGATGCGAAAACCGCTGTGTGAGTTCGTGAAGTGAGTTACAGAATCGCAGGGCTGGACTTTTCATTTATTGAAGACCAAACCGACCAAATACCGTAGGATATATATAACTAAATAGAAACAAACGACTTACTTCCAATTCTGTTTCATTTAAAAAAACAAAATACAACACTTTTACAATTTATTTATTGAAGTTTTACTTCTTTTGGCGCGTTAGGGGAAAATGATAAGAGTACATTTTTACGATGCGCGGGCACACCGTCACAAAAAAACGACACCCTGAAGTTAGCTATAGTCAACATTTTAGTTTTTTTGTTATATTCAAATAAACTTTATTAACCTAGAAAATGCCTTATTATAAAACAATCAATGTATTTAATACCTTTTCTATTGTTGTGTTTTTTCTACAAACTTAAAAGAAAGATTTTTATCTTGTTACGCCAAAGAAGTATAACTTCTAACGCCTGTAAATAAGTACACACGTTTTTTCTATTTATTTTTAGCGGTTTCCTCAATGTTTTCCTTCCGCATACGTGTTAGTGACGCATAAAATAATATCCATTAACTAATTTGAACATTAGGCGAACACTGCTATGCAACAAACATACTTACTAGCGCGCGCTAGCAGTTAGCGCAGCGACCCAATGTGAGCTTCGTTCTCCGAAACTAAAAAACCACCAGCTTTGCCGATTTAAAAAAAAAATATGTAATGACCTACATAATATAAAATGGGCTGCGTTTATCTATCTGTGCGGACAGGAGCTGCTTAAAACATATACTTTTGTGCTATATAATGTAGACAATATTTGCACTATTTTGAAACATCTTGTTTTTGGGGATGTCGATTAAGTAGAAAACTCAAAGCCGACTCGTAACAGTTGTACCTAGTACTTGTGCATTTTGCTCCTATAAAAACTAGAGTTTTAACCGGACGGTAGCGACTCGGGTACAAAATAAATATAACTCTAGATAACATAGACCAAGGTCTAAGATATGACACGTAAAACTTATCAACTAATCAAATGTTACACCTAACCTTACGCATTTTCAGTGCAGCTGCAAGCAATTCGTGAGCTATGAGTTTATATTTATGTTACACATATTTTCCCTCCAATTAATCTGACGGCTTGCAATTTTTAATTGTCTATTCCTAATGTCAGACATTATGTATTAAGATAATCAAGGAGGTTGTTCCACGAAGGGTTTACTCGCCATAGATAATGTTTTAAATTTTTATTTTTTGGGCAAGTAGGTAGGTGTATTCCTACCTTTTTATTTGATAATATTAGTTCAGTTACCCGCGTATATAAATACGTTGTTAGAAGCTTACTTTGTAGGAGTATATTGTGTCTTCTTTTGGTACGATTGTAAAGTAGGTAAATACTTAGTAAGTTTGTGATTTGCTATTAACTGTTAATCTCGAACAGAGTTTTTGGCAGTGCCTGTTCGGACTTCTCAGAATGCGAAGAGGGCGAGGAAAGGCATAAAGGATCTTATAAATACAAGTAAGACATCTTTTACGTTTTAGACATCATTTTAACTGTATACAGGTTAATCTCAATTATTTATTTGAAAGCATTTTTGTTAAAATGTTTTTTTAATATTCGTGAGGGTGATCCACTCCAGTGCACCAACAATGTTTCCTATTTGATTTCGCAATCGACAGTTGCTCGTAAACAAAGCAATCACTGAAACAGACGCAAAAAATTATCTGCGACATAGTTAAGGAAAATTATAATGAAGATATGTACTACTAATGTGATTCCTGCGGCCCTATTACTCATATGAGTAGTTTTTATTAATCCTTAAAAATCTTTTTCAGTCAAATTCCCTCATTGTCAACGAGCATCGCCAGTTTCCAAAGCGTTATGGAGCGAGAGACTGCGCCGTTGCTGCTTTCCCCATCCTATATGCCGGGATACAAAAGCACACGCTTCGCCAGTTCTGATACCCTGGTATGTGATAAAATATAAATATTAAGAAATTTAAAGACAAATAAATATATTGTATTTACAATATTCCTATATTGTAGTAATAATAATAAATAAAAATGGACAAATAGAAAATTTAAATGAATTTAAAAAGTTTGCTCCATGTGGCCAGTGTACCTTTAATGGTGGCGTTTCCTCACTGTATTGCGATAATTATTCGTTAAGCGAGGAAAGCTCCAGCTCTGGATTCGCCGGTACCTACTATCAACCAGGCGCCAAGTTATTTCTTTAATTAGCTGTGCCCTTGAACCCCACGGCCCAAGAGTCTACTCCAAAGGGAACAAACACAAAATACTCTTATATATTATTATATTTCTAGTACTTATATTATTTTTATATTTGGCTTAGATAAAAAGTCTATCGTCAGATAATAGATGGAATACTATAGATATTTTGTTTCTATCGTAACAAAATCTTTGATAAGCGCTACTTCTATGGGTTAGTTGGTCTCATGGCATGATGTTTCGATATTTGGTGAAACAATAAGGTTTAGGATAAGTAGCCACTGACGGCTACTAAAACAATTCTGTGGCTCAACGCCTATCGTTCTGCAATTAGCCGTTTTTTAAAGCAGTTTTGGCGGCACACCACAACTATGTGGACCCTAAGAATTTCCCGACCAATCCAAGTTAGGGTCCTTCATGAAAAGAGCGTAGCAATAATTCTTAATAGACTGGCATCGCCCTTATGGCATTGAGAAGACAAGCCAAATCATTTATTCATATAGGTAACATTGTCACTTATGAACGTCAAAATATCTTAACAACGTTAAATTACAGAAGACATTTTGACGATAAGTGATAAATAACATAGGTTAATTTCATGATGTTCATACCAGGAATTATTTTATCGACATATTAATTTACTATCTTTTTAAATATAATTCTTAAATTTCCAGGGTCCAGGCGAATTATCAGACAGGGATATTATCGAGACATACAAACGAACACATGTGAAACCAGATAAAGAAAACAAGAAACAGAGCTCCCTCGTTACTATGTAAGCACAGCTAAAAGTATTACGTAAGCAGATTTACTGTTTTGTTTACAATGTTTACCCACATTACATACATTGTGTAAAAAATATGTGAAAAAAGTCAATAATTACTGTTGACGAAATCACCAAATAAGAAAATCAAAGCAGACACCCCCCCCCCATTAGTGCTTACGTATTCCCAGTTTGCTCGCATATACCTACTAATTTAACCATGACTAACAGATCAAAGTGTATGAACATGTGTCTATTTCACTGTCAAAATTTAAAATCTATAATACAATTGAGTGATACCGCATATACTGTCTATGTGATTCATAGACAATAGATTTTCTGGAACAGACTAACATATAATGTCAAAACATTACAGTTTTTCAATATGGAATACAATAATGGGGTCATCCCTTCTCACAATGGCGTGGGGAGTTGAGAGGGCCGGTCTTCCAGCTGCTCTTACCTTGGTGGCTTTGATGGCAGCTCTCTGTTTATTCACTGCTTACCTCTTAATTCGGGTCAACGCTTATCATGGTTTGTGTATTATCTGTAATATCTTTATATTTAACCGATTTAAAAAAAAGGTTATCAATTTGACCTGTATCGGTATATGATATACGTACGAGGCACTTATCTCTTGCCCCAGGGGACAAAGTCGTAAAGCACTATTGCGTTTTAATTTTTCTTTTTTTTGACTTTCTTGGGTAATTTTTTCAGAATTTTTGAAAAACATTTTATAGCATGAGGCTCACCTGATGTTAAGTGATACCGCCGCCCCTGGATACTTATTGCCACAGGCTTCGCAAGCGCGTTGCCAGCCTTTTAAGAATTGGTACGCTCTTTGAAGGACCCTAAGTCGAATAGGTTCCAAAATACTTCAGTGGGCAGCTGGTTCCACATACCGGTAGCAACTGTCTTGGGAGACGAGATTTCGTATTCTGCTTAAATGCAGTTATCTGTAGCGCTGATGATATCAACCTTGGAATTATGAGTTACAATGGAACTTCTACTGAAACATACGGGTATAACCCGGCAGCATATCATAATTATTATTATCAATTAATAGGTGGCGACACATTCGAGGTTCCATCTCTCTGCCGCCTTTTGCTTGGTCCCAGGGCAGAAGCCGTGGCACACGCCTTCAGCCTTCTCGTATTAACTGGCGCTAACGTCGTGTATTGGATTCTCATCACGAACTTCCTGTATTATACAGTCAATTATTTTATTGGTGAGAACACATTTATTTATTTCGTAATCCTATTATAAAGTAGGTATAGCTAACTAATATATACGTAGGTATATAAATATAGTTTAACGTGACAACATCATAACAAAACATTGATGAAATGATTGCATACTTTTATGAATAAAATTGATTCATTTTTATTGAATTATCACTATTTTGTATGGATACAAAGGAGTGAATCCTCGAACGCATAGGCCAATCGGGTAGTAGAGAGATAGCTGTGGCGCAAGCGTACAATGAGCGTAACGGGACAATGAATCATGCTTTTTCGTGCTTGCAGCCGGCGGCGTTCATCGATTTATTAGACGTTGTCACGTCAAAAAATAATTACTTAACATATAGCCACAGATGGATACATAATACAAAAAATACTAAAATAATAATAAAAATGATTAAATACGTAATACCTAACTCGGCTGTGCTGTGTGATGGCGTGAAAGTGAGAGGGTATGCACGTGATGAAGTAAGAAAATAGTAAGCACGTTAGAATATAGACGAAACTTGTGGTCTCTCCCGCTTTTGCATGGCTGAATTTTTTAAATATAAAATAAATATACTCATGGAAAAGTACTATAAAAAAAGATGACAAAAATCGTTCCATTATTTTTTGAGTAAACATACAAAATACTTTATAATATTAGTATAAATAAACCAAATTTTCAGAGGAACCTCCTGTCAACGCAACCAGTCATAACTCATCAGTGCTGCTGTGCCCCAAACATGAACTGATCCCCGGGTCCTCAAGTGTAGCTCATGATCCATCCCCATTCTGGGGCCTGCATACTACTGTACCCTTTTACGTAGCGGTTTTAGTATTCCCACTACTTAACTTTAGAAATGTGACATTTTTTACCAAGTTTAATTCGTTGGGTGAGTTTTTTCTAAGTTAAAAAGGTGTTATTACTAAATATAACCTCATCAAAGTTTAAATATTAGCAATAATTTATATTTAAAACTCCATCGAGACCTATTGCCGAGTCGTTTTAGAAACTTTGCCGTGCTAATTTATTTGATATTATTATTATTTTCTTTATTCCCACATATTTGCGGATGCTTGGTGGACCCATGCGACTTCTTCAATACAAAGAGTCCCCTACATAATCTCGTATCACGATTAAAAATCTTTAATAATTAAATACATTTTGCTATTTCAAGACTGCGTTTGGTACAACATATATTACTTACTTGGCACTACTCTTATATATAAGACTCGGTTATAACCGATTAGGAAAAAACTGTCGTGCAAATTTTCCTGTGGCTGTTAAATTCTTTTTTGCTTGCCTTAGATTACCTTGAGGTATTTATGACTAAGTTTCCTGTTTGTTGTATGTACCTTCTTATTTACGTTGGTTTGGTTTTTGTATTGTTAAAATTATATTTTTGGTTTGTTGGGTACACCTAAAAGTCTTCCTATTGTAAGTTTTTATAAACGAGTACGAAGGGAGCACCTTATTAATATAATGACTGTTATTGTATTGTAAAGCCAAAAAATCGGGGTTTGATTTGTAGTCGCATTAAAATGTATCATAATTTTTTTTTGTAGGTATGTCATATCAAAATTACAGAACTATTCCTTAAACGAATTTATATTTGTTATTTAATATTCCAGGTACACTATCAGTACTGTATTTACTGATATTCGTCCTAGTTAAAGGTGCCTCTTGGGGTATAAACCTTAATATGCCCCTTGGCCCACGGGGTGGGACAGATGCGGCCGTATTAAGTGGGATGTTGGCACTATCCTTCTACATACACAATATTATTATCACGATTATGAGCAATAATGAACGGCAAGATAGAAATGTAAGTTAAATCTTAAAATTGCTCCTTCGATGCGGAATCTTTATAACATCTTATTGAAATTGTTAATTATAACCAAAATCCGAGTTTAAGTGCATCTATTTATTAGAATTTTACATGTTAATGTTGAACGTTGTTATTGATTAAGCAATTAACTTAACCTAAAAATGGAATCATTTTTCGTATACATGTATGCGGTATGTACATAACTCTTCCGAATCATTACTTTCCTAAGTCATTTGCAGAAATTCAAAGAATGAAAAAATTTCAATAATTTTAATTTTTTTTACGCTATTTATTTTAGGGTCGGGATTTAACCATAGCATTCCTACTGGTAACTATTACTTATACGGTTGTGGGCGCCGTATTCTATGTGTGCTTTCCGTTGGCCAAAAGCTGTATAGAAGACGTAAGTAACATACAAAATACAATAAGTAACTCAAAAAAAAAAATACAAAAAGTCAAATCATTTCAATTAGGCATATTAAAAAGATGACTCTATAGTCGTATTTTTAATTAGACGAAGCGAACTGAAATGTCACTTTGTAAAATAATGTTGCCATATTTAAAGTAATAGTGATTCGTTCAGTTCTTGATCAATCAGATGAATGAACAATGAGTGTGAATAGTCAATCATTTCAAACAATAAAAGAATATTATTTCTATTTCAAAATTGTATAAAAGTGCTCTGATATAAGTTAGATACTAGTACTATGTAACTACAATCAGTTTTTTGACGTCTTATTACAAAGCGCGGCGCGGCGACTAGTGCCATCACCGATCATTAATTCAGGGGTTTTTACTTTGTCACAACACTATTTTTATTTCATTAAAAACTGACAACACCGTAAACGTCAGTTGATATCGTCTAAATAAAAATTCGACTATAGTTGCCCCTTCCAAAAGGAAGTTTCATATGGAGAAGGATACAATATTTTGTATACATTGATTTGATAATTAATGTGAAGACATGTACCTAGAACAAAAAACTACTATACTAAAATAAAATAGACGCATGGTGTTATTAAAAGCAATGGAGCAGATAATAGATACCTGGTGCTCACATATTAATTAATACAAGTATTGCAACTATAGATTTTACTAAGTAATAAATGTTGTATATTGTCCAAATTATTTATTATGAATTGTCTAATTTCTGCCTAAAAACATGACAACAATAAGTTTAAAAAAATTTTTTTTTTTCAGAACATATTAAATAATTTTGAAATGCACGATGTAATGACGGTTGTCGCGAGAGGATTGCTACTATTCCAAGTAAGCATTTTTTTATAGATTTCTCCCCATTTTATTTACAGAACTGGCCTCTAAACGGGCAAAAGACTCACCTGATATTAAGTGCACATAGACACTCAATGCCAGAGAGCCCGCGAGTGCGTTGCCGGCCTTTTAATTTTAAACGATGTCTTCTCAACACTGAGTTAGAAATTCAATTATAATACAGTGAACCTGAAACCTTATTGAAATTTGCATTGAGGTCCCGGAACTTTTTCATCAAATTACCTCAGTTTCTTTTTGAACCTGGTTAAATGAGATTTGATTCTAGGATCTTTTTGATATTTAGCTCTATTATTAAAACTCAATTCCCTGTATACTAGTGAATGCAACCCCGATCTTGCGAGATCTTGATCCCGCGAGATCTCGCGCCATTTTTCGAGATTAATCGCTTCTCTAGCGCTACTTATCAGACAACAGAGTCGAGACTCTTAGATTCTTAAGAAGTTATTCCAAAATCACTCCTAAATATCTAGCATTCCGAGACCTTGAAAATACCGAGATCTCGCGAGATTGTAATTTTCAATTGAAATAACGATTTCGAGATTGCATTCCCTACTGCATACTATACCTACATCAGGCTTGGACAGGTAACGAAGCATTAACAAACATCTTAATTTATTTGCCACATGCTTTGTTTGTCAGTACTCTTTTTTGACCTACAAAAAAGTAATAAAAGTGTACTAATAAACAACTGTATATTTATAAACAACTAGCTGGCCTGGCGAACATCGTACCGCCTAACAGTCGATTCTTTATTTTTTTTAAATACTTATTCTGCTATTCCAGACACCGGTCTAGCTAGTAAGATAAAACAAATAAAGTTGATAAGACAACAAATACATTATGTCAAAAAATTTAAATTTACCTTCACGGAACCCCTCCACTAACACTTGAACTTTATGATATTATGGTATTAAAGTTCAAATTGACTTTTAAGTAATCTTACATAATATTTTGTATGGGAAAATAGAAAGTTTGTTTTTAGACTTTTTCACTCAATTTTTTTTAATTTTTCTCTCCGTAAGAACCATCCTCGTACTTCAAGGAATATTATAAAAAAGAATCAGACAAATCGGTCAAGCCGTTTTCATGTTATGTCGTGACAACGGAAAACGGGTTTCATTTTTATATTCTGGCTATTTCAGGTAATAACAGTATATCCTCTAGTGGTATATATGTTGCGAACCGAAGCCATTCTCCTTCTTCCATTAAAAGATTCGGGGAAGGTCACCATTTTAATCAATCTCCTGTTGATTAGCGTCAGCATACTTGTGGCCTGCCTTTGTCCTAATGTTGGGACTATCATAAGGTACGTGTAAAGCCTGATAAGATGCAACCAATATACTAACATAGGTGTAACGTCATTGCAGTGATTGTAGACAGAGACTGTAGGTGGCGCTACTCATGTTTCATACAAATAAAATGAAAAACAAAAATATTTCGTCATTAGAATGCATTTGCGTCATTGCACAACGGACGAGAACTGGTACTAAACTTTCCGCCATCCTTTCTAATCGTCAAGTTCTTTGTTTTGTAGACAAGTATATAGGTGATCAGTCAGAGACATTTCAACTTTAGGGTCAATTCAATTGATTTTTCTCTCTTTAAATAAATCGATTTGTCACACATCGAGTAACTTAAGAATAATAGTTTTTTGTATATTCGGCAGTTTGTACATGATATTTTTTTAATTTTTCGACTGACAAATGACATTTATTTTTTACGTTTAGTCACCATTTTTTTCATTTAACGCATAGATGGTGCAGCAAAATTCGATTAAAATGTGTAGTTTTCCTACATTAGTTTCTTACATCGCATATTTTATCTTTGCTTTAAAAAAAAGTAACTAATATAATATAAAGTCATTTCTGCCAAAACCCTTTTAGTCGATATCAACTCCGGGGAAATAAAAACAGATAACATAATATAATCGATTATTAATATTTAGATCGATTAAAATAAAATAATTACTACGTTTTCACACCCCTGATTCAAAATCGAGACATTGACAAATACGTTTTTGACATACTGGAGTCGAAACGACCTTGCCTTGCCTTCTAAGCCGAAACTCTAGTAAAAATATCTTCTAGGTACACCGGTGCAATCAGCGGCTTGGTGCACGTATTCACTCTACCGTCTCTCTTGTTCATGAGATCTCTTCAGCTGAGAGGAGAACTCACATTCTTTAAGGGGTTATTTTATTCGGCCATTATCGTTTTTGGCGTTTTCAACCTTGGCATGCAGTTCTTTATATCATAATTATAAATTGTTATTTCTTAAAGCTTATATTAGGAATTTATTGAGGCGTTATGCACCGGAGGTTCGAACCCTGGTAAAACAATAATTGTGTCGAGCTGCTTGGTTTGTAAGCAACGCCTTGAAATTATTAACGAAATGTACCCATGTCTCATAACGGGACTCGAACGTCCCTAAGATATAATTGTATAAACATCTAGTCATAGATTACATAAATAAAACTATATTTTTAATTTTGTGTTTTATTTTTCTTTTATAACAACATTTATAAAAACCTTTCGCTTAACTAAATAACATTCCATTATTTTATTATTCTTAATTCAGTATAAACTAACTAATAAATCTTTAAATATTAAATATAAAAAAAATTATTAACACAATTAAAAGCTGATCAAAATTTTTTGGTATAGATTTAAAATACATTTTTATTTTAAAATTACGTAATCCATTACACCATAACCAACTAAACAACATAATTTTAATAATAATTGGAAACAGGAAGCCGTTTGATTATCCTAAACAAAGATGGCGCTATTTGCAAAAATATAACAGGTAATTATATAGTTCACATAAAAAATCCAAATTTTCGAGTTTTCACTCACAAACCACTGGAAGTTTTATTAAAAAAGTAAAAACAACTGAAAGTTTATTTTATAAAAAAAATTAAATATCGTTATTTAATCGATCATTTATAAGGTTTATGTAATAACGGTAGGTTTGTCGCGGCCGGTGTACTTCTGTAGATCCGATATTTGCAGCGCAACACTAATAAGTGGTGCTAGTTTTTCCTGAGCCGAGCCGAGGACATCACTAGCTTCGTAGGAATCTATGTATAATCTAAAAAAAATATTTATATATATCGGGTGTTTTTTTTCAGTGCAATAAAACAACGATGGATTATTGGACTGACATGATTTTTTTTTATTTGAAAGATAATCTTGTGGCAATACATTTTAAATATGATTTCTGGCATATGACTGCCACGGCTGGCTCGCATATAGTCCAATCTGGACGTCCAATTTTCGATGACTTTTTTCAACATTTGTGGCCGTATATCGGCAATAACACGGCGAATGTTGTCTTCCAAATGGTCAAGCGTTTGTGGCTTATCCACATAAACCAATGACTTTACATAGCCCCACAGAAAATAATCTAGCGGTGTTAAATCACAAGATCTTGGAGGCCAATTCACAGGTCAAAAACGTGAAATTAGGCGGTGTCTTCCAGTAAATCGATTGTGGCACGAGCTGTGTGACATGTTGCGCCGTCTTGTTAAAACCACAGCTCTTTGACATCATGATTGTTTAATTCAGCAATGAAAAAGTTAGTAATCATGTCTCTATACCTATCACCATTGACTTTAACATTCTGGCCATTATCGTTTTTGAAGAAGTATGGACCAATGCTGCCACCAGCCCATAAAGCGCATCAAACAGTCAGTTTTTCTGGATGTAACGGTGTTTCGACATACACTTGAGGATTAGCTTCACTCCAAATGCGGCAGTTTTGTTTGTTGATGTAGCCATTTAACCAGAAGTGTGCTTCATCGCTAAACAAAATTCGCTTATGAAAATCGGGAACAACGGACGGGAAAATTGGACGTCCAGATTGGACTATACCCGAGCCAGCCATGGCAGTCATATGCCAGAAATCATATTTAAAATGTATTGCCACAAGATTATCTTTCAAATAAAAAAAAAATCATGTCAGTCCAATAATCCATCGTTGTTTTATTGCAATTTAAAGTTCTATACCTCTAAAAAATACACCCGATATAATTTGTAAAAAAAATAAAATAATAATTTTGCTGGCAATCGAACCTAGGACATGCGTTATGTGTTATAACTGTAATAGTAACTGAGGCAAACCTAGTACAATGTAAGTAATAGGCATAATATAATGTAAACAAATGTATTATAACTGTCTTTATTTCTCTGTGTTAAGGGATTAAGAATGCACATTTCGCACAGTCCACTAACCTCACAGTTGCTCCAGAGCTGCCTGTACCACTGAGACGCATCACAATACGGGATCCGTCCTCAAAAACTATACGGAGACCCTGAAATTAAAAAAAATATTAAAAATACTTTGAAGCTTCAAACAATAAAATCCATTTCAGTTCAGTTTATTTAGTATGGGCCGATGGCTGGCCATGCGTCATACTCGTGAACGGGTGCTACTTGTCGCGACTGGTCGTACTTGAATTCGTGTATGCGGTGATATTAGTTTGTTGTCTTCAAGTCTTTGTTTTTAATTAATGTTATTATTATTAATTACTTAAGACGTCATGTGGAACATGGTGTAATGGTTGCAGCTCCTTACAAACGTGTAAGAAAAAAACATGGCGAAGAAAAAGAGTTTCGGAGAGTTTTTTGCCAGTTCTTCTTTTCCGTTCTACGCCTTTGATTTGAGAACTGGCACTAAGTGTAAAGTTAGAAGAATTTCATATACCTTTTTTTTTATATATTTTTTATACTTAGATCGCAACAACCATAAACATAGTTTTAGTTTATATTGTAATTCTACCAAATAATCATAAAAGTTAATGCGACAGTTTAAAAACAAATAAATAATGGTAATAAATTATTACCTACAAATAACAGACATAGATTATTACTAATAATCTATGTCTGTTTCACCAAGGTCATAATATTATCGCGAAGAGTGGTAATAAATTATTACGTTCTAGACATTCGTTAAAATTACCGTCGTAATGTGCGGTTACTGTGTCGTCCGTAATTTTTTTTAAACAGTGCAACAATCGTAAAACGCTCTTCAGTCTAATTAGATAAATTACTGTAATGTATATAAGTTATTTTTGGCTATTTACACTAACTACATAACAAAAATGCTTAAATCGTCGACAAATGTGTGCGTTTTGGGACGCCCGACAGTTGTCATAACTTAAACTAATCGAAGTCGAAGTATGTGATTCCGAGGATAATCTTTATTTAATAATTACTTTCGAAAACGGTGATACTCCCCTCTCTCTGCACACTAAACAGTGAGCAGAGGGGAGAGGTGTAGAGGGGAGTTGAGGGAGGCTAGACAGACTGGCGCCGTAACGCATTACGTAACGAACCGGATTACCTTCCCTAGTAAGAAGTTCAAAAATTGTAGTGATAACTTTCTAAGCTTTCATTTTAATTTTGATATATATTTGTATATGTTATGTACGTAATATCCTAGAAATAAAAGCATTACCTGTCTTTTACTTTTCCTGAAAAAAAAATGGATTTTGCTTTTACGACTTTGTTCCCGATATATTTTTTTTTATTTATTTATTTAAAAAGAACAAGAAATACCTGCTTCATAGCCACGCTCTGATCTACTGGATCCATGTAGGAGAAGTTATCAGCCACTGACACTTTATACTCCTTCCCATTAGCAGAGTAACGGGAGCCCACAAAGCCCGGGGCCGTCATCTTCTTCTCCAGCTCTTGCATCATCTCGTTGCAGGGGTCGCTGGGGCACTCCTCGTAATCATATCTGTAATGTGTTTGTTGTTCGGTTGGGGCTTTTAGCAATAAAACCTTGGAAATTTTCAATTCATTACAACGACGGTTCTACCAGTAAACTTGTGCCAAAGAATTTTCCCGAAAGACCACTTCGAAATGTGTGAAAGGCCAAAAAGGTTTCTTTTTGAAAATAAAAATAAAATATGTTTATTATGGAACATATGATACATGTATCACTTATTCCACGTCATTAAATTAAATTTGAGCATTTCTCTTCTGCCTCGTTTTTTTTAGATAGTATACGTCTAGTGTTACATGTAATTTGTATGTATTTTTTAAAATTATTTATGCACTTCTTGTACTTTATTGAGGATAAGCAGTGTCATCAGTTGGTCAATGTTCAAATGAAATCTGAACACCTATAACTTTTAATCTTAGCCGTAGGGCTCCATCAGTTACCCTAGGTCTCTTTGTGCAGATATCCCCAACTTATTTATATGCCTTGAAGTAGCCCGCCCATTGCCTAATAACTTAATATGTGTGTTTAACGTAACGATGTGTAAATAAAATAAATGTGTTTTAGGTAAAGTGACTGACTTGTGTCAAGTGAAGAATTGAATTGAAATTGAAAAATTCAAGTGAAGGAAGTGAAGAAACTTTTAAATCGGGAGGTATAACTAACATAACCTAACATTAGTTAAGTTACATATTATACAATATATTTTAGTTAATAATTAGAAGCGTAAACCAAATGTAAACAATCATCGCACACTTGAAGCCAATATGAGGCCTATAATTTTTACCACAATCATAAATTGTAATTAACATTCTCGTTTCCGAGAATGTCCAATAACATAAGTGTCACATAGATTTACGAACTCTTCAATAAAACAAGTTTGTTTTGTTAATCCAGCGTCGCAAACCCACTACCCCACTTAGTTATAAGCTCATGTTTAAACAATTAACGCCAGTTGTTACTCAGCTTTAAACAAAGTGTTTCATTTAACATATATCAGAACTTAACTTAACAACCACCACCGAATTTAAATTAAAAAAGACCCAAAAAGGGGGAACAGCACACAAAAGTTATTAGCTATCGAGTATTATAATTAAATAACGATAAAAGTTAAATATAGGAATTTTATATTTATTATAACCATTTAATAATGACTACTCACCTGGTAAAGTAGTTCCTGCCAAATTGTTGCCAGTGTTTCGTCAAAATCTCTTCCACAGAGAGTCCCGTAGCCGCGAGAACGGAGAGCCAAGCCAGTGCCGCCCAAAGCCCATCTTTCTCTCTCACGTGGTCAGACCCTGTGCCAAAACTCTCCTCTCCGCATAGGGAGAGACGCCCAGCATCCATGAGGTTGCCGAAATATTTCCAACCTAAAAAAAATCATTTTCAAACTGCCCGTTACTCAAAGATATCTTTTACATAGACTAGATCCTGGTTAGAGATAGATTTTTTTTTTTATGGCTCTGGCACGGTTTGTGCATTAGCCAGCGTCAAGTATGAGATTTTTATAATCCGTGCTTTTTGCCTTAGAAATTCGACCATGTCCTCCATGTACGGTTTACGCACTAGCCCGATACCGCACAACCCTCCCAAAGGCCGAGAACAAATTTAAATTAAATTAAAACTTGCCCTTGAACCGGGAATCGAACCCGGTACCCTTCACCTAGCAAGATAGAAATTACGACTTTAATAAAATAAAAAGAATTCTCTCACCAGTAGGCACCTGGAAGAACTCTTTTCCCGTGGCAGCAGCAACTCTATCAACGGCTGCAGCTGTGGGCATGCTCCTGGCGAAGCCCTTCACACCTGTCTTCTGGAAGTACGGGATGTGGTGGAGATTATTTGCCAGCACTGCTAGAGAGTCTGACGGTGTAACGAAGAACGCATCGCGACCGATTATCATGTTGCGATCACCTGGAGAAATCAGTTTAAAATTATTAGAATGTGACCTAACAACTTGTCTATTGTTGGAATAATCCGGTTACACCAAAGAAAAAAAATAGTAATAAATTTAAAACAATTCTCAGTTATAAAAATAATAAATTAATGCAAAACAATGAGTTCTAAAGGTAATAATAAAATTAAAAATGCAATATTATATAATATAATATAAAAATATATTTTTATATTACAACATATATTCCAAGGCTAGGAGGTAAAAACAATCATACTTGGCAATAACTTAGTACTTACCGTCACCATCAAACGCAGCACCAAAGTCATAGGCCCCACCCTTGACCGCATTCACAAGATCAGCCGCATATGTCAGATTGGGATCAGGGTGAGCCCCACCAAAGTCTTCCAAAGGTACAATTCTACGAACATTATTTCCTGTGGCTCCTAACTCATCAATGAAGATACGTTTTACATAGGGACCAGTAACTGAAAACAATGTTTAATGAAATTTTATATAGTTTAAGAATAAAAATGGTGCGTGTACAATGTACAATATTTAATATTTAGTATATTATTCAATTATCAATTAATATTAATAATAGTTATTATTTATTATTTTATTAAATTATTAATTCAATTTAATAACTAGGTATGTTTCATAACCTTTTAACTAAGTAACAATAGGTCTTTGTGAAAAAGTATTGCTAAATTTCTTTGAAAAAATAATTAAAACTCCTATATTTGTTTAAAAGGTAAATGACAAATGTCATTATGGTCATTCAAAATTCTTGGCATAGCTGCGATTTGCGAACTATTTCTTTTTACATGAAGATTGTTGATCGTATAATCACACTAACAATTTTGTGTCACAGGTGCGCGCGCATCGTAAAATTTCACTCTCATAATTTTTTCATAACGCGCCTAAAGAAGTATAACTTCAAAAAGAAACATCCTATACATTAAAATATACTAACCTCCATTCATGGCATCAATAAGTACATTAAAAGCCTTCCGGCGCTCTGATCCTTGCAATAGAGCCTTGATTTTTGGAAAGTCAAATATCTCCTTCATATAATCCACGTAATCCTTTACAGAATCTACTATTTCAACAATAAATTCTCTATCTTCAACCTAAAACAAGAACTTTTAAATTTATAACTATTCATATTTTTAAGGCAAGTGTCTATTATTTTAGAAACTAATGTCTACCTTAAATTTCTGTAGACCAATTTTATCAATATTGCACTGTATATTGGGAACAATTTTGTATTGTTTGATTGCTGTACTGAGTTTATATATTTCATTTGTAGTGTGGTCAGGTGCTGGGCCGCCATTACTGCAGTTAAATTTAATTCCAAAATCATTGTCAATGCCGCCAGGGTTGTGGGAAGCTGTGAGAACAATTCCACCTGAAACATAATTAAACCAGAATTCAGATAAATTGGTGAAGGAATGTAGAGAAGAGATGTGATTTATGTATAATATTGTAGGTTCATTAAAGTAGCTCGATTCATACTTGTTTAAGTAATTATATTTATTTTTAAAAATAGGGCTTAAGAATGTTTTAGTAATGTTAGCAAGATTTTAAAGTCTTAATTAAAGTAATTATATATGAAATGATAAAATGAGTAACAAAAAATTAAGAGATAAAACAGGGTTTGCTGACGTTGTGTATAAAACAAAAGCACTAAAATGGAAATGGGCTGGACATACCATAAGCGGAGCAGAAAATGGAGCAAAATTGTTACACTATGGCAACCAAGACGCCATAAAAGAAACAAAGGTAGGCAATTTAAGAGGTGGGCCGATGAAATCGTGGAAATGGCAGGAAAGACTAAGACCTGGACGAGATTAGTTTACAATAAGGAAAAATGGAGGACAATGGGGGAGGCCTTTGCCCGTAGGTACACAGAATAAGTTATCATAGATTAAGGAAAATAAGTTATAAAATATATATTTTTGTATTCTAATATAAGGCTATAAATATAAATATATGAACTTAGATTGTATGAAATTTACATATGTATAAAAATAATAATTTATATGCAAGATTATGGTACAATCTAAAGTTTGCATATTCTGCCACATATAATGACATGCAAATTTTCTTAAAAGGTAGAATAGAAGTTGCAATTACATTATGAGTCATATCATTAAAAACAATTATTTTATCACTACATCATCACATTATTAAAATATATTATTATGATATCAAATTAATAATAATTATTATATTTCATGCAAATAATCATTAATAGAACATTTTTTTGAAAAGTAGTACATTAAGATGATTTTTAAAAACTCGATACTATATTATTATATTATCTGTAGAAAAGAACTGTGTTTGGACTTGAGATATATATTATGTGATTAAATTTATATGTGCTCTGAGTTTCATTTAAAATTTAATTACATTTAGTATCTTGTAACATACCTAAAGTTTTAAACTTCCTGATGATATGAGAAACAGCTGGTGTAGATAATATACCATTTTGTCCAACAATCAGCTTTCCAACCTGTAATTAATAAAGAGAATATATTGTACTGTACAAATCAGTAAAGATTTTTTGGATACCAAGAACACTGAATCACAAACCATTTCTACTTCTTGTTTTAAAATTAATTAATTGATAAATATAAATATGAATTTTATTTGTATATTGTTGAATTATATTCTAGATAGATATTTCTCGAAGGAATTTTCACTTAGCAAAAGTCTTACCCCATTTCCAGCAGCTATCTTTATGATCTTATCAACGACTTCCTTGACAAGGTAGCGACCATCACCACCAACTACAAGCGTGGAACCGTTTATGGAATCCTTGTTGGCATCCAGTATACTTTGAACAAAGTTTTCTGTGTAGTTGTTTTGTACAAATACCTTAACTTTTTTACGCAAACCACTTGTGCCCGGCTTTTGGCCCTCGTAAGGGTTTGTATTAATTGTAACAACGCTAGACATTTTGTACAACTAAAGTGGCTTCACTACTAAATGTTCTAGTAGTTACACGTCGGTTGTAATCTGATAACTAAGTTCGTAAGGTCAAGAAATATTATTGTTGAAGAACTCAGCTGTTAGGACAATGTCAAACAAGGTCGCCGGTCGGACCCAAAAGCACAACTGCCATTTGTCAACTATCTATCAACCAGTGTCAACCACTATCACTATCTTTTTTTTTTTTTTTTAATTTATTTATTAGCCGGATACAAAGTCCATTGGCAACTATCACTATCAGCATTGAAGTGTTTACTGTCTAATCACTAATGTCAACAATGTAGGCTGTTTGACAGTATGAAAAATTAAGTGTTATTCAAAGTAATCTGTATAAAAGTTAAAACATGACTTTAAAAAGCGTTAAGAAGTAAATCCATATTTAATAATATTAATTAATATTTACACACCAGCCGCGCGAACAAATTTTTTAAATCCACGATTACGTATAACTGCTTGCGAAGTGCGAACACATAAACAAACGTCAAGTTTTTTACGTGTTAGGCTGCTGCCTCGAATTTTGCGGGCAGCGGGGCGGCAGCGGCGGCGGCGCGGGAGCGGCAGGATCTTATGCGTAAAATCAAATGGACCGGTTCTCGAACACAGCGGCGTGGCAGCGGCGCGAGGGCGGGTAACGAGAGGTGCAATCGCCCGCTCCCGCGCCGCAGTCGCCGCCGCTCCGCCGCCCGCAAAATTCGAGGCAGCAGCCTTAATAATCATTCTTAAAATACTCAAATACACATAATACATATATTTTTAGTCGAACAGAAACAGTATCCGATGAAATTAATATATTACATAATAAGAGGCACCAGAATGTTAAACAAAAGAAGAGATTTCATTTGATTTGTATCGGAATGGAAAGACTCGTTTGGATTACAGATTCATATTTTTATCATAAGCCAACTAGGGATGTGACATCCTGCATAAAAAATCGATTTTTTATTAATCGATTATTTTTTTAGCATGAAAAATCGATTAATAAATAATCGATATTTTTTTATTAATCGATTTTTTCCTAATTTTTGAATTAATTTCAAAATAAACACCCTAAATATTTTATTTTTCATGGTTTTTTAATTAAAATAAACAATGGAAATTATAAACACAAATTAACGTTTAAGAATAATCAAAATCGAAATTAACTTATTCTCGTTTTGATAGATTTAAGGTGAAATTTGATAAATGCTGAGTGTATACCTTTCCACTAGCACATTGCAGTATTTTTGTTGTCTTTTTAATTGTATATTGTAGTCTTGTACTGCTGAATAAATTTATTTTACTTTTAAATTATAGTGTTCCATTCAAACTTGAGCTTTTGTACAATTAACTGGTTTTATCATCCTTTCGATGTTTTACAAAAAAACATCAATGCATCGAGTATATCAATACATCTTCAAAGAATCGGATTCAATGTATCGCATTGTAAACATCGTTGTATATCGAATATCCCGAATAGTTCGAAGTCCGGGTTATAAAAGACCAGACATAATGTCGGGAGGTGGCAGATGAAAAATCGACTATAATTGATTTTCAATTATAAAAATAATCGATTATTAATCGATTATTTCAAATATAAACATCACGTAAAAAAATCGATTTTTACTTTTAATAATCGATTATTTTTTCACATCCCTAAAGCCAACGAATCTAAACGAAATCATTACGCCTTCCTGTTTACGTTCTTATTCCTAGAATGTACCTTATATTCTGCTTCAATTTAATGACGTGGAATAAGTGATACATGTATGTATCTTATTTTCCTTAATAAACATATTTTATTTTTTTATTTTTTATTTAATAAAAGTCATAAAATCATTTTTTGTCTAAAGATAAAAATGAATATGTAAATAATAGTATTTATTTTTTACAAATTATGCATATTAGTTAAATGCCGGCAGGCATACCAGCTATGCTTACCAATTACCATTCGGCTTTCGGTTTGTCGTCAGTCAGGTTACATATTCTGCCGGTGTGATACGTAATAAATGTACTTACATATGATTTCACCGCGAATAGAATCGTGAAATGATATATTAATTAAGAGTGTAAACAAAAAATAAGTGAGTTATTACTACTTAATTACTTATTATATATTTTAAGAAACATAATTAATATATAAAATATTTTATTTGCGCACATTGTTCGCATAATAATTATTTTGTTTGCATAGTCTGAAGACTTAATTTATTCACAATTCTTACTAAGTTTTATAGAAGAAAACTATTTTTTTTTAATAATGATTGATTAAAATTTATAATAGGTAAGTATGAGACAAAAGCTTCCTAGCATTTAGACATTGAATAATTGATTGATGTCATATTTAATTAGGTTTTATATTATGCGTTTTAAAATAATTAAGTTTTAATTATTTTTAAACTGATTAGATTATAAGATACATATACAAAAATCAAGGACAACATATTATTAAATATATTTCCATTTATTTATCATAAATCATATCAAGTAATAAATAACAAGTTTTAGTACAAAATCAAAACGGTTGTAAATGTATTAATTTTTAGATTGATTAGTTAAATGAGATTTCCGCAAATCGGTTTTTAAAACGTTTAACAAGAATTTTGACTAAGTAGACAATAAATATTATTTATCGGTATTATAAAATTAAAAAAAAACTCATATAAAATATAGATTTATATGAAACTCAATACATAGTATCCGAGGTTAATGAACTAATATGTTACTTGGGCAACGTTCTCCTTTTAGTTGCAGTCGATGCAACCACAGATTATGCAATTACCTATTGCTTTATTTTTGTGAAACATATCTAGTTTTCAAATAAAAAAAATGTAGATAAAGAGATATGTTAGAATACAAATATTAATATGATTGGTAATGATTTGATTGGTAGAAAGATTTTAATATTATAATTTATAGGTTGACGCCATTAAGTAAGAGGAGAAACTCTTACCCTTAGAGAAACAAAGGGACAGTTTTAGGGACTACAAGCAGACCCAAGTTCGTTCCCATACTCCTCCGAAACGGCTCGACCGATTCTTATGAATTTTTACACATTACATTGAATTTATACACATTCAGTAAGCTTGAGAATCGACTATTATCTATCTTCAAACCCCTTAGTGATTAGGGATGTTCACTCCAAATTTATTTTCTTAATTTTTTAGACAAAATTTTTTGTTTTATATTTTTTTATGATACAGCATACGAAAATACCTAGGTACAACCCTTAATTTTCATCTACCCTCTACGATCAACTACTTTTTTTTCATCAGTTAAGAACTTATAACTTGAACTCTGAGGTTTATATAGAGAAAAGTCACAGAAAAATCTAAAAAGTTTTCATTCCGGAAACCCGAACAGTCTCTGGGGTAGCATAGGAAAATGTTGCATGTTGGTATGTACTAAAAGGATGTACTTAAGGAGAAACGAAGTTCGCGGGGGCAGTTAAGCCACGGTAGCCATAATTTTCTTTAAATACATGATTTACAATATCTTAACCTACATAGTAATAATAATAATTAAAAATGCATAAATATAAAATTGAACCAAATTTTAAAAGTTTGGTCCCTGTGGCAGTGTACCTTTAATACTGGCATTACCCCGCAAATCCAGTATTACAACTGAGCTTTGTTTACTATAATTGAATTCAGTGTTTTAACTTCAAGTTAGTTAAAACTTGATTTCCTTGAAGTGAAGGTGAAGCGGTCAATTATTCATCACAATGGCGTAAGTTGACAAACTTGTTATTCTTTTGACGCTCGACTGATCTGCGAGACAGATTTATCATAATCTGTCTATCCTCCAAGTTTGATTTTGATCCTTTGGAGTAGAGACTCTTGGGTCGTGGGGTTTAAGTGCATAGCTAATTAAAGATTTAAGTTGGCGCCTGGTTGCACCCCAGAGCTGGTGCTGTCCTGGCTCAAAGAATAAGTGTCTCAATACACCGAGGAAATGCCAGCATTAAAGGTATGTCACAGGGATCGAACTGTTAAAATTTGTTTTAATTTTCTGTTTATCCATTTTTAATTATTATTATTACTATGTTGATTAAGAATATTGTAAATACTGTATATTTGTGTAGGAAATAAATAAATTATTGTAACTAGTTGTTATCATCAGCAATTACTTTTCCACCTGGAAGCCTAACTAAATTAAAATAATCACAAGAATTTCACATGAGAAAATAAAGAAAGAAAAAAACTTTATTATACATAATAAAAAAGAATGGAGGATGCCCTAGCAAATCATCAAACAACACTTATTTTAAAACAAATATCACAAATTAATTAGAAGTAGCCATCAAATTTTTAAAACAAATATCCCAAATTAATTAGAAGTAGCCTGTCTAGTACATGTTCCAGGCCCTTTTATCAACTAGATAATCGTTAACTTTATAGTAAGCCTTTTTACACAGCTTTTCTTTAATTTATTAAAAGGCAGTGATAAAAGAGCCTCTGGGATTTTATTAAAGAAGAGTACTCTTCAACTTCCACGTCCACCAATACCGACGAAGTTGTATAGAATTTCGATGTAGTCCTCTAAAAATTCAAAATTAACGCTGTCATAACTTTTCAATCGCGCAATACAAAAACTAAACGTTGAGGTCTCTGTAATTTTTAATAGCTATGCTAGCTATTAAAAATTACAGGCATAGCTATTAAAAATTACAGAGTAGGTACCAATGCTCGTTTTCGACTTCAATTTAAAAAATTTTCACACACCCTTACACATATTCACACACCCACAACCACTCGTGCTTTAGTTTTATTTTGTATGTGAATGCGCGATGGAGGGTTGGTGGACTGTATGTAATGTTATAGGCCTCTCACGAAGATGGTCAATACTTGCAGCATGTCCCGTAAATGCAGTAATGAACAGACAATATTTTTTTGCTTTTTTTCAGATCATCAAAATGTCAATTCTCCGAGCGTTATGTTCCCGTATACGACTCTTCCTGGATATAGTAATAGATTTTATATTCTCCTTATACTGGGAATGCAAGAATAAAAAATTACCAGACTTGGACGAAAAGCACGCATTTCTCGCAGACAGTGCTGTGTCCTTAGCACAGAGGATAAAATCGAAGCAATTGAAGTCTGAAGATCTAGTTAAAGCCCTTATTGAGAGGATAAAACAGGTAAAAACAGCTGGAACAATATTATTAAAATACCATCCGTAATACCTCGAAGTCCGTTCTTCAACTGATCGTTTCTTAAAGAAGTTTTTGCCGCGCACCACCACTATGTGGAACCAGCTACCCACTGAAGTATTTCTGAACCAATTCGAATTAAGGTTGTTCAAGAAAAGAGCGTACTTTACAATTCTTTAAAGGCCGGCATCGCACTTGCGAGCCTTCTGGCAATGTGAGTGTCCATGGACAATATCACTCCACAGATGACCCTCCAGCCCGTTTGCCTCCTGTTACATAGAAAAAATTGCGGAGTCATTTTATTACATATGTCAATATGTTCAATATTTGTTTCTGCTTACACATCAATAAATATTGACGAGATCTCAAGGATCACGATATATATTATTGATCGTATGACCCCTGCTATAGAGTTTAGTTTATTTAGCAGCATATAACCACATAATATATTTAACAGCAAATTATCTACACATTATACGGAGAAAATTAAAATTGTAGAACTGCTAAAGCAATTATTAAATCAGTGGCGCTACAACCTCTTTAAGTCATGGCCTCAGATCTCTGAATCTGTTTCATGATCATTTTTAAATCTAATTGGCAAGTAGGTGATCAGTCTCAAGTGCATGACACACGCCGTCGGCTTTTTGGGTCTACAGCAAGTCGAATGTTTAACGACCTCAGGCTAAAGCCACTAGGCCAACACTGCTTATTAAAAAATGAAATAGTTACATTATCAGCGAATTTTATAGGATATATAACATTTTTTTTATGGAACTGTCGTATTTATTATAAACATTAATTTCAATTTACCTGTAGACAGAACAAATATTTCTCTTCAGAAATTATATCAATATTAAGGATTTGAATCATACATGGAAAAATAATCTAACATTTACGAAAACTCTTTTTAGGTGAATCCAATTTTAAATGCAGTTGTAACAGAAAGATATGAAGATGCCCTAAATGAGGCTAGAGAAGTAGACCGGCAGGTCAGTGCTGGCCTTTCCGAACAGATAGCAAAGAAACCGTTCCTGGGTAAGCAGTTTTATATAGATTTTTGCGAAATGGATTATACGATCCTAATTCCAAGGTAGTAGCAGGTAAAACCGGTATCGTAACGGTGAGAGGAGGACTATGTATCTGTTTTATGGTCTTTAGGTAGGTCATCAGCCTTCTGTGCCTGATACACCTTGTCTCTTGTTTTGGATATGGCATTTTCCTAACGATGTTTACTTAGTCGTAAAGACAATTTATTGCGCCATTGTTGAAAAATCTATTAAGTAACAGAAAGCTCTTCAATCCTTGTATACTTCCTGTACTAACATATGAATCTCAAATTTGAGAGCCCACTCGCAGCATACAAAGCTACAGGTGTGTCAAAAATTGATAGAACGATGTGTGATAGGGAAGAAAAGGATAGACAAAATAAAGAATACAAGCTATATCCTAAGAAAAACAACTAAGACATCGCATGAGGAACAGAAAAGTGGAGCAAAAAAGTACTAAACTGGTGCCCAAGGTACAGCAAACAAAAAAGAGGAATACAACTTAAAAGGTGGATAGACCGAATTAAAGAAACAGAACAGTTGTACATGGCAGAGAGTGGCACAGTGCAGAGAGGAATAGCAGAATTTGGAGGAGGCCTTCGCCAAAAAAGGGCACACAGATACCTTAAAGAAGATTGAAATAGAAATGTGTTGAAATGTAAAAGTATCTGAATTAAAAGGCTATTATTATTAAGAAAAATCTATTAGTGCATAGCTGTGTTTCATACACACAACCACAGAGCCTACTTAATCCCTAACTACTTTCAATGGAATCTTCAAAACAACCAACAAAAAGAAAAAAATGTTCGAGTGATAAATTATCATTGTACTATGATTTTTTTTAACAGGTGTCCCATTCACAATGAAAGAGAGTCAAGCATGGAAAGGCATGCCTTTGACCCTTGGGCTCTGGAGTCGCAGGAACGAAAGAGCTGTAGAAGACAGTGAGGCGATCATAAGATTGAGGGAAGCAGGTGCCATTCCCTTAGCCGCAACTAACCTACCAGAACTTTTAATATGGTAAGTTTTACTCAATAAGGGTCTGTTTCACAATGTATGGATAAAGTACCGAATAGCTATGCAACACATAAATTATTTGGAAGATAAATTTTGCTATTTGACACTTCATCGGACTCATACTTATGATGGACTTTATGTGACGAATAGCGCTATCTGACAGTCGTGAAACGCAACAATAGTGTTTATCCTACAAATAAGTAATAAATAGCTAATTTTGAACTTATCCGTACATTGTGAAACAAACCCTAAGTATAAAGAAATATGTGCTTATCTGCTGCACAATTTATCATTTCAAAAGCTTCGATATGGTGTATCGTCAGTGACCCCGTCTTAACCTCAAGAAAAAAGGCACTCACGTCACTCACTACATGTTTATAATAATAAAAATGTGGTCAGGGGGCCGATAGCTGGCCATGCGTCATACTCGTGAACGGGTGCTACTTGTGGTGACTGGTAGGACTTGAATTCGTGTATGCGGTGATATTAGTTATTTCGACTATATATTTACGTGTTGTTCCCACGAGAATGTCAGTAGGTACATGCTCCTATTTCACCATACCTCCTGCTGACAGAGGACAAATCTTTGTTTTTAATTTATTTTATTATTAGTCATTACTTAAGATGTCATGTGGAACATGGTGTAATGGTTGCAGCTCCTTGCAAACAATATGTAAAACAAAAAACTTGGCGATTAAAAAGAGTGGCGGAGTATTTATTGCCAGTTCTTCTCTTCCGTTCTACGCGCTCGATTTGAAAACTGGCAGTAAATGTAAAATTAGAATCATTTCATATTTATTTATTTTTTGACGTTCATAAGTGTACATTTTTTTGACGTTCATTGTTAACTACATGAATAAATGATTTTTGAATTTGAATTTTGAATTAATTGTTGTCTATGTATTGGCCGTGTCTAGTGGTGTGTTCGATGTAGGAATACTGTATCTCCAAGCCTTTTTGTTGGTTATGGTTGAGGTGTGAAGACCTGTTACAAGAGAATGGCAATGTATATAGAGCCATTTAATTGTTTTAGTTTTAGTTATATTTTAGCTATAATTCCTGTCGCGCCTATATCGGTATGACACTCACTGGGTATTCCACAAATTAATAATATTATTATTTACGAAAAATAATATTATAGAGACGAGAAATTTAATATAAACTATACAAATTAAATAGAAAGAAAAGAATTTATTTTTTGGAAAGTATCCTTAATGCTGGCAGTATTTCTTCCGAGGAAAGCACCAGCTCTACGGTCACCAGTATTCTCTACCAGGTGACCATCTCCAATCTTTGACTAACTTTTGACTTGCTCAATACTATAATGTAGTTTTAATTACGAAACGAATGTTGAAAAACGTGTATTTCTTCTATTGTGTAATACGACGTGTGGTTTTAGATTTAATTTAAGTATCAAATAAATATTTAGTTGTGATTACGTATAAATGTATGTGTGTCGTAGTTTATATTAATATGTATTAATGTGAAGTGTATGTGTGTAGAATGAGAAATATATCTCCAATAAGGCAAGGAAATTTTTTGTATTTATTTTATGTAATAGGAGGCAAACGGGCAGGAGGCTCATCTGATGTTAAGTGATACCGCCGCTCATAGACACATTGCCAGAAGGCTCGCAAGTGCGCTGTCGGCCTTATCAAAATTGGTACGCTCTTTTCTTGAAGGACTCTGAGTCGAATAGGTTAGAAAATAAGTCCTCTCTGATGAGGAAAAGAATTACGCAAATAAAGTTATAATTACTTAGCATGTGATCTGCCTTTTATGCCCGGTATGAGACCGATTTATAAATTTAATAAACGGGGTTCCTTGCATATTGAAGCAAAAAACCAGTGGCTACAACCTTATAGGCTTATAGTTCAGGATCCCAGACTAATGTATCAGTTTTGTGGTATCTTTTTTCTCATAAGCAAGTAGGTGATGAGCCTACTGTGCCTGATATATGCTGTCGACTATTTAGGTCCAAGGCATGCCGGTTTCCTCTCGATGTTATTCGTACCATATTCACCTGTGACTTCAACAAGGAGTCGCACGTTGACTAATCCAACACTTAGCACTTCAAAAAAAAGCTCTCAAAACACAGATTAAGAATACAGAAATTTAATTAATATTGTATTTACAGGCAAGAAACGCGTAACCCAGTGTACGGAATGACAGTTAACCCCCAACACACTGGTAGAACTCCCGGTGGTTCCAGCGGCGCTGAAGCTGCCCTCACTGCTACTTACGCAACTTCTATTAGTCTTTGTAAGTACATAGTTTGTTTTTTATCTAACAGTAGACAAACGTGCAGAAGGCTCTCTTGGTGTTAAGTGATACCGCCGCCCATGGTCACTCACATTGTCAGAAGGCTCGCAAATACGTTGCCGCCTTTTTAAGAATTGGTACGCCCTTTTTTGAGGGACCCTAAGTCAAATTGGTTTGGAAATACTGTGGGCAGCTGGTTCCACATAGTGGTGGCACAAACTGCTGAACTGCCTTGCGATGCTGTAACTCACTTTTCGAACTCGCACAGCTTTTTTCGCAGCGGCTGTCGCGCTCAAATCAGTCGTGAAGCAGTCATTTTATGATTTGGTATTCTGATAAGGAGGGTGCTTGTAGTTTATTGTTTGAGCTGAGCTACCATTTAAAACTTGATTATTCATTAATCTCTATTATCTACGGTCCATTCGATACTACTTTTCTATGATGATGCCGCTTATACAAAAAATAACTGGTAATTTGCCAAATTTTATTTTCTTTCTCTAAACGGTGAAGTCATGTTTTGATTCCCGACCTACCTTTAAAACCTTTAAAAAGATTTGAACTGTTGAAACTCATAACTTTTTAACCGACAAATTAATTTTCAGTCGGCCTTTTATCAATTTTTTTGAGTAATATGTTGTCCAGAAATTTCCTTAAAACATAAAACCATATATGGATGGTCCTTTATCCTGATCCTATACTTTGGTATAGGTAATCCAACGTAGGAAACAGTGCACGATTCATCAAAATCGGTTGAGTCGATTTAAATGGACATCCATGCGTATGATAACTTGTATGATAATTAAAACAAATTTAAAAAGTTTGGCAGTGTATCTTTAACGCTGGCAGCATTTCCTCGCTGTATTGCGACACTTTTCGTTGAGCGAGGAAAGCATTAGCTCTGGGGTCACCGGTACTATATACCAGGTGCCAACTTAAATCTTAAATTGGCGCCTGTGCACTTGAGTCTCTAATCCAAAGGGAAGAAAATCGTAGTTGGAGGAATAACTGGAATATTTGAGCCGTTTATTATTTTCCGCTTGCACCGCGGCCGACCCAGCTTTCTTGCTTGTCGGAAGGAGCCCACAAAAGTAGCATCCCACACCAAAGCCCTTCCCATCTTCCAAGGGTTCAACGACATCCCTTCCGGCTGCTTGCCATCGTCTTGCTTATCTGGTATTATATAAAATTATTCTGAACAATACTCAAATTATCTTATTGTATAGGTTCTGATATAGGAGGTTCAACTCGGATGCCAGCCTTCTACTGTGGAATGTTTGGACACCATCCAACAGCCAACACAACATGTGTGAAAGGTAATATTAATTTGAAATGATAAAAAAATATACTGGTTATGGGCAGAATTTATTAAATCCTAATAATTATAGATAAGCGTTCGTGCTAAAATTTTTTTGAAGATATACTTCTTTTGGCGCGTTAAGGAAAAATGATGAGAGCAAAATTGTTACGATGCCCGCGCACACCGTGACAAAAAACCGACACCCTGAAGTTAGCTACAGTCAAGATTTTAGCTTTTTCTATTGTTAGTGTCGTTTTTTCTACAAACAACAATATTTTTTTTAAATATTTTTATCTTGTTACGCCAAAGAAGTATAACTTCTAAGTAAAGTACTAAGACGTTTTTTTTTAAATTCTACAGATTAATATAATAGAAATCATGGTATTACATTTGAAAACCACTGTGGTCTGTATTAATGTACCTTCTTGCTAGGAGCGCGACAAATGCACGTAAAAATAGTTATTCAACTAAGAAATGAAACATCACATTCCAGAATAAATCAGTCTTATAGTATACTTAAGTTTCCATTATTTCTGTCCAATTGTGTTTACGCTTTGATGAAAAGAGACAGAAGGCTATAGTTAAAACGACGTACAATAAATTCGAAGCCATAACCTTCCTTGAACGTTACATAAATATGTCTAAAGCGGGCCATAGACGGGCCGCATGTTGCAGTCAAGACCGACTGCAATATGCGGTCGTCGCACGGCGATCTGCAGTTTCCATACTAAATTCATATTCGCAATACACGGACCGCACGAGCAGTTCCTGGCAGTCTATGGCCCGCTTTAAGTTTAACTTGTAACTGTACCTTGTGACAAGCGTGTAATTAGTAATTTCGTGTTTTATTATATACAGTAATCAAAAACAATATTTTTATAGGCGTCCTCTTTCGTGAGGGCAACGAAGACTCCATGTTCTGTCTGGGCTTCATCTCCAGGCATGTGGAAGATTTAGTTCCTCTCACCAAGATAATAACGGCCCAAAAAGCTGATAAATTAAATTTGGACAGAAAAATTAATTTAAGGAATGTAAAGTTTTATTATTTGGATTCGAGCAGCGATTGTCTTGTCAGCCCGTTGCGATCTGAAATGACAGAGGCGATAATGAAGTGAGTACCTACTATTGTTCTATACCTACCAGAAAATGTCTTGAAATATATTTAGGCTTTTAATATAAGTGGCTAATTACTTATGGAAAGCCTTAACTCTAAAGGATGTTTTAGTATTAATATACATATAGATCAGTATCACATAGATATTTTTTTTAAATAAAACTTGTTTAATTGATTTTCGTTTCCAGGGTCGTTGAGAACCTCAGAGGGAACCTTAAAGTCGAAGTTCAGCCATACCATCACAAGGGTTTTGACTACATGTACCGTTTATGGAGTTACTGGATGACCAAGGAGGCTGGGAACTATTTCAAGTTGGCAACCAACAGTGACGTAGAACTTAATGCGTGGGCTGAAATGGGAAAAAAGGTAATTTATGTGTCAGAACATGCGAACTTTCGATTGTACCGCCATGTATAGGTTAAATACTACCTAGAATGACAAAAATGTGTGTAAGTTCTAGTTATATTGTTATAATTTGTTTTGTTATCTTTGAAGTGTTGAGAATATTTGGTAATGGTGAATGTGGTAAATCACAGAACAGATTTTTTTTTACTTATGTAACTTTAATGACGTTGTGGTTTATGACATTTTCCTTTGAATAATTGTAATGTAGAGGGAGGGTAAAACTTATTGAGTTTCTTGCCCGTTTTTCTCAGAATAAGACCTCCTGGTAGTTTTGCGAACGGATGGCGTAGTCTTGCTCTTTCACGAATTTTGTAAACGTTGTTGACATTCATAAGCATGCCCTAAAACGCATAGACTACACTAAATTGAATGAACGTATTTTTATTGATTGATAAATTTTGTCCTATATTCTTGCATATAAATTATTATTATTATCATCATTATTCTTATTAATACAATGGTTCTTTTCAGCTCATAGGAATGAGCAAGCACTGTCTCTTCCTAATATTGCGGTGTCTGGAGCTGAGAGCGTTCCCTCAACTGGACAGCGTGTGGGCGGAGAAAATTACGCAGGAGCTAAAGGATGATCTGGCTGTAAGATTTGCACAATGCTTCATATGATGATCTAAAAAGATTGAACACTTTCACTGAGTGCTAAACTCCGTCAGTTGTTTCTTATCAGCTTTAGCATTATACTGAATATACCTAGAGGTGTAGATATACATAATATATGTTTGAAACTATACAGTGTAAAAGATATTAGAGCGGCTCATCCCCATGTGTAATATCTTTTCAGAATCCCTATTAAATGCGCCAAAACTTCTAGTACAGGTTCACTTTTCGGTAGAGTAATTTTTTTTCACAGTGGGGTCCGAAGTAAACAAAAATTTTTGATTTGAAAAAAATTAAATCGTATAACTTAATACTATCTTCAATACACACAATAAATAAGTATAAATAGTATGTCTAACGCAATAACTCATCAGTACCAATCCAGTGGATATTATGAAAAAGATACAGGTGTAGATTTTTTCGAATTTTAATAAGAATTAGTAAAAAAAAGTCAATTTTCTTATAAAAACGCAAAATAAATTATAACTCTGCAGGGATTGAGCTTAGAGACCTCCCGTAGAACAATTTTTTCTAGCTGATGACCTCATCTATCCCCTTTTTGCATTTGATCCACGACTTTTTGACCATCCTGTATATTTAATATAAAGGAAGAATAACAGAACCATTATTAATAAAAGATACCAGAGTTTATTGTTAAATATAGAGATTGTAGTTTAAATAATGTTAATAAATTGTACTTAATTTGGTATTTATTTAGAACAAACTTGGCGACAACGGAGTTCTTCTGATGCCGAGCGCGCCCCATGCGGCTCCCTACCATTACTCATTCTACCTTCGACCCTATAACTTTGCCTACTTTGGTATCGTCAATGCGCTCAAACTTCCAGCAACTCAGGTAAATAGTATTTATATTCTTGGTGCTTATTAAGATTTTTGTGACGTTTTTTTTTTTTTAAGCTTTTACATGAGTGACATTAATTAAGGCTATAATTGTTGTTGTCTATGTATTTTTTTAAATTGTATATTACTTTAAGTAGTATTTACGTGACCACAGGGGGCGCTGAAAGATCTTCAAATAATTTGACAAATTCTTACGCTCTGCTTCATCACATGGAGAATTAAAGAAAAATAACTTGTCTAATTACTTTAATTGTCTTTAGTACCACTGAATGAATGGCCGATAGTAGTGTTTATTATGCATGGGTTTTAACTAATGCTATACGATATATCTTCTAAACAGTACCTACCTATGAGACTTTATTATGATTTCGATAAACTATTCATATCATATTTATTTATTTTCAGCATAGGTAAAATTTTTAACTAAAAATATTATTCTTTCAATACTTTTACGAGATCACTGTACAGGTTTTTTATATCTAATCTAATTACTTACTATCTAATTATTTTAAATCTTGATGGCTGGAAGTCATCCACGGCCCGTTCACAAGACATAATTTTGGCAACTAGCGAACTGTGGAATCGACTCTCGGTCTCGGACTGTCTTCCCTGGGTGATACGGCCCCCAATTGTTTAAAAAAAAGAGTATACTCCTCCCTTAAAGCCCAACAAACGTTGGCAAAGCAAATAGGTGTACATGGGAGTCCCGTAATAATGAAAAAAAGCTAAACTAATAGAATTATTAAATTTTTTGACAGGTTCCCCTGGGCACCAATAGCAAAGGATTACCATTGGGACTTCAAATCCTTTCAACGCCATACAACGATGCTGTGTGCCTTGAAGTTGCGAAATATCTAGAAAAAGAATTCGGCGGCGCTATAATGCCTTGTGCAATTAAAAACAAAGCGTAGCCGATACTTTTTGTTTTCCAGAAATAATAGATATACTTCAAAAAGTATTTTTTTTTAAATTTTGTAATGTCATGTGATTATCGATTGTTACTTAGATTTTAAGGTGAGGTTAAACAGGAATATTTTGTTATATGTTACTGGCTGTAAATATTTAGAGTTATTAAAAATATTTTTTGGCTATAATTTTTTCTATTTCATGTTTTTCCTTTTTTCATTTGAAAACAATTTTTAAATTAAAAACACATTTTACACAAGTATAAATAAATAAACTTAGTTGGGCTGGGCACATGACAAGAGGAACAGAAGAGTGGGCCAAGAAATTACTAAACTGGTGCCCAAGGTACAATAAACGCATAAGAGGAAGACAATTTAGAAGGCGGGTAAACCACATTAAGGAAACAGCGGGTGGTACATGGCAGAAAGTGGCACATTGCAGACAGGAATGGCGGGATTTGGAGGAACTATTTTTCCTTTTATATTTCTATATTATCCTTTTTATATTTCTAGATAACTATTTTCCCTTTGCCAAAAAAGGGAAAATAGTTATCTAGAAATGAATGATAGAAATGTAAATGTGACTGTCTGAAATAAATTACTTCTATTATTATCATTATTTTACACATATAAAAGAATGTGTTTTAATATATTTTGTAGGTTTTATTGCAGTCACAGAAACGGGATGTAACGATTCCATAGCTGACGCTAAGTTAGTACCAAGTCAGGAGTATCTAGTATATAGTATATGAAGTGTATGTACGAGCAAGCTGCACTAGATAACTAAGTATATGAGAATTAAGAGGTTGAGATGTAAGAAAAAAATAATAGATTCCATTATTTTAGAGAACAAGGATGTTATAGGTAAGGTTTAGTATAAGGCCCCGTAAAACATTTTTAGCCACTCTCACGTACGTGGATACTACAGTATCCAAAAAAATACTGGCGGCATCCGTACATGGATACTACAGTATCCAAAACGACAAGTTTAAGAAAATGACATCTAGTTGAAACTGAGGTTAGATATAAACGTTTTTATCGACGTAGAACGATAGATTAGGAAACAGTTCACCCAATAAACTACAGATGGCAATGAAATACAAGTAGTTCTCTGTAAAAAAAAATTCCAAACTCAGTTGACTCGTTCTTGTGAATATTGTGAACAAGTGTTTCGGAGTTTCAGCAATGATGTCGAAAGTACAGGGGGCCTACCATGAACTCTTATTGCGAGCCTATTGACAACCTACAACTGAGATGCATCGCTAATTCGTACCATGACATCGAAAAAACGAGACAGTTTATGTTCCCACGTGACCTTAGCGATTATCAGATTTCGTTCGTTCAATTTGTATGAAAATCCGTACCATGACCGCTCAGCTGAACCGAAATTTGACAGTTGCGCCTTCCAACTATGACAGAATAAGCGATTCTAAAAAAGTTACTTTTTGTTCACCTTTTTTGTATCGAAATGTCCAAATAATAGTTTAGAACCTATAAAATTCAATATTTGTATTAAAACTTGTTAATAAAGTTAAAATAATAAGATTTATCTACTATGGCTAATATTAGGAAAAAAATAAATATAATTTTTATATTTACGATATTTTGAGTTTAGAGTGTGATTATAAATAAATTATTAAAATATATACGGAGATGAGAAACAAGACGGCAATGCCCTTCCGACTTCGTAGATATTGAGTTTATAATTTACTATAGATTATTGACTTTGATTCATTGAAGATTTCAGTGTACCTACAAATAATTGCACATTATTCAATAATATTCAATTAATTATTTATGCATATCTAACAAAAACATAAACCCCCAATAAAATATCATATTTTACAATAAATAAGAATGCCATATTACTAGTAGATATTTATTATAATAAAATTTTTCCTCACTATGTTCATGAATAGTATTATTCTCCTCTGCTTTTTGTTGTTTAAAAAAACATAGGTATTTTTAATGTGTAAATAATAAGCCATTTAAAAATATTATAATAATAGTATTTATTAAGTTAGGATGACTCCATCAAGATAGAAAAAGATGTCTTCAGGCAATGTTCAATTGGTTATAAACATTTATTCATATAGTCTCAATTTAGCAATTTTGTCAGGTTAAGCTGTAAAGAAAATTATTATTATTATTATAGCCTCTTTATTTCCATAATGATTAACATATTAAACAAGTATATCATATGAGTAATAATTACATTATATGTGCATGCATTATAAAATACAATATTATTATTTATAATCTTTAAATTATATTCCAATCATAATTAATAATTTCAATGTATATAAGTTTGAAATGATAAATAAATTCATAAGAATCAAAAACAAAATTCATTATAAAGTATCATTAAATTGTTATGGACCCCTCTACAGGTAAAGGCTTCCTCCATTTTGCTCCACATCTGTCTGTCTTTTGCATTGGTGGTCCAGTTTTCACAGCTTTTCTTTATATTTCATCAATCCAGTTTTACTTTGGCCTACCTCTTAATCTTTTTGTTGGTTCTCACTAGGTTACCCTTCGTGTCCATTTTTCCTTGTCCATGCGGGCAGTAAGACCCAATCAATTACATTTTTGTCTAAAGCGTCTATTATTTTTGTTATTTTCCTTATTTCTGTATTTCTCTTCCGATGTTGTCTTTGTATGTTTAGTAGACTCCTTTCCATCATTCTCTGGCACACTTGTATTTTGTTTTTGGTGTAGTTATTGTAAATCCATGTCTGGAAGCCATATGTAAGACAAGGTATTAAATATGAGTCCATTATTTTTTCTTAAATTTTAAAATTCTGATTTAAGGGTTTCTTTATTGCTCCAGGATTTATTCCAGGTTATGTTAACTCGTCTTTTAACCTAATCGTCGTGTCTTGTCTTTGAGAAAGATACTTGTTGACCCAGGTAAACATAGTTTTAAACATTGTAATGTACTGTTATAAACCTTTATTGGAATAGTTTGGTGGTTCGTCATAATAATAATCTTTCATTTGATAGAAAACATTTTGCATTGTGCATACATCGAAGTTTTGTAGTGGAGATGGAAGGTCGTAGTCACTACCACTACTTACTTTCCTGCAAAGAAAGTATAATTATTTATATTATATGAATTAGTTAACGTATAAATTGAGTTTGTAGAATTTGAAGGAATTAATTTTTATTATAGTTACTTATGATTTTAGAGTAATAAGTTGATTTGAAATATCTTTTGCAAAGCGTTTTATATCAGTAATTTAATTCACTTCGTTATAGGGATTTATTTTTAATAAACAAATTTGTGAACAATACTTACCCCATACCATTATTTTATAAGTTAAACAATTTGTAAATATATTTCTAAAACCGAAATTTTGTAAACACCAAATAACATTGTTTAACATTTAAAAGCTCAAGAAACGTTTAAAAATAATAAGTGTCAACTGTCATAGCACCAGAGAACTTTCCGTTTAAAATATGTCAAAAGAATAGTTTTATATAAAATAAATATATATATTAAGACATAATAGCTTATTGTGATTGATGAATTATTTAAAATAATTTTATATTTTATTTATTTTCATAGAAACATCTGTCGAAGTAAGTTTGAAAGTTAAATTTCTAAACGTACTCAGAAACCACAAACAAAATTATCGTTCTTTCATTCGGTCTTGCGATGCTAATACGTTTCAGCTTATAGACGGTCATGGTACGAAAAAATGCTATTGACTTTAGGTACCTAAACTCCGCTGCATCTCAAGAGAATTGTTTTAAGAAAGTTCATGGTAGGCCCCCAGTAGTTTTATAGTATATTTCTTTAATTATCATACATAAAATTAAAGTTGAATATGTATACTTTACGATTATGATAAAGTTATATAGTTTTAAGTGCTAAATTGAGTTTAATTTCAACTTTAAAAAAAAATTGTCACAGGCAAAATGGCTTCTTTAAAGTTGTTGGGCGGATTTTGATGATTTGTTTACGTCTGTTTAGTGAATTAATAGTCAAAAATGAATTTTGAGTCCTTCATAAACATATTCATGCCTTTTTCAAATAGAAATACATAAAGATGATTAAGGATTCCCAAATAATATCGACTTGTTCCTCAGGTTTATTGTTATGGATAGTGCGGTATCCACGGACGTTAGAACAAACGTCATAAATAAGGGTTTGTACAAACGAAAAAATATGTTTCCAATTTTTTGTTACGCTTGGTGTATAGTGTTTATTTATGTCTCCTGATTATGATATTGGAAAATAATTGCAGTTTTGATGCGCTTCAATTTCCCTAGTGAAGTGCATCATAATGCTATTTTTCACTATTTTGATTAACATACGAACATTCATTTGCTTATAATTGCTGCTAATTCTAATCAATCCTATACTGGTGGATGTTGGTTTAGGTGCTGCACTGCAATTTTAATTTGAATGGTGTGATTGAGCTTATTTAAGGTACATTCCAGGTTAAGGTTCCACAAAATTTTGGCTTTCAATGCTATTTGCAAATTGTTATTGCACGTTTTTATTTTCTTAGTCATGTAACGTATACATTTTAGCTCACCGAGTGAAAACGACAATTCTGAATATCACGGGGATGGTGGGCCCACCCATGCTGGAAGCCGTAATCGTGGTCGTGGAGGTCGTGGAGGTCGTGTAGGTCGCGTTGGCCGTAGTGGTAGTCGTGGCCGTGGCAGTCGTGGAAACCGCGGGGGACGTGGAAACAGTGGAGAAACGGTGGATGAAGTTAGGAGGTGAGTATTTGCTTTTACTTTAACTTATTGGTTGTATTTCTCTGGATTCTACAAAATATTTAGATTTTTTATTGCATCAGTGACCTAGATCTAGTTCGCGCTCAAAGGCAAGTAACACAGAGGCGTGTTGCGGCATTGTCAGTGGAAGCTCGCAAGGAGCTTCTGGGCCGCAAGCGTGAGAAACAATTGACACGAGTACTTTTGCCTGACGCTCCACCGCGGAAGCGACGCGTACAGTTAGTGTTTTTACTATGTTACTATTAATATTCGTTGAATATTTCTATGAACGTCATTTTTATTTGTTACAGAAGACCATCGCCGGATCGCGAGTCGTGCGAATTCATCGACAGCGAATCTGGTAACCAACCAAGTAGAATTGTTATTTTAGGTAAGGAATATGTAATATTAAAACATAGTTTATTTTGTTATCCATATTTGATAGTACGAAACTGACATAAAAATTTCTGTTTACCCACGCAGGATATCATTTGTGACGTCCACATTCGTAAGTTCTTAAAAGTTTTATTTCCAGTATTATTATTAGTTATAATTCTTTTTTTAAACTAATGTTTATTATAGAGGACAATCGACCATCACCGCCCAGGCATCAAGAAATTGCGGCTGACGTTGAAATACGTAAGGAAATCTTTTTTACTAGTCCTATGGATTGCCCTCACTTATGTGTAACCTTCTTCACTATCGGGTCTTTCGATAGTAAATGTAATTTCAGCTTCTTTATTCAAGGCCATTCTTGGTCTCCCACATGAATGTAAATTTGAAGAGTAAAATTTAAATACGAGCGTTTTTTAATATATAATAATTAAGTTTAATTTCAGGTATGGATATAGATGTGGGGGCAGAGGTCGAAATTTCTGTGGCGCCTTCAACAAGTAAACTGCATACATTTATTGATACTTTATTGTTTTCTTTATTTATTTAATCTATTTCAATCGCAAGTTCCATAAATAGCCGAATAATAACATATTAAAGAACAGGATTCTATAGTAACAAGGTTGTTTCTTCCAGGGGTCAACGACAAAAACTTTGACCAGACAGTTGACGAATGGATGAATGATGACTTAAGTGACTGTGACATCGAAATAGACGATGAGTCTATTGAGATCGGTCTTCTAATTTTAACCACTCGCAATGCTTCAACAGAGCCGGCTGTTCCCACTGACTTGACGCCTTACGAAGCTAAAATACTGGAGACTGAAGACCAGCAGAACGATCTCGTTTTGAGAGACTTTGTGCCAAGTGACTGTTTCGATTTTAATTGGACAAGAGACCGACAGATTTTTACAGGACAAAGAGAGACTTTTACTGGGACTGGAGGACCGACTTTTATTATTTCAGACACGACACGTATCATCGACATTTTTATAAGATGATTGACAATGACTTTTTGGACAAACTTTGTACAGAGACTAATCGATACGCCAACCAAAAAATAACATCATTGAAAGAACAAAACAAGTTTCTTCCAACTTCGCGGCTTTATCGTTGGTCGCCGACTGATAGGGACGAAATGGTCAGTTTTTTAGCAATTATCGTGTTACAAGGCCTATTCCCTCTACCGGAGGAGGAATCTTACTTCCTGTTCAATGGTTTCGGCACTATGCCATATTTTCGTAGAATCATGACCTACAACAGGTATCTTTTGCTAAAATCAATGCTCCATTTTGTCGACAATGAGACAATGAAAGAACCGACTAGACTATTTAAAATTCAGCCAATAATTGACTATTTTAACGACAAATTTTCCAGTTTATACTATCCTTCACAAGAGATAGTCATTGACGAATCCCTTCTGAAGTGGCATGGGAGACTAGGCTTAGCTCAGATGATTTTGTCGAAGGCTGCACAAGTAGGTGTGAAAACTTACGAGCTGTGCGAGTCTTCCAGTGGCTATCTCTGGAAGTTTTTTGTATATGCTGGAAAAGAAAAGACTAGGACTGCAACTACAAATGACGTCAGACCTGACGAGGATGAAACTACTGACAGACCATCGGCATCGATTGAAAATAACAAAGACCGTCCCAACAACGTTGACGATACAAACGATAATGAGGCTGAAATGACTGACCAAACATCGACTGGAAATACCAATGACCGTCCCAGCAATGCCACTTCCAAAATTGTATACGACTTGGTAGAGCCATTACTTCACCGTGGACATACGTTAGTAATGGACAATTTTTACAATTGCCCATTATTAGCGCGATGTTTAAAACGACAAAATACTGACTGCTACGGAACCTTAAGGCTGAATCGGGAATTCGTTCCTGATTCATTAAAGACTTTGACGAAAACGGAACTTCGACAAGGTGAAGTAGTGGCTAGCTACTGTTCCGATTTGTCGATATGTGTATGGCGAGATGCTAACATAGTTAGCTTGATCTCGACATACCATTACTTACAAATCGGATCTCGACAAAAATACAATCGACTAACATTTAAGCAAGCATTGTCCTAGACTACAATAAATCCATGGAAGGCGTGGACAGGAAAGATCAATTCCTGTCTGCTCAGCCCTTAGAACGTACAAAAAACTAAATTTGGTACAAAAAACTTTTCCGTCGCATGTTAAATGCAGCATTATTTAATTGCTTTGTTATTTTTAAGTCCGCAAATCCCAAAATTTCCCATAGGCAGTTTAGGACAATTCTGGCGGAAGATTATTAAAAATACACAGAAATATTGACCTGACTACGGAACCCCGACTTATTACATCTCAAACCGGACTGACACTGACACCGCGACCAAGACCAACAACAACCGATAGACCTCACCTAGAACACAGACACTTTCCAGTGAGAAATGGGCATAAACGAGCTCGCTGTTGGATGTGCGCTCAGCGAAAGGTCACTGCAAGAACTGTATGGAAGTGTCTAGAATGCAACATAAATCTATGCATTGAAGGCTGCTTTATGGAGTACCACATTTAACTATTTAATACCAGTACCATATTTTTTATTTAACTGTTTTAATTATTTTATTTACAAATCTTTATTATTAAAAATGTCTTATTAACGTTTACGATAATGTTATTCTGTTTTTCATTTAAAAGAAGCGATTGAAACAAATCGAACATACCCTATTTTCTACTTAGTTAAAAAACGACACTTAAAGGTGTATGGGAGATCTTATAATATAAAAGTCATAGCGCGCGACTCGAGAGGCTATGGTAAAATTACGAGAAGTGGTTGTTTTGTTTTAATTTATTACCCTACTCAATGTTGAATAAATATAAACATCTTGGCATCGTTTGAAAGCATAATTAGTCTAGTTTTTTGTAAAATTATTTTCATGATGAAATCGTTTATATTTTTTGCTTATGGCCTACATCTATAAAACATATAAGCATTTTTGCTCAGGCTCAAATGTTTTATCCCGTTTTAAGTACTAATTTATAAACAATATCCAATTATTAAAAGATGTGTTTTAATCTATATACTTCAACCTATTAGGCAGTATTTTTTTCATAGTTGTAGTTATTATATTTCAACAGATATACACTTGGCGTCAAAAAAATAGCACCTTTCTTAAAATTCGTGTCAAGTCATTATAACTTCTAAGATCCTTCCTGTACCCTATCATTATTAGTATCATTTCAAAGCTCAATTAATAAGCTTTCAAAAAAATTATCATTTGTTTACGGGAAATCATAAACCACAAATCATCAGCACTTTGATTAAAAAGTGGCGATGTACGCGTTTGGAGGCTCACTAATTGTACCACCCTGGACGCGTATATAACGAGGGGGTAATAGTCAATGATGGGTTATTCGCTATTCAGACGTCACAGAGGTCACTCCTGAAGAGCTTCAACAAGAAAGAACCCAGTGAAAATGGATACCATGGCAAAGAAGCAGCTCAAGTGGTGGCCCTACTGCAAATCGGACTACGGCAGGTTGAAGTTGCTCGGCAACTGAAAATCAGCCGATTTCGAGTGCAACGGGTATACCAACGGTTCCAAGAGACTGGAGGTTACATCAGGAGACATGGTTTCGGGAGACGTCGCTGCACTACCGTCAGAGGTGATCGCTCCATTGTGTTGACGTCTTTGCGGAACCGCTTCATCAATGCTGTGGAGCTGTATCAGCGGCTTTGAGCTACTCGAAGGACAGCTGACAGCGTCTCCACTATCAGAAGAAGGCTGTGAGAGAAGAATTTGCTGCCCCGGAGAGCTGCTGCAGGCCCCCTATTGACTACCATCCACAGGACGAAAAGAAAGCAATTTTACGAAACGCACGTGCCGTGGACATTCGACCAGTGGAGGAATGCCCTGTTCTCCGAAGAATCCCGAGTGTACGTGTACACCAACAACATGCGTAAGAGAGTCTACAGACAGCCAGGGGAGCGTTTCACACCAGCCTGCACCGTGGAAACCGTCGGGTATGGAGGAGGATCCTGCATGTTCTAGGGCGGTATTTCTATCGTCGGCAAGACAGACCTCGTGTGCGTCTCCAGAGCTGGAGATAGTCGCGGCCAGGGGTCTCTGACTGCCCACCGGTATATCACCGAGGTTTTGGAGGAGCATGTGGTCCCATGTGTAGGTTTTGTCGGCGCCAACTTCGAGTTCATACACGACTACGCCCGGTACCAAACAGCCTTGATTGTCAAGGACTACCTACATCAAGGTTATGGACTGGCCAGCAAGAAGCAACCGACCTTAATCCTATCGAGCATCTCTGGGACGACCTGAATCGGCGAGTTCGGGCCCGTGATCCAGCTCCTACCACTCTCGATGAGCTTCGAGATGCCCTCATCGAGGAGTGGGACAACATTCCCCAGGAACACGTCGTGACGCTCATCAGGTCCATGACTGACCGCTTGGAAGCTGGTCGGAGGGATAGAGGAGGCAACACTAGATTTTAAGACGAATTTTTAAGGATTGTCATTGTTTATTTTTAATTTTTGTATTGTTCCTTTTATTTGTAATTTTGATCAGAATACACATTGTTTCACATTTTCCCAGAGTTTTCTTTTTTTATGGGGGTGGTGGCCAATTTCCTACCGTTTTCAAATAAGGGATTTCATTAGCTTTCAAATGATAATAATAATGATAGGGTACAGGAAGGATCTTCGGAGTTATAATCGCTTGACACGAATTTTAGGAAAGGTGCGATTTTTTTGACGCCGAGTGTATTAGATTTTGTTGCGATGTAGCGGGCGCGGTGCGCACGGGTCTAGGCCGCGCGAATCGTTGTACAGGTGACGTGAAAACAGTCGCGCGGCCCGTACGTGAGAGTGGCTAGATAAACATGAGGGGTAATTTATATACTATGGTTCAGAGTATTTTACTCTGTGACCTGTGTTGTTATATGTTCTAGTTGTAAGGTCTAGATACCAGGCCATAAACTCCAAAAAAATATGTTCTAGTTGTTCTGTGGATTGTGATTTGTGACTGATTCTGTTTATGTTTTTTTTAATTTCCAATCCCAAGACTCAATGTTCCAATGGAAAGTTTTAAGTTTCAACTTTCAAAAAAAATTTTTGAAACAGTCTTGAACTTGTATATATATACAGTTTTACAGTGAATGGCCAATGCAGGATACGAATTAATTAAAAAAGCCGCCGTCCGTTTTACGATTGGACTTTGTTTCTTGTAAAGTGTTAACATACTAGTATGAATATATTACCGCTTTAATTAGATTTCGTTGACTACTAACTCCGGTCTTCGGTATATTATTTTCATTAGGTAATTCCATATATTGTACTATGTCAATAGGAAAAGATAAATCTATAAAGACAGAGAATAATAAAGAGGTAATATAAAACTACATAGTTGGTAATATTATTAAGATTCTTTACTGTTCATTTTCATATAAGTTGTAAACTGGCTTAGTTTAGTATTCTCATGTGAATAGTGAATACTATTGTTATTAGTTTGACTTTGATGAACCCATTTTGTTTTATAATTCAAGACATATAATTTTCTAATGAGCAATTGTATGTACAGCCTTTTACAGGCAAACATTACTTTGTAATCTACAAATTATTAATAAAATTTGTATTATTTTCAGTGTTGTAATAATAAAACAAGTAAGATTTTGAAAGGCGTCACCATGGGCTTATTGAAGCAATTATTTTTCTGCTTTCGCTTTTATATGGACATGTGCATAGACTTTCTATTTTCATTATACTGGGATGGACAGCGTAGAACAATACCATCTTTGGAGAAAAAACATAATTTGCTTAAAGAAAGTGCTGTGACTTTGGCGGCAAAGATAAGAAATAAGGAATTAAAGGCGAGAGATTTAGTGGCCACTTGCATTGAGAGGATTAAAATTGTAAGTTTCTTCAGTTGTTTATTTTTAAATTAATATGTACTGATATCTAATTAGTGATATCTTTAAAATTAAAAATTTTATAAAATTTACTCTAAACTTGGTCAAATATAAGTCTATTTTTATAATTATAAATTAAAATTTGTTAATAAGCATTTTGTTATCCAGTTACCTAGCTGGACCTCAATTTCCACAACAGCTAGTTCTTATACAAAGTTTTAATTAGGTTCATCGTTAAAAACTTATTTATAACAAATTATGCTAATTACTTTTATAGGTGAATCCTTATTTAAACGCAATAACTGATGAGAGATTTGAGGATGCATTAAAAGATGCAGATGAGGTGGATAGAATGATAGAAGAGGGTTTATCAGATGAGGAATTCGAGAAGAAACCCTTCCTAGGTGAGTTAGTGACAATTAGAACAGTAAAAGTAGTAGAGTATTAGAAGCAAAGCATTTAATAATAACATTTTAAATTAAGATAATAGAGTATACACCTACTTGCTTGTAAATAAAGGTTTTAAATAAAAGTCTTCATGCGATAAGATTATAGGTGTTACTTTATTATTTATATATAAAAAATATTTAGTATATAACAAGTTGGAAGTTGTCCGGGTTTCAACCCAGAACCTGCATATGCCTTGTGTTCTCCCTGGAAATTTAAATAATTAATTATGTGGTGTGTAATGTTTGAATAAACATAATACACTATCATAACATTATTGTTAAGGAAATAAATAAATAAAATTATTATTTAGTAGTAAATAAATGTAAATTGAATTAGGTGTTCCATTCACGGCGAAAGAGAGTCACGGTGTATTCGGTATGTTACATACACTCGGCGTGACCGCTAGAAGCGGCGCACGCGCAACTGAGGACGCGGAATGCGTACGTCTATTGCGAAATGCCGGTGCTATACCTGTAGCTGTCACCAATGTACCGGAGATTAATAAATGGTAAGCTGAGATAAAATTTACAGAATATCTGATTTAACATATCTTATGTTTATGTCAAATTTATGTTTTAGGCAAGAAACACGCAATATGTTGTTCGGGCAGACTAACAATCCATACCACACAGGACGAACTGTCGGAGGCTCTAGTGGTGGTGAAGCCGCTCTTTGCGCAGCCCTAGCTAGTCCTATATCGCTGTGTGAGTATTATACATATATGTACATGATATTTGTTCAGTATTTGCTTTCTAAGAATATTTATGAAGTCACGTTACGTCACGAAGATGTGCAACGTTTTTGTCGAAGAAAAGGAAGAGAGCGATTGAGACCGATTGAGAGAGAGAAAGGCGAACGTAGCATGAAGCAAATAGCCATGAAGCGAGAGTAAGAAAGATCGAGAAGTAAAGGGAAAGCTAAAACTTGGTAAATTTCTTGCCCGTTTTTCTCAGACTCATTCTGGTAGTCTTGCTCTTTCACGTACGTGAAACGTAATTTGTAAACGTTTTTGACATTCATAAGCATGCGCTAAGTCGCGTCTAAACTTAATAAACGTATTTTGATTTGATTTGTATATTGTAGAAATTTATTGAATTACATTTTTTTTCAGTTTTTGTATTTTATATTTCAGGTTCCGATATCGGTGGTTCGACTCGGATGCCTGCATTTTTCTGTGGACTTTATGGCCTCAACCCTACACCTGGTCACACCAGTCTTAAAGGTATGTTTTTGTTGTAGGCAACACTGGTTACAAAGTAGTCCAAGGCCAGTTTTTATTTAATATTAAGTTTGTAGTTATCATATTCAATGAAAGAATGTTTAATTTTATTTATATTCAAAGGATCGGTACTCCGAACTGGTCTGAACCCTACAATGGCATCCATTGGCTTTGTAAGTAAACACCTGGAAGATCTGGCGCCTCTCACTCGAGTCGTAGCCGCAGAAAAGGCGGATCTACTCACCCTGGATAAGAAAATTGACATTAAGGTAAATTATATGAATCCTCATCGAAAGTACGCAATAAATTAGTAGATTCTACGAACGTTTACAATCGCGCACGTGCTTTGTCTGCAGGAAATTCTATTACATTACTACATACTTTAATATACATTTAAGTATGTACTTATACTGAATAATAATACATAAAAAATTGCCAAAAATTCAGGCGATTAAATAAAATCAGCGTGTCATATAAACTGAATTTAACATATTTTGTAGGTACCGGAAATATTATATTACAATTCAGTAATAAAAAGATCATACATACGTTAAATGAAACACTTTGTTTGAAGCTGATTAACAACTGACTTTAATCTTTTAAAACATGAGCTTATAAGTAAGATAACATTAGGGATAGTGGAGTTGCGACGTTGAATTAACAAACAAACTTGTCTTATTGAAGAGTTCTTCAATCTAAGTGACACTTATGTTATTGGACATTATCGGAAACGAGAATGTTAAATTACAATTTATGAGGGTGGTAAAAACTAAAGGGCTCATTTGGGCTTCAAGTGTGCGATGATTGCTTACATTAGGTTTACGCTTCTAATTATTAACTAAAATATATTGAATAATATGTAACTTAACTAATGTTAGGTAACATAAATCTAGTTTCGTTTAGTTTTTGTACATTTGTAGGACGTGAAATATTTCTACACGGAGTGTGCCAAGGACCTTCGCGTGAGTCCTGTTTGTTCTGAACTGAGAAAAGCTATGAGAAGGTAATTTTAAGTTTTGCGAATCATATAATAGCTAAAAAGTCAATAATTATTGGTTACGTAATCACCTAATAAGAAAATCAAAGTCAGTCGTGCGTGTATTTATTTATTTATAAGTCCTAAGAAGGAGCCTCATAGCCTACCGGTCTTATTAAGTGTCAGCTAGGTGAGGGGTACCGGGTTCGATTCCCGGTTCGAGGGCAAGTTTCAATTTAATTTAAAATTTGTTCTCGGGAGAGTTGTGCGGTACCGGGCGAGTGCTTAAACCGTACATGGAGGACACGGTCGAATTTCTAAAGACAAGCACGAATTATAAAAAATCCTATACTTGACGCTCTGGCTAATGCACAAATCGTGTCAGAGCCATTAATAAAAAAAGAAATGTCCTAAGAACAATATGTATGGTATTTAACAAGAAAATATGACATCACAAATTTTACACACATCAATTATAATTGTCGTATCCATGTTTGAGTTCAGTTGCTTACTGATCGGCAGCGTGCACACTGGCTTGTTTTAAAATAAAATCGAAATGTCGGGCGATTATAATAACTATCTGGCTAATATTAATGGCTTCGAGTCATATATATATTTTTGCACTATGTTATCCACAGTCTCAAGTGTAAACAAGTATTAATATTGCAGAGTAATAAAGCGTCTCTCCGACGAATGCCCCAGTTTCCCCACTCCGTACTACCACAATGGGTTTAACTATATGTACTCGTTATGGAGGCACGCTATGACCAAAGAGAACGAACGCTTTGCAAGTCTGCTTCTCGATAATGCGGGAGAGGTTCACGGATTGACAGAGTTGGGGAAGAAGGTAGGATGTTCAAGTTTATTGGAGCTTTGAAACTAAGCGTTTTTAAGGCAGTTTTTGCAGCCCACCACCATGTGTAACCAACTGCCCACTGAAGTATTTCCGAACCAATTCGACTTAGGGTCCTTCAAGAAAAGAGCGTACCGATTCTTAAATGGCAATGGCGGGCCTTCTAGCAATGTGAGTGTCCACGGGCGACAGTATCACTTACCATCAGGGGAGCCTCTTGCCTATTTGCCTTCTATTACGTAAAAAAAATACAGGCCTGTATTTCAGACTATTTCGCAAATTTAGTAAATTAAACACGATTTGAATCAGAACGTATTTTTAATTCCTCCATTTATTTCACCAATCTTTAACATTAATACAATTTCCTATATATTCTAAAGCTTGAAGTGATAAAGATTCTATTTACTTGGCAATTAATTAATATAATAATTAAATTATTTTATTAAAACTAAGTTTTATGCAATGAATAAAGCATTAAATAGGATTTAAAGTATCAACATTTGCGAAGCGCAAATTAATATTCATATGTGCTGATGCTTCAAACAATTTTGTTTGAAAATAGTCAGGTGACCAGAGCGTGTAATGTCATTCCCATACATAAGCCGGTCAAGTGCTTTTCTCAAGCCCCTGGTTAATTTAGATTTAAACTAAATAATTGCCTCGGCATTGTTTTTTTAGATATTTAGGCAAACAGCCTTCTGTGCCTTACACGTGCCGATTCTTGTTCGACTGCACCGTAAGAGCAAGTCCCAATTTTCCACATTTTCATATTTTTGCAGTTGGTAGGAAAATCTGAATTTACAGCGGCAGCTATTATTAAAGTGTTGGATGACCAAGTGTTGCCACCTGTTAATAAAGAATGGGGAGACAAACTTGCAGAGGAATTGAAGAAAGATCTTGTGGTATGTTGGTTTCGAAAATAATAAACACTTTGGTTATTTTTCTATTCATATTGAATAGAAAATTACATAATATGAACATAAGTTTCAATTCGTTTGTTTTGTTCCATTAGTTTTGTCGAAATAACTATATTTCTGCAGCGAATTGTTAATAAATAATAGTATGTATAATGTTTGATAGTAGGAAATTAAAAATATTTTTTTTAGATTGGTATCAATTTGAACGTGCACAACGAAAGAGTGAAACTCCAGCGTACTTCTTCATTCTTCTCTTCTAAAAAATGTCTTATTATTCTAAAGTTATTACGTGTTGCCACTTATCAGGAAATTAACATTTTATTTTCAGAACACCCTTGGTACAAATGGTGTGTTAATATTCCCATCAGCACCTCAGCCTGCGCCATACCACTACAGCCTGTATCTTCGGCCATTTAATTTCTCATACTGGGGGATATTCAACGTCCTGCATTTGCCTTCCATTCAGGTATTTAAGTACAGTTCAAACTCTTTATAACGCTATTTATTATAAAGGGAAGCTCTGTTTAACGTAAAAAATAGTTAACTTTCTTTGGTTTTACACAAAACCCATACATTACTTCACTCTCTATAACGAATAAATATTCTCATATTTAGACATCAACGACATACTTACTTTCTCGCTTTTGTTATTGTTAATTGCATTACCGCGTGTGCCATTATTTTTAGATTACATTGCCTGTCATAGCAAAACACGTCAGGCAAAGAAAACAGAATATATGTGTTTAGAATAATTTACCTATTGATAGTAATAAAATTAGAAATTATTGTAATTGGTTAAATTTGTTTTTGTTTCCCTTCGTACACTCTCTATAACGAAAAAACGTCTGGAAAATCGTTATTAAGAGTTCACACTGTACATGTAATTTATTGTACCCCACCATCCATGTAGTTACAGATTTAGTTTACAATTGAATAAATTTCCAATTCCAGATCCCTCTAGGTCTCAACGCGGAAGGTATTCCGCTCGGAATCCAGGTCGTGGCTGGTCCGCGACAGGAAGCCCTCTGTTTGACAGTTGCGAAGCATTTGCAGACTATGTTCGGTGGATATGTGCCGCCTTGTACTATTCATGATTAAAATATGAGAAAGATATAATAATAATGTATGTTAATGTTATTATAAAGGGCAGGGGCTTGGATCTCGAGTATTGTCTGTCCGTACCGTATTATCTTACAAATTAATTCTATGATATATTTATTAAAGCTTCAGCGTGTGATTCTCATCACTGAGGACGTAGGTTCGATCCCCGGTTGTGCAGCAATGGACTTCCTCTCTATGTGCGCATTTGACATTCGCTCCAAAAATCGTGAGGAAACCGGCTAGCCTTAGACCCATAAAGTCGATGTGTGTCAGGCACATGAGTGACGTGGGTGATCTCCTACTTGGCTCTTCGACAATTGAGCCTACTTATATAGAAATCTGAGGCCCAGACCTAAAAAGGTTGTAACGCCACTGGTTTATTTTTATAAAATGTTTACAAGAAAACTTTACAGCGCCATCTAGTGGTATTTGTATGAAAACAATACTCTTTTTTTTATTATATGTATTTAAAATGTTATATTATATATAATACTTGAAGATTTTATGAAATCAACAATACTCCGTGGATTTGTAATACTCTATTTGTAATATTTTGTACTGTTGAGGTGAAGGTGATGTTGGATTTTTAAATAAACTGTTTTTTAAATATATTTTTTTTAAACCAGTCCCTCCATTATCTGATGATGCACTGATATAGCAAGCTCTCTTTTGAGGCGTAACTGGTCATTACCCACCATACCCGACTCTGTTTGGTTAGGAGATACACAGGATACACACCATAAAGCCTCTACAAGAGAAGAGTGCTATCATCCAAAAGCAAAGAATGTTACTAAGTTGCAACACGTCAGTAATATACAGAAAAAGAAGTCGGGGATATGGACCTCAGCGTTCATAGGTTTGAAGTTGAAACATGCTCTGGCAATGTCGAGCAATGCTCCGATCGGGCAGAAAGTCGAAGATCCAATCACATAATTTCTCGGGGAGCCCAAAGGCTTTATTTATGCCACACCCTATCGAAGGTTTTTGCTAAATCCAAACTAACCGGTTGCGCCTCTACGTTGGACTTGCCTCTATCTATTTCTATGTGCAAGAAGATACCACCTGAGCGAAAGTCGCCGTATTGAAAAACATTAATCAACTGGTGGCCCTCTGGATACTTATACTAATTATTATCGAGAACAAGTAGATTATATATATATACAGTGGAATCTCGGTAATTCGAACCTCGTTAAGTCGGAAAAAATTGCCTTTCCCTTCCGCTGAACCCCTAAATACGTGGTATCTCGAATAATTTAGACTTTGTAACGAACAAAATGTTATTTCCCTACAAACTTCAATTACACGAGTTAATAGAGTATAAACATGTATTAACAACATTGATAATACATGTTTATACTCTATTAACTCGAATTTTAGTAGTTCATAAAATATAATGGCGTCTTGCTTGGAATTTCCCGAAATAATAGCTATAAAATCCAAAAGGAATGTTCGGGTTCGGGCTTTCCAATATATTGTTTTTGTCTTGTACACATGCAATGAATGAATACATTCATAAAAAGATATATACTTAAATTGAATCGGTATTCAAATTCGACTCTACAAATCAAAAAAATACTCAGAAATAGCACCTCTGTAAGTCGAAATTTCAGCAGTTAACTAAACAGTAAATAAGCACAGAAGGTAATATAATTTGCACAGATGCAAAATGGATGGATGTTGGGTTGGAGTAAAATGTATGTTGGGTTGGAGTAAAATGTATGTTGGGTTGGAGTAAAATGGATGTTGGGTTGGAGTAAAATGGATGTTGGGTTGGAGTAAATTGTATGTTGGGTTGGAGTAAAATGTATGTTGGGTTGGAGTAAAATGGATGTTGGGTTGGAGTAAAATGGATGTTGGGTTGGAGTAAAATGGATGTTGGGTTGGAGTAAAATGGATGTTGGGTTGGAGTAAAAAGGTTGTAGGTTTGATAAATGAAAACATAGTTTGAGAGAAAATGATTTATTGAAATAAACACACCCCAAGCTCGCCAGCGTCTCGGACGCTCCCCACCATCACTTATCGCAACAAATGGACTTAATCTATCTCTTACTCTTATTATTTACAATATATTGTACATTTGTGCCAAATCTATCACTACTTTAACGTCACAGCTACGTCAATAACTTTTATTATCATATAAATTCATATTTCTCTAACGTCTAAATATTCTAGAAACATCTTTTCGTATGTCAATTTCGAAAACACGAATTAATACAATATCACTAACACAATGGAATGGTAAAATATTTTTTATTTTTAACTATAACGAATACGGCTCGACGCCGTAATGTCAAATTGATACGTCAATGTCAAGTTTCAAATACGATTGATGCGTTCCGTTTCACGTTAGAACTTGTCACTTTACGCTGAGTCTGCGACATATATTTAAATTTTTAAATGCATTTTTTAAATAAGCGAAGTTGACAATGTACTTTAATCAATAATAATTATTAAAATACTCTTTGAGCGCAGACTTAGCGTAATTTATGTCATCTATAAAAGCACAATTAACTACAAATTAACGAAATCTGAATTGTCAATATCACTTTACAAATATCAGACTATATCGGATTTTGAACCCTAAATATGGCACCCTGTTACAAAATTCACAGCAGGGTTAAATTTAAGACCACTAAAAAAGTTACTCTATAAACCTTGAGCAGCGTAATTTGTCGCAAATGAAAGTGAAAAAAGCTTAGTGACGAAGCGAAGCTGGGTGCCTTTTGACAGCTGTCGTATCTCGAAACGTCAATGTCAAACCGGTATGTCAGCTGTCATAACTATGTACACTATCGAGAAAACGCTATTGGTATTATACAAAGAATTTTGAGGGTTTTTTAAAAGCGTAAAGGATCTAGGTTCGATTCTAGGCGATGAACGTTTTTATGAAGTTACAGAAATTGTACGTTTCTTTCTACGGTACATGAAATGTAATTAGCACCAATAGCGTAAGCGATAGTAACAGCTACAATAATGAGAGAACTTTATTAAAATCCTTCAAATATTGTCCTCTTTATGCACCTGAAACTGAGAGAAGAAGCAAATAGAAGCGCACCTATAGAACTCTAGGCCTGTTAATCTAGAATTGCAGATCCAGACGAATCCAGGTCTGCTCGACATCTATGTTAAGGGTTGTTAAGAGCTACTCCTAAGAGACGTCTCTGGGCGTCATGCCCCACTGGCCCGGCACTTGCAGGCCAATATCGCAGACACGATCCGCCTCAGCAGGGTGGGGCGGTATCGGCAGGGCGGGTCTTCGTAGACGCGCGGCGCGGTGGAGGCGAGTATCGTGTGAATGTCCCGAGCGGGGGTTTTGGGGCGAAAGCGCGGCGGGGCTGGGGCGGGGCGGCGTGGAGCGTGCCCTCAGCTCGGGAACTTGTTGTAGAGCGCGTAGTGGAGCTCGTAGCCCGAGAAGCGGCAGTGCTGGGCTTCCTTCTGCTCGAAGCCGCTCAGGGAGTGGTAGGCCTTCAGCTCGGGCAGTGGCTCGGTGCCAGGAGCGTCCTGCAAATGTAGAAATGCTATAGTTCAGTTTTTATTATTAGATTCAACAAAGATACAGCACGATATAGTAATATTAGCACAGCATACATTTTTCCGTCTCTTCTTCATACTAACATATTATAAACGATGGTAATTAAAAAAACATGTGTGTGTACACGCGTTAAAAATCTTTTCAAAAATTTTATTTTTATATAAAATGTTAAATATAGCTAACTTCAAAGTGTCGGTTTTATGTGACGGTGTGGGTGCGCATCATAAAAAAATACTCTCATTATTTTCCCTAACCCGCCAAAAGAAGTATAACTTCAATAAATATATTAATAGAGTCTAAATGCCATAAGCCTAGAATTGTGTCGCTTTAACTTACCGGTGTATGGAATATGGTGAGGATAAACTTGGCAGGTCTGAAAGCGGCGAGCACGGCCCGTAGAACGCGATCGTAGCGCTCGACTGGTACGTTCGACTCGAACGAGACGTACGAACACGAACGCTCCGGCGTTATATGAATGGTCATGTAGTAGCCCTGGAAAAGTCAAAGTCAAAAACATTTACTCATAAAATAATATAATAATAATTTTTATTAATCAGACAAATACAGTCCATTGATTGATTAGTGAGTTAGTAACAATAGTTTCTTAAGATCCATGTTAGAGAGTTAGTAAAAATAAGGAAAAAAATATTGGTTGTTTGTAAAGTAGGTTTACGATCGAGATGTTTACGTGATAACGTCTTATTGGTGATATAAGTTTTTGGGAAGTAAGGAATTAATGAAGATAACAATTTTTTCAAATTTTAAATTACATCTATCGTTTTATTCACACTTTTGATGATAAATTTCGGGTGTAAAATGACAAGTTTACTTATTCGACTATGATATACATTTTTCTTACAAAACTTAACCGCACGAGAAAATCTCCATTCGTTTGTATGCCGCTAGAGTGAGATGAGACGGGAGATCGGTCCGTCTCTCTCTCGTTATACCTGCGATCGCGCTCGTGAGGTTTTGGTGTGACACAAGTTTCTGAACATGTCACCCGACTAAAACGATTTTAAAGATGTTATCACGTCAAAAGTACTTAAATAAAAACTATCAGGTACAAAGCCTTGCGGAGATGTCGGAGCACTGTCGTAAATAGGGGCACTCCATTCTTTCGAATATCATCCGTAAGATGTTACATGTACATGTCAATGTACACTTATGAACGTCAAAAAAGAAATATACATTAAATGCTTCTAATTTAAGTCTCAAATCAAGGGCGTAGAACGGAAGAGAAGAACAGGCAATAAACTCTCCGCCACTTTTTTAATCTTCAAGTTTTTCATTCTAAACAACGTTTGTAAGAAGCTGCAACCATTACACCATGTTCCACATGACATCTTAAGTAATTATTAAATTAATAATAATAACATAAATTAAAAACAAAGATTTGTCCTCTATCAGCAGGAGGCATGGTGAAATAGGAGCACGCATTGACATTCTCGTGGGAATAACACGAATATGTGATAACTCCATATTACGTCACTTGACTATCGTCAAAACGTCAAAATGACTGAACTTTGACTGGTTTGTTGTCATCTTTATATAAATACTCTCCCCTTATCGTGGCAATACAGAGTTTTGTCCCCTTATCATACTAAAAAACCAAATAAATAGGAAAAGAACTTACATCCTTAGCAACTCCATTCATGGAATATCCGCAGGGATCGAAGAGATAGTCGTCAATCACCATTCCCGGGATTATTTGGTCGATTCCCGACGCCTGTTAACAAAACATTACTTATAAAACAATGAGGAACATGTATACTAACTTTTTAGTAGTTTTATTCTAGTAGTACATTGTCTTCACATATAATTATTTAACTAATGAATACATAATATTGTTAACCTATTTTAAAAGAGTAAGTGTGGAGTTTCTTTTCCATTCTTCTCCACACGAAACTACCTTTTGGAAGGGGCAACTAGAATCTTCTTTGTATTTTGTTTGACGTACAAAAGTGCCATTTTAGGTGGTCTAATTGAAATAAATGATTTGACTTGACTTGGCTTGAAACGCTTTTTTTTGGAATGGGGTGAAACGAGCCTACGGGACGCTAAAATAGGGCAGTCGTCTCTTCCCTTAGGGATGTTGCCGGCCTTGGAGGGGCGAGTATTCTCTTACTTTAAACAATTGGATATATCTCTCAGGGAAGAATCCCTCGGGGAGTGGATTCTACAGTTCGCTAGTTAGCAAGTCTTGTGAAGGGACTTTTGCGATTGCTTTTTAATTTTTTCCTATGTATAGAAGTAAAAACCAAAAAAATATTTTAAAATTATAATATTTCGACGACTTTATATTATACCTTAGTCGCCTGCGCAGAATCAGCGGAATTAGCCCGTGTGAATATATCCATGACGGCCGGGTCCAATTCAGACATCAGTATCTCTATGGTTTGGTCTGGTTCGGGAACCTCCCGATCAGTAACTTGACGTTGCTCCTTTTCAAGTGCGTCTACTGTTCCTAAAAAGGTAGAAGAGAATTACACAGTGTACAATATCGAAAAAGAATTAACAAAAGCTAATCTACTGGATCCAGTGCTGGCCTGGTATATCATGAAGTAGAGCATTTGAATCACGGCTGTTTAAAACTTTAAATAGTTTCCGAAGTCAGGCACAGATGGCCTACAAACCGAGGCATGTATCGTAACAAACTGTATAAATCTAGATTTTCCACCGCATTTACCATGGAGAGTGTTCAGAGGAGTTGTTCGGATTAATACCTGCAGCTGAGTTTCATCATCGAAATTCCGAATCACCTTCGGTGTTATTCACAACTTAGTGTTTTTTAAGCCAGTTTTTGCCATACTGAATTTTAAAAGGCCAGCAACGCACTCGCATGCCTTCTGATGAGTAACCATGGGGGCGGTATTGCTTATCAGGTGTGCCTCCTGGCCGTTTTCCATGTTCTATAAAAACAATATTCTATGCCCCAAGGTACAAAGGTACAAGGTACAAACCTTCAAGCGGCAGAAGCGTGTAGAGGTACCAGCAATCCTTCTCCGGGCCCATGATATAAGCTCGTCCGTCACCGAAGAACGAATCCAGAAGTTCAACCTGAAATTATAAAATTCAAATTTAATTTAATACTATTATTATATTAATAAATAAATCAGTGGCGGTACAACCTCTTTAGGTCTTGGCCTCAGATTTCGGAATCTGTTTCATGATCATTTTATCTAATAGGCAAGTAGGTGATCAGCCTCCAATGCCTGATACACGCCGTCGACTTTTTGAGTTTAAGACATGTCGGCTTCCTCACGATGTTTTCTTTCCCCGTTCGAGCAAATGTCAAATGTTAAATTATTATATAACATCAATAAAATTGACTTCCTCTCCAAAAATGGGATATCTCAAAAACTACTGAAAGGATTTTGATTCATCAGTTTCCAGCTGGAATGTACCTGATTTACAGAATTAAACAAAGACTTTCAGTTCCCGAGAAATTCGTAAACATACATTTACGCAATGTAGTCTCATCATATCCATTCAAAGAAGCGAGAAGAAATACCAAGGCTTCAGAACTAAACTTATTAAACTTATCTATATATTAATAGTGATCTCTTTTCATCACCTATTAACACTAACTGTCAGAAAGAGAGAAAAATACTTAATAAAAACCTTTTACCTTTAAACGATGCTGTAATTATTATAACCGAAATTACAGTCTAATTCGTGGTTGTTTCTCAAGCAAAATAGTATTTTTTTTATAGAACAGGGGGCAAACGGGCAGGAAGTTCACCTGATGTTCAGTGATACCGCTGCCCATGAACACTCAATGTCTAAGTGCAGTGCGTTGCCGGCCTTTTAAGAATCGGTACGCTCTTTTCTTGATGGACCCTAAGTCGAATTTGTTCGAGGCAGTGGGCAGCTGGTTCCACATTGTGGTGGTGCGCGGCAAAAACTGCCTTAAAAACACTCAGTTGTGAAACGACGGACGTCGAGGTGATACTGGTGGAATTTCTTATTCTGCTTCGACATCCGATGATGAAACTCAGCTGCAGGTATTAATCCGAACGAATTAGTGCCCATATTAGAAAAGAGTGGCACTACAACCCTTTATCTTTGCCTCAGATATCATTATCCATTTCGTGATATTTTTTTCTAATAGGCTAGTACGATTAGGTCAACAACAACAACTTAGGTCTAAGGCATGTCGGTCTCCTCACGATGTTTTCCTTAAACAAGCGAGTGTTAAATGTGCATGCCATGTGCACCAAAGTCTATTGGTCTCTACGATCGGTTCAGAGTCGCACGCGCATACCACTAGGTGCTGTATTAAATATATGCTAAATAATTAGTTTACGGAAAGATTGAAGTCGCAGGTGACTAGTTCCTAGAGAGCGGTCCTTAAATGATAAGGGGTTTTTTATTTTATTATTATACAGCGTATAAAAGTACATACAACCCTTTTAAACCCTCTACGATCAACCCCTATTTTATATTTCTTAATTAAAATCTTATGACTTGAACTCTGAGGTTTATATAGAGAAAAATTCACAGAAAACCCTAAGAAGTTTACATTTCAGAAAACCGAACAGTCTCTGGTGTAGTATAGCAAAATGTTCCATGTTGGTATGTACTAAAAAGGTAGGCTAAGTAAAATCACATTAAGGAGAAACGAAGTTCGCAGGGTAGCTAGTTACCTATTATTATATCAATAATTTGTAACGTGTTCAGTATATATAAAGACATATAGACAATTTGCTAATCGTGATAATAATAACTTCCTCTATTTACAGTCAGAGAATCTCTTCAAAGAATCGTGTTACTGATACTTCTGCGAATGAAGAAACAGTATTATGATAAACAATAAATGGTATTCATTGAGTAACAGTGTAAGATTTGTCATTTCATTTGTAAGTTTGCAACTATGAAATCAATGTATCATTTATTCAAGACGAATAAATGCTTCTAAATTAAGAAGAGAATAGCATTTAGATCGTAGAACGAATGAGAAGAACAGTAGCTTTTAAACGCCAAGATAATGTCAACAAAATGTTTGTATAGCAGCAACCACACCATAGCTCATTACATTGAAGAAAGAGAAATACTAAAAAAAACCTACTAGGGGCCCTTCAAGTATTACGTAAACAATAAAGGGGAGAGGGGGGTCTATGATTTTCTTATTTAGTGATTACGTCAACAGTAAGGCCCTTTCTGCACTGCTCCGGTCCGGCGTCGGAAGCCGGAATGAGTCATTAAAAAAATATCGGAAAGCCGGATCCGAATAATAATTTATAACCTCTTGGATATACTTGGACCGATAAAACACCGCGTTCCGATCCAGCAAGTTATCGGATCGTTAAAAACCGGATGCCGGAGTAGTGGAGAAGCACGTAAGTACTGTTGTGAGTTTCTAAATCGGATCGGTAATTAACGTTTGCCGGATCGGAGCAGTGGAGAAACTGCCTTATTATTTACTTTTTTACACATATAACCCTCACTTCGTATGCCTGTAAACGAAACGCATTTTCGAGGATTCCTACAAAAAAATAATACGTTTATGAACTATTATTTTTGAGAGCTTTGCTTACTTTTGCTGACAGGAGGGGGGGGGGGGGAATAAATTGTAGTAAATCTGCTAACGTTTACTTCTACTACTTTTTTTTTATATCTACTAGTCTTTATCTTGCAATCAGTCAGCTAGACTATGAGCAGATGTTAGCTGTTAGGCATTCAGAGCAAGATCTCACCGAGACTGCTCCTCTCTTTCAACCGTGTCTATCAAGACTTAGAATTTGCCGCCTTTTAAGCCTATTTAATAGGTCCAGTGTGGTTAGTTGCGTGGCAAGCTTATTAGGATGCATTTGGCCTTTTTCTGTAATTCATACTCCAGGTCTTGATCTCCATTTCGTAGATGAGTAGCTTATTATCTACTGACAGTTTGGAATTTCTGCCAAGAAGCCAGTAGAGTCCTCTGTCTTCTACTAGTTTAAATAAATAAAGGTTCTAAAATCCAAATAGAAGCCACATGAGAACAACACGCAAACACGTCATATCGTCCAATACGATTTGACATACACGAGTCGTACTTAGCGCTAAGTCTCGACTCTGGATTAAGAAAGAGATTATTTCTTAGTCTCAACGTTTTCTATAAACAAATAATTCTTGAATCACAAACATCTATTTGCCTTAATTTAGGATTACTTCATTTAATAGGAGCCCTGCCCTATTCAATTCAATTTTGTAACCAATTTGTTGCAACTTGCAAACAATGTTAAATGAAACATTAGAAGCCAAACAATGAAGTCACTTCCGCCTGCACTGTTTACAATCAGTAATAAATTAAAATGCTTGGTTTTGTTTTCTTTAGTTTTCCTAATAGGCAAAACCTGTTTTCCTTGGGGTATAGATGTGGTGACCCATCTGCACTTCTACCGTATTTACCATGGAGAGTGTTCAGAGTTGTTCGAATTAATATCTGAAGCTGAGTTTCATCATCGGAAGTCGAGACAGAATACGAAATTCCACCCGTATCAGCTAGATGGCCGTCGTTCCACAACTGAGTTTTGGCTCCCACCTTTACAATTTCCTTCTTCAAGAAAAGAGCGTATCAATTCTTAAAAGGCCGGCAACGCATTTGCGAGCCCTCTGGCATGAGCTCACTTGACATCTGATGAGCCTCTTACCTGTTTGCCCCCTGTTCACATTGTACATTTGCATTACAATGTGTTAGATTTGGGAAACCTTTTAAGTTAGAAAATAGCTGTGTCAGGGTTCCCAGCTCTTCCATAACAAACTTAATAATAAACTATTAATGTTTTAGACATTTTTTTTTAATAAACAAAATACTTGGAATCACTCTCACCTCAGAATCAAAATTGTCGTGCGGTTTCAACTGGGCTTCAGGCCTGGCGAACTCGCGTCTAGAGTAGAAAACATTCTGCACCCTAGTATGGCCCGCAGTTTCGTACGCCAGTGCCAGCACTGCCCGTACGCATCGAAGCGGTGTCGTCCTTCCACACGTCTTTAAGATCCATCGGCGACGCGACACAAACATGCTGCTTTCGCTGTAACAATTATTTTATTATTAATAACTAAAGAGCTTTTAGAAGCAGATTTCCAAAATAATTTATTGCAAGAATATGGTACAAAAATGTGTAGGAGGGAGCGTTCAAGTATTACGCAATTTTTGGAGATTATTTGACCCCCCCCCCATGTAACTCACCGTAACGTTTTTCAGTACCCAAGTACTGTACTGTACTCAAGTATAGTAAAACGTTTCGTGACCACCTAGTGACTCTTTAGTTACAACTATGTGGTGTAAGTCGAAAGAAATATTTACAATAACGCGTAATTTAATCCCCGCCCCGCATCGTAACGTTTCACAAAAGGACCCCCCCCCTCCCAAAATACGTTACGTAATATAAGTAGCGGCACGAAACTCTAGCGCTGACCGTTATTGCGCAGAAGTAAAAAATAAGGTACCTGAGGGGGGCTAGCGGAATGAAGAGCGTCGATTGGCTCTCCAGTCGTATTTTGTCCCCCGCGCGACAGTACACATGCGCAGCAATCCCCTCCACGTATCGGCCAGCGCTAGACTTACGTGCCGCTGGTTATACTTGAACGCTCCCTAAGGTGGTACAATCGTAAGTTCGCAAATTCTGCCTCTGTTCTGAGTTATAACACCAGTTATAAACTCGAGATCGGCTGGACTGATGTTAGTTCTCTTTTTTGGTGGATTCTTCTCCGCTCTGAATAGCAGAATAAATAATAAAATATCTCATTAGGTATCGATAACAATAAATTAATTAATTTTACGAATGCAAACAGCATGTGGTGCCATCTGTTGACGAAATAAGAAAGTCAAAGTCTATCAAATCATCAAGTATCTGCAAATGTCACGAAAGTCAGCGATATGGCGGTTTTTGGCATCCAAACCCCCAATACCAACGAAATTAAACATTTATGTATTTGCAAAAAAAAGTTGTATTAATGTATAATAACATGTATTATACCTTAATGAAATCCTGAATTAAGTTAAACTACAGTTAACAAGATATTATAATAGGCGGAACGAAGTTCGCCGGGTCAGCTAGTAAATAATAATAATAGAATGTACGTGTGTTTAGTCATCGGTAATAAAATAATTTCACGCATTTGTAACACAAATATAAAATATATTCGTACACGACATTATTTCAGCCGCAATCACATTGTGCAATATCTAGGCAATATCAAACAAAGCACGTATTATTTGTACATGATTAAATTATTGTATTCATTCCAATTATAGTTTGTTTAACGTTTGATAGATATATTTATTTAACAAGGACACGAATTTGACACACAAAGGAATGACCACCGCTCAAAATGGCTATTTGGCAGCTGGACATCTTAGAAGTTAAAACTATGGAGTCAAAGGTATTGAGAAAATAATGGAGAGGATAGCGCTGAGCTGTACAGCGTTTATTATCTAATCACTAATGTATAAAATTCTCGTGTCACAATGTTCGTTCCGAAACGGCTCGACTGATTCTTATGAAATTTCTTAAATTTTCTTATGAAAACGGGAAATTCTTACCAAAGAGGATATATTTGAGGTCAAAGTGGCCAGTACGACAAACGTCAATTCCATATGTAAGGACCTAATATGCAGTATAAAGTCAAGGCCTGGAAATATCTACCATAAAACAAACATTCAAACGATAAAATTGTTTACCGTCTTCGCGACGTTTTGTCGATGTTTGATTTAACGTTGTTATGATAAGAACGTGTTACTGGGTTAAATAATGTTACAATGGAAAAGTCAGTGGCACTACAACCTCTTTAGGTCTTGGCCTCAGATTTCTGAATCTGTTTCATGATCATTTTTAAATCTTATCAATAGCTGATCAACCTCCAGTGCCTGACACACGCCGTTGACTTTTTGGGTCTAAGACATGTCGGTTTCGTCACGTCGTTTTCCTTCACCAGCCACTAGGCCAACACTGCTCAATCAGCAATAACAATTGCAAAGAAGAAATATATTAATTTAAATTGCATATTTGTATTTCTTGATCTAGTTTATTGTAATGTGTTTTTGCATTATGTGTTTCGTAAGTGTGCCTTTTAAAAACACATTTAAATGCATCAAGGAGGTTTGGGATTCTTATTTCATAAAATATATTAATATACTTGAAAGGGTTCAACGAAAATGGTCAGAGCTCTTAGAAAACAATACTTATAATAAGCGTCTTATAATACATAAAGTAGTCGATTAAGAATCTTATTGAAACCTTTGAAATCCTTACTGGACACTATAATGTTCATGGAATTGAGAAGTTCTTTATTTTAAGTGAGAACACACATTTGAGGGGTAGTTCTTTTAAACAGAAGACCACTCAATATATTATTCCCAATTAGAGTAGGGGCTGATTATAGTAGGATTCCGGAAAGTGTAATTAGACTCTTGGAACACTTTAAAAAACGGGTAAGATAATATAAAAAAATTGCAAATACGTGCGCAACAGCTCATTATGCTGCTAGTATGTTAATCTATATAATAATAATAATATATGTGTATACATATATATTTTAGTGAATTAGCTCAATTTATTATTTCTTCAAAATGGCGCTAATAAAATTAAATAACTTATTCAACTAAGTCCCACTTTTAAATCAAGACTTGAATATTATTCATTTGTCATATTAATCTCAATTCGGCCTAATTTATTGATAGCTAGAGTACCAGTAATGGGTAACCAACATTAGCAGCCTTATACTGTTAACATTTACAAAAGGTAGGTCAATGTCATAGAAACTGTCTAAGGCATGTTGCTACTGTACGGTGTGTAATGTGTAAAAAAACAACTGCGTAGCAGGCGACAGATGCGCAGGCCCCAATCGATCGTGTAACCTACCGCTACATTAACTCCATACACAATAAATACTTATTCCAGTACCACAGCCCAGAGCTACCGATAGAAATCGAATCAAAACGCTACGATAACCACAGAATCGGTAATATAATAGTTATATATACTTAATCAAGTTTATATAATGACTATGTTACAGCTGATATATTCGCACGCAATGCTTGAAGTCCTTTCCATATTGAACGTATCATATTGGCTATTTATTACACATTTAATCGACTACATTATGTACATATACACGATATTTTGAATGTATATTGAAGTTTACATTTTAATTATGTTACAGCAGTTATATATTCTCACGCAAAATCCTTTCAATATTGCCTTTGATTTATAACTTTATATACATTTTTTGAATGCTGTTCATTTGACGTAGTCCTATATGCCATCTCGCTACTATACTCGTGTATATATTATATATTATTGCGCGGCAAAAACTGCCTTAAAAACGCTCAGTTTTGGAACAATGGACTTTGAGGTGATACGGGTGGAATTTCGTATTCTGCCTCGACGTCCGATGATGAAACTCAGCTGCATCCGAACAACTCTAAACACTCTCCATAGGAAATGGAGTTCATTTGTTCAACACCGAGATCTAGTGTTCTCGTCAGAGTATGGTCACAAAGTCAAAGTTAACTTAACCTAATCCAATATTACTTTCGCCAAGGCTCAGGTTACGGAGTCATAATGATCCTTGATATGCCGTGTCATTAAATAATATTAAAAAAGGGTACTTCATTGTAATAAAAAATCTGGTTAAAGCATGAAATCAATCATATATTATATGATATATGTAATCTCACCCGTGTATCGTAAAGTAATCGTCACGGTATTATATATTATACTAACAATAGTATAGCTACTAGCTATATATACAAAATACATATACAGAAATTTCGAGATTTTTTTTTAATAAGGTGAAAATGCGCTTACGCAGGCCCGTGCCATGGATGAGCTTGATGAGGGGGACTGTCGGGTTGGGTCTACACTCAAATCCCTCTGCTATTCAGAGGGGTAGCGAGACCCCACCCACTAAAAACACCTCTCCACACGCCCTTAAGATGGGCCCTCGGGGTTCGAAAAACCTCGAGACTAAGTGTATGTGGTCTCTAGCTTAGTGGTTAACAAAATCTTTATTCGATCTCCGGCGAAAAATGATTCAAATCAAATTTCTTTGCAGAAGTGAATAAATTTGAATTTCGGTAATAATTTATTTCAGTTGGAAAATAAAAAACAAATAGTATAAATAATGAGGGATGCCTTTTTAATTACAAGCAAGCTCTTCCAGGCAACCCTAGTAAGAAAAAATACTGAAAAAAGAAATACTAAGGGTAAAGTGCAAAAGCAGTGTTGACCTAGTGTCTTTAGCGTACAACCCTCATCCCTGAGGTCGTAGATTCGATCCCCGGTTGTGCGCCAATGGACTTTCTATGTGCACATTCAACATTCGCTAGAGGGGTGCAGGAAAACATCGTACGGAAACCGGCCTAAAAAGTCGACGGCCTGTGTCAGGCACAGGAGGCTGACCTACTTGCCTATTAGATTAACATATCATGAAACAGATACAGAAATCTGAAGCCAAAAACTAAAAGGGTTGAAGCGCCACAGATTTTTATTTAAAGTGCATTACCAAGTCAACAAAAATAAAATTACAAGTAACACTGGAAAATTATGAACGCCCGATTATGTACTAATTTTACCACTTCAGATACCATTAAACCAGTCGTGCGATATATCGCATATTTCTCAATAAACCTAGGCAATCAGCAGTCACGTTGGAACTCATGATGAGGAAGGTGAGAAATTGGCAACGCTCACTTGTTATTTATATTTGCTCTGTGACTAATGTTGGGTTATGAATAAGTCTAGTATGTAATAATACCAAAACAGAAACGAAAATGTAATGAACATGTATTAAGGAAATAGTTACAGAATCATGTAGCGTTGAAAATATATTAACCTATTATTTTTATTTTTTTTTACTAAATACTTTTACACAAGACTTCATTTTTTCTACTACGGGGCCATCCATAAAGTACGTCACACGAATTTTAGGACTTTTGAACACCTCCCCCCATCCTTGTAACAGGTTGTCACATTTTTATAACCCCCCCTCCTGATGTGACGTCACACATTTTTTTAATTTATGTAGGTATGTATTTAAAAATAATCGAGAGAAAACAGATATTTTCATTTAATTACTTAAATATAGATCAAGTTCGTAAATTTTTAATTCGCATCCAAACTTTGCGTAAGTATTTAAATTTTTAACATGTGACGTCACAAAAGTATTGACCCCCCCATGCCCCTTGTCACACGATGTCACAAATCGGTGATACCCTCCCTCCCCATTAACGTGTGACGTACTTTATCGATGGCCCCTAAGCATTATTATTACTACATTATTTTCTGTTTTTGCGATTGAGGCGCAAACGTGTGGTCTCTGGTAGAATGACCAGCGTTGTGGAACATTCTGCTCCACAGCATAATGCTGAGCCAGGGCCAATTAGAAACACAGCACACACGCATTACACACTTAAAACATACATTGTTCTTTAAAAGAAAAAAAAGTTGTTATCTTGAATTCCTTTTTATTTATTTTTTAATTAATGTTTTTTTGTGTGTTTTTTAGTAATAAATGTTATGTCTATGTCTATTCATGATCATAAGATTTCTGTATTTGTTTCATGACCATTTGTCAATCTAATAGGCGAGTAGGTCAGCCTCCCGTGCCTGACACGCCGGCGGTTCTAAAGCAAGCCGAGTTCCGCACGATGTTTCCCTTTACCATTCGAGCACAAATGTCAAATGTGCACATAGAAAGTCCATTGCTGCACGGCCGGAGATCGAACCCACGACCTCAGGGATGAGAGTTGCTGTAGCCACTAGGCCAACATTGCTGTTGTTTCATAATTAAAAACATACGGTAAGCGTCAAAAGCAGTGAAAATGCTCAATCAAGCTGTCTCTTTTTAGCCCCAACCTGAACACGATAGGAAGAATTAGATCGATTTATAAACTTAAAGGTGTTGTTCTATCAAAAGAAATCATAATAAATAAATAATTAATAAAGCAGCTAGGTGCTCTCTTTGTTTTCTTAATATGATGCATGCATATGACAAATGGAACATTTAGCTACGAGTATGCTACGCCAGACAGTTGGCTTTTCCCGAATAAAAACCAAAGTACAAAAAAAATGTTTCTCTTCATAAAAACCTTCCTCAGAGTTCAAGGAATATATAAAAAAAATACTACCGCGCACCACCACTATCTGGAACCAGCTGCCCACTGAAGTATTTTTATCTTTAACTAAATATACAAAATTCATAATTACGCGTATGACACAATACACATTTAAATAATTTCTTCAACGGATATAAACATGAATTCATGAATATTTACATAACTCGACTTCCAGAGCCCTCAACAATCGTGAATCAAATAAAATCAAAGGTGATATTAAATAGGCTATTCATCGATTTTGTGTTAGATAACAATCAATAGGTTATGTCGCTACTATAATGATATTGCACAGAGTTTTGACATTTTTCACGGTTCTCTGGCCTCAGCTAAGACTAGAATAAGGACACAGTACCGATAATTTTTTTGTCTTTTTTTTTTTGGTTCAAATAGTTTAATTCTTTTATAGTTTGCATTTTTAATTTTTGTTTGTTTGTATCTAACACTGTTTTTGTATCTACTTGATTTCGCTGGTCGTGTCCACATTTTATAGGGACGGCACCGTTTTTGATATTTATGTATGTATGTCAATTTTTATCATGTGTTTGTTCTAATTTTGTGGTCCAAAAAAAATAAAATAAATAACCATCTAACACTTAAAGACTCAAAGACGGCTCATAGTGGTTAGTACCCCTGACTGCGAATCCATGGGTCCCGGGTTCGATCCCCGGCTGAGACAAACATTGATGTGATGAGCATTTGGTGCTGTGCTTAGGTCTTGGGTGTTTAAATATGTATTTATATGTCTATCTATCTATAATATGTATGTATATCCGTTGCCTAGTACCCATAACACAAGCTTCACCAGCTTAGCATGGGACTAGGTCAATTGGTGTGAATTGTTCAATCATGAATTGTCCAATCATAAATAACACTAAAAAACCAGTGGCGCTCAGCACAGATACAAAAGGTTCTATATATAATATGATACACTTTTGTATCTGTGCCGAATTCTATATGTGTCGTGATCATTTGTGTTTTTCAAATTTTCACTCTTAAATTTTTAGGGTGTAAGGCAGTGTTCTTCAATTCCAACATCAATAACTTAAGATTTCAATACGCCTGATCGGTCTTTCAATGTTAAACATTATATTACGAGATCTAGCTGCAAGATTAGTGCGCTCATTGGTTATTTGCTAAAAAACTAATTTTTATGTACGTTATGAACGTATAAATGTATCGAAATCATACCTGTTTACACGAAGTGCGGCCGGGTGAGCAACGGCACCCGTGATATTTTAAAATCTTTATGCAAGTTGCCGATAGACGATATTTTATTTAAATAACAAGTGAACGAAATGTTTTCCCAAAAATGAATTCAAAATAATTTCATTTAAAAATGCTAGCCAAATTTTGATAAGCAACTTGGTAGATATACATTCTCCTAATTATAAATATATCTTCTTTCGATCTTAGGCCATTAAACATCTTAGTAATTTAACAGACTAGATATTTGATGTAATCGGCCTTGCTTCTTAAACTAACCAAGCGTCTAGAACGTATTTTGACCTCAGGCCAAACCAATTCCAAGGCAAAACTCATACATAGTAACTCCTGTAAGCAAAAAGCAAAGCAAAAATACACTCCCGATGTGTGTGTATTTCTCATATGTTTTGGCCAACGTAAGATTTTATAAAAAAACTAGCTGACCGGGAAAACGTAGTTTTACCACGTATATCATTTATAATAAAAAATAGAGGTAGATGGTAGAGGAGTGAAAATTATGGGTTGTATGTATTTTTTTAATAATGTATCATAAAAAAATAAAAATTATCTACAAATTAAAAAAAATAATTTAGGGCCACTATCCACTATCCTTAACATTTAGGGGGCTGAAAAATAGATGTTTTCCGATTCTCAGACATACCCAATATGCTAACAAAATTTCATGAGAATCGGTCGAGCCGTTTCGGAGGAGTTTAACTACAACCACCGCGACACGAGAATTTAATATATTAGATTTTTCTTATGTAAAAGGAGGCAAACGGGCTGGAGGCTCACCATGGCATGCCTTAGACCAGTGCTTCCCTACCTATTTGTGCCATGCCCCACCTTAGCCTTACTAAGATTCTTATGCCCAAACACATAAAATATTATTGCCATTTAAATATATTAGTTCCAATAGTATTCTGCAATATAAGGTATTTTATTTTATTCTTCAGGCTTTTTTTTATACTATAAAATTGAAAATCCTTCGTGTTGGATAGTCCAAATATCCAATTTTTTTAAATAAAACATCATCAACGAAAGAATTATTATATGGAACTAGTGGTGGACTGAGTTACTCGAAGATTCTCCTTTCGCGTTAGAACCTTTTACGAGAATATAAGTGCGTGCTCCTATTTCACCATGCCTCCTGCTGATAGAGGACAAATCTTTGTTTTTAATTTATGTTATTATTATTAATTACTTAAGATGTCATGTGGAACATGGTTTAATGGTTGCAGCTCCTTACAAACGTTGTGTAAAAAACTTTTACAGATAAGAAATTACAATACTTTTACAGATAAGAAACAACATAACAGCGTAATGTTAAATTATCGTACTAAATGAAAATAAGATAATAAAATATGACGCCGCAAACTTACCGCAAATAGCGCGTTCTTAAATAACCATACTTCATAGAGTTAAACGTCGATATAGGTACAGGTACGAAAAGAAATTGTCAGAGCAGTAAGAAACTTCTATGCTTCTGAAAGGAGCTGGGCTGGCTAAATTAACCAGGATGCACAACGGAACAAATGAGCGTCTAAATGCGCAAATTATGTATGTATGGTATGACACCCAAAGGCTCAGGTATCAAATCCGATCAACGTTCCTTCAAATCTATTCCGCGTTATCACGATATTGCATAAGGAATGTTACATAAGAAATAATTCTTTGAAGCACCTACAATGCAACGTATTCATACTGAATATACTAAATCATTTATATAGTCTACAAAAACTCCACGTTTTAAGAGCCGTTCAAGTACTACGTATTAAGCAGATTTATTGCAATTTATCCCCCCCCCCCCTCCTCGCAAAGCTCTCAAAAATAATAGCATAAAAACGTATTAACTTTTTGTAATCCTCGAAAATGCGTTTTCAAGCATAGTGCAAGCAATGTGTGGGCATTATGTGTAAAAAGTAAATAATTACTGTTGAGGTAATCACCAAATAAGAAAATCAAAGACCGTAATACTTTTTAGCAATCAACAGCATCTTTCTGATCTGTAATTAAGTCGTTAGATTGTATGTGATTTGATAAGTCGGTTGAAAACGTGAAAACGGAAACGAAATCATCAATTATAGAGAAAATATAGAACATTATAGAATTATTAGAATTCCCAGAAGTTATAGATCACTGCATGCTAATGCTTTCCAGGTGAAGGTGAATTAATTTTTAAAGGCCCTTACCTTTAATGGACGAGTATTTAGACCATAAGTTTGACAATAATTACAAATAGGTACCTTAACAAATTACGACTTAATGAAATTTAATATGACATTTGCATGCCTATTTTTTATGTCTGATTGTTGCGTTTTTATACTTAATCGATCTAAATGTACCACTTTCTTGCAAATAAATGATTTATTATTATAAAAATTACGTATTTTTTCGCTACAAATGTTTAATCTTCTCACAGCCATATAAGCCCAAGAATATTATCTATTTTAGAAAGATGTTATCTAGCTCACCTTGGCAATGCCAGTTGTCATGCGAATATTTTGTCAGGGCTAAATTTCACAACAGCTGCCTATGTTCGATGCAACATATGTATATTTGGTGGCGTATTCATTTATTATTACGAGCAGTGTTGGCATAGTGGCTTCAGCGTGCGACTCTCATCGAGGTCGTAGGTTCGATCCCCGGCTGTGCACCAATGGAGTTACTTACCATGCGCGCATTTACCTTAGCTCGAACGGTGAAGGAAAACATCGTGAGGATTCTTTTACACCCGTGTGTCACGCACAGGAGCTTGATCACCTACTTGTCTCTTAGATTGACAAATGATCATGAAACAGATTCAGACATCTGAGTCCCAGACCTAAAAAAGTAGTAGCGCCACTGACTTAAATATTAATTTATTAGATAAAAAGGCATTCCATCCATTTTGTTTTTATGCTTTTCCATTATATCCTTATGGATTTGTTAACAAAAGCGTACCAAGTTATAACGGAACTACTTTCGTCAAAAAAATAATTTCAACTTTTGACAGCTTCTATCGACTTTCCATTTATTTTAATACACTTATTTTATTCGATTGTGTTTTGGTGTTTAGTTAAATCCCCATTTATAAATTTTTCATTTAAAAATGTTTACTTTTTGGCGAACTCAAACTCTCCTCGTAATAAATGCCCAATTACTGAAGTACAATAGTCCTTCTATTTGGTTCGAACACACGATCCTGTCTACTCTCACAAACTCCGCTCCGTTCAAATCGAAAATGTCCTGTTATTTTTTAAAAAGATAGATCGTTTCAAGTAGGTAAAACAAATTTACGGTTTAATTAAATGCAAAGTACGTCTATATACTAGGAACTGCGATCAGTGGCAATACACAAAGGCGATGACAACTTGGAGAAACTGATGTGTTACCACGAAGGCAAAAGATGACGCGCCCGTTCACCAACCAGCCCTGCGATTCTGTAACTCACTTTTCGAACTCACACAGCGGTTTTCGCATCGGCGGTCGCTCCCAAATCAGTCGTGAAGCAGTCATTTTATATGGGATATTCATTTATATGGGATGTCATTTTATATATATTTTATTTGGGAGCGACCGCCGATGCGACAACCGCTGTGTGAGTTCGAAAAGTGAGTTACAGAATCCCAGGGCAGATGGCCCGAAAGAAAGAATTATCGTCCTCAAAACTATACACGATTATACGAGAGCCGCTGCACGGAAACCGGTGGAAACAGATTGACAGCTCCAGTACCTTGCTAACCACAACACTCAGACATGAGCTACCAACTGAAGGAGTGGGGGGGGGGAATATATTCTATTATAGTGACGCCGTAATTTTGACGTTGTAAGGATATATACAGTAAGGTAGAATGGGTACGGTTGAAACAATTTTGCTTATGTCGTCTGTTGCATCGGAACTATTTGTGCAAGCGATGACAGAAATGTATGAAATTAAAGATCATTTATCTGTCTACCAATGGGCAATGTTATTAGAGATCATTATATTGTATTTTATGTGTAAAGCCAGATTAAAAAAAAATGTAATTTGTTTCAACCGTCCTTTAAATAAAAAATAGTGTTCATCATTCAATTGCGTGGTGCTTATTTGCAGTTCAATCGATTGTGCCATCAGTTGCCTTTTTTATATAAAACAGGGGCAAACGGGCAATAGGCTCAGCTAATGTTATGTAAGACCCATGGACACTCACACTGCCCACAACTTGCCGGCCTTTTAGGACTCAGTACGCTCTTTTAAGGGCAGTTGGTTTGACATAATGGCGAAAAATTGTACTAACGTCGTGAAGGGGAATTTTGTATTCTGCCACGTCAGAAACTCAGCAGGTTATACTCGAACTCCTATCAACACTATGGTAAATGCAGTAGAAGATGAGTCGCACATTTTGTGGGGATATCACCCAACAACGCATGCGCGGAACCTTGACCTTACACCGCACTTAGACACGCTAGCACTCGAGACGAAAATTTCACATTGCACAAAAACAGCTTTGGTTTGAGTGAATCTATTTTTACTTACGATATTTATAAGGGGTCTCGTGGTATCTTTCGCAATCATATGAACGAACACGTGACTCTAACAAAATATATTCTTCAACGTTATTATAATTCTATTTGGACGTAGATTTATTCTTTAGGCACTTAAGGCCTACTTATGATATAACATTTTATATATTCTAAAATTGGCAGATTACCAATAATAACAATTGCAAAGTAGAAATATATTAAATTGCATATTTGTATTTTTTAATCTAGTTTATTGTATAATTTTTTTTTTTAAAAGAGTGGCGTAGAGTTTATTGCCAGTTCTTCTCGTCCGTTCTACGCCCTTGATTTGAGAACTGGCAGTACATGTAAAGTTAGAAGCATTGAATATGTATTTCTTTATTGACGTTCATAAGTGTACATTGTGTTACCTAAATGAATAAATGATTTTGAATTTGACTCTTTATCATTTTAATATTTCCCTCTAAATGTCACACTGTCAAAAAACACTGGTCATTGATGCACATGCATGTACATATTGTGTTTTTGTATAAGGTGTATTCTGTGTAGTGTTTTAAATAAATAAATCTAGTCAAAGGTTTTATAACGATGATTCGTGTACTATCTAGATTTTGGTTATGTTAAACAAATTCGCTTGAGTTTCTCCTCAAATTCTGTATACTTTTGATAATGTTTCATTATCAGCTAGATGTAGTGTAGTGTCTCAATTTCCGAACTAAGACGCTCATTTGGTTAGTTGTGTGTAAAGTTATGGCTAAAGACAGCCTAGCTCCTAGAAGCTCAAAAGTTTCCTGGGCAATTCGCAGGCTTCACGAAAGGACCTCACTGCTCCGAGGATGTCTATTCCTTGGGATGCCACAGCCAAGCATTCCAGGTGCTTTCACGATTTTTTTAAAGCATTATTTCGCACATAAACTCCTTTGGTAAGGCCGACACATGAACTCTATCACACGCCCAGCCTAGGGCTTGACTTCAGTCAAAACAAAAAATCCATAAAGATTTCCATTTCAATGCCCCGACGATTTTAAATCTGGGAAAGGATCAATGAACCTTTATCATTGATCGATAGACGCGAGCTCGTCCCAATTACATAACGTACTACGCAGCTGAACATCGTCCAGGAAAAAGTAGACAAAACATCTGCAGCCAATACAAGACGTAGGCCAAAAATAGAACCGTATTCGTTACCATGGTTACGATGTTTGGTGAAGAAATGGTAACTATGGCAACAATGGTACGTTTGAGGCGGCTGTGGTTCAAATCATCTACTATATAAAAATAAGTCGGGTTTTCCTTCCTGACGCTATAACTCCAGAACGCACCAACCGATTTCTACGGTTTTGCATTCGTTGGAAAGGTCTCGGGCTCCGCTCCGTATAGCAAAGAAAATTTAGGAAAAAATTCAACAGAAAAGCGGGATCACCAAACGAAATGTTACATAAAACGAAGCCGTCTGGTGGCGAAACGGAGTTCGCCGAGTTTGCTAGTTGGGTATATTAATTTGTTGAAACACAATTTTACCGCAGGCATTAAAATCTAATATGTATATAAAATTCTCGTGTCACAATGTTCCTTCCCATACTCCTCCGAAACGACTCAACTGATTCTTATGAAATTTTTTATGCATATTCAGTAAGTCTGAGAATCGGCTACTATCTATCTTTCAACCCCCTAAGTGATAAGGGTTGTCCCAAATTGTTTTTTATTTTTTTAATAAACCACTGTGGTCTCTGGCAGAATGACCTGCGCTGTGGAACATTCTAACATTCTCCTCAGCATAATTGCTGAGCCAGAGCCAATTACAACCACAGCACACACGCATTACTCACTTGAAACGAACCGAATGGGAATAGCGGATTTTTTATTTTTTATATCTCTCATTATTTTTATTAAAAATTTTTTCTTTGATTATTGAAATTTTGTGTGTTAATGTGTGTGTGTGTGTTTTTGTTAATTATAAATGTTATGTCTATGTCTACGTCATAGAATACGCCCGTACTAAACTTAAATTTTTTTTAGTGTATGCTGTTTTCGTAATGACATCGCACGTCACTTGAGGCTTACGTGGCCTCGTGTTTTTTTTTTCAATTATCTGTTTTTATGACAAAATTAAATTTTAAATTGGAAAAATAATGAACTTGTCAAATGAAAAAAAATAATTAATTGTCAAATTGATATTATTCCACGTGTGTGTTATCGATTTCGTAAAACATAATTCTCCAATTAAATGAAATTTTATTTTATTTATATCATCACGCCCTTTTTACGAAGGACCCCACTTTTCACCCCATAATAAAATGTAACAAACGTTTAGTATATAGTGATTGAGCATGCCTTCGTACCTGTGCCTGTTATAACGACATCGAGGGGACTACTTGGTCGTAAAAACCGATGGCGTTATTATTAAGTAGGTAACTAATACAATAGAATTCAGCCGGGTCCTTTGATTTTGGTCAATATAACCGGTATGTTGATCTAAACGATGTCGTCGTAAACGGTTTTGACTGTATTTTAGTGAATAATATGAAGCGTAAACAAAATGTAAACAATCATCGCACACTTGAAGCCAAATTGAGCTCTTTAGTTTTTACCTCACTTGTAATTTACATTCTCGTTTCCGATAATGTCCAATAACATAAGTGTCATTTAGATATATGAACCCCTACATAAGCCAAGTTAGTTTTTGTTAGCGTCGCAAACCCCTTATTTTATGTTACTTTTAAGCTCATATTTAAAAACCATTAAAGTTGTTACCCTTCTTCAAACAAAGAGTTTTATTTGAACACGAAAACCGCTACCAAACTTCATTAAAAAAAAAAACATGACGTCATAGAAATTGACACGTCTTATTCACATTTAGCCCTGCATCCTACCGCTGCCGGAACAACCAAGACCAAGCAGTGGTAGCAAGAGTGATTTATTTACATACTCTGACCACAACCTGGCTGTGATCTTGGATTCTACTTGTATCACGCTACTTGATGAAGAAAACAGACACGTTTTTGTATATACTGTCATACTTAGCCTGGACTCTGATCTTCTATCAAAAACATGCCACTAACGATGTTCCTCGAGTTAAAGCTGTATTTACATTGAATTCATCGTAATCATCATAATTTTAAACGTATGCTCGCGTGTTTGTTATACAGTACCTACGCAAAATTATCCGCATTGCAGCTTCATAGTTTCGCATTAAATTTATTTCTACAATATTTATAAAGTGTTAATGTATTACCTTCTGCAACTAAAATAACACTCGTAGTCAAATACTTCTTAATAAAATAAATTCTTGTGAAGGATATGTCTCATCTTTTTCTGTCAAATTGTGTTTACGCTATGCTGAAAAGGGACAAAACAGTGCATTTATACTGTTTTACTTTTTATTTGCGTTGACAAATGATTTTATAGATATTAATTTATTTCATCTGTCTTCAGTGTGTTACCAAAATATCTTGAGTTTCTTTGTTCCTTGTTTGTGGTGACCGAGTAGAAGGTACGAGAACCCAAGGCCGATCCCCTACTCGCTGGACCAAATTCAGATCTTCACAGGCCGAAGAGAGGGGGAATGATGGAAGATATGCAATACAAACACGACCTTCAGTAATGAAGAAACATGTAAAGATATCTGCATATTTATTTTACGATTGTGTTAAGAACTAACTATATGTGTAAGCTTTAGATATACTGTATATCTAAAGGTCGCTTATACATCTTTAAAAAGATATATAGTAGTAACAGGTTACATTTTTCAATACTCAAACATTTTAAGTTTATCAAACTTTAAATACTGTTCAAACCGCCACCACTGTGGGAAACACTATATTCTGTTATCTGTACCACTTTTCACATCTGATATCTGATGGAGTATATATTGTAAGCTAACATTGAACTGCTACTCAAATTTTCGCGCGGTTTATTGAAAACGGGAAAATTTTGCGTCTCAAAGTTCATTTCAGGGACACCGGGAATCGTAATTGTAAAAAGGGACAGTCCCGTTCAAAACGGGACATCTGGTCAAATTAGATATACACCGTGTTGTAAAAACACGTAACTCAATAACGAACCGTTTGTTCTACTTATTGATAACGCCGAGCTTTAAATAGCCGTCCTACAAGCAATAGAAGACACCCACGGCCTAGTTAACTAAATATAACATCGTTAGTTTCAAACACCACCACCTATTCCATATGGTGAAGGTTCATAATCTACTATATAAAAATAAGTCGGGTTTTCCTTCCTGACGCTATAACTCCAGAACGCACGAACCGATTTCCACGGTTTTGCATTCGTTGGAAAGGTTACAGTATAGCAACAGAAAAGCGGGTTCACCAAACGAAATGCTACATAAAACGAAGCCATCTGGTGGCGAAACGGAGTTCGCAGAGTTTGCTAGTTCAGTATAAAACCACGGAATAGCAACATTCAAGTGGAACAAAATTGACACAGTGGGCATACCGTAGTGAACGCGCCTCGTGCTCAAAAATGGTAAAAAAAATCACTTGAATTCACAAGAATTGCATTATTTATAATTTGTTATAAAAAGGTTTGATTTTACGTCTAAAATCATTAATATGTCAATTGGACTAGCCCACGACACCAGGAATCCTAGTGTACTTCTTTTTTATTTTATTTACTACACACCTTTATTGAAGACTTCATTAATTACACTGCTAACGTTTACTATTTTTTTTTTCTATTAAGTTAAATCCTTTTCTTTTATTGCGACTGAGGCGCAAACTAGCTGTTGTTGTCTCTGGCAGAATGACTAGCACTGTGGAACATTCTGCTCCTCAGCATAATGCTGAGCCAGGGCCAAGTACGATTTAATTATTGTGTGCTTTGTTGTTTTATTAGTAATAAATGATTTGTCTATGTATATGCTACTTTCACTATAACATACACTTTGATTAAAGTTTTTCTTTCTCTAACATAGCAATATATATTTTTTTAATTTGAAAACATTAGAGACATATGAGTATAGATAAAAACAAAGAGCACTTATATGAATAATTAATATAATCTATGGCACGTGCCAATGCATCACGCGTGTTGACCATGGAGCCTGATATGCTCGTGTAGAGTTTATTGTCTTTGAAATTGTACATTGTCCTCATTATATACGTATTAAGATATTAAGAAATTCTAACAAGAAGTTAAATTTTGCTTTGTTAAAATTTAATAGCCGTTATATATTGTGAAAGAAACGCTATTTTTTTATAGCACTGGGGACAAATGGGCATGGACACTCTCAATGTCAGAGGGCTCGCGAGAGCGTTGCCGGCCTTTAAACAATTGGTAAGTTCTTTTTTTGAGCCTAAGTCGAATTGGATTTGTAAATACTTCAGTGGGAAGTTAGTTCCCATAGTGGTGGTGCGCGGCAAAAACTGCCTTAAGAAACGCTCAGTTGTGAAACGGCGAACGTCAAGGTGATACGGGAAAATTCATTATTGATAACGATTCATTCTTTTGTTATTAATTCATACATATATCGTGTGAGTCTGGTCAACTGGCTCCAGACGCTCCAGCCTTGACTGGATGGATTTTTCTTTCCCGTATGGTGATAAGAAAATCGTCATTCAACGAATGTCAGAAGGCATCTTAATGAAACATATGCAAAATTCCGGCCCATGCCCCCATTGTGAGGTTATTTTCTTATTAAAACCAATTTCATCCAGTCTTAGTTGTATATATGTAGTTATATATTTATTTAAACTATGTATGTAACATGCACGTGTCACATAATTTTTAATAAAAAAATTGAATTGTTCACTTAAAAAACTTATGTGAAGAAATTACTAGGAAAAAGTTAACGAAACACAGCCAATTTTCAAAACATAATGAAAAACCGAAATTCAAAATAAATTTTCAAATGAATTAACAATTAAATTGCCCCCCTGTGGGGCGTGTCCCCACATTGGGAAACATTTTAAACTATTATTTAACTATAAACTAGATTAAAATTTATATAACAAACTAGCTGCCCCCGCGAACTTAGTTTCTCCTTAATGTGAGTTTTTAGTACCTCTCTCTATATAAACCTCTGAGTTCAAGTCATAAGTTTTAAATTAACAAATAATAAATAGGGGATGATCATAGACGGGTGAAAATTAGGGGTTGTATGTATTTTTATATGTTGTATCATAAAAAAAAAAATATTTTATCCAAATAATATTTTTTTTTTGGGGTGGACACTGGACACCCCTTATCACTTAGGCGTTTGAAAGATAAGTAGCCAGATTTTCAGACTTACTGAATCGGTCGAGCCGTTTCGGAGGAGTGTGAACGAAAATTGTGACACGAGAATTTTATATTATATAGAGATAACATCGCAATCAAGCGACTTTTAGCAAAAAGGTCACAGTTTTTATGAGTTCATCACGGAAAATTTGTCCGTTTCTATATTCCGAGATGCTTTCACTATCTGTTGGCGCGTCGCCCATGCTGTAACCGCGTCAAACGCGTAATACACAACCCGTATTAGATATTAGTAAACATTGAAATGACCTTGGAAAAGACGCGGTGTCTAACTGCGTAAATACAACAGTATAAGCCTGGGAAACTCTGGAAGGAGCCCACTACTCCATTCACGTACAATGCGAGATGATTGCTATAAAACGGTTTTTTCCAACGTGAGGCTCACACTTGCAGGAGGACACTCAGTCAGAGGTCGTGAACCATTCAATATAATAACAAACTTAATGTTATCCTTTCTTAGTTCTGTCACTCACTCACTGACTCACCGATCATCAAAACTCTAACGGCCAAAACCAATATGCAATATCAATCCAATTTTAGCTGTCATAGACTGACAATTCGATCCATTTCTAAAGAAAAGCATGCCAATATTCAATACATGGACTGAGATACCAATCTAATTATTCAACCAATCGTTCAGAGGGCGGATAAGAGATTGAAGATTGCCCTCTGTATGAAAATGAATGTTTACTCATGCCAACAACCTATCTGTGCATTTTGACATTGCTTCGATTGGCCAAATCAATCTCGGATTGCTATCGGTGAAACTCGTATGATTTGGGTTTGGGATTGCGACCTAACTTAATATTCATTGGGAAAATTTATTCATCTTCGTCATCTTCCAGTTCTAGTGATAGTGATTTGGAAGTTTAAATGCAATTATCCGATTGGGATAGTAATTCTGAAGCTGGAAGAAGACAACGTACTTCTGTGCGAAGACATAAGAAGACAAGAATTTATTATATCCAGAGCCTGAATGACGCCGAATTCACATTTAGATTTAGGTTAACAAAAGAAGCTTTGGAGACACTTTTACACAAAGTGATGTCTATATATGACTTCTTGCAGGTTTCATCTTTTCATCAACTTTTGTAAAAAAAATTTAAATATTAGCTACAACCAAAAATATTTGTTACTATAGATACTACCTACTAACTCCACTTCAAAACCTCAAGACTCCAGCAGAACATCTTTATAACGAATCTCAAATACGAAGCAGAAATGTGGTGGAAAGGACATAATATGGTGTTTGGAAAAAATCGGTTTGTCAAAAAAGGTTTTGCTTCAAGTATCTCGTGTACAAGCCGTGATAGTGGCATGTGCAGTGTTGCACAATATTGCTATTGATATGCGAGATGAACATTTTGAACTACTACAACAAGTAGATGGACAAGCTGATGATATTGATCAAAGCGCAATTGACAACGTGGGAAATGCAAGTGTGCGAAGTAATCTTATAAGTGATTATTTTGCTTTATTACTATAATATTTTATGACATTTACAACATTTTTGAGATAAATTAAATAAAAATTCAATGCTTTTATTTAAATAAAAATAAAAATTTTTAATACAATACATCCTCGCTCCAGGCACAAAATCTATTATTTTTCTAATTTATTTAACAATATATTTTTTTCTATGGCCCATAATTCTCTTTTATGCTCTCTTTCTTCCTCTTCAAATGCCCATTGCTTTCTCTTATTTAGAAGCTCTTCCTTTCAATTGACTTTCATTTCCTTCGACAACAATAACATGTCTTTGACTTTTTCCTCGATAGGGGGTAAGAGGAGTAGCAGCACTAGGGCCACCTCCTGTACGATATGTTTCAGCATGTATCAAGGCAGACTTTTTTCTTGTAGCCCTCTTTAAGCTTTAGCACTGCGAAAGTTTACCCCACTTGTGCTATTAAACAGCGCCTCCCGCACCGCTCTTTCTCCTGTCAGGTGACTGAGTCACTCTTTTTATTTTCTAATATATTTTTATGGTCAGCAACAAGCGAAGTTAGAAGGTCAACTTCTTCCCGGCTGAAATTAACGCTTCTTTCACGTTTTTGCGTAGAAATTTTTTTAAGTTAAAGAACCAACCTCGAATCACAAAAACAACATACACAAACTACTCAGAGAAAATTTATATTTGTAATAATATGTACTAAAATACTCAATAACCTAACAAACAAAAATACCATATGACAATGACAGCCCGTTTCATTACAAGTAATATTAAATGACCAACAAAAAGGTTAAGGTTCTATGTTTTTCTATAGAATTTTGTAACTTTATTTGTTCGTAACAAAAAAACAAACAAAACGTTGCATAGCTATTTGCTACTTTATCCATACATTGTGAAACAGACCTACTTATTTTATTTCGTTCCAAAAACAGCAAACTTTTGGTATGCTTGAACACAACATATTGCATTGAACGAAACGCGGTTGAGAGGCAAGGATCACGCAAAAGATTGCTGTCAATCTTTTGTCAAATAAACAATTGGATAGCAGAAATGTTTATTGGCATGCAGATTGGAGATCGGTCTTTAGATATGAATCAGTCCAAGATTGGTTATAATCATAGATTGATGATACATTATTAATTTTGGCCGTAAGGCACTTCTAGCAGACAGAAACTTCAAATTAAGAATACAATCCATTCCCCTCCCGAATTAGAATTAATTAACCGACTTGGATCTCACAACTTTTGACAGTAGAAGAGTCGAGGTTTGGTGTTTTTACTCGTTGGCATATTAACTGAGAGGTAAGGAATTTAAGACACAATACATATAACAAAACTATGCCTTTTTTACGCTGTGATAAGAGGTAAGTACTTTAATACGATGCAGTCGTGCTTGCTGCAATTGAAAATGGTATAATACATATTATTACAAATAAATAAATCTCGAAACGTTACATAATCACATTTTGCATGAAAGTTCTAAGAAGCTAGAAAAAATCTTAGAAACATCTGTTGCGCATCTTTCTCCTGTATTTAAATTTCTTCCTACAACGCGATTTCTTCATCTTTCTCTTGTATTTAAATTTTCTATTAACAAGAATACGCCTGCACTCCAACGCGATTTCCTATAAGGGAGCGTTTAAGTAATACGTAAAAAAAATTTTTGGGCTTTTGTAAAACGTTACTAATTTAATTGTTAATACATATTGTTTTCGACTTACACCACATAATAGTAACTAAAGAGTCACGAAAAGTTTTACTATACTCGAGTACAGTACTGTACTTGGATACTGAAAAACGTTACGGCGAGTTACCAGGGCGGGGGTTTGGTCAATAATCTCAAAAAATTACGTTACGTAATACTTGAACGCTCCCTAACGTGGTCCGGGTCTACCGCGTTAGGGGTGATGTGTGCTAATACCTCAACTGTCCTTATACGTAGTAGAGGTCAAAAATCGTAGATTTAATTACTTTTAAGATAACCCCTGTCCTCAATATATAACGTTATCAAATTAGCGTAATACAAATTTAACTTAGCAACATAGTACTATGTACGATAACCTACAGATAAACTGTACACATTAGATCGATGACAAATCGACATGTAGCACTACTTTATTGCACGACAGATTTTAGTTTGAAATGAAAAGCACATTCAGGGTTAGATTTAGAAATTCAACTAAGCGCAGTTTTGAAGAAACGATGCCCAAGCGACCTATATCTCTGGTCAGGCGCATGCGTGTCCTAACAGCATGCTCGCCAGCGCTTACCGCCGTAAGGGGCCCCTTACTTAAATAAAATAAATCAGTGGCGCTACAAATTCTTTTAGATCTGGGCCTCACATTTCTGTATCATCATCATGTGTCTAATCTAATAGGCAAGTAGGTGACCAGCCTCCTGTGCCTGACAGAAGCCGTCGATTTTTTGACGTAATCACCAAATAAGAAAGAACCCTAGAGTGCTTACGTGGAATAAGCTTACATAACTTTAACGGCCCCTTATTCAAAAATAAATATACCCGCCTTGCGATTCTGTAACTCACTTTTCGAACTCACACAGCGGTTTTCACAGCGGCGGTCGCGCTCAATCCAATCGTACAGCATTAGCACTTGGCATTATGATAAACAATAAACTACAAGTTCTCTCCTTATCAGAATGCCAAATCGTAAAATGACTGCTTTACGATTGATTTGAGCGCGACCGCCGCGGCCGCTGTGAAAACCGCTGTGAGAGTGCGAAAAGTGAGTTACAGAATTGCAAGGCAGTATTTCCATACTATCAAACAAATATATCTCTATCAAATTGGCTTGGAAAACAAGAATGATAACATGCCCATCAAATATATTTCAATTAAATCATTTACAAGTTACGATCGCTATATACATTAAATGCCCGCTATCATAAAGATTACATAATAATTAGTTACTCATCTTTATCAACGATGGTCACAGGTCAATGTGACAATCCAAGAAATCATGTGATTAAGCGATGTACGGTAGAAACTTATTCTACGATATATCCCAAAGGAGTTTTTTATAGGATAGGGGACTCTATCTTTCTTTCTATATTAGTATAGATAGTTCAGAGGAGATGTTCCGATTAATACTACTCTGGAACCTCAATGCCAGAGGGCTCGCGAGAGCGTTGCCGGTCTTTTAAGAATTAGTACGCTCTTTTCTAGAAGGCCCCTTAGTCGAATTGGTACGGAAATACTGCGGTGGGCAGCTGGTTCCATATTATAGTGGTGGTGCGCGGCAAAACTGCCTTATAAAACGCTCAGTTGTGGAACGACGGACGTCGAGGTAATACGGATGGTATAAAATTAATCCGAACAGTTCCTCTGAACTATCTATACTAATATAGAAAGAAAGATAGGTGTTTTCGTTTCTTCTAAAAACCCAATGAAATTAAAAGAATCCTCCACCATTCAAATACATCCCTGAGTTTATTTACTTTCCAAGTAAATATTGCCCGATTGTCAATCATAATGCCCTCTTTGGTGATTAGCTGGTTTCACATTTGTGGTGCGCGGCAAAATCTTCCATAAAAATCTCTCATTTGTATATGGGGGAATACCCGTATTATACAAGGGACTGAAATCGCGTAATATGAAAATGCGTTATAAGAGGGTTCACTGTAGGTACTTTTAATAAATTGCTTAAATAATTTAAATTAAGAACTTTGATAGACGAATGACAGATATTCATATCATAAACACTTGCAAGGAAGTGATAACAAGTAGGAGATAAGCGTCTACTGACGTGACATTATCACTAGTGATAGACACTTTAATTTAATGATTACTGAGAATTAACTTTCAGATTCAGAGTCAAGAATTAGCGCTAAGAAAATAGTAACAATAAAAACATATTGGATCTGACATGTGCCAAATTGGCGCAAAATTTCAACCTAAATTCGCGAAGTGTCAAGATGGGTTGGAGACAGATAACAAACACAAAGGAGGCAAACGGGCAAGAGATTCTGCTTACCATAGATACTTACATTGCCAGAAGGCTCACAAGTGCGTTGCCGGTAAGAATTAGTACGCTCTTTTCTTGAAGGACCCTAAATCGAATTGGTTCGGTAATACTTCAGTGGGCAGCTGGTTCCACATAGTGGAACACGGCAAGTTGTGGAAAGGCGGACGTCGAAGTACCAATGGTATTTGTATTCTGCATTGACAATGAAACTCAGCTGCAGGTATCCGAACAACTCTGAATACTCTCCGTGATAAATGCGGTAGAAGATGCAGAGAAACTCCACATCTCTACGCAACGCCAAGGTAACAAGCCGATAGACAATACTTCACTTTGGTGCGCTTTAATAACAGATGACGTAGGTCGTTCATTTTCCCACCATAACTAGGGTTCGCAGCGAGTAAAGAATAGTAAAAACAATAAAACGTTGTCAATAAGAGATATTCATAACACAAAATGTGATAAAAGCCAAGAGGCTGATTGCAGGTGGTTAAACAAAAAACGTGTGTGTACACGCGTTAGAAGTACATAATACTTCTTTGGCGTAACAAGATAAAAATATATTTAAAAAAAAATTTACTTTCGCCTTATTCTACATTTGTAGAAAAAACGACACTAACAATAGAAAAAATTTAATATCATCGTTTTTCCGTAACGCGCCAAAAGAAGTATAACTTCAAAAAAACTAAAATGTTGACTATAGCTAACTTCAGGGTGTCGGTTATTTGTGACGTTGTGCGCGCGCATCGTAAAAATTTCATTCATTCGTAACGCGCCTAAAAGAAGTATAACTTCAAAAAAAGTACATACTACTGACATAAGACAATATAATCCGATGGCAAGTACATGCCAACACCTATCCAGTTACATAATATAATGGCGTATCAACGAAGCAATTCTGAACAATATGCAACGCTTATTCACTTAAAAAAATAAATTGGTCCGATGATTTTCGATTAGGTAACATGTTTCAACAACAACTTTTATGTCTTAAATTAAAACAATGAAACTTCAGAGATTCTTTGTATTTAAAAAAAACGTGTGTGTAATTATACACATGCGTTAGAAGTCATATTTACTTCTTTGGCGTAAGATGCGTGATTATCTGTGCGTGACAGTTTAGGCATATAAAACAAAATAAATTAACGGTACAACCCTTGGTCGTGGCCTCAAATTTCTGTATCTGTTTCATGATCATTTCATTTTTCTAATATTCAAGTAGGTGATCCTCCTGTATCTGACACACGCCGTCGATTTTTGTGTCTAAACTCGCACGCACCGGTTTTCTCGCGATGTTTTCCTTAAGCGAGTGTTAAATGCGCACAAAGAAAAGGTGCACAGCCGTTTCGAACATACGACCTCAGGGATAAACTCAAACCACTAGATCAATACTGCTCTCAAAGGAAGAACTACATAGACAGAAAATAAATACTCCATCAAACGATCTAATCAAATAGAACAAATGTTTTGGTGACATGTTATGACAAAAACCCATCAAAGGGTTGTGGCGCTACTGAGGTATTACTAATGACCATATACCCTTTCAATATTTTATTTGTTCATAAATGGAAAATCAATTAGACTAAATTTATAGGACATTATCTATTGACTGAACAAGACATTATCTATTTGCACAAATTCCGGGGTAAAGGTCGTTTACGCTCAAAATTATATCGTATTTAAGATAATTACAGACCCTGAGGTCAATTATAATCAAGCACGAGTAGCAGACATGAGTAAATATTTAACTAAAATTAACTTTATCTCAAATTCCATTGATAAATAATGCTATCATACATAACACTATCAATCAAGATTTTTATTCAAATAATTCTGTAAAACACGTCATGGATTTGACATATAAGAGCTTGTTGAGATTGTTGCCCAACCAGGGTTCGAATTTTCTACCTCATCATTAAGAACGCTAACTACAAAGTTTACACTTCTCTTCATAATTTTTTAAGCGCTAATATAAGCCAAGTATAAATGTAATGGCCGACGCGTTATGTATTATAAATTAAAAATATCAAAATAACTTTTCATCCATCATTAAACCTCTTACAAAACGTGATTAAAGATCTTTCTTTAGTCAATGTCAAAAATACAATGCATTAACTGTCAAACTTATACATTTAATACCTAGAGGGTAAATAATATAACACAAAAACGGCTCTATATTAATAAATGAATCAAATTCACATTATTAACCACATTTACATTATTATTAGGGCTTTTTTAATTTAAATTGCTAGTATTAAAACATAATTACAAGTTATAGGTAATAATGTAAAAATCACTTATTCTTATGTTTTTTATAGTATAAAATTATTTTCTACAACATACCTCAATACATATGCATCAACTTGGTCACTCTGTGTAAAAGATATGATCTCACAACGGACTATTTTCAAAACATTCTCCCATTGTTGGCTGTAAATAAAATTTTAAATTAATTTTTGTGAATACAAAAAGTTATGTAGTATAATTTTAAACAAAATGTGTTACATGAATTTCATGTTGGCCAATTTCAAAATAACATGCTTACATGGAATAAAATATAACATATTCACAAAATTAACCTGTTATTATGTTGAACTCTTTACCAGAGTTTCCAAGAACAACTGTCATACTTTTTTGATAGCCTTATTATGAAACATGTTCTGTAATTTGGGACAGGCTTGAGTTTTTAGTCCTCACAACCTGTTTCATAATATAAAGCCATTTTCGTACAGTTTGGACCCTCAATTTATATTGTTCAATATTCTTAGGTATTGCAATAAATAAGAAAAACCATTCACAAATATAAAATTCTCTTAAGATAAAATACTAGCACAAAAGTACTATAAAAAGAGTTTCAAGAATTTCAGAAATCACATTTAGGTACTTTTCAGTAGTGAAATGGCGCGCCGAAAATTAAAAATCAATGGCCATGCCATGAACTGCCCAATAGAAGGGGTCTACTAGAGGCTAGAGCGCTGAAAAGCCGGCGCTCCGCTGAAACAGCTGATTCGAGAAGATTCCATAACAAAAACAACATTGATTTTAACCTTGATTATATATAAGAAACGAATTAGGTAAATTGCAACATAATCAAAAAAGTGGAGTAAGAGTATTGTATTGAATTAAGCGAAACTATTGTATGCTCAGACAAAAAATTATAGGTTAGTATAAGCCGGTAACCTTAATTCTTTTACATGTAGTTCATTTATCACCATTTCTCAAGACATTTAATATTAATATACCATATTTTAATAATTACCGAGTGATTTTTCTTAAATCAGCGTGCTGGACCGGTGTAAACCATATTTCAATTAACTTTTCGACACCTTCAAAAAATTGCTCATTATTATCACTATTCGATATTATTTCCGTTTCAGCCATGGCGAATATTTTCAGTTTAAAAAGATTTTATTGTCAGATTGAATTATTATCTTTAAAAATATATTGAAACAAAGGTCACAACCACTTCGAATAGGCGTCGAAAATTGACTGATCGTGAATTACAATTCAAGTCTTTACTTGTTTCATGCTTGTCGCAGAGCTGGCATCTGTCTTTGTCGCACTTAGTACAGTATAGTAATATTGACGAAAGAGAAAGAATGATTGGCTTGTGAGCAAGAGGAAGGAAGTAAAATAGTTTTATTTCTCGGTTAACCCCGCCAATCGTTTTCAAAGACGCGCGTATTTTAAATTAAGTTTTGGCTCAGCTATAACACTATTATATTTTGGTACACAACCTATTTATGATAATATACTTTATATGTATTATTATTATATTATATTAAGTACTAATTTACTGTTTGTAATAATATTTTTTTAGACACAAAAACAAAATAAATAATTAATAGTCTTTTATTTTTTAACAATGTCACTGTAGATAATGACTAACCATGAGTAATTCCATTTCTATGCTTGCTGCAATGCATATGAAATGTTAGAAAAGAAAAATAGGTTAATTAATAACCTATTTTCCAAATAAATAATTATAGAACAGTAAAAAATGTGTTTTAAATTAGTATATTCTTTTATTGTCATAAGACTTCAAACATTGCAACTAATTTATGTAATTTTCCAGTGTCAACACATTTTAAAGGTTTTAATTTTGGTTTAATGATAGGGATAATAGGTATGGCATCTTTAGCTTTTTCATTCTGACAAAAATCATCAATATTGGGTTCAAGATCCTTTTTTATTGTAGTTAATTTTGTTTTCCGGTCCTTCTTCTTTAAGTCAGCTGCATCCGCATTCAGTTCCACTAAATTATTGTAAATTCTATCATTGAAATGGAAATTCAATTTTCTTGTTACCTGCAAAAACTTTAATTATTAGAAAATAATTATTAAAATTATCATACTTTGTTGCAATATAAATACATTACATGTTTCTGTTATGCCATACATATTCAATTAATAAATGTGTACCATTGCACCATTTCATTTAAAAAAAGTATGAGTATAGAAGTTCTGGTTTTCAAGTATCAGTAAAAGGTTGAACTAGTAGCACAATATATAAAATTTAAGCAATATTTCATTTTGGTTTTACCTTGGCACTAAGTGCAGCTTTGTCAACTTGAAATTCTTCGTGTAAAAGTCGCGGTGGCGCAGACTTTTTAACTTCAGATAAATAGTTGGCTAACACCTCACTGGAGCATAAAGTGGGATAAGCTAATTCCTGAGTCGTTACTATATTATGGATAGACGATTTAGATGATCCTGCACCTGGATCTCTAATAACTTTATGCTTGCTTATATTAACTTTTTGCTCAGCATGTCGCACAAAAGTTTTCTTCACCTTTGAGTCAGCTGAAGCTTTCCTCATGGTAATTAAAGTGTACTTCGCAATTGAGTGTTTACATCATAACAATAACCAATTATTTGTTTTTAACACCGAAATATCAAACAAATTGTAAATGCTAATTGCTCAATTTAAAAATCTAACACAACTGTAAAATATACAAAACTGATTATATACCAACTGCTACTTGATTTAATGTTCGTCAATTGTCGTCTGTCGATCAAATATTTTTTTGAATGTCAAGCTTCGTTGGTTTGAATAGCATAATATTATAGCTAACTGATAACTGACAACTTCAAAATCCAACTTTAATGTGTCAGGCTCTGTGAATTGTGATAGTCGATGGACGGTGGTGGACCATAGTAACAATTGAGAATTGATAAATCTGAATTTATATTTATTGAATACTTTAAATTATTTCCTATTTATTTTAATCAGCAAGAAACGTTTGTAGAAAATTTTTGTACCTAGTGTATTTAACTTTATAAAGATGAATACAGTGTATTCTGTGAGTTTTTCTTACATAAAATTATATGGATGTAGTGAACTAAGAAATGTGCCACATAATCAAGGGTTTAAACTTATTTCAGAATCCTGAGAATTTACCTGTTGAGAACGTTACGGTTTCAGCTGCAAACGACGGTGTAGTTCAGATAATAAAAGCTTTGGTTTGTAAACATTCAATAATAGTTTTCATTGACATTTCAAAACATTGTGAAAATAGTTCAAATATGTAACTGTTTAAAACAATAAATTAATTTAATTTAATTTTAGAAATTGTCTGAATAACTGTTATTAATTTTTATAAATAGGACCCATACTGGGTTGAAAAAAAAAATCTAATACTATATGAGAAGCCGCCAACAAGCAGTGGGATGATTATAGGAGCACTGGACTCATGGAGATCGAAAATGTCACTGTATCTAGAGAACTTAAAATGGCTGCTAAGTTTAGAACACCATAGGTATACTTGAGCCACTTGTTTTAATTAGTAAATTTAGTAAAGAACAAGTTTTATAGCTATATTTGTAATTTAATCTGTAGTGACACCTACAAATGGTATTATGATGTCATAATATTTATTGTGCTACTAGGCCAACAATTAATCTTATATACTATCTGATATATTACATACCCTATTCACCAAGAGGTAAATGTACCTTAAAGTACTTGTCTAATTGTGATAGAGATATTTCCAGCCTTGGATTTTCCTTGAAATATGTCAATTTTAATGTATTGTTTATGTGCTTAGATCAATAAGGCTTCTGATTACCTACAATTCACTTACAGATTTTGGAGCACAGTTCTCTATCACCCTCAGTGTATGGATTCTCTTATTTCATTCCTTCAAGAATCCGCTCCGCCATACATTCCACCACATGAATGTAAAGAAATTCAAAACTTATATGAAGAAATCAGAAGGCTAGTTTTTGTTGCATTTAGTAGACTGATTACGAATAAGGAGAGTAAGGTGCTTTTAAACATTATTTAATTTTAACACTCTTTGTAAATAAATATTTTTTTCAGTGTATGATTATATATAATTTTTTTAATTTCTTAGCCTTAATTATTAACCAAAAATTTCTTAAAAGACTATAATCATGTTAAAAATTTAAGCTGTGAAAATTTTTACTTGTTTATAAAAAACTATGGATTACAGACACAATGGATGACCAAGGAACATATGGCAAGTTTAATATATGACAATTTTATATTTACAATACCGGTATTATGGGATATATGTTTAACATATGGTGTAGACAATAGCCGACATGTCTCAAGGCTTGTAGAGGCTGTGTATACACTGCAGCCTAGGTACGAAGGGGATACTGCACAGGCACTAGTTTTTGTACATGAGGTAATTTGTTATAAATATAGCTCTTATTGGATAGATATTGTGTTTAACTTTAGGAGAAACAATATGCGATGAGTACACATAGCTAATGATTACAGATCGCCATTGTGTCAACAAACTACCAATGAATTTATTATACATATATCACAAATGATCTAAAAATTTGGATGATTCCTTAATTATTATTTTAGCTGCTTAATGTACTATCTAACTTTTTTTAAATTTTCTTTAAATATCATGTATTGCAGGCCTTCAAATACATAATTTTACAAGTAAATAAAGACTATGATTGTGAGGATCCTCCAAATTTACCTGAAACATTTAAAGGTTTTGGGGAAATAAGACGACCTACAAATTCCAAAGGACAAGAGAAGCTCACATTTGACGCACTTCGAGATCTGGTTGTCCATATGCTTGATTCTGCCATGACCTTAAAAATATTTATAGAAGTCTACTCAAAGGGTGTGCATATATTAAAGAGTACAAATTTTATTTTAAGGTGAGGTTTTTATATGCCTATAACCTATTTAACCTAACTCAGAGGAATTAATTCAGAACAATTTTTTTTTAATTAGAGGTAGACATTTTGATCTTAGATCTTAGAAATAATACTTATGAAATTCCTAATAAATATCATATCACTTGTTTAGGAAACAAAATAAAAGCTAACTCGTTTTTCACTAAGGCAATATACAAAGCCAAGTAAACCAATATTTTCAGTATAGTTCAAGTGTACGAGTATGGAATACCACATCTATATGAGAAGTTAGAGGAAGTTGGTGACCCCACACGTGTTAGTTACACAGAGGTCGAAGAGTTCATTGACCTCACCAGATCAGAACTCATTGATATATTCAGAGAGGTGCTGGCTGTATACAAGAATGCTATTTTCAGCGGAGAGTGAGTATTAAACAAGAACAATTTATTAATTTAAGTTGTCGTAAGTGTCGTGTCGTAAGTTGTTGCAAGTGTTGGCCTAGTGGATTTAGTGTGTGACTCTCAACCCTGCGGTTATCGGCTTGAGCTGCTCTGCACCTATGTACTTTCTGTCTATGTTGCATCTAATATAATAAGAAACTCCGAGGCGAAGATTAATTTAGGGTTTTAGCATCACTGGATTTTTATTGTTATTATTAAAATTGATACGTCTTATAGATATGTGATATGAGCAGTGTTGGCCTAGTGGCTTTAGCGTGCGACTCTCATATCTGAGGTTGTAGGTTCGATCCCCGGCTGTGCACCAATGGACTTTCTTTCTATGTGCGCATTTAACATTTACTCGAACGGTGAAGGATAGATATGTGATGTCATTTTACAGTGCTCCTATGACCTATGCGGTAGTCTGTCTTCTATATATACAAAAAAAACATTGTCAACCCATTTGCCTTTTTCTACATTTTAATAAATTCTATGTATTTCCACAGAGGCAATATATCAAACAATGTTGAAGCTTATCTTTCCGTCATGATGGACGCGCTGTCTGAACGACTTTTAATAAAAGACTACCATTCGTGCCACCCGGTACATGAAGATATTGATATGCTGCGACAATCTTATCCTGCCATGTATCCTTTACACTCATAAAGCTCATAATAATTGTATATAATCTATATTAAAGAACAAGTAAAAGTTTGTTTATGGGTTCTACTAAACTGAAGACAATTGTCATATCGTAAATACATATTGTAAACATTTATAATTATGACAGCTCAATCAGTCAAATGTCAACTTCATATTTGTATTTAATTTAAATTGTGTTGTTACAAATGGACGGTTTGTGATATCAACATATTTAAATTCCATCATGGGTTTGTTTAAACATAAAATATATTTATGATTATTTGAAAAGAATAAGAAAAGAAGAATGTTCAGGCCATTAGAAATAACAAATATTTTTTCCTATTAAAATCCAGTGATCCAGTAAAAACAGATTTTATATTACAGGCGATATATTCCAACTTAGATGAAGAAATACCGGAACGTGACCAAAGACAAAGTGAGCATAGAGAAATAAACGGCCATCTTGAAACATTAGATATGCCGTCATCTTCCAAAGACATTGACATACCAGATAACGTCAGAGAGCAATCTTTAATCAGTGAGGTTAAGGACATATTGCCGCATCTTGGAGATGGATTTGTTTTAAAATGTCTGGAATATTACGAATTTCAGGTTGATAGGGTTGTAAATAGTGTTTTGGAGGATACGTTGGCAGAACCATTAAGAAGTAAGTATGAGTATAGTTTTTAGAAGGTCCTCTTCGCCTTAAAAAAGAGGTTAGGCCTCAGTGCTTTCGAATGACGACTGCACAAAAATAATTTTCTTCTAAAACGCCTATGACTGAAAGTAATGATATTTAATTACGCAGTAATTTTATCTGCATGATATTTGAATTAGGTATTGTTAATCTGTGGAACGTTTTTTCTCTGTGATGTTTGACATTGATGGCACTCATAATTTTGACAGTTACGATTTCAATACCAGACTTAGACATAATTATATCACAGAAAACTATTTTTTTCAGAATTGGACAAAGACTTACCAATAATCCCAGAAGATCCAGTAGACAGAAAGTTCCTGGAAACCGGAGTGGAAAGACTTAACGTGTTTGATGGAGACCAGTTTGATATAATGACCCGTGATGATGTGGACCTGAGCAAGATTCATATTGGGAAGAGGAAATCGAAGTACAAAGACCTTAAGGACATGTTGAATGACAAGACGGACGTGAAGACCAGGGTTGATATATATAGCAAATATAAGTGAGTAACTACTTGTACATTTAAGTGTTATTTTTACATAATATTAGAATGACAAGATTAAAAAAAATTATTTCTTTTCTATGGAATATTTTTATTTTGTTTCTGTTAAATATTCAAAAAATCAAATTAAATATGTATTCATAATTTGAAAGACCTATCATAACGCTTCTTTAGGATTAGGCGATGATATATTATTTACAAGCATGTTACGTCATCGTCTTTGACCAATCTTTGACCGCTTTTTGTCACGTGACAAATAAATATTATTAATAATAAATTATTAAGATAATTTACTATATTTGCTTATATTTATTCTTCACGTCAACCTCTTGTGCCTGACACATGTCAACTGTTTCATATTTGTCAGCTTCGTGTGCCTGAATAACGACAACTGTTTCATCTTTGTCAGCCTCGTGTGCCTGACACACGTCGACAGTTTCCTTTTTGTTAAAGCTATAAAACTACACTTTTTTAATGTTTTGAATACATATTTTCCAGTCTGGTGTGTGACGAAGAAGCACTATACTCCGATGAGTATGACGACACATATGACTCAGATGGCATAGCGCCAGCTAAAGATATGACAGATGACACTAGGAGACCATTTGTGACCCCACGTGCTTTGCTCAACACCAAAAAGGATGTTGAGGTAAGTAGTTTAATATCTGTAATACTTTATTAATAGGAAATATATAATCTAATTGTATGTAATTCATAATATTTATATACTTCCTTAAAGAATATAAAGATAAAGAAAATCAATTATTGTGGCAATGCGAGTGTCCATGCGGTATCACTTAACAACAGATGAACCTCTTGTTACGTAAAAAAAAATTTACTTCTCTTCGCAAAGACGCACTTAAGTTATATTATAGGCAATGTACATACCATATTATTTCACTGGAAATCGAATCCAGGAACAGGAACTCTTGACCTTTTAAAAACTTCTCCGCCGGCTCTGCGACCTAAATAGTCTATTGGAAATTGGAATTGAGAATCTTCCTCCAATTGATCGATGATCGTCGATGATGAGAGCAAAAACATCAATGTTTTGACATCGATGTTGCTACACCAAAAATATCGTAACATCGATGTTATAATAAAAAATGGTGCGTGTACTTATGTACGCGCGTAAGAAGTTATACTTCTTTGGCTTTCTTTATTTTTTTTAAATATTAAATAATTAATAATAGATATAGCGTTAATAATTTAACAATATTTAATATTTAGTATATTATTCAATTATTAATTAATATTAATAACAATTGTTATTTATTATTTTATTATATTATTAATTTAATTTAATAACTAGGTGTTTCATAACCTTTTAACTAAGTAACAATAGGTCTTTGTGAAAAAGCATTGCTAAATTTCTTTGAAAAAATAATTAAAACTGCTTTATTTGTTTAAAAGGTACTACAAATGTCATTATGGTCATACGTCACGCATATTCTATTTCTTTTTACTTGTCTTATTCCCATCTCGGCGCCCATACTGAATTATGTGTCACGGTGCGCGCGCATCGTAAAATTTCACTCTCATAAATTTTTCATAACGCGCCTAAAGAAGTATAACTTCAAAAATAATAAAAAAATATGTTTATTATGGAACATAAGATACAGGTATCACTTATTCCACGTCATTAAGTTATTAATCCCTACTCATCGGCAAAGAAGACAGACCGCAGAGGGTGTATGCCGAGAGAAAAAGCCGGCGTATAGAAACCCTCTTTACCCTTTTAAAATTATCATTTATATTTTCCCATTTGCATTTTAAACATATTTTGGCCCAAATTTTACAGGAATACGATGAATCGGAGAGTGAAGACGAGAAACCAAGTCAGGAGAAGAACGATAGAAGAGATTTCTGTGTTAATCCGGAAGAGATGAGAGCTAGGCGAGAGGCTAACAATGCTAGGGGAAGGAGAAAACCCGCACCTGCCAGGTGATTTTCAACTTTCTTAAGGTTTTCCTTGGGGTCGTACGTTCGTGTCCCAGAAAATAACTTTATAAGCTTTACCGCGCTGGTACGGTGAAGACGGCTGAAACCTAGAGTTTAAATATTATTAAAATGTTTTAATATTATTTAATATAATAATAATAGCATTTAAGTTAGATAAATTTACATTTAAACACGTTTTTTCAATCTTCTTTAATACTCAGATTTTTTATTCCGTAGAATTCTGATATTTCATAACTTGCTACTAAAAACGTTACTACGTTTATTACTGTTTGTGATGAAAATCGACGTAATTATCACTCGCCGTTAAACCACATTTAATATGGAGCACCGCACTTAATAAAATGGGTACATTAACTAACAGTAAAATGTGTGTATAGACTCAGATATTCAGACTCGTATTAAAATTGAAAAATGTGCCCGGCCAAAAAGGTTTACCATCTCTGACCCTTTGGCAAAGGCCTCAAATTCCGCCATTCCTGTCTGCACTTTGCCCCTCTGCCGTGTACCACCTGCTGTTTCTTTAACATGGTCTATCCACTTTCTAAGTTGTCTTCCTCTTTTTCATTTGCTGTACCTTGGGCACCAGTTTAGTACTTTTATGTTCCTCTTGCCATGCGCCCTGCACATTTCCACTTAAGTTTATTTATTGAATTACACTCGTATACTTATAACAATAAATATACTTAATTATTAAATATGTATATATATATGCTATATATAATTATACTGTAAAAAATATCCCATTAAAAACTAATTTGCTGGGAATCGGACCCTGGACCGGACCTATATCTAGACCGGAGCTAATTATAATTGTTTTTTTTTTTTTTTCAGAAACATTGACGTTGCAGGCGCTCCTAAAGGTCAAGGGCAGACGAAAGATGTCCTCAACAATAGAGATCGGAAAGAGAAGCACAAATCTTCTAGAGCTAACCATAATAGAAGACAAGGAGCGCAATGGAAACGGAGTCAGGGCATGATGCCATCATAGTATTTAACCGCAAAATACCCGCAAAGAAAAACCCGCTTGAGATGACAAAAAATTTCCATATCTTAAACTTAGTCTCAGCCACATACAGTTATCCTCCCTATAACACGGACCGGCGTTATAGGAAATCGCGTTGTAGGAGTATGTTCGTAAAACAATTCAAAAACTAGGAACACGAATTTTATTAACAAGAATAAACCAGGTGCAAAGGTACGCAAACGACTTGAGAAATAATTATAAATTTCACACTAGAAATATAACTAGAAAAATCTCCGCGTTCTAGGGAAAAAATAGCGCGTTATTTGGGTTCGCTTATAGGGGTACTGCGTTATAGTATTGTACACATATGTCTATTTTTATCTTACAATTGTTATTATATGAAGTTTGCTTCCAGTTAGACTCCACTTATTCCACTAACATAATAATACACTACTCCACATATTACGTAGTCTTTATTGGTACTAAATATAGCGGTTAAAACCCGCAGTTATTGTAACCCGCTGCGGTTTTGTATTGTTTGGAAACTACCATACGTAATGTTGGTTCCTATATTCTCTCCTTGTAACATTATTACGTAAACAATTTCCTAATTATTTCTTATATATTAAGGCATCTAATCTATTTCAAAATCCAATACGTTTTTGACCCATTTAGCCTTAAATTGTTTTTAAATATAGCTAGGTTTTTCTTTTCGTTTGTGAATTATAACTTATTAAAGTGTGAATTATTAAAATTTTACAAACTTTTAGTTTTGTTTAATCTATATCTATCTATATAATGCCGGCAATGTACTTGCGAGCCTTCTGGCAATGTGAGTAGTAACTATGGGCAATCACTATCATCTTTGGGACTACTGGTTTTAATAATTTTAATGATGTTATCGAATAAATGATAATATTCCTACCTAAAGCTTAAAAGCACCTTACCACCAAAAATACTTACAAAGTAACGATTCTTGCCAATAGAGATCGTAGAGTCATACCCAACTTATATAGGTTTGTTAATCGGCCTTATTGTTTGTTATCACTTTTCATCACAGCGTAAACGCAATTTGACAGAAAGAGACGAAAGAATACTTTAATTCAATTAAACCAATTGAATAAATGACTCTGACACATTTGACGTAGCCTAGTAATGGCGGCCATATTTATTTTTATTAGAATTATATCATTTCTTAGCTTTTTTCAATTCTGATTATTTAATACAGCATTCTTATTAATTTTGTGAAATGAACGTCATTACAATGCTGCGTCAGAGCCCCCTAGGAAGCTAAAGTCTAAACTGACAGGTGTCAAATGTAATCTACCAAATTGAGATTGTCAAAAGGTAATTCCGCATATTATTACCATTTTTGTAAACTTTAATGCCCTTGTTAAGAGTCCCTTAAGGTTATCTACCTAAATACCGGACCATAAAGCACATAATAGTCTGTAATCTAGACTTTAAGACTGAGACTTTCTAATGTCATTCACACTGTCAATTGTCAAATTTAAAATTTTGTAATTTTTTAAATTCCCTTGTTAAGAAAATAATGCATTAGACACAGAAATATATTTGCAATCTGTGTCGGGAGAATATATTTTTGTTATTGATACATTATATCCGTGTTGTGTAATAAATTACATATTTATATTTAGTGTTTTATTTTGCGCCACTCATTTTATACCACACCCAGCGTTGTTACTCTGTAAATCCTTAAAGCAGTATATACTTAGTTTTACCCTGCGAACATCTACGCTACCGAGAGAACTACATCGAAATTGTAAAGAGTTGAAGATCGCTATTGAAATACAGAGTACTGACGCTGTTTGCTGGCTATTGTATGTCTATCTTTGTATCAATTAAATCAATTATTAAATATTTGACGCAAATTAAGTTCGATGGCGGTTGTTGTATGGATATGCACATATTAAACACTTTGTTTGAAGCTGGGTAACAACTGGCGTCCTGCAAAAAGAGCGTACCAATTCTTATGCCGCCGGCAACGCACTTGCGAGCCCTCTGGCAATGTGAGTGTCTATGGGCGGTGGTATCACTTAACATCAGATGAGCCTCCCGTCGTTTCCCTGCTATAACCAGCGGCACGTAAGTCTAGCGCTGGCCGATACGAGGAGGGGATTGCTGCGCATGTGTACTGTCGCGCGGGGGACAAAATGCGACTGGAGAGCCAATCGACGCTCTTCATTCCGCTAGCTCCCCTCAGGTACCTTATTTTTTACTTCTGCGCAATAACGGTCAGCGCTAGAGTTTCGTGCCGCTACTTATACTTAAAAACAAATGAAAAGCGATGTAAACTTACTGTAACAATTCTGTAATGTAAATTTTTTTTAAGTTTCTGTTGCCGAACTTTGAGTTCAAAATATCAATTGTCCCGATAGCAATGTCTTTCGCAATTATTTCCTTTTAATCTAGCATACACATGTGTATGAAAATACGATATTTACAAAATTGTAGATCGTAATTAGTATGAATAATGTAGGATTAAAGTCGCCTCATCAAAGCGTCCAGCGATTATAAAGCGGAAAATAGCTTATTTCCTGGCCAGTTTCGAATTATGATCATTGTATACATGTATAACCGACTCTTAATTAACCACTCTGAGTTCAAAGGGTATTTACTATTAAAACGTAGTGTAAATTAAATATAAACACAGTGTTCTCATTGTTTGATCAAAAGTAAACACGGTTCGTTTGATATGCCATCCGCAATCCATCAGATCCGCACAATGTAAACAGAACGAAAATAGCGCATTACTCGGTATAGCCACAGAATAAGACAAACAGTAATTGCAAATAAATAAAAACTGTATTCATGAAATATTGTTGTGACAAAATTGATCTAACACTATTTCCAGTGGGTGGATAACTACAATTATTTTTGAATTGCTTTGATTACTCATTTTAATTGCGCTGTTAGTGCCAGTAGTTAGGCATGCGATTAACGTTTGGGTAAGCTGTAAGGCATAATTTATACATTTGTAATGTTGCAAAACCAGTCTTGGAGCCTAAAATTAATGTACAATGTACATCCCTCCGTACCAACGTACTTAGTTTGTAGAACGATTAAATTGGAATATTTGTTTTCAATTTATTGTTAATTGGCTGAGCTTGTTAGCTATATGATGCTACGTCATATTTTGCGGAAGCTAAATAAAGAAATGTCAATTAAATTATTCGTCAATCAATGCTATAACAGACCAAAAACTATATCTGAGTAATTTGTATCCTATCAATTATATTTAGTTACTGTTTGCTTTGTTCTGTAGTTTAAACGTGGTGCGGCAAGTAAAAGGTCAGCAAAATGGTTATGAATATAGCTACGTGTTCCGAATCGCAATAACTCATCGTCTGTGGATGCATTCACAAACTCAAGCAGAGAGGGAACGTTTTACTTTTCTGTGTAATGTTGAGATATCGATAAACAAGATGGCGTTGGTGCACCATAATTTCTGAATATTTTAATTTGGAATATCTTCATTAATGAAACTAGGCGACCGCTACTATACTTCTTGATATAATAAAAACATTATCACATAACTAAAGAGACCATATTATGTAGCTATTAATAAATTGTTTATTTGCAAAGTGGTACTTTCAGATTGATTAACCGCAATCAGCCATATCAAAATAGGTATCCTAATGTCATAATAATAATTACAGTTAAGTTATTTATAATTGTTGTATTTGTTTGTTGATTAATTTATATAACACAGATTGTAAGAAACTTGTTTTTAAAATAAATCGGTAGATGGCGCGCAAATAAGCGCAGTACAAAACCATCGACGCTGAAACGCGCTAACGAAGTTTTTCTGATAGTTAAGGATAAGAACGACAATTTGTGTTAAACTAGTGTACTCGCTTCGGCAGTACATAAACTAAAATTGGAACGATACAGAGAAGATTAGCATGGCCCCTGCGCAAGGATGACACGCAAAATCGTGAAGCGTTCCACATTTTTTTATAGGATTAATATTGGACAGTGAACTTATTAATAATTAAGTATGTGTGTTCTAAAATAATAATAATAAATCAGAAATATTTCAAAGCATGGCATTTTTTAAAATAGTTTTATAAATTTTGTTGTTATGATACGGTATTATATATTATTATAATTATTAATTCATAAGATATTTTTAGTATGTATATTAGAATAATAATTATGCAAAGTTGTGTTAAATTTAATAGTTCAACAATATTCATTTTTTCTTCATAAAATTGAAAAATTGTTATTTTAAAATTAAATTGACATATGACAAAAATGTGACATACTTTTCATAATACATGAAAGATTGTATCATAAATTCCCGCCATTTTTATCACCGTAACCCTCCCCTAACATCATAGAGTTGCCGGCGATTGTAAGTCGCAATATCGACATAAGTTACGTCTTCATAGACGCATAAAATCAACAATGGTCAAGTCTTCGCATAATTCAACGGTGTGAATAATTATTATTCACTAGCTTACACGAGCGGTTTGGTCAAAGGTTCTGTTATATTTTGTTTGGTCATATTTTGAGGCGAATGATCTTATATTTCATAATTGCTGACCCGGCATAGTTATTTTACCATAATATTATTACAGTGCTATAACTATTAAATGGGTGGTAGAATGGTGAAAAATTAGGGTTATATGGTTTTTTAATGACAAATTGTCCACAATTCAAAAAATGTGTTAAGGGACTGGCTTATGAGCACACATTACGCAGAGTTGGAGTCTGGAGATGCTACTGAGACCTAACACGTAGGTACACATTCATACACATTTCACTCACTCATTCATTTTCAAGCACCCACAAAGTCACGTAATGCTGGTTGTTAGTAAAAAAAGATATGGAGTTGTTGTTCTTAAACAGTTTTAAAAGGGTTCCCATATCTTACACATTGCATACTTTATATAATGAATAAACACATTTCTATTTCATTTTTTAATCTTAAGGAGAATACTTAATTGAATCAAACGACGGACCACCCTATGCGAGAAAAAAAAATAGTTTTTGACATACGAATGCACAAGAATCTACTATATAAAAATAAGTCGGGTTTTCCTTCCTGACGCTATAACTCCAGAACGCACGAACCGATTTCCACGGTTTTGCATTCGTTGGAAAGGTCTCGGGCTCCGTGAGGTTTATAGCAACAGAAAGGCGGGATCACAAAACGAAATGTTACATAAAACGCAGCTATCTGGTGGCGAAACGGAGGTCGGCGAGTTTGCTAGTAATTGATAAAAATCTGTCAATTTTTTTTTAATAATTGAGAAAAATATTAATTCTTCATATAAAAATTCAGCCATATAAAAATAGGCAAGCAAACGTCATATTAATTAACATAATGTTATAATAATAAGTACAGTTAAGTTATTTATAATTGTTGCCAAAGCTTTTTTTCGATGATTACGGTATAATAATTTTTAAAGTGAATCGGTAGATGGCGCTCAAATAAGCGTAGTACAAAACCATCGACGCTGAAACGCGCTAACGAAGTTTTTCTGATAGTTAAGGATAAGAACGACAATTTGTGTAGAGCAAGTGTACTCGCTTCGGCAGTACATAAACTAAAATTGGAACGATACAGAGAAGATTAGCATGGCCCCTGCGCAAGGATGACACGCAAAATCGTGAAGCGTTCCACATTTTTTTATCGGAATAATTTTGGATTTTTGTGTAATCAAAAAGAATAATAAATCAGAAATATTTCAAAACATGGCATTATTTTTAAATAGTGTTTTAATTTTTTGTTGGTACGATACGGGATGATATTATTATAATTATGAATTCATAATACCTACATTTTTAGTATATATATAAAAATATGCATAAAGTTTTGTTAAATTTAAAAATTACTTAAGCTTTCATTTAATAATTGAAAAAATATTATTTTTTTCTTCATAAAATCAAAAATTCTTATTTTGAAATAAAATTGGCAGGAAATTATGATAAATTATTTTATACATACATTATGAATTAAAAATGTTTCTTGCTATTCCATATAAAATTATTATCCAATCCAGATATTTAAATATTCTTGTTATAAAAAAAAACGGCGGGAAGTTATGATACATTGTTGCATATATTAAGTATAAAATGAATAACTTCCCGCCATTTTTGGCACCGTAACCTTCCCCTTACATCAAAGAGTTGCCGGCGATTGTGAGTCGCAATATCGACATAAGTTACGTCTTCATAGACGCATAAAATCAACAATGGTCCAGTCTTCGCATTATTCAACGGTGTAAATAATTATTATTCACTAGCTTACACGAGCGGTTTTGTCAACGGTTCTGTTATATTTGTTTGGTTATATTTTGAGGCGATTAATTTTATATTTTATACTAGCTGACCCGGAAGAGTTGTTTTACTATAATATTAATGCACTGCTATTGCTGTTAAATGGGTTGGTAGAAGTGTGAATTAAGGCCATTTGGATTTTTAATGCCAAATTGTTCACAATTAAAAAAAAAGTTTGTCAAAAAATTACGATATGAAATTAGTGTAAACAGTTTTAAAAAATTACAAAATTGTAATTGAAATAAAAATGTATTATGGAATTAAGTATAAAGTTTGTTACGGAAGAGTTGGGAACCCTGACAGGATTTTTTTCCTTAAAAGGGTTTCCAAATCTTACACATTGCATACTTATAATGAATAAACATATTTTTTTAAATCTTGGTAAAAATAATTGAAAAGTATTCAAGTATGTACATTACATAAGTGCACTCGTTTTTCATAAATATATATCCACAGAAACAAGCCTTTTGGGCCTAGCCAACCAAAATAACTGTTATGTCGACACGAACTGTAATATTCATACAAATTTATTATTCGTTTTTCTTCATATACGTAGAGACCTCTTGAGTCGGCCCTCTGGTGAGACACCATAGATTGCATCCTTGGCACGGGGTGTACCACAGATCTACAACATCTGTTGTCGAACACACCCCCAGCAAAATATTTCCCGCCAATAAAACTTGTCGCAAAAGTATTTGTTGATATTTTCGTTCGTATATGTTTTTGCAAAATAAACTTGATAGTTGTTAATAGCTATGTCTATTATTAAAGAATGTCATTGGCAGTACCGCAAGGAATGCAGACTTTTTGTCATAAACGCAAATTCATTCCTTTATGGTTGATTATGGCAGCTTTTACGCATTTATACTTTTTCTCGAATGTTTTTTATAGTCTTCCATAAACATTATTTGTTTTATAAATACCTAAGTGTTCTATATATTATATATTTTAGAATAGGATTTACTTGTAGTACAGAAAAAACTTATCTAATCGGGCTACGGTGGTTGGCGTGTTGTGATGTCAAATACACACAGAGTGCAGACTTCTAAAGGAAGTGGTACATTCAGATTGATTTATTAAAAAAGCCGCACAATCAGCCATATAAGTAATAATAATTCAAAACTTCAGTGGTCCCCTCATATTAACGGATTGGCGAAGAGACTTAGTTCTGCAGCTTACGTGGTTAAAATATTCGCTCACTAACTGATGTCGATACAGCTAGACTTGTTTATTTTAGTTACTTTCACAGCTTAATGACTTATGGCTGTCTGCGCATTTAACATTCGCTCGATAAAACGAACGGTGAAGGAAAACATCGTGAGCTTAGACCCAAAAAGTCGGCGTGTTTCAGGCGCTGATGATCACCTACTTGCGTATAAGATTAACAAATGATTGTGAAACAGATACAGATCTGAGGCCCAGACCTAAAAAGGTAGCGCCACTGATTTATTTATTTTTCATTAGGTTGCTATGAGACACTATTTAAATATATCATATTACTAGATATCCTTCCTGTAAATATCTGTTTCGGAATAGATCTCGATCTCGGTATTTGTGACAGTACCAAGTTGAAGCAGTTATGAATGTAAATAAAGCATCCAAAATTGTTCAAAACATTTAAAGAAACTTGCCTGTATTATGTACCGAGGGATCCATCACGGCTGTGGGTGCCTGCATGTTGCACCACGATGTTACAAAAAAATTGTTACGCCATGGCTATCAAACTATTTAATCACCTTCCTAGAAGATATACACCGTGTAACGCTCTCAAGGGGAAGGTGATTACATTTTTAAAGGCAAGGTGACTTTTTATGTGCGAGAGTATTTTGACAACAAATATAAGTATGTTAACTGTTCTTATTATTATGACATTATGATAACTTGCATGCCTATTTTTATATGGCTGATTGTGCGGTATTTTATAATTATTCACTTGAGGCGTCAATGACGTTAAGAAAATTATAACTACTTACGATATATAATAATAATCAGTGGCGCTACAACCTCTTTAGGTCTGGATCTCAGAATTCTGAATCTGTTTCATGATCATTTTTCAATCTAATAGGCAACTAGGTGATCAGCCTCCTGTGCCTGACACACGCCGTCGACTTTTTGGGTCTAATGCCAGCCGGTTTCCTCACGATGTTTTCCTTCACTGTTTGAACGAATGTTAAATGCGCACATAGAAAGAAAGTCTATTGGTGCACGCCGGGGATCGAACCTACGACCTCAGGTATAAGAGTCGTACGCTGAAGCCACTAACACTGTTCACTGCGATATATAATAGTTAATAATATAGAAATAACAACCGCAATTCTTTAAGCCCGCGTTAATGTTTAACGTCCTTACAGCAAAGTGGCATTCAAAGTACATTTTATTGTATGCCCACTAATGACCAGCATTAGGGCGGGGCGGAAGGATTTAATAATCGAGCGGCGAGCACGATAAAATTGCGATGTTCGATGCGTACGCGCCGCGGGCGGTAGTGATGGGAAATGTCGATAATTTGTTGCTTTTTGTTGTGACTAATTAAAGCTAAAGGTGTGCGTAATGAATAACCGTATTAGGACTTAGTAATTAAAGTAGAGTGCAAAAAATATACCTGGCTAGGTAATTTTTTTTGTACATACATGTGTCTTCACTTAAGGCATTATGGAATAATACGATCAAGCAATGGAATATTAAGACTAATTAGTAATTTACTTAAGAGAATATTTAACATAAGAAAGTGTCCAATAACACTATTGCTTTTTTTTGGGTCACGTGATGTTAAGTGATACCGCCTATAGACAGGGCTCGCTGCCCTAAGTCAAATTGGTTTGGAAATACTTCAGTGGGTAGCTGATTTCACGTAGTAATGGTGAGTGGGCGGCAAGAACTACCTTAAGAAACGCTCACTTGTGGCACGACGGACTTCGAGGTGATCCGGGTGGAATTTCGTATTTTGTCATTCGATGATGAAACTCAGCTGCTCTTTCCTTATTCTCGTCTATCTATCTTCTAAATTGTCTTTCTCTTTTGCGTTTAGCGTTTGCGTTTAGGCAAGATATATGTATATAGAACCCCAAATAGCCTATCAACCACGCGATCAGGAAGATCCGAGAAACTAAGCAGTAGGGGTGTGTCTAATCGCTCTTAATAAGGGAATTTCATTTACTTCAACTATGTCTGATGGGATTGGCATCTCCCCCTGGCCCGGGCGAAGACTACTCCAGAAGTATTATTTTTTTTGGCTATGGCCGCTGACTGGTGGACCCTCATCTCTTGTGCTATTCTCCACCATTAGGTTAGGTTAGGTTACAGTCTCTCGAATTGTTTTCCCAAAATTTATCAAAATTCGGCTAAATTTTATTTATTTATTACCATTCGTTGTAAGTATACAGAAATACAGTACAACTAAAAAAAACAGGGCAACTGGTGGTTCGCTTTCGAGCGATCTCTTCCAGGCAACCACTGTGAGTAACTGCATAAGACATAAAGTTACTTTGAAAAAGCAAAGCAATTAGAACATGTGAACAGTGAAAAGCACAATAATAAAAGAACACAAGATAAAGATAAAATGCACAAGAATCACAATAATTTCAAATCAGTACGAATGTTAGGAATGTGGACAGGTAATGTACAGTAGAAATTTAAATAGAGAAGGAGCGAAGCAGAGGGACATGAAGTTAATTCCATAGCCTCACTGCAGGGACCTGAAGAATTCGCAATTAATGTTAAGCATAGTAAAACAAATAATTCGTAAAATGATGAGTTTCAAATAAAATCAAGCAGTTTGTATACAATCGATATAACGAACAACACTATGAAAGGTATAATTTATTTCCCATTGGGTATAGCTGCGTCAATTATTATTATTGTTCCACGAACAGAGATCTTCAGCAGGCAAACGCATAAAACCCTTACCAATTATTTTACCATCTACTTTCAAAGTAACATCAACAACAATTCGGTTAGGTTCTGGCCTATTAAATGTAACTTGGAAGATTTAAGAAACCAGTCTAATAGCGTAGTAGCGCTAATTTACGCTGGGTTTTGTCTTTAAAGTAACAGCAAATCGACTAAGTTGTGGAAGGGATAGGTAGGGGTGCAATGTATTTGAGTACCTACCTACCATAATAAGAATTACATTAAGTTTATGTACATTTAATATTAGCAGTGTAGGCCGTGTGGCGTCGGCGTGCGACACTGAGGACGTAGGTTCGATCACCGGCTGTGCTCCAATGGACTTTCTTTCTATGTGCGCATTCAACATTCGCTCGAACAGTGAAGGAAAACATCGTGAGGAAACCGGCTTAGACCCAAAAAGTCAACGGCGTGCGTCAGGCACACCTACTTGCCTATTAGATTGACAAATGATCATGAAACAGAAATCGGAGGCCCAGACATAAAAAAAGGTTGTAGTGCCATAATCTAATATTAGTACACGACCTCCAACGGAGTGAAGGTCTCAAATTGAATTGAAGATTCCAATGTTTACAACAAGAAGGGGAAGGAGGGGACCCTTCGTACGGTATTCACGTTTATTTTTTTATGTTTCCATGAATCAATCACCTGATAGATTAAATTTAAAGTGTGAATTTCGCGAAACTTCGTTGATGTAAAGTTGGTACCTCGACCCATGCACACATACAAAAGCAAGACTGTACTTTGTTTCGTTCAAGTTTTATTTTGACTGTATGAATGTGCCCCGCGTATCGAGGATCTTCCCCTACATATATTTTTATATTAACTAACAAGATAGTTAAATCGGCAAAAAATCAATAAAACTTTTCTGTTTTTACATGCATTTGCGGGGTCATAGTGAATTCGTTATCTAATCAATATTAATAATAATAAGCCTTGTTTTATTTTTCCATATCCTTAATTTACATTTCAAATGTATTTATAGTATTTATAGCTCATTGTTAGTCACCTGAGGATCGACCCCCTCTTGGGCAAAGGGGGGTCGATCCTCCAATCCTTTCCAGATATCTCTATTGATTTATGAGTTATAAAATAACGTGAATGCACAAAATTATACAAGTAAATATGGAATCACAAATTTCACACATACACATCAATTGTATTAGAAAAAGCAAGCTAGCTAGGGAAAAAATTAAACAACCAACCACATAATATAACAATAACTAAAACTAAATAGAAACTGAGCTGGTGCTTTCCTCACTCAACGAGTAAGTATCGCAATACAGCGAGGAAATGCTGCCAGCGTTAAAGGTACACTGCCACAAGGACCAAACTTTTTAAATTTGTTTTGTTTTTTTTTTATTATTTTTTAATTATTCTTATTATTACTTTGTAGGTTAGAAAAATTGTAAATACTGTATATTATATGAACATTTGTATCAGATAAAAATAGAAACTTAAACCTCATCAAACCCATGTTCTGGAATAAGTATCGGTTTAATTAAACTATAAATTTAATTGTATATGACGCGTCTAAATACTTTAACAATAGTATTTATAAAACAAATTGGTCTAAGTGGCATACGTAGGATTTGTCTCTGGATTTATGTACTGGTATTACATGTGCTGTTTTCCATACATGGGGAAGAACCCAATGATAAAGATTTATTGTAAACAATTGTTCAAGACATCATAACACGATTTTGCGAAGTGTGACGGAATTCCACCTGGGCGGGTCCTTTATTTGTATGTAAAAAAATTAGAATTTCACTTGTTTGCCCTATACTTATATACTATCGTATACTGTTAAGGTAATTGGCTGATTCATAAGTAAAGTTAATATTAGGCTGAGAAAATGCAGAGAATATAGAGTGGAAAAAAATCCGTCCTATCTGTGCCAATAGTCTGCCAGTCTTTTCTTGCTATTTATATTGTCATCAGCCCACCGTCTTTTTGGAGTCTTGTTGGAGTCAATATGAATAAAATTACTTTGGTCAAACTAACACTGTACAGTCGAAGATCTCTTTATGTTACGTTCTTTAATTGCTAAATGGTCAAATAATTCTAGTATTTTTATTTTATTTAATTTTTTGTAACATTTATGTTTACCATAATTGTCATATATTTAAGAAAAGATAGCTCGTAACATATACTGTTGATATAGCATTATGTATGATGTTGTAAACTTAATTAAATAACCAGTGAGTTTATTTAAATTTAAATTGACACTATTATTAACAAATCTCAATTTATTAAGAAAAGCGTAACCGCCGAATATTTGTATTTATTAATTCAAAGGGACAATAAACTTTGTCAGACGTAAGTACAGTTGACTTTTTATTGATATTTTATGAGCTCATTTATCGATTTCGATAAGAATAAGGTCACAGCAATTATCTGTCGTGTCAGGCTATAAATTTCGTAATTTGCGTTAAATTTAATGTTATATGCCCTAAACTGTACTTTAAGGTACGTGTAACGTATTTTTATAACTTTAATGATAATGGTTTAATAAGGACTACAAGAAACCAGCCCTGCGATTCTGTAACTCACTTTTCTAACTCACACAGCGGTTTTCGCATCGGCGGTCGCTCTCAAATCAGTCGTGAAGCAGTCATTTTATGATTTGGCATTCTGATAAACAATAAACTGCAAGCTCCCACCTTTTCAGAGTTACAGATTCGCAGCTCACTAAAGTATTTCCGAGCCAATTCGACTTAAGTTCCTTCAAGAAAAGAGCGTAGCAATGCAATGCAGTAGCTGGCATTGAGAGTGTCCTGTTTGCCCCCTGTTCTATTAAAGCTGTTTTCTTGAAGGGCCCTAAGTCGAATTTGTTCGGTAATACTTCTTTGGGCACTCAAACTAGTTAAAATCTTACTCACACACAAGAGAAGTAGGAGTTCTAACAACTAATAGTAAAATGCTATAAAACTACTTGATATTAAAAGCCAATATGTCTTGAAACATTAATTTCCCGGCGGGAGCTGGCTCAGAGATCTCTAATGACTCGTAATTACAATCCAAGTAATGGCGGCCTGCTACAAAGCGCCTCCATTTTGTTTTGCTCTTTTATTTTTCCCGCGCATACGCGCTATGTGCCAGTTTCTTGTTCAATTTGTAAAAAGAATATGAATTCGAACCTATTAATATAGTTAATCTATGAATTAGATAGTGTCAGTTTCAGAAGTCATTTTTAAAAACATTGCAGTGTGTCTGTGGAATTAGAACGGCGTTGTAAAATACATTTCCAAATACACATTACCTGTTATTTTAATTTGGATTTATGTTTCTTACTAATTGTCACTTTACACGATACAAAACAAAAAGTATAATTTCATATTAGGGTGAATCTACAGATTATATTATATTCCCGTGAAAGACATAATATTACTTGATAGAAAAAATCAAACTAAACCACAGACAAATGTATAACATACGTCACATCCCGTGGCCGAGTCGCGGCCGACGTGATTTTGATATTTTTTGTGGCATCAATTTGATTGCGAGCCAGTTGGCTTGATTACCCCTTCCCGAGAACTATGCTCTAACATTAGTGAGGAAAGAATTATTTCTTGATAACTATTTAAATATTTCGTTTCAATAGTAGTAGTACTTGGTTCCTGTAAGTGTTTAATACGAGTAAATAACGCTTGTATAATAATAATTATGTCATCTACATACTTATTACATAAGATAAATATTAATTTAGGTCAGTTTAAGAACAGCCTAGCTTCTTATATATGTACTATGCAATTTATAAGTGTAACAATACATTATCAAAAAAATCTATAATATTGTATTAAGACGTAATCACACGAAAACTTTTCGAATAATATTCTATACTATAAACAGCAGAAAATTAAAAAAAAAGATTAAATAAAATGGTCTGTGGTGCCTTATCGAATTATTTCCCGCCAAAGTTTTCTCTCGATTAAATAATACTCAATAGATAAAATTAATACAGGATAGGAATGATTTTATAAGCTCAATTATTTAAATGATAGTGGTAAGTATATAAAATCGATCAGATAAAAATGCGCTGACGTCATTATTTCGGCCAGTGAGCCACAGATTCTACTACTAGATGTGAGCGTACAAAAATATAAAAGCCATATGGGGCCGTTAAGCCGTGGGACACATAACATTTCTTCTTGTGACAGCCTAATTTATTTAAGGAATGTTTTCAGCCTTCCTTGCCTAATCAGTAGCTTTTAATTTTCTTGCCACGAAGAAAACGTTTAAGAATCTGTATTCAATACAGATTTATGTTTTATCAAAATGTGTTTTTAAGTAAATAGCAGAAGTTAACAAAATGTCATATCCAGTATCTCTATACAAAGTCCATAATAAACAAATAAAACAACTTGAACATTCATTAGCCGTCATTGAGAGCGCGTCTTTTAAATCCGACATTTTTTTCTTTTTTTAACCGTCTTTTAATTATTTTTATCTTTGAGAGTTTTATATTAAGGTTATTTTTGAAAATTCCATTTTGTTTATAGATTAGCTTATCTTCGAATTGGGGACCTAAATAGTAAACTTTTGTTTTCTATCTCCCTTCTAAATCGTAAAAAGTATTGTTTTTTTTTGTGTAATATTCAATACCAGGTATTGTAGTCTTTTTTTAAAGATTTATTGAAATACAATTATATTAGCGGAAATAAAGAATGTGGCTTGAAAACCAAAAATTGTGAGAGAGTTCTTTTTTAAAAAAACAACATCAGACATGCATTGCATTTTTAAATTTGGAACAGTATAGTTTTGTTTTAATGTATTTTATTTTCGCGAGATCTGTGGCAGCTTCACAATTTCATTAGCTTTTAGAATTAAAATCTAATGCAGGTTATGCAGGTTCGTATGTTAGTCTATTAAAGGGTTGCAATAAAACAATTTATATATAAAGAAACAAGAAATATGTAAATGCTACAAGACATTGAGAATCAAAGCGCCGCCAATAAATGTTTTCGTCCCGTTTCATCTCGAAAAAGGCAAAAAACTAAATTTTATTTGCACATTATGTCTCTTAATAGCCATCTGTGGAAATTAAATGAATATTTTATTGCATGACGGGTATCGCTTTTATCTTATTAAACCGAAGTAATTTGAACCAAAAAAGTAATTGACAATGTAAATAATGAAATTAGTTACAGTGCAAGAGTTGGAAGAAAATTGAAAATTTACATGATTTTAATTATAATCAGTGACTAAGCATCATAATAACATTCCCATCGCCCGAGTACGGGGTAGACCAGTTCATTACCTTCATTGTCTACCAGTACTAATAGTGTAATACTGTTTGTTTGCGTCACAAATAAAAGAACGTTTTTCGCTTGTGACAAAATGGTTTATTACGTTAGTCCTTTTGTAAAACGTTCCGATGCGGGGCGGGAACTTTTAGGTATAAAGAGTCACTAGGTGGTCACAAAATGTTTTACTATACTTGGGTACAGAAAAACGTTACGGCGCGTTACATGGGGGGTCAATAATCTCCAAAAATTGCGTTACGTAATACTTGAACGCTCCCTTATACAATAAATGATAATTTGCGTGAAAAATAACGTATGATATGTACGAGACAAATAATATAAGAACTGACAATTCAAATGACTAATAATGTAAAATGCAAAATTCCTGTAAAGACAAATTTGCGCGCCATTGTGTGGCAGAATATGCGAACATACGATTGTACCTCCTTACACATTTTTGTACCATATTCTTGCTATAAATTATTATTATAAAAATGTTGTTTAATTCCAATATACGACGGATACAGATTTGCGCTCGTTTTTTATGAAAGGTAATACGAAAAAATACTATCTTCATTATGAATTTACGAAGTACATGAATCAGCGGTATTATTCTAAAGAGTTTTTATTGACTCGCGATCGTGAAAAGCAATTTGCTTTCGGTGTGCTCAACGTGTCTGTAGGGTGACCATTCATTCATATGTGTAATTGTCAAATGTTAATGCAGTATGCACAGATAAAAGATGGAATTTAAAGATAACTACATGGAAATGACCAAAAGAAGAAGGAAAAGAGTACACGGTTGACTCGAAACAAATATCCCTTTACACGTCTGTCTCACGTTTGTGCTCATCGTTTAATGGTCATGTTAATAGATTTAGTTGAAAAATTACTCGGTGGACATTTTCATCAACTCCATAGAGACATTTAGCTGAGTCGTGTTAGCAACCTTGCTCAGTTATTTGTTAATATTCCTAGATAAATGCGACCCATGCGACTTCGATACAAAGAGTCCCCTCGTGAGTTGTGTGATATATTGCGTGCTACTCGATTGTGAGGAAGTTCTTAGATCTGGTAAGCGCTGTGCTTTCGTAAATTCTCATTTTCACACGTGTATATCCTTTCTATAACATTTACTATAACGATAGAAGTACTACTGTAAAAGTACAATAATTATTTGGGAAATATTAAATAAACATAATATCAGTGATTAAATTATATTTATCGACATAATTGCCACACAAGTCCTGATAACATAAAAATCATGGCGTTCCGTCAGGTGTAACAAATCGATTCCCTTTCAACTTCGCGGTGAATCTCGATTCTTGCTAATGTCCGATTTTATTACAGAAATCAACATTTATTTTACTTAACTATTTTTACCTTTATTGCTAATACCCTTAAATCGCATTTTTGTATAAAGATATCAATGATAATAATGATTAATCATAGACCTTTATATTTTTTATTATTATGGATAATTACTTAAAGATGTCTTGTGGAACATGGTGTAATGGTTGCAGCTCCTTGCAAACATTTTGTTAAAGAAAAAACTTAAAAAGAGCGGCGGAGAGTTTATTGTCAGTTCTTCTCGTCCGCCATTGATTTGGTAAATGTAAAATTAGAGACATTAAAAATGTATTTCTTATGAATGTTAAATACGCACATAGACAGAAAATCCATTAGTGCACAGACATTTAGATGTTGCAACAGTGTAGGCTAATTTTATTTTATCGATAAATAACACACGATTTTGAGAAAAAGAAAGATGACAATTGAGCTTGTGACAGGCACAGAAATGTGTCTGCCATGGGACGTCATCATAATAACACCATCCTCTTAATAATAATGCATTTAAGCGAGTCGTGTACTGTCGTAACCCGTCATCTCGGGCCTCAATTACCCGCCACTACCACGCCTCCTGGCGCCATAGTGTCAGTAATGTGGCATTGTATCCTGCGCGAGCGACCCATATAAAGTTTTATTAAATTACGAATATATTTTGTTATCCATAGAATACCACCTAACCCATAGAGGATTTTTTTGGTTAAAGCATTTGTTCCCGTGGAAAAGTTTCACGGAAAGCCTATGGAGTCCAGACTACAGTCAGTTGTTCTGGTGTAACTGAGACTAACATAAAATCATTTATAATGAAATCCTCGTTGAGGTGGCTCCGTAAAGCCTGCGAAGTGCCCAGGAAACTTCCGAGCTTCTGGAAGGAGCGAGGCTGGCATTAGCCAGGACTTTACGCACAACGGACCAAATGAGCGTGAGACGGAAACTAAGTCCACACTACATACAACATAAGCATATAAAATTTTCCTAGTATCCATTAAAATGGTGTCGGAGAGTTTCCTGCCAGTTCTTCGCCCGCTATTATAAGAGAAAAATGTTATATAACGTATACCTTTTCATCGGTGGGGGTAGCGGCTATAGACTTTCAAAAATCTAAAAATAAAAACTGTGCCTTGAAGTACGCTGTAGTAAATCCGTAAATCCCCTCTTGGGCTCCCCAGCTATAACATCCTATTCAACTGTAATAAGCTTTTAGAAGGAGATAACAGATATTTAGGAATGATGGACATATTTTTGAATGACCTTGAGTTTCGCGTTCATTTGGAAGGAAAGGCTAAGTTAGCCTCTTAGAAGCTTGGTGTGCTCAGCAAGACAGTACTTCACCCCGGGCGACCGCTTGCAACTCTATAAAGCGCAAATTCGGCCCTACATGGGGCTTCTCACTGGGCGGGAGCTCCCCAGTACCAGCTCCTTCCGCTTGACCATATTCAACGAAGAGCGATTCGACTCGTCGACGACCAGTCACTTTCCGAGCGGCTTGATCACTTGGCATTGCGTAGAGATGTGGGATCTCACTTCATCTATAAAAATAGGAAATACGGAAAATAATTAAATAAATCATCTACCGCATTTAGAGTGTGTATAGAGGAGTTGTTGGGATTAATACCTGCAGCTGAGTTTTATCATCGGACGTTGTGGCACAATATAAAATAGCATTCGTATGACCTTGACGTCCGTTCTACAACTGAACGTTTCTTAGGGCAATTTCAGCCGCGCACCACCCCGATGTGGAAACAACTTAGGTTCTATCAAGAAAAGAGCGTACCAATTCTTAAAAGGCTGGCAGTGCGCTTGCGAGCCTTCTGGCAGTGCGAGTGTCCATGGGCGGCGGTATCACCTAACATCAGATAAGCCTCCTGTAACATAGAAAAAAACATAATAGAAATACAAGGCTAAATAAAAGGCTTTTATTATTATTAAAAGGAGAAAGGATTTATAAGGTTTACTCCATATGTAGAAAAATACCGCTGTAAGGAAAACAATTCTTTAATTACACTGTAACAAAAATTAATAACCAAGTTAGAGCATTGAAACAAAATGTCAATAAGCTTGAGATAAATCGGAGATCAGAAATAAATTTAAATGGCCATTAAACAAGATTTGTTGGAGGTCGAGTCGCGAGAGCTGATAAACAATTATCTAAATTAAATATTTTATTCACGAATTATTTAAATTTAGCTTACCTCTAAGATAATAAAGTAATCGAAAACTAAGCCAAAACAAGGAAATTAAATACCAATATTTAATTTAAAACTTCTTTTTCTATATATAAAAGGGGCAAACGGACAGGAGGCTCACCTGATGTTAAGTAATACCGCCCATATACAATACCAGAGTGCCCCTTTTAAGAATTGGTACATTTGTTGACCCTGAGTCGAATTGGTTCGAAATACTTCAGTGGGCAGCTGGTTCAACATATAAAAATACATAAACCTAAACTTTTAATTAGGTAATAAATTATGCAATTATTTGATACAGTTTCTTACTTTAAATTATTTACTTATAGAGTAACATTCGGCTTTGACGGCAACATCAACTTATCATCTTTATATACATAATATGTATGTCGCTAATAATTTAAATACATTTTAATAAATGTGTTGAGTGTTTGCATGTGGAATAAAATCCTAAATAAACTTTTTTTTAAATATTTTTCGTATTTTACTCTCCATAAAAGCCTTTCTTAGAGTTCCAGGAATAAAAAAAATACTGTTAATAATAATTGGTCCAGCCGCTCTTTTTTTGAACAATTGGTCTCTCAGGGAAGACTGGGAGTGTCTGAGACTCCCGGTGGGAGTCGATTACACAGCTCACTAGTTAGCAAAATAAAGTTACTTGTGAAGCGGCCTGATGAAATTTTGAATGAAAAATCTACGTAATTACCTGAGAGGTATTATTTAATAAAACTAAACTTATAAAATATTTATTCACCAGCTCTTAGATCAAGACGGCTACACAAAGCGACCAGTCTTAATCGAATTGATTAGTTAATTATAGCTTTTATCTTGAGACACCATTAGACCTGCGTTCCTCCCACACGGTTAATTGCATTCGATTCCAAAACGAGTCCCACCTCGATCTAAGAATCGATTTTATGTTTCTTTTATGATGGCGAGTACGTTTGATCGATTCGATGCAAGTTTCGTTTAATTGCTAATATATAGATTTACATATTAAATTGTAATGTAAATCGCGCAGCCTGGACATACAATGACAAGTATTTAAGCCTTGACTTGTTTAGGCTATCGCGGAATATATTATCATGAGGACCCACATACACACACTCACGAACGTACCCTCACACATCATATATTTAATCATTTTTATCGTTTCTTTGCTTTTGTAAATGTTTGAACCTTTTTGTATATATTATGTATTCCATCTTTGGCTATATGTTTAGGTTGTGTGTGTGTTTTGTTGCTTATAATTTAAGTTAGCTGTAGGATTACGAAATAAAAAAGATTTCTTTTACTAGCATTCCACAAAAAAATCCATTAACAAGTTCTGATGGTTGCTACCAGTAAGAGCCATATCCAAATCATTTAACGATTCCAAAACAAAGTGCTCAGGTAGTCAATGCTCTATGGTACATTCGCATGACGGATCGGGACTCGGGACTTTACTTTAGAGGGTCCCAACAGTAATGAAAAAGATTGCTGGATTGGATTGGACTGAAACTGACTGGCCCACTAACAAAGGTTCCACCAACACTTGGATATGCTATTCATCTTTTTGACATCACAAGCCTAGTGAGACGTTTGAAAACAACAAAACCATTCGAATTCCTTGCGATAAAATATATCGTGTAACTTTCAAAATCATGTTCTATATACATTTTAGTCATAAAATAAATTGCAAGAGTCAAAAATTGGCTATGTTAGATTTTTTTTCTATCAAGCGAAGATATTTAATTAGTGTATCGATCTTACAAAATGGATACATAAACTACTCAACTCCGTCATATATTTTTTCCATTCGCCCTACTTCAAGAAACGATGATGAAAAATGGAAAGAAACAATGTACTTTTTTGGAGTTTGGCGACCAGATACGTCCTTAACGGAGCGACCTCACCTTCCAGAAACCGAAATTTTAGACTGCATCTGTGTGTTCAATTTCCTCTTTTGGAGGCAAATAAGTCAGCAAAGATGTCGTTGATTTTTGGTGCATTACCACGGATAGAAATATATAGATCCGGATACTTACTTACGTAAGCATTGCTTTTTCGTGGTCTGCTTATAATCGAGAGATTCCAGGCATGAAGTTTGAGTGTGCGAATTTTTTATAAGGGATTAAATGTCCAATAATTTCGTGTTCTGGCGTCATTAAGGCATCATTAGGCGAACTTAAAAATAATTAAAATACGAATAAAAACCATAAAGACGGACATTTATCTCCACCGAACGGCATTCTCCTACGTACGACCACTTAGAATGAACTCCGAGGAATCGATTTGGTTTAGGGTTGCCAAAAGTACTTCCGCTGTCGAAAATGTGATGATTTTATCTGGCAAAGATGTAAAAAGTACAGTAAATGCCCATGCTTTTTTGTATCTACTTCAATGATATTTTTCTTTCTTTACAGAAAAGAAGGTATGTGACAAACGTAATCTATTTTTGAAGTTATACTTCTTTAGGCGCGTTATGAAAAATTGATGAGAGTAAAATTTTACGATGCGCGCGCACCGTGACATAAAATTAACAGAATGAAGTTAGTGGCGTATGTTGGCACGCACGCCGCCTCTGTTCACTGTGTATTTATATTTATAATATTTATCCACATGCTTTAAGTTTCTACATTTAAAACACGTGTTTTCATTTTGTTTTCATTATACAAGTACGAATTTTAAAAGTGCGTTTGAATTATAATCAGAAGTGATTTAAATTGAATATTTAAATCAATACTAATTAATCATTTACTTAATCATTACAGAGAATCTCTCACCATCAGCAATGAGAGCTAACAATGAGGTGCTAATTGATAGGTCTATAAAACGCCGAATGTGAAAATGGACCATATGCTTCTAAGGGATCCAAGTCACATTGCCAAGTAGGTACAGAGTTCAGAGTTGTAGTGACCGCTCAAAACAGACCTGGCAACAAACATCATTGCAGAGGCGAAGCTGGAACGTGCAGTGAAATTAAGAGAGCCACCCAGAACACAGTGCCCTCTGCTCCCACTCCCTCCCACTTGGGGCACTTCGGGGCCACAATTCAGAGTGATTAATTTCGTGGCTTCTATGAAGAATACTGAAACTGAATGTAAAAATTACATAAATACATTCTGGTGATTTCTGCTGCTCCAACTGTCAAGAAGGTACCAAAGTCTGATTGTAAAGTTTTTATACTAAAAAAACGTGTGTGTACTTTTCTTTGGCGTAACAATATGAAATCTTTTCAAAAAATTTATTCTACGTTTGTAGAAAAAACGACACTAACAATAGAAAAAACTAAAATGTTGAATATAGCTAACTTCAGGGTGTCGGTTTTTTGTGACATCTTTTCCTAACGCGTCAAAAGAAGTATAACTTCAAAAACATTTTGAAACCCCTATTTTGATAGCTGTATAGCTAGCACATAGGTTACGTGCAGTCCACTGGTCGTTTATAAACAGCGGTTGAAAATTATAAGCAATTAAGCTATCATTAAGAGTATTCTCGAAGACTGCAATTTGCCACGGTGTGAGGGGGCAGAGGGGGTAATTAAGGGCATAGAACAGTTTTTATGGTGTGCGTTGATACATGCGCAAGAGTTTCAATACAGGTGTGGTCCATCTTTGTCAGTCAGTCAAGTCATGTCGAATGATTTATTTCAATTACTTTTGATAGTCAAAATTACAATACATACTTACTCTTTTAAAATAAAAGTTAAATGGGCACATAGACAGGAAGTCCATTGGTGCAGAGTCGGGGATCGAACCTACGACCGCAAGAATGAGAGTCGCAGTCTGAAGCCAAGACCAACAACTGCTTATTAATTTAAAACAATAGTATATTATTATTTATAGTAATTTTACATGATATTTTGCAGTTTATTGATGTTTATTTATTTCTGAGCCCACATTTCACCAGAAAATGGATTGAGTTGCTGTAGAAATCTAAAACTGGATAAAAGAGGTCTGGGATAGGTCGTAGTAGCGGGACTTACTAAAAAGCTACATGATCATTTCCAATAGTGTACCCTATATTCTTGTACCATGGCTAAGTGAATCTTCAGACAGATGGGTCTTTGAGTCAGCGCCGCGGCCGCCTTTGACCATAACCACAAGTAGTCTAGCAATTCTATGTTAATATATAGTTATGCACCTGTTTCCGTTTTAACTAGAAATTGTAATAGATAAGGTTAAGTTCGGTCATGTCTACAGGTCGTATACAGGTCTAGGACACGCCCTTATCACCTGCATTATTCGACAATTCCAGTTTTTGCAACGTATTAATATTTTTACAACGTTTATCCATACAAGTTCCTCGGAGTCGTTTGTACAATCGAAGATGTTTTCACATCCCACATTGTCGAACAGACGTTGGCAGAAACTCACCAATTAATAGGTTATGTCGCTACCATAACGATATTGCACAGAGTTTTGACATTTTTCACGGTTCTCTGGCCTCAGCTAAGAGTAGAATTAGGACACAGTACCGATAATTTATTTTCTTGGTTCAAATAGTTTAATTCTTTTATAGTTTGCATTTTTAATTTTTATGCTTGTTTGTATTTAACACTGTTTTTTGTATCTACTTGATTTCGCTGGTCGTGTCCACATGTTATAAGGACGACATCGCTTTTGATATTTATGTATGTATGTCAATTTATATCATGTGTTTGTCCTAATTTTGTGATCCAAATAAATAAAAAAAACTAGCTGTTTTACTCTAGACTGTGGAAGTTTGCTACTCCAAATGTACATTGTCAAGTGAAAGTAATCGTTTTCCAAATGCCGCCCCAAACTCGGCCACACCACGCTCCAGTTTACTCAGTCTTCTGTAAATCAGCCACTGGAATTTAGAAAGAAAATTCCATCGATGAACATAGTACGAGCCGTATGAATTCAAAATTTCATCAACATCACCTGGAAGGACGTCTACCACAGTCCGTTTCACAAGGCATTTTCTTTTGCGAACTGTGGAACTGTGGAAACTGTGGAATCTCGGTGGGGATTAGTCATTCAAAGTTAGAGTGCGCCGGCAACTCACCCACTAAAAATGGGTGTCAATGGGCTGCGATGACTGCCCTTTATGGGCGTCCCGCAGCACAGGCGGGCTTACTACCCATTGCAGGGCTCCGGGCGGCAAGTCTTTACGAGGCCCTTTGTCCTTCGTGAAAAGTATCAAACCTACTTTCGTATATATGATGTTTGGTGACCATGAACATGACAAATCGTAATATTTGTCGTGTTACTATATAATGCATTTTTAAATAATGAATTAGTTAACTAAATTTAACCGTTATATTATAACCTTAATAAATAATTAAGGATAAAATTCAAAAGCAATATTTTTTAAATTTGCTTGGGTTGTTGCGCGATTGCCCTGTTCGCCACCCCCTAAGGCCGCCGCTGTCCCGCAGGTTCGTTTGCCCCCCTATTATATAAGAAAAAGATGAGAGTCACACGCATGCAACCCTCGACTGCAACATCAATAACCTACATATTCATATATTTCATTAATTCGCGCTCCAAAAACTTTACGGGATTTTACTCGCGAACCATATAAGTTATATAATACTTTTCACACGGTTTCAATCAAGTTTAATCTTTATTTTAAATCAATAGTCACATCCGGATCGTGTGAATTTATCTCTCGATAACTGGTGAAAGCAACTTTTTAACGTAATCTTTGAAAGTATGCTTTTTGTAATAAAAACTTATTTGCAGTAATGTGGCCTATACAATCTAAAATTCGGATATTCTGGCACACATAATGGCGTGCAAATTTCTCTTACATAATCAAAAGGTAGATGTTTACATAGTAGTTACATATTACATTATTAATCATATTATCATAGTAAGTTTTTATATTATACTAGCTGCCCCCGCTAACTTCGTTTTTACTTTATGTGTTTTTACCAACATTGAACATTTTGCTATGATTTTTGACATATATGATTTTTTCTGTATATAAATTTATTACTATGAAGTTTAAGACAATTATAATTACAGTATAGGTCGGTTATCGAAAGCTGGCGGGTTCACAGTACTCACACTAATGCAATTTCACATACAGTATGTTTCAAAATATGATTTTTTTGCCATGCTATACATTTTAGTCCACTCTGGTTTTAGTAAGGTTGGGTGGGTTGTAAATAAATAAAAATGTGTCAAATACATATAAATATTAGGTGCATACGAGGATGGATCCAAAAGTTCTAAGCCAGACCAAGAACGTGAAAGAGTAGTTCGTGTAAATAATTTTTCATTTTTCGTCATAAGCTCCATCTAGCTCAACACACTTCACTTTTACTTCACTAACTATTCTTTCAATACTTTAAACCCCAGCCGCATCTGATGTCAAATTAAATATAACATTTTTTCATTAAACTGTTTTTATTAAGATGCTTAAAATAATTAAAAACATTGTACACCATTTCACGAGATTGCCCTGGTAATGTTTGAAAAAAGATCAACATGTATAAAATAATAATAATATAAAACAGTAAAGATCAACATAAACAGTAGCAAAACGAAAAACAATAACTGTCTCTTTTATGCTCATAAGCTTGACCGAGCGCGAGAGAGACGGACAGTCTTTTCGTGATGTATTTGTGATTGTATTTCAGTTTGACATCACGTCTCGCGCTTATTCACAGACACTACACAAGCACAAAGTGTAAATGTGTTGAAGCCGCCAGCTTTAGATAACATACCTATATATTTGATTGTTATGTTTAGGTTTCAGCAACTCGAGACATTTCGTCGAGTCGTTTTAGAAACCTTGTGCTGTGTTCATTAATTTGCTTATACATATTTTATTTATTCCTACATAATTATGTATTAACAGTGTATATTCTCGGATGCTTGGACCCATGCGACTTCTTCAATACAAAGAGTCCCCTCGTGAGTTGTGTGAGATATTGAGCGAGGATAGCTCTGAATTCACCGGTACCTACTATCTACCAAGCGGCAACTTAAATCTTTAATTATATATATTATTATCGATGTAGTTTGACAGAAGTCTTAAATAATATCTATAAGTTGTTCGATATAATACCTGCTGCTGACCGGTGCTGAGTTTCATCATCGGACGTCAATGCAGAATACAAAATACCATCCGTATCACCTCGACGTTTGTCGTTCCACAACTAAGCGTTTCTTAAGGCAGTTTTTGCCGCGCACCACCACATGGAACCAATTTGACTTAGGGTCCTTCAAGGAAGGAGGAGGAGCGTATGAATTCTTAAACCGCCGGCAACGCACTTGCGAGCCATCTGGCAGTGTGAGTGTCCATGGGCGGCAATGTCACTTAGCATCAGGTGAGCCTCCTGCCCGTTTGTCCCTACTTCATAAAAAAGGAACTGTTGTATGTACCGAACTATCATATAACGCTTTATTTATGTCGCGTTGACCGCTCTACGCTCCAACAGGAAGACGATAATATTCAAAGGAAAACATCGTTTTCAGTACTCCATGCGCTCCGTTTTAGTGCGACCTATACAATCATAAGCTATTCTAACAAATAAACATTAGCTGTCCACATGTGACTGATCTAACTTTCCTACAGTGATTCGTGATTCATGTATCCTTTTTTAGTTTAGTTTTTTTTGTTCCTGTTTAGTTATGTCTTAATAACTACTACTACATATATGTATTATGAATTTTAGCACCTTGTGGTTGCCTGGAAGAGATCGCTCGAAAGCGATAAGGCCGCCAGTTGCCCTTCTTTTCATTTAATTATGTTCAATTTTTATAACGTTAATGCTCATTGCATTAACGTGTTCATAAATAAATAAACGCATGCGTCTTCTATCATTTCAGGTTTCCAATATTTTTTTGAGTAATTCTCTTCCAACCATAAAATCACAATCGCACCGGTATTATTTGAGCGTGTAATTCATCGGGTGTGGGCATTCGGGCCGGTGTAAAATTAACTGACTGTAGATCAAAGGCGCCGCAGCCCTCACCCTTTGAGCTCGCCGCCATTGTCTCACACATGTTTTAATTTCTGTTTACCTCAGGGCTGCCATCTGCCGGTTTTTACACAGTACTTATGTACCTAATGGCCTCCTATATAGGGGACGTTGATAGTGAAGGCAACGGTGAATTACGTCATGTAAAACTATGCAAAATTATTCAAAATATGAAACTTGCCTGTATCTACCGAGGAATCCAACACGGCTGTGGGTTGTACCACGACGTGTTTTAAAAAAGTTACGCCATGGCTATCAAACTACTTAATCACCTTCCAAGAAATTATAGATCACTGCCGTGTAAGGCTTTCAAGGGGAAGGTGATTAAATTTTGAAAGGCAAGGTGGCTTTAGTGGTATTTAGTCCATAGTAATATCTTAATATCATAAACATTATCATCTTCTGAGTTTGGTTAACCTTTTGGACCACATATTATGCCATTGGTTTCTGGATCTGAGAAGTGCTGGCCTAATGATTTTCCGTCACTGTGTGAAAGTGTTTGCGAAATACAAAAATGATTCCATTTATAATTAATTTGTGTGACAACCATGAAATGTTTAGTATCGAGCAATTACAAAATGTATTTTGAGGTCATAATTGTGTGTTCAATTGATTCTTTTCGTGCGCACTCATCAGGGCGTGAAAGAAATTATATACTATTATTAGCTTGATCCTATGATAACGCTTTTATTTTTTTTAAATCTGCCGCAGACAATTTTTTTAAGGTTATGTTCATCCATTGAATTCGTTAATTTCATGCTTATTTTACGTATAATACTATCAACTTGTATTTGACTGATTAAGTAAAGACTTTATGCGTAATCTATGGATTTAAGATATTACCCTCTACCTTTTTTAACCACTCATGTATCCGATCTTGTTTATTCTTAGTTCTGTGTACGACTTTTTATTTTAGAGTACATTTTAAAAATAAAATATTTTTTACAACAATCTCGTTGCATTGGTTTTTCAATTAAAATATAATATTATATTAATACTCTTACTGCTTGATATATTAATTTACTATATGTATGACATAATCGCGGTTAAGGAACCCCAATATCTGTAAATAGTTTTAATGGCGGATGTGTATGGGCCATTGAAAGGCGATTAAATCCCGAATGTCAACTCTTTGATCTATTTTTTAAGTGTGGTAGCGTTTTGAAGATCAAAAGAACAACATGAGTGTCAATTAAACTTGATACGGGTGTACTTAAGTCCACAGAAAAAGGTTTTATATAATAGTTATTTAATATCTCGTGGCGAGCGAATTGTTTTTGATAATCTGTAGTTTTGCTTTTAAGAAAATGACAATAGACAATTACTATCCGATAACAAGTTATTAGTGGAAATTAAAAGAATCAGTGGCGCTACAACCTTTTTAGGTCTGGGCCTCAGATTTCTGTAACTGTTTTATGATCATTTGTCAACTAATAGGCAAGTAGGTGATCAGCCTCCTGTGCTTTACACACGCCGTCGACTTTTTGAGTTTAAGGCAAGCCGGTTTCCTCACGATGTTTTCCTTCACCGTTCGAGCGAAGGTTAAAAAAAAAGAAAAAAAGTCCATTGGTGCACAGCCGGGGATAGAACCTTAGACCTCAGGGATAAGAGTCGCACTCTGAAGCCTTGGCCAACACTGCCCAAACAAATGTACCTTAAGAACCCCTAAATTAAGGGGGAAATTACTGATAACAGAAGTCATGTACACGCTAATATCTAATAAACTTTATATCTATATATATAAAAATGAAACCCGTTTTCCGTTGTCACGACATAACATGAAAACGGCTTGACCGATTTGTCTGATTTTTTTTATAATATACCTTGAAGTACGAGGATGGTTCTTACGGAGAAAAATTTAAAAAAATTGAGTGAATAAGTCTAAAAACAACACTTTTCTATATTCCCATACAAAATATTCGTAATAATACTTAAAAGTCAATTTGAATTTGTTCAAGTGTTAGTGGAGGGGTTCCGGGAAGGCAAATTTTTATTTTTTGACATAATGTATTTGTGGTATTATCAATTTTCTTTTTTTTATCTTACTAGCTAGACCGGTGTCCCGAATAGCAGAATAAGTATTTTAAACAAATAAAGAATCGACTGTTAGGCGGTACGATGTTCGCCAGGCCAGCTAGTATTATATAACTATATACACCGTTACAATATTATTTCATAAATAAAACGTCTAACCCGAAACTACAAAGACAACGTAAGAATACCTACATTTACAATTCTCAGAAGACCATCTCTCCTAGTAAACCCCTTCTACACTTTATGGACTCATAAACGTTGCGCAACCTAACGTTCTTCATTGTTCTCTCTGTGATTGAAACTATCGTAAAGCTGTGAAATGTAATAAAGCTGTAACCGTCAAAAGCTGCACCTTTTATGAGAGTGTAAATAAGTTTAACCGAAAATAATTGTTTGAAGTTCTTTGTCTGCCGCCTCTTCAGGGTATTCGATGATTTTTTAATGTGAATTCTAATGTATGTAGATAATGCCTCAGGGTAATTTAATATATAAAAGTTTTGTGTCACAATGTTCGTTCTCATACTCCTTCGAAACGGTTCGACCGATTATTTTCTTGCATATTCAGTAAGTCTGAGAATCGGCTACTATCATTCAAACAAAAAAAAAATTTTTTTTACTTTTATCAGCATACAAAAATACATCCAACCCTTAAATTTTTTATTTGTTAATTTAACACTTATGACTTGAACTCGGAGGTATATATAGACAAAAATTCACAGAAAATCCTAAAAAGTTTTCATTCCGGAAAATCGAACAGTCTTCGGGGTAGCATGGCAAAATGTTAATAGGTACTAAAAAGGTAGGCTAAGTAAAATCACACATAAGGAGAAACGAAGTTCGCGGGGGCAGCTAGTACAACTATATATCAATCAATTTTAAGATAATAAATAATAAATCGTTTATTTGCAAAGAAAGTGGTACATTCAGATTGATTAATTGTAAAAAGCTCACTATCAGACAAAAATAGGCATGCAAATGTCATATTAATTGACAGTTTCAACATCGGACGTCAAGCCATAATAGCATCGACGTATCACCTCGACGTCATAAACAGTCTTTTAGATTATATAAAAAGCCTATTTAGTAACTTAAAAATATTAAATATATATCTTAATAAAAAAAAATATAAAATGTGCGTGTACTAGTGTACACACGTTAGAAGTGAAACTTCTTTATGACCTTATTTTTCGAAAAATTATCTATATGCAAGAAATTGGTTAAATAAATTTAAATTAGATAAAGTTTAACAAAAGGCTTTTATTATCATAGACATGAATACAAATAATACAATTATTTCATTTTACCTTATTACCACTAAGATTATTACAGAATTTCATAAATTGTAATAGAATTTTTAGTATCGTTGTTATCGTTATTATACATTTTTGTTATTAATGGTTTAGAATCGCTTTGAATCAACCGTGGTAGGGACAAGAAAAAGACGCGCGTAACGGTCAAATGTGACGCGTAACCGAAATATGTGACGCGTAACCGAAAACTGTGACGCGTAACGAAAAAATGTCACAAAAATTTTTTCCAACCCCGATAAAGAAGTTTCACTTCAAAAATATTTGGTAAAGAGGTTTAAAGCAAAATCTTCCAAATTCCGTATGTAAAAACTAACCTAGGCAGACACCTCTCATTCCAATTCTTCGCGACTGTAACACAAAAACATTATATATATTCACAAAAACATAAATATTTTTAAGTCAACAGGAATAGACATCTGCGGAAGTAGATATAGGGAGGAACTTGCTGTGCCAACAATTAATCTGAAATGGCATAGGTACACCTTTTGTATCAAGGTCTATAATAATTTACCAAAAACATTCGACTAACATATCCACTTGTACTACTTTTGGTAAAAAATATTATTCTATTAATGGTTATTTGCGTGAAACTTTAATAATCTGAATGATAAAAAAATAACAATTGACTATAATGATATGACACATAATGTAATTGTAACTTCTAAGTTCTATTACCTATTTCAAGACAAATTTGCACGCCATTATGTGTGGCAGAAAATGCGAACTTTAGATTGTACCTACCACCTTACACATTTTTGTACCATATTCTTGCAATAAATAAATGATTATTGAAGTGAAACTTCTTTATCGGGGTTGGAAAAAAATTTAGTGTAACATTTTTGCGTTACGCGTCACATTTTTCCGTTACGCGCCATGTTGCTTTTTGAAGTCAAACTTCTTTATCGGCGTTGGAATATAACATATAGTATGTTTTTGACTTTGAAGTTTGACAACGGATTACATTTTCGACTTGAAATTTGCTAATCGCAATTTGCAGCAATTAATTTGTAAATTGTATGCTAGGCAGTGTATCAAAATTTACTGTGTTTAAAGAAATAGTTTCGGACCTCTAAACTTAAAACAAACCAATTATGGCTCTGCGTACAACAAAGGTTTTATATAAGTTTCACTTCTTACCTGTGTACACCTAGTACACGCACACATTTTTTTTATTAATAAGGATTTTTTAGTCACTGTTGTCCCTATAAAGGCTTCTAAAGATCCCGCTAAACCATTGTCAAAAGATTATTACCAAATTTACATAATGTCTGTCATTACGGCATCATTATGTCATGAATTAATAGTCAGCTGTCAGCACATTAATGTTGCATTATTCATGTTTGCTACTGACAATATGAACTTGGTATGTTAATGTCTGAATGTGTGTAGGCGCTGGTGTCTGGTGTATAAAACTTCAGCTGTAAGCTGAGTTATAACTGTTTTGTCGATAAAAAACTATTTCATTAATTTCATTAATTAGAAAAATTACTACAAAAACACGGAAAAATTATAGTATTCCAACCCAAAACAGTTGTTCCACTCTTTTAACTAAAGTACTTTTGTCTCTTTCTGTCAAATTGCGTTTTCTCTGTCATGAAAAGGGACAGGACTTTATAGTAGAAAAAGTGCAATAGTTTTTATCACGAGAGCTTCATCATTTACATTCCACATATATTGCGTTAAATAAACAAATCTTAAATAACAATAACTATAGCCTTTGTTTTCAAAACTTATAAACATCGAAGTTTCATTTATATGGATCCCAAAAAATATAATTTTTAACATTTGGTAAAATACAACATCTAGGATCTAGGAATCTATTATGCTTGATTTGTCCACCGTTGAACATAGGCCTCCTCTATCCGGTTCCACTCGTGTCTGCCGAGGGCCAGGTGCGCCCAGGTGACCCGGTGACGCCGGCGCAGCACTCTCTTGCTCCATCGGTTGTCGCACGTTCTTGCTGTGTGCCCCCAACAACATTTCAGGCGGCACACCGTTTTACTGTTTCTCAAATTCAAGCCTAACATCCTCCTTTCGGCAGATTGAAGACCAATCTTAATTATCTTTAACCATGGTTCACTTTGTTTTGTATATCCGTATAGTCGCGTACACTACTCGACAATTTTTAAAACAATTGTACACTGCCGCAGGGAACAAGCTTTTTAAATTTATTTATAATTGAGGTAGGTTAAGAATATTGTATACTCAATATTTGTGTGTCATTAAGGATAAAATTGGTATATTTCTTTTCTTTAATGAATAAGGGGAGATCCAGAGATTTAGACCCTGACTCCCGTATGTCCAGGGTCGGATTTAGGGGAGGGCAACTGGGGCTACATCCCCAATACAATATACTTTGGAAAAAAAATAGTTTTAATTCCGACTATTAAACAACTTTATTTGTTTGCTAAATACTCAAAGAATATACTTGGTTTCAAATTAACTTATTGTTTGAAAAACTCGACTGAAAAAATTGTTACTTTTATTTTGAAAATAATTTGAGGGCCTCCACTCCTTTGTTGCCCCGAAGCCTCCAGACCTCGAAATCCCTGCCATGCCAATCCCTCCATCCACATTGACGTTCGGGAGTCACAATTTACCGGATTCCCTTAAACTCATAAGAAGCTTGAGTGAGTTGCTATTCGTCCAAGTTTTTCGTCACACCACGCATTTATTATAAAAACAAATGTTTTAAACTTGCATTTAAGAACCCATTTGTTATGCACTGTATCAATACTAAGCTAACAGACCTTTATCGATAAATGGACAAAAATAAATTTTCTTTTAACAAAATGCAGTAAACAAACAAAAAAATCGGTTTTGATGTCATTCTAAAGGGAGCTTATTTCATACCGGTTTTTTGAAATAATGTTTTCAGATTAAAGACTTTAAGGGTTCTAAATCAAATGCCCGCGAGTGTACCCCTCACCGCGGGAGTCCAAGTTAACACCTACTAGCTCCACATGAGGTGCTTTTTTAACAATTGGACAACACCGAACATGTCAACAAATACATTAGTCCAAATGCATTCGTACTTGAGACAAAGTGACAAGATTTTAGTTCAAAGAACGAAATTATTTCACTCGACCTCACTACGAATTTATGTTGACATCGTGAGCATTTTTATTTTTTATAGGACAGATTTTATAGGCCGTCGTCGAAGTCCACGGACACCCATATTACTGGGTGTACCCGGTCTTTGAGGGAAAGGAAGAAAAAGTATACTCTTTCTTTAAACAATTGGAGGACCAGCAGTCGATTCCACAGTTTGCTAGTTCGCGTGTCTTGTGAAGCGGACCGTGCAAGCATAGGACTATTAATTAAAAAGTTAATTGGGTCCTCGGGGCCGTTCAAATACGTAAGCAGATTTACTGCAATTAATCCCCCTCCCCCCTCCGTCCTCTTGTCAGCAAAAGTAAGCAAAGCTCTCAAAAATAATAGTACATAAACGAATTTAATTTTTGTAGTAATCCTCGAAAACGCGTTTAGTTGTAGACAATGTGTGGATATTATGTGTAAAAAAAGTATAACCAGCGGCACGTAAGTCTAGCGCTGGCCGATACGTGGAGGGGATTGCTGCGCATGTGTACTGTCGCGCGGGGGACAAAATGCGACTGGAGAGCCAATCGACGCTCTTCATTCCACTAGCCCCCCTCAGGTACCTTATTTTTTACTTCTGCGCAATAACGGTCAGCGCTAGAGTTTCGTGCCGCTACTTATAAATAATTACTGTTTACTACATAAGAAAATCAAAGACCCCCCTACCTCCTATAGTGCTTACGTAATACTTGAACGGCTCCCTTCTAGAAAAGCGTACCAATTTTTGAAAAGCCGGTAACGCACTTGCGAGCCCTCTGGCAATGTACGACTGTACATGGGCGGCGGTATCACTTAACATCCTAGGTTTCCTCACGATGTTTTCCTTCACCGTTCAAGCGAATGTTAGGTGCGCAGATAAAGTCCATTCACGTAATTTTTGTCAATTTGTTCAACGACATATATCTGTAGATCTTATGTTTATATAACTGACATTATATATCTTTCTTCTGCCTTTTGCATTTTCGATTTAAAAAGGTAAATTTGTTTGTGCAAAGCCAAGCCTTGAACGCAAGACGTTAGCTTTGAAGCAAACCAAATCTTTGTCTAAGAAATTAAATACTTTATACTATTTCCTGGTATACGAAATGGCCCTTAATTACTGTCATTTGACAGAAAAAACATGATATAGGATATGGCGTTGGGCGATAATAGGTGTAATTTTAGAAGCATTTGTATGGGATCATTTCAAAGTTAGCTAACTATAAGATCTTCACCGAATTTGAAAGCAAAAACCTCGTCATAGTTTTTGCGTGACGGAGTTTTGTTCCCGACAGCATTCCGCTTAAATTATATGCGGTGACCATTATGTTGTTGAATAACAAAGGATATAATATCGAAATATGTATATATATATATTAAGAGCTCTAAAAGCACTGAAGCACTGGCGGAAGGAGGAAGTATTTTATAATACTATGTTTATATATAATAATATTTAAACCTCATTTATTCATTCATTCGTTTTAAAGATACAAAAAAAAATCAGAGGCGCTACAATCTTTTTAGGTCTGGCCCTCAGATTTCTGTATCTGTTTCATGATCTAATAGGCAAGTAGGTAATCAGCCTCCTGTGCCTAAGGCAAGCCGGTTTCCTCACGATGTTTTCCTTCACCGTTCGAGCGAATTAAAATGCGCACATAAAAAGAAAGCCCATTGGTGCACAGCCGGGGATCGAACCTACGACCTCAGGGATGAGTAGCATCTTTACTTAAAATCGAATACAGAAATAATTTTTTTTTTCAAAGACTTCTTACGGAGTATAGACCTCCTCCAACTGGCTCTATCTCTCTCTATCTTGAACATCTCCCACTCCCACCCACCAACTTCTTTAAGCACGTCAGCCCACCTCGCAAGAGGGCGGTATCTCTTTATTTTCCCCTTTCACCTTTTATTTACCAAGGGTATTTTAGATTCGTATTACATCTATAAAAACATTGATTTAACACATGGATGAACTAATTCTTCTCTCACTATGACTTTTAATAGAAAATCTGGATTAATAGAAGATTGTAAACGCTTTCAAACATAACAGGTTTATTGTAGCGGAGTCTACAACGAACAACTTGGCGTGATTACTCTATATAAGGTAAGCTTTAGTCTAATAATTACTGCTTCTGCAGTAGGCATGATCGCGGTCTCACTTCTGCCTGTCGTTCTAAAAACCTTTGCTTTGCGGATTAATACCTGCAGCTGAGTTTCATCATCGGACGTCAAGGCAGAATACGAAATTCCACCCGTATCACCTCGACGTCCGCCGTTCTACAACTGAGCGTTTTTCAAGACAGTTTTTGCCACGCACCACCACTTTGTGGAACTAGCTGCCCACTGAAGTATTTAAGAACCAATTCGACTTAGGGTCCTTCAATAATAGAGCGTACCAACTATTCAAAGGCCGGCAAAGCACTCGCGAGCCCTCTGGCATTGAGAGTGTCCATGGGCGTTTGCCCCTGTTCTATATACCTACATACATAGGAAAAGAAAAAACGTTATTACATATAATAAAAAAGCATGTTTGGTTAAAACGAACTAGGGCACTGATACACCGGCTGTACGCTGTGCAGGTTTTAAACAAACTTTCAAATATAATTTATATTTAAGTATTTTATTTAGTATTATCGCAATATCTCATAAAATACAAAATCATATGCGCTCAAAAGTCCCGCAAATCAGGCCTGTTTTTGTCATTCAACGGCGAATTCATTTAATTGTGTCTACGACCCTCGATCTCGCCCGGCCCGCAACAATAATTGTGTCCTTCCCAACTGGCAACTTTTTGGCCACTATAGAACCGCTAATAAAGCGGCGGTATGATGATGACAACTCATCTCCAAGGTCATTACGCTTTTTGTTAGAGTCATTTCGAAGCGATGGGTTTAATAGTTTTATTGCTAACACAGGATATATTCGAGGAGAGGCGAATATTAGTATTTTGTAAATATTTTGTTTGATTCAACATAGCGGCAAACACTACATAGACGTTTCTCTGGGAAAAGTAAACAGAAATCTGGTCTATTCGAAGGTTATGGATGTATAGAAATACACCACAATGTTATGTATTAAGAAATATTTATCAATACAGTCAAAATCTATTAAAACATCGAAGGGACTACCTACTCATATTTGGTCGTTAAAACCGATAGTCGTAACAGCCGCTAACATTGTTATGAAGTACCTAATACTTTTACCTATCGGGACCCTTGATTTCGATCAACATAACCGGTATGTTCTAAACGATGTCGTCTTAAACGGTTTTGACTGTATTATAAATATTACTTAATATAAAACTTACATATCACAATAAACGATATACATCTCTCAGTCTTCCCAAAGCTGTTAATATAATCATAAGCGGAATCGGTGACTGCTGAGGAGCTCGACTTAGATACAAGGACTTCCTCCATCTGAATATATCTCAAACAGAATTGGATGGACGTTTTGCCCCAATATCTGATCTTAAGTGAGATGTGGCTTATTGGAGGACACGCCTGTCCCGTCCGCCGGTTAAGGACCTAGTCGCCTAACTCCAAAAAAGTACATTGTTTCTTTCCATTTGTCGTCATCATTTCTTTAAGTACGGAGAATAGAAAAAATATATGGTGGAGTTGAGTAGTTTATGTATCCATTTTGAAAGATCGATACACGATTTAAATAACTTCGATAGATAGAGAAAAAAATCCAAACACAGCCAATTCTTTAAACTTTGAATTCATTTGAAAGCAAGCCAAGTAATCCGTTTCAGAAAAAAAAATTGATGAAATTTTTTAACATAACTAATTGTTATTACGGGCCGGCGCGGCGCGCCTCAGTGCTCCAGCTCTCCACTGCGCCCCTCAGTCCACCCCGAGACACTAACACAGCAATTCGTGCTGGGATAGGGCCTTAAATGTTATATGGTCAAGGGAAGAAATCATAGTTCGAAATAGTAAATGCATGTTCATCATAAATTGCGTGACCGCTGTTGTATTTATAATGAGCTCGATAAAACGCTGGCGCAGTGATCGATGTTGTGTGTTATCGTTTTGGTTACATTAGCGTATTGTAATTCAGTAGGCACTTCCTGCCAACATTTGCATGGCAATCAATCGCGCGCCGCCGACCAGCCCATATCTGACGTTTTAATTAGGATTCTCTACCCTGTGTACTTGTATTGTGGTCTAAGTCAAAACATTTGGAACTTATAATGATAAGCCTTTATTTATCCACATGTTATTTATATATAGTTATAAGATACAAAAATAAATATATACAAATTTATTAGTCTAAGATGCGTTCTTGTTATCATTTATGTGGGACTCGCTGGTATACATGAACCCACTGAAACCCCACAAATCCACCAACAAACCACTTTATTTCCAATCTTTAGAAATGTTGAACTACCTTCAGAACCATTGATCGGAATCCCTTCACGGGTAAAATACTCCTCCAGCTTTTCCAAATTTCTCCACCCATGGCTTTCTTCCTGCTAACGTTTGTTTTTATCTTCCTTTTTTTAGGACGTCCTCTTTTCCTTCTTCCCTTGGTCCTTTCCTTTTAAAGTATAAATACCTGTATGAATATCTGATTTGCGTATGCGCAGAAGCTCTGTAAGATGTTTCATGCATTGTTTAAAACAGACATAACAATGTTTTTCATAAACAATCACATCCCCCTCATTTTACATATTACACATTACCAGATTCGCGGGAGCTTCACCGGCCTATTGACAATTGGCTCGCTCGTAATCTAATTTGTTTGTAAAAAATATAATTATTTTTAATATTTTTCTATAAAAACACCGATAATTTAAAAAAAATTCTTGCACCACAACCCACAGTCCACGCATGCGTTCTTAATTAGGCATTCCGCTCTCGTCCGGGCTGCGTACGCGCTGGCGGCGCCTTTGACTGCCATCCCGCTCTAACAATGTAACTATTCAGTCGCTCGTTCACTATACAGTGGCCCTCCTATACCTTTCAACATTAAACAACTCCCGTTCCCTTTAGGGGTCCACTTACAATGGTTATATGGGAGAAAGATATAAAATTTTCTGAAACCACTATCGACCTTATTCTGTGGGGAATAGAAACGTTTTTGACCACGTCTTTTGTGTTGTAAAGGTGTTATTGAAGTGATGTAATGAAGGGGCCTAATTGTGTATTCTACTTCATATGGCATAAAGATAAAATAGCAGTCTGATGGACTGAATGATTCTTGCATAATGCTAAAAATATATATGATAAAGTTATGTACGTAACAATAAGTTGGCCTAGTGGCTTCAGCGTGCGACTCGCATCTCTGAGGTCGTTCCCCGGCTATGCACCAATGGACTTGGACTTTAACATTCGCTCGAACGGTAAAGGAAAACTTGAGGAAACCAGCTTGCCTTAGACCAAAAAAAGCCGACGGCGTGTGCACAGGAGGCTGGTACTTGCCTATTAGATTGAATATCATAAAACAGATTCAGAAATCTGAGGCCCAGAGCTAAAAAGGTTGTAGCGCCACTGATTTATTTATTAATTTAATTTAAATATTTTGATGAATTATCAAATTAGTTATTCCTGATGGAATTATTTTCTGATGGTGTCGAATCGAAATTAACCGACGCTTTTTTGGGCAATAATGCCCTGTTTAGATTACGGGTAGTTTTTTTTATCGAAACTTATGCATGTTGAGAGCTTGTGGAGCGGCTGAATTGCCCAGCCAACCGGTTTCGGTTTTCCTTTGACGAAGCCGCGTTCGAAATTTGAATCAGTCCACTTCGAACACTTGTCGAGATAGGACGCGTTAACGATTGTTACTAACTTTTACGTGTGATAAGTGTTTTTGTGACTGAGTTGAATGAATATGATTCAAAACAACATTTTATTAAGTTTCATTTTTGTGTTATGATGGCGCGGATTTTTTGTGTATTACTCCTATCCTGGTTGGTTGCTGCTGATCAGGAGGATGCCGATGGTGGGAAATGTGAGAGAATCAAGCTGTCACAATGCCAGGATCTGCGGTACAACTGGACAGCTATGCCTAACCTTATGGGACACAGGGATCAAAAGGAGGCAGAGGAAGCGGTAAGGAGTTTAAACGTCCTAGGAATACACACTGTTTATCTTGTTATCAGTGAATTGTAGTTTAAAAATTAAAAATATTTTTAAATAACTACTAATTAACTATCGGGACGTTGTTATGTAAAAAATGATTTTTACATAACAACGCCCCTATACATCTTTCAATTACCATTATTATAAGGGAGAACAGGCATCAATAGTTGGTAAAGCAGTATTTTTATAATAAATTAGGGTTAGTAAATTTTGTTTATAGCTTTCAAGGGTGAGAGATGAACAAAGATAAATGCATTTTATTGCTTGTAAAACTGATATCGTGAACGTTAACACGATTAGGGCTGTCAGGACTTCCAATTCTGTCTACAATAGGTTAGATAAATTCTCGCATCTTTTGTACTATAGTAGTTTTATTTATCACCCCTTGGATTAAATCCCTATTCAAACAATAAATTACGTAAAACAATGAGGTTTTGACCTAAGTTTCAGTAAAGATTAAACAGTTACTGAACCTCAAAAGTCAATCAGTTTCCATTCTTGATCTTAGCTAAGAAGTAACTCCAAAAAAAATTGAATGCGTATTTTAATAACATTAAAACATCAAAAGCTTAAAGCGGTTCAATTAAAACCTGTAACGATATAAAGATTTATCGTTTATCTCGCGGCAGATCAAAGCGTTCGTAAGAATCAAGACTGGTTTGCAGAAATGTACGTACGAATTACAAAGAACTTTGAAAGCTTTTTTAAACCGTCTAGTGACCGACAATGTTGGCCTAGTGGCTTCAACGTGCGTTTAATCTCTGAGGTCGTAGGTTCGAAATACACTAATGGACTTTCTTTCTATATGAACATTTCTATATGGGCATTTAACATTGGCGAACGGTGTATCGTGTCACGCACAGGAGCCAGATCACCTACTTGCCTATTAGACAAATGATGATGACACAGAAATCTGAGTCCCAGCAATGGTTATAGCGCCACTGATTTATTTTTATTTATTTAGGTTCTGCCGGCAAGAGTCTATTAGGTACACTATTTACAAAACAGTTTATTTAAAAAGAGGTAGTAGGAAATCCGACCCTGAGTTCGTGTTTGATCTTTCATCAATTTTAAAAGGTATTTTTAGCCTAGGATGTGATTGTTTGGCTCGGGGCTCCATAAATTTCAGATAGATTATAATATACTCGTATTAGTTGACTTTTTAATCTGTGTTTGCTGTAATTAACGTTTTGATTTTTTTTATTAATTGTATTTCTTTTCCATATAATATTAAGCAATAATGAATAAAGTGGTTGTAACGCAATCCTACAATTAAAAGCTATTAAAAAACATGAATAATTGCGTAGGTACGTACCTACTTGTGGATTCTAACGGCCGAACCTAATAAGGATTATAGGAACTATTACGACGTGAAAGGGCTTAGTGTGAAGGTTTTTCTCAAAGGTCAATAGTCACTATATACACATAGGTATATATATGTATTCTATACTGATGTATATTAGAATTAACAGAGACGAAAGTATTAAACTTGTATGTAACATGTATTTACACTTATTTCTACAAATTCACATTAAAATCTTACACGATATTTACTCAACAGAATTATAGAAAATTATTTATTAATATGACTAAACCTTTTTATATCTAAACTTGGAAAGTACAGTAATCCCCACTATAACACCGTATATTAGTTCCGCGTTTTAGAAAACGCGTTGTACGATTCTCGCATAACGCGCTTGTTTGACCCTATATATCGCGTTATGTACAAATGATTCACATTTAACTTTTCTCGTTAAAATGGATGTAATTGTTAAGAGCGAAATATGTACGTACAAAGCATTGTAAATTTCACAGTAAAGTAATATAACGTCTAGAATCCACGCGTTATATGGGGGAATACTCTTGGAATCGCGTAATAAGAAAATGCGTTATAGAAGTAGCGTGTTTACGTTACAATAAACTCGTTCCGGACTCAATAATACACGATTCGCCATAACCTAATCAGTGATGACAGTTAAAAAAACATAATTTTGTATTCATAATGTGACAGTTACTAACTTTATTTATTTATTAACACTTCGTTGAAGTAAGACAGACATACAGTACAATAAAAATGAGGGCAACTGGCCTCACTATTTCGAGAGATCTCTTCCAGGCTACCTGTGACAAAAAAAAGATAATGGAACAAAGCAAATCAAATAAAACATTTGTAAACAGTGAAAGGGAAAATATGTAATACAAAATAATAGTAATCTTTTTAATCGCGCGAATTTTCCCGCGAATTTATCTATTATATTACGCGAAAGAAACATATTTTTTTAAAGCGTATCTGATTCTTCGGTAACGTGTAGTTTAATATTTTACGCGCCATATCAGTACGATAGCGGTCTCTTTACCTAAAGATCACCAATTTATTTTTATTTATAAGTGTTATCGGCTCGTAAGTGGCGATATTTATCGTTATCGGCGGCTTCAAAGGGACGTTTTTATAAACAAGTACACGGGGCCAAGACGTTATGTTAATTTTAAGTTTCAACTGTCAAAGGGTTTAACCTTGCCTGAAGAGTACCACAGTACAAATTAAAATTCCTAATAAACTAAAGAGTTAAAAAATACCATTAAAAACGAAACGAAAACGTTACAACACAGAGACAAAAAAACATTTTTTTATACAACATTACATCTGTCATAACATTATGATGTTACTTGCTCTGTGCTCAACTGAAAAGTATTGTTTTGAAATTCATCAAAGCTAAGGCAATGAACGTTTGACAATTGACACTGATTAATTTTCTCAGGTAAAAATAAAGTTGTCGAAATGCAGCTATGCCGAATTTTAACATGTTTTGCAAAAACGCTTATCTGGCATCGACACGTTTTTTCCATAATCCTATTTTTATCTCACAAACAAGAAACATCTATTGTTAAGGAAATAACAAGCCTTAAGATTTCCGGGTTGGGTCGAATTTAGTTTTAAGAACATTATCTGACCTCTATCTTGCTTTATGGGGCCGTCCCATTCACGAATCTCATTCCATGTTAGTTCATTCACCTATAAGATTTTAGAATTTTGTTTTGAGTATTTGATATAATTTAATATACAAATATGACAGAAGAACTACTTAAAAAACTACTTAGAAATAATCAATATTATGTAGCGCTAAAACCTCTTTTGAACTAGGCCACAGATTTCTGTATCAACCCTTTATGAACACATCATACATTTTGTAGTCTATGCCGGTTGCCTCACGATACCATAGACAATCTCTAATTCTTCATTCAAACTCATTTAGCAATAATAAATCAAGTTTTTAAAAATATCGCCAATTAACAATCGCCAGACGATAATTTAAATAAAAAAATAAACAAATCGTTGCGTAATAAAACAATATACAGATAACATATATTTGATAACTTGTTTCCTGAAGCGGCTTCTTTGGCCTAAATTACTCATTTTTTGTACGAGGTGTTATTTCGGTGTAAAAGCACCCTATCATTAGCGCAGGTATGCGAGGATAATTTCACAAAGCCCGGTGTTACCATCACAAAAGAAAGTTATTAACAAATTTTGTCTATGATATATAAAAAAACCCAACCAAAGTCATGAACGCCAATGGGGCAGCCGCCTGTGTTCCATTGAAAAGTCTTAATACATTATTATTTCTCCGATCGAACTCATGGACTCCAGATTCTTACACCTTGTCCGAAGACCACATAACATATACATAGATATATCAAACCAAGCTTTTAAACCAGAGCTTTTTATTATACACCTACCTAAACTTTTGAACTTCATTTATAAAAGAAAGTTTTCTAAGAATGATTCCGAATTTTGTATTCGTTAAAAATCAAAATCTAATATCTACCATCAAGTCCAAATCGACACCGCGGACTCAAGGCAACGGCGGCGCCACAAAAACGGGGACGGGAACAAATTGCCCTCCCTAATTACGGCAGGTAGGAGGCCGCACAAACCTTTGAAAAAAGTGCTAAGTTTTCTTGAACCGGTTTTGTACCGTGAATTGGATTAATTATTACCATAAAACATTTTATAGTTTGTAATTCATGGTTAATACGCTTATGCATATTGACATTAAAAAACGTATAAAAAACAGCGGCCATAGGTTTATAGGTCTAGGCCTCAGATTTCTGTGTCTGTTTTTCATTTATTTGTCGATTAGGTGACTTTTTGTGTTTGTGGCAAGCCGCTTTCCTTCCGATGTTTTACATCACCGTTCGAGCGAATGTTAAATGTGCACATAGAAAGAACATCCATTGGTGCATAGCCGGGGATCGAACCTCGGGCATGAGAATCGCACGCTGAAGCGACTGCTGCGGAAAATCTGTATTTTTCACTAAACTATCGCATATAATTATGAGGTATAGCTTTGGCAATAAACACTTTAGTAAATAATTATATTAATCCCTCAAACCTTACCACCTGCCTAAGAATGATAAACGTAAAATACTTGATTAAAGCCGATAGGTTATAAATGGCGCGGCGCGATCAAAGCGGGCGCGTGCGTCGACCTCAACTTAAGGTAAAGATTTTTTTGCGCAGCCCTCAAGGATAAATCATTGTTGATTGAAATTAATTACGGATCGTGATTTTAATCCGACGGTTTAATTTGGGAACCGGAACTTCGATGATAACGTATTTATTATATAAACGTCAGGTAGAGGAAGTTGTCTTGCAAAGTATTTTCTATTAAATCCGAGCGTTCCAAACCGAAACAATCGTTCAGGAATCGAGCCAAGCTACCACAAGATTAATTACTAAGTACACGATAACTGTGACTTCTGTATGTCAAAATAATATTGCATTTGAATCTAATATTAAATCTAATGTTTTAATATGAATTCCTAACAAAATCTATTATCAATTCACATTACAAAAAGATTTCGTCGTCATATATAGTGCCGAAAGAGTAACTCCATTTTGAATATAATCTGTGACTCCGCTACCACACATAATTTTGCCAATGACCGTAACTTTCTAAAGACCGATCGCAATATATTAAAACACCAGTCATTATAAATAAATTCATCTATGCTCATTACATAAGGCTTATACGTAAGCTATAAATAATTAAGCTGACGACACACCTGGTACTATTTTATACGTAGTTATTAAAAATGCATATTTTAGTTTAAAAACATGAGAGACCTAGTCTTGTATCTGTCGCTTCAACTGTTTAATGAATATAAAAATACAGTATGCCCCCTTATAACACGGTAATCTTATAACGCATTTTCATATTACGCGATTTAAGTCCCTCGCACGGGTATTCCCCTATATAACTTTACACGTTATATATCTGTACTGTGACATTTATAATGATTTGTAACGTTCATTAACGTGAATCAGTTGTACATAATGCGTTATATGGTGTGCTCCTACAACGCGTTTCCTATAACGTGGAACCAATCTCCCGTGTTATAGAAGGGGTAACAGTAATAACAAACGAATTTAAAATTTTGTTAATATATAATGTTGTACCTCAAAACGTTCGTTACGTTATTTTATATTATTGTTACCAGAGATTACAAAGGAACAATAATAAATACTGAGCCATGTGCAACCACAACTTTTCTCGGTGGGAGGCATCGGAATGCAGCCCAATTAAAAAGATACAGCTCGATGCATCCCAATCCGACACGCTTCGATCTCGACAATAATCCATAGAACGTTATTTCCATAGACATTCTATCTATACTCTGTCCTTTGCAATGAGATCCGTTACAAATCTATTCAGAGAATTTCTTTTGAAATAGAAGCGAAACTAATAAAATCCCATTTGACAGTTATGATATAAATTCGCGCGATAAAAGATAAATTTTACTTTACAAATCTCTTGCGTTCGTTACGCTACGCTAAAGAGGCCCAGGTATTTTATGAATTTAAAATTCTCCTTTCACACAACGTTCTTCTAAAAACACTCTGGTGTTTCACCCCATTGTTGACATCCCCAGGTGCCAGCCACTGCACGATTTGCTTCGTCGTATCTTGTAACAGCAAAGGATTGGAACTCCTAGACAGTAGGTATACAGTAGACACTAGACAGTATATACTCCTAAATAATATATAATGATACTTGTCTGTACGATTTAGTATTTATATTCTATGTCACTGTCGCCAATATAATGTTTCCCCAGCAGGTGCTAGACTTAACCGCTGCTTGCAGATGTTTAAAGGACTGGAGTTATATAGTAATAGTGTTTTTTATATAATAGGAGGCAAACGGGCAGGAGACTCACCTGATGTTAAGTGATACCGCCGCCCATGGACACTCACATTGCCACTCATTTCTTGAAGGACTCTTAGTCGAATTGTTTCATAATCTTCATTCCTCCATCTGCAAAAATTGCGTAATACTTGAACGCTCCCTTATGTATTATTAAACATTTTTAAAGCGGTACATTTAGCCTATAAATACGTACCAACTCCGTACTTTCACAAAGTGTTTAAAGATTTTTCTTTAAGGAATATTTCACCGACTTACCTTGTCAATTATACCGCAAACGGTCGGCGAAGAGAGCACGCATGAATGGTCGAATTGTCCGCAAAAGCAATTGCATCCCATAGCGGGCTTACGATTTGACAGCGCGGACGTTTTAATGGGATTTTATATGGCAATAGCTTTAGTATTATAATTATAAGCTTGGTATAGATGCAGGAGTTCTTAAAATCTCCTCTATTTACGTCCTACGATCGGTTTAATAAGTTGTAAACCCACTATCAAAATATAATCGTAAATCGATTCTTTACAATTAAATAAATCAGTGGCGCTACAAGCTTTTTAGGATAAAGCCTTAGATTTTTGTATCTATTTCATAATCATTTGTCAATTTAATAGGCTATGATCAGCTTTCTGTGCTTGACACACGCCGCCAACTTTTTTGGGCTTGCCTTGCCTTGGTTTCGTCGCGATGTTTTCCTTCACCGATTGAGCATAGAATATCCATTGGTGCATGCATAGCCGGGTATCGAATCTGCGACCTCAGGGATGAGTATCGCTGAAGCCACTAAGACAACACTGCTCAGTTTACAATCACACAAAATTGTAATAATGTTACGATGCCTTTTCTTATTCAGTGTGACGAAGTAAATTTTACCTTAGTCTGCATAAAGTTGTATTTTTTTTAAATTTATTGATTAAAAAATAAATAAAAGTCATTCCTCAAACACATATTTTTAAATATACCCCAAAAAGTTTACAATAACTCGTATGGTAATATGTGATTAATAAAAACATAAAAAGCACACAGTAAATTAAATGGTAATCTATAAATTTGGATATAAAGAGTAATAGTATCCCAATTTCAGATCAAATTAAGAAGTTCTTCAATGAGTTTGGCGTAGACCAAAAAATTCGTGACTTGACATTTACAACTGAACTTTCATTTCTTCCAATCTTGATTAAGTTTAATTATTGAAGTGAAAGTAACAAGACCTCGTTAGAAATCACTGATTTATGAACCACTTAAACATATTACATGAATTCACTATTACATATATTATACAACTTGTGTTTTGTCCACACTAATCGCATTATGAAAATTAATAAAATACTTAGAGATTTGTTTAAAAATCTTCTTTCTGATAATTTTTATTCTGCCTCGTAATCAGCTACTTATATATATTAATTGTGACTCAATTAACCATTGGATTAGCTTTTTTTAGTAATAGGTTATTTTGAGTTTGAGTTTTTGTTAATTATTTGTACAGTTCTTGTATTTTACCCTCTGTAGGTATTATTTTTATTGTTCCATATTAGGGTTGCCTGGAAGAAATCGCTTGTTAGCGATAAGGTCGCCCGTTGCCTAATAACTTACGTAACCTGGTTTTTGTATGTATGTTTTTGTAAGGGTGTAAGTGTATATATAAATAAACAAATAAAAGACAAAACATTGATACATGATGACTTGCTCAAGGTTCACGTTAAATATATAAATATTCAAATTGAATATACAAAGTAATAATAATTAAACATTTATAAATAGAAAATAAAACAAATTTATAAATTTTCGTCCTTGTGGCAGTGTACCTTCAATGCTGACATTTCCTCGCTGTATTGCGATACTTATTCGTTGAGCGAGGAAAGCACCAGCTCTGGGGTCGCCAGTTACCAGGCGCCAACATAAATCTTTAATTAGCGCCTGTGCATTCGAACCTCACGGCCCAAGAATCCAAATTGAATTAGCTTTTGTTTCAGCTCAGAGGTCTCAGAGACAATTAAAATAAATATAAATAATCGTTCGACAACGAAACTTATATATAACTGTCATTTTCTCAAGCAGTTAAACTTAAAAGCTTTAGTTTAGAATATTATTGTATGAGTAACATAGACCTGTATTTAGAAAATTGTAAGCATTACCTAACATTTTAACACTTGACGAAATTTCACACAAATGTTGTGTAATTACCGCTGAACTTATAGAATCGTAAACTTTACATAAATATAGGTTTATACTAAAAACTCGGAGCCAACTTACAATTAATGACACACAAAGTTAAATTCACGAATTTTTATAAAATCTTTTATTAGTAATCGTTACAATAAAACAGTATTTACAATTTTATTAACCAACAAAGGAATAATAAAAATTATTAAAAATTAATGAAGAGAAAATTAAAACAAATTTAAAAAGTTTGGTCCCTGTGGCTGTTACCGATGGCAAAGCTTACCTGATGTTAAGTGCCAATGCCAGAGGGCTTTCGAGTGCGAATTGTTTCGGAAATACTTCAGTGGGCAGCTGGTTCCATATAGTGCGCGGCAAAACCTTATACGTTGGGAAATGACAGACATATCGGCCATCGTCGTGCTGTCAAACAAATAAACGTGATAGTTGTTTTCATAATTAAGACTATTCATATTATAAAATGAAAAAAATTATGTGTTATACAGCAAATTAACTTCTAACCGTCTACCTAACCTTAATAAATAAGACTCTTGTAACATCTGTCATTTTAAACTGTGGGTTATTCGTTTGTTAATTTGAATAATAATAATAATAGCCGTTACTGCTGTAAAATACTTATTACCTAGTACACAAAAATGTAAAGTACTATAAAAACTAAAACTAATCGGCAAGCCGGTTAATTTCTATTTTGCAGCCTGTCCTTTGTACAAAGGACTCCTCTAAGAGCTTCCACTTTTTTCGCTGTCTAGCTTTGCGTAGCCACATAGGGCCAGCTGCTCTACTTAAATCATCTTGCCAAATTTTTATTTGAGGAAGATATTCCATCGCTTTTTCGTCCATTTATCTTTATCTTCTCTCATAATGTGTACTGTCCATTTCCAATTCAGTCAGTTAATTTGAATTATGCTTATATAAATAGCATATAACCTGTTACGATGATAGCTTAGACATATCAGCTTCAGTAGATATGCTTGAACGAGCAAATCGCTCACGGGTGAAGGAACCGACGAAGCATGCTCTTACCGCCCCATTGCGCTAACATGAATCTCTTATTCATATACTATAATCTACATACATCCTCCGATATATGTATGCAATAGGAATTTTAACCTTCATCGATGGAGTGATTGAGAAACGTATGCATTTATTTATTCAGTTAAAACCGTTTACGTCGACATCGTTTAGAACAACATACAGATTATTGACATCAAAGGTCTCGGCTGAATTCTATCGTATTAGGTTCAACAATGTCATCGGCTGTTACGACTATCGGTTTTTGCGACCAAATATGAATTTTTCGATGTCGTTATAACAGATTTTGACTAGTTTAAAACACTTACTTTCCGCGAAGGGTAGACATTTTTAGCTTCCAATCCGATCGATAAATAAAAATTTATTTAGAACATTAAGTAACTGCTTTTGATACTTTTGTTCCAACTTTGATTTTATCCACATTGAAATGCTACCAGGGTTACACTGTGACGAAACTTTTTAAATTTTTTAAAAGTTTTGAAGATATACTTCTTTTTGTGCGTTAGGGAAAATGATGTCGTAAATTTTTACGACGCGCGCACACTCTCACAAAAAACCGACACCCTGATGTTAGCTATAGACAACATTTTAAATTTTTTTTTTCTACAAACGTAGAATAAAATTTCAGAAAAGATTTTTATCTTGTCACGCCAAAGAAGTATAACTTCAAACGCGTGTACATTATTATTCGTGGGATGAAAAACTTTACATCTACGAAAAAATATAGAATTTTCTTTTATTACTCTATAGTCAAGCTCTCATTTTTCATCACTCAAACTTGTTTCTTAACCATATTTACGACATGAGAACATTAAAACTAAACAGAGACAATTAACCAGGAGCGGGAGACGGCGCCATGTTATCAACTGATAACGGGCGTGTTGACATCCCATAGTTTTACTACCGAATTACTTTTTATTACTCGTAAAGTCATTGGAATGTCATGAGATCCTACATATCGGAGGCATAGCGAGATAACCTATATTTCTCACATTGTAAATCGAATATATACATATAATTCTTGTGTCACAATGTTCGTTCCCATACCTACTCCTCCCAAACGGCTTGACTGATTCTTATGAAATTTTATATGCATATTCTGTAAGTCTGAGAATTGGACATCATCCCCCTATATGTTAAGTGTTATGTACCCCTAAGTTTTATTTTTTAGACAAAGCTTTTTGTTTTTATTTTTTTATGATATAGCATACAAAAATACATACAACCCCTAATTGTCCTCCCTCTACCATCAATCGATTTTTTTTATTATAGTAGGTACATAGTTAGTTTTATTGAACTCAAAAAATGGAAAAAACTACATTTGCCGGATCAGCTAGTATAATAAAGAAAAACTTAAAGTATTCAGTATTGTTGATAGAAGTCGCATATACTGTAAGGCCTGTAAGTTATACATAAATGCAATTTATAACTAATAAAACTTTAAAAAATAAAAGGCCGACAACGCACTCGTGCTCTAGCATTGTCCATCAGTTGAACCTTCTGCCGGTGGCAACAGGGAGCATGTTCCCAAAAAAAATCTCGAGTTTAAAATCGTCATTTTTTTGACATATCGTCACTGTAGAATGACAACCTCGTATGTCATAAAACCATTTATTTTCATTCTTATTTATGTTATTAATAAATAAGTCCTTTTTACCATCCAAAACTATGGACAAAAACACATAATATTTTAACCAACATTTACGAAATGAAACATTTTTTTCATTACCTGTAATGTTTGGTTCTCTGGACATACGAGGTTATCATTCTACAGCGCCGATATCTAATATTAAATAATAATAATAATAGCCTTTATTTCCAAAACTTAACTATAATAGATTAGAACTTTCATTGATTTTGAATTGAAAAATTAACTTTTAACATTACGTAAAATAGACTTTAACATTTAGGAATAATAATTTGCTTGTCAGGTTTTGGTTTGTCCACCGTTGGACATAGGCCTATCATGCATATCTAATATTAAGTGTTTGAATTTAACCATTTTAAGACGCAAAAAGCTTCGGCAGTACAAAGCAACCAGGTTCGACAGACCGCAACCAATTGATAATCACAAGCCGACTCGTGACCAATCTGATCAACAACCCTTACACTGTTAATATCAACTTTGGTCCCTTGTAATAAGGTTTAAAGTTCTGTATATCCGAGTCCCATATATGATAGTCATCGGTCGTTGTATAGGCTTTTCTTAGGTCAAGATTGTAGGAAGCGATTGGATACGATACGGCTGTGATTATAATGCGTTTAATATACCTTGATTACAGCTCTGTGATAATTATAATGCTTCTAATTGCACATCTTCAAAGATTGATGATCTTTCATTACTATATATGAACTTACACATTTTTGTACCATATTCTTGCAAAAAAAAAACCTGTGTGTAATTATGTACACGTGTTAGAAGTTATACTTCTTTGGCGAAAAAAGATCTTTTTAAAATTTTGTCCTTCGCCTTATTTTACGTTTGTAGAAACGACACTAACAATGGAAAAAAAATACTCTTATAATTTTTCCCTTACGCGTCAAAAGAAGTATAACTTCAATAATAATAATTAAGCCATTTTAATTCCATACTGTTATAAATTACCTATCAAAGTTAGTTAGTTTTGTTATTATACTCTTAATCTACGTTAGTTATTGTTATTTCCGTTTCTTTGTGTTCTGCAGTATGGTCCTTTCGGGTAAAGGCCTCCTCCTGAACTTTCCAGTAGGTTCTGTTGTTAGCTTCCTCCATCCATTTCTCCCCAAAATCCTTAGCTATACGTACATCGTCAGCCCATCGCTTTTGTGGTCATCCCACGTTTCTTTTTCCTGGAGGTCCTCTTCAGCTTCGGCGGTCTATCTGATCTGTACACCTTGCGATATGGCCAGACTATATTTATTTATTTATAAATGGGGAAAAATTTCGATGTAGTTATGTATTCAATCAAGGGTGGCTAAAACTTTGAAAGCTCTTCATTTGTTCTGTTCTATTTGTGTTCTGAACAGCTTTTGGAACCACCTTTTACCAGGTGCAGTTCTTTTAGCTAGAGTAGCATCCCATGATTAACCTTGCCAATCTTTAGAAGTGCTTCATTCCTTTAGATAAAAGGAACGTCGTACTGGCCTCCTATCTTTGTATCCAAGCCCTTCCATAAACCCGACGCAATAAATCGCTCTGCGCGATGCTCATAAAAGTCTAATTAACAGGAACATGCTTTACATTCACGAGAATACATCTTTACAACGTTTATAAATGTATAATCAGTATACGCGTCGGTCTATGTAACTAAATTCTTATGAATAGACCTTTATAGAGGACAGACGGGCTGACAAAACCGTAGACTAAAACGTCTATAGATTATGATTTCTCTAAAGAGTGCGTACATGACTTCTATAGCCGTATTATAGGCACCAGCTTGTCATGAAGTTGGCAATACCTGCTGCATGTAAACCCGTTAAAAGGGAAATAAACTTAATTATTATTATTTTTGTGATCTCATGCTTAGACCTAATCATAGTGGGATAGGTAAAAATTAACAATTTTATAAGAAAATTGCAAATTCTTTAACCTCTTTCCGTATTTTCTAAATTCAAAGCAGCTTTTGTTTAGATAAACGCCGACGTCAAATTGATTAACTCGTGGAAGCTTTCAATCGAAAAAGTTTATGGAGCAAGTGTTCTTGATCCTTCGTATCTCGGCGTAAATCAAACGCATAATGAACAGCTGCGTTGTAACTTTATTTTAACTCCATCAACGTAGGGCTATCAATACATTATAATTATGTATTAGCCTAAGATACTTCACAAGTGTAATATTTTTTTTTTCAGTCGTAATGGATACCTTTTTTAAAGGATACATAGTTTTGCTTGCTTGCTTTTTGCGGTTTTTGGGTTATTAAATCTTTCAAGCTTTTAGGAAACTGTTCGATAGGAACATCTAAAGACCCATCCAAAGATGATAGGGAGTTTTTGCCGCTCCACCACTATGAGGCACCAGTGTGCCACCAATGTATTTCCGAACCAATTCGACTTAGGGTCAAGAATAGAGCTACCAAGTCTTAAAAAGCCGGCAATGCACTTGCGAGCCCTCTGGCAATGTGAGTGTCTATAGGCGGTGGTATCAATTAACATCAGATGAGCCTCCTGTCGTGTTACAAATCTGTTGTCATTTTTTTTAAAGTTTCTATTGCAGAACTTTGTGTTCAAATCCTCAATTGTCCCGATATTTCGCGGGCTTTAGCAATTATATCCTTTTTAATTAGCATACACATGTGTATGAAAATACGATATTTACAAAATTGTATATCGTAATTAGAATGAATAACGTAGGATTAAAATCGCTACATCAAAGCGTCCAGCGATTATAAAGCCGAAAATAGCTTATTTCCTGACCAGTTGCGAATTAAGATCATTGTATACAATCTGGCTGCAAACGTGTTTACAACATAAATCAGTTTGGCTCGCCTTTGATTATTGTTTTAGCCGAAACGAATCTATGGTGAGAGAGAACGAGTTCTCAATTTTTATACAAGAACCAAGGTTCGAATTTGTATCGCCAGTTGTGTTACCAGATCAGTGTTGGCCTAATGGTTTCAGCATGCGACTCATCCCTGAGGTCGTAGGTTCGCTGCTATGCACAAATGGGTTTTCCGTCTATGTGTGCATTTAACATTCGCTCGAACGGTGAAGGAAAACATCGTGAGGAAACCGGCTTGCCTTAGATCCAAAAAAGTCGACGGAGTGTCGGGCACAGGAAGCTGATCACTTGCCCATTAGATTGACAAATGATTATGAAACAGATACAGAAATCTGAGGCCCAGACCTAAAAAAGTTGTAGTGCCACTGATTTATTTATTTATGTTATGATTTAGTTCTGTTACCAGCGACATTCCTTTGTAACTTCCCATAGATTCCTACGTTTTTACATAAGATTAATAAACCTAATAAGAAATATACTAACACTATCGTTCTTAAATTGCAAATACTATGTTACACGGATATTACATTAAGGTATCTTTGACATAAATATTCTAAGGAATCAATAAAACGTTGAATTGATAAGATACAAATAGATAATGGGTTGGTGGCCTTTCAATAGATAGATAAGATAGACGCGACTTCAAAGTCGCTGCGCCGGCGCGATCAAAGAGCTGTAATTGACGCGAAAACAGAGATAAGTTTAATTGCATGTTACGAGTTTGGAATCGTGTTTTTAATTAACATGGGTTAACGCCACTGATAAAGTTTTAGTTCTTCTCACTTCCGGTATTAAAAGTGCAATACATATATAATTTCTATACAGCTTGTCCTTGGACAACATCCTCCTCTAAGGGCATCCACTCTTCTCTGTTTCTAGCTTTAAATAGCCACATAGTGCTCTTCGCACTTATTAGTATTTATTTTTTGTGTTGATTTTTTATTATTTCACATTTTTATGTACTATAAGTAATTACTGCAATGAAGGTTTTTATTATTATTATTTAATTTGTAAGGTTCGCTGAGTTGACTTTGATCATGGTTAGAGGCCTGTAGGAAAAGTTCTGAAATAAGCAGACTACGGCAAAAAGGAAGTCCAAAAATGTACTTATTTAAATCTGTATTATTATTTTGATATCGCGGCACGCTTGCTGTGAACACGTGTCTTATTATAAAACATTAGTTTAATTTATTGTTTAACAATGCAATGCATGCTGTAGGGTTCCTGGGATATTGGGGTGCTTTAAATAATAGAGGATTTTATTTTTATTAAACACTCGTGTAAGAGAATAATTTAATGCTAATGAAATACTGTTTGCTTGAGAGTGCCAGTGTCTGGCTAACTCCATGGCATATCTCCGACGATTTAAGTAATCGCTACGCTTATAAAAGTAAGAAAGCCAGATTGAGCAAAATATATTGGCTCGTACAGTCAAAATATATATATATAGACATAGACATAGACTGTAGACATAACATTTATTACAAACGAAAACACACACACACATAAACACCCAAAATAACAATACTTAAAGAAAATAACACTAATAAATATAATAAATTCACGTTAATAAACTGTAAATACACTTTTTAAGTAACTCGAAAAACCATACATTAGTTAATATAGTTACTTATAAAACACATTACGTATAAAGACTTCATTAGTAGAGGCTTAATTAATTATCGGTATCAAAGTTAAATCTAAACGGAACATATGAACATTCTGTGCGCTGTCCCGTGACAACATCAAACTGAAGCCGAAGTTATTTTCAGATCAAAGTAATTAATTTTTTGTTGATCCCTCGCCTTTGTTGAGCTCGGCGGCCATAAGCATAACTGTCATTATAAACAAGCTTTCGTCAATTTTTTATTTATCTGTGTATATGGTTATAAATTATACTAATAATTATTTCCTTTACTTGTAAGATAATGTTTTTGAGTATTTTAAATAACTGATGTATTGAAATTTGAAACCAATTTATTTTTATTGGACAATAAATTATGAGTTTTAAAAATAATAATATAAATGTAATGGACCATGGGTTCTACTAACTTTATACATTTTCTACTTAAAACCAAAACCTACCATACATCATGGTAGCTGTATAGCAGTGTTAGAATTTTTAAAATATTTATGCCCCCTCTCTATATGTAACATACCTTACTTTTTAGTTCACTTAAGATACTTATAAATGTTTTAGGAAGAAATCACTAGGAAATTGTTGAAACAAAACCATGAAAAACTGAAATTCAAATTCCAAATAATTTTTAATTGTTCGAATTGCCTTAACAATCAAATAGCCCGCCTGGGAACAGCATTCGACACTTTCTATAAACTGTACTAAATTCTTTGTTATGTGTGTTTTGTTTTTAATTTCCTATATACTACGCAGTTAAAACAAACCCTACAAAAAGCTCCTTAATTAATTGTAATACTCAAGCTTTATTTGGCGAATTCTTAAGTGCGACGTGCCTTCAAAAAACCAGTTGGTTTGAACAAAGGCAAGGTCGGATGTTTTTTAAGTTTCAGTTAAACAGTTTAAACCGATTTCAAAGCTGATAAGTTATGCAGACCACATTGTTTTGTAGAAAAGAAGCTTTACATAACTCAATGGTCTCAGGGTTGATTCCCAGTGAAATTATATTTTCGAGTAGTAATAGCTGCAGTTTCGTCATCGAACGTCAAGGCAGAATACGAAATTCCACCCGTATCACCTCGACGTTCGTTCCACAACTGAGTGTTTTGCTGCACACTGTCATGTGGAGCTGCCCACTAAAGTGTTTCCAAACCAATTCGACTTAGGGTCTTTTAAGAAAAGAGCGTACCAACTACCAATCCTTAAAAGTACTTAAACTTGCGATTACTGAGGCAATGTGAGTGTATATGGGCGGCTGTATCACTTAACATCAGCTCCGCCGAGGGAGGGAGCTACTGTCCATTTGCCCCCTGTTTCTTTAGACATAGACATACACATAACATTTATTACTAATATAACACACAAAAAACAATAATAAAAAAAGAATGAAAAGTAACCATTTTTTTTTCTTTTAAAGAACGTACCGTACGTTTTAAGTGTGTTGTGGTTGTAATTGGCCTTCAGCATTATGATGAGGAGCAGACTGTTCCACAGCGAAGGTCTTTTTGGTCTTTAAGTATGCTACTCGAACCAATGATCGTTTCATCAGAACCATGGGCCATATGGGCGGAGGCCTCATATGAATTATTTCCATTAGATTTTCACGTCGTTTTTTCTGATAAACAAAAACAGTAATGGACTCGTTGTCCTTTGTTTTTCGGAAGCGTTTCAGAGAATCTTGAGGTAATTAGTTGCGCTGTAATGGTTGGTTTTTGTGACTGACAAATAATTAGGAAATTTATATAATACTTATTGGATATAAATTTATAATTGGCTTTTAAAATTCTCCCCATTGAAACCTCATTTAGTTCTTTATTTTTTTTCAATTCGTGGAGAGAATGACACACTAAATTTTATAAAAAAAAAATTTCCAAGGACCTCTATATATATAATATATATAAATATATATATATATAAAAGGCCTTCTCCAACTGGCTCCATATCTCTCTATCTTGATCATTTTTATCCCAATGTTTCCCACCAATTTCTTTACGCCCCCAATAGGAGATATTTAAGTGTACGTATATGTTTATATTTTTCAAGTCATTTTCTGAGATAAAACGTATTTTATTTGAAATATGTACTTAATAAAAGTTTTTGTTTGACAAAAATGTTTTTATTTCACAGAATTAACACTATAAATTTATTATAATAATATATATTATATTTATTGCCCATAGTAAAAACAACTACTTTAACTCTTATAATAATAACTAATAATTAAGTCTTGCATAGGTCAGGGCCACTATTTCTAAGAAAACTCTTCGTTTAATGGATATTGAAACCGAACACCATTTTATAAAACGCCAATAAAAAAATACACTACAAAAATATAATCACAGTCATCCGCTGTACAAAAAAATAGTGTAAGTTTCAAAGCATGATTTTCGTTCCGGATTAAGCAAAATAACAAACTCAGAAATCCCATTACAGAACGGTAGGCTGCACTCCAATTGAAGCATTCTTAACGTTTTTTTGTAAAACTTTTAAGTCGACAATTGTGAACAAACAACGGCTGTTTGCTCACGGAAAAGGTTTACGATGTCGGCACTTCAGATGAAGAGGAAGTTTGATTTAGATAAAACTTGAATTTTTGCATTTTTTTATTATAATATGGCGTTCTTACTTTAACTAGCCTATAAAACCTAAGTGTACACCGATTTCTACGATAAGATCTCAATTGTAAATTATTACATGTATTTTTACACTGAAGTTTCTTTTGTTTGAAACATTTATTAGCTTTCGTATTCGCCATAAACAGTAGATAATAGTCAATATAAAATTAGTAATTAATTCCGCTTAATGGTCACACGCTAGTTTTTCATCGACATTACAAAAGCGTTTGTAAAAGCGCAATTTTTGTTGGACAGAAATGAGTCTTATTGAATGCACATAAGGTATATTTTCTCATGCACGTAACAACAAATATTGCGGCATTTGTTTACTTTAAGCAATCCATTGAGTTGTCCGATTCCCGGTACTTAGTTGTATTATTTATTTGCTTGGATAAACATTTGATATTTGAACGGTGACGGTTTCTTAAAAGGTTTACTTTTTCACATAGCCTCAAAGGAATTCTTAGCGCGATAGCGTCAGCTATATTAGGTAGTCATGTTGCAGTACTTATAATATAGTATTTTTTATAACTATAATTTTAATTGTCACTATAGTATGATAATGGCTAAAGGACTTCTTTGTAAATAAATACAATTTTAAAAGTAGCTAACACACTAGTTTTATAATCCTGGACTAAAATGTAACAATATTCTTAAGGATATTTTCTCTTCTTGCAGATGGCCTTGTTCACCGGAATCCTATCCAGCGAATGTTCAGTCCACGCGAGATTTCTTCTCTGCTCGGCATTTGCCCCACTTTGCTCTGAGGACGTGTCGGGCTCAATCAGCGCCTGTCGATCTGTCTGCGAGAAGGTCGTCGAAGACTGCAAGGAGCAGATAAAAACCCTTCCTGCAAACATCGTGCTGGACTGCTCTGCGTTTCCTCTCAGACCTGATAGACGGTTGTGTATGAGACCACCAAATGCCAGTGAATTGGAACAAGAACCTCCACCACCTCCACGATGGCCATTTCACGAACACGAAGTCCGAGAACACGGCTGCCCTCCAGCCCATACCAGAGCCCCCACAGGAGAATGTTGGCCCGCCTGCGGTCAACACGCGCAATACACAGAAATTGATAAACGCACCGCAGAAATTTCCATGAGCACACTCGCTTGGTTATCTCTGCTCTCCACGGCATTCGCCTTATTAACCTTCTGCGCTGAACCATCACGTTTCCGTTACCCAGAAAGACCTGTTGTGTGGATGGCGGCTTGCCATGCTATCGTCGCATTAGCTCACGTAGCCAGAAGCTGGTTAGGAGCCAAGCTAGTCTCTTGTTCTGGATCTACACTAGCTGTAGACGGGTTAGCGTCACCAACGTGTGTCGCATTCTTCTCACTAACGTATTACTTCACGCTAGCTGCTGATGCCTGGTTTGCAAATGCCTGTGTTGCCTGGTACTTGACAGCAGCCAGTGAGTGGTCCACAGAAGCTTTGGAACGCGCGGCAGCATACTTACATGCAGTTGCGTGGGGTTGGGCTGGCGCATGGACGGCAGCGGCCTTAGCTCTACGAAGGGTTACAGCTGATGAATTGACTGGAACGTGTGGGATTTCTGATGCTGCAGCCGCAGCTCTTATCGGGGTGCCAAGGGGTGCATTATTGGTGACGTCTGTTGCCTTAGCCGTTGGCGCCTGTCCAGGTATCATGAGAGTACGAAGAGCATTAGATTCAAGAGGAGCCAAGCGTGTTGGAAGGTTAGCAATACGCGCGGCAGCTGGAGGGTTATTTTATTTTCTACTATCTGGTTTTGCTACCGGAATCAAAGTGATTGAATCTCGAAATAGAGAAATACAGAGTAAGCTAGCGCTTTTTGCTGCTTTAGAAGCAGACAATATAGAGGAAACGGCTGGATCAAGTGGAGTCTCTGTCTGTTTATGGCTGTCGTGTGGCATTGCAGCTGGAGCGTGGGCTTGGTCGAAGAAGTCGGCCGTGGTATGGAAAAAAGCGCTATGCCCCCCACGTAAGGCTCCTTGCTGCAGCCCCCCCTTACTAAGAACTCATCATCCGTATTATAAACGACCCCTTCATGTGTCTAGAGTGTAACTGAATTTTCTGATGTGTGCCTTGACAATTATACCTTTGATTCACATCATGGATGTAGTCAAACCTAATTTTAAGTAGTAATTAAAGTGCCTGTAATTGCCTTCTGTGAAGGCGTTCTCGATATTGTACAAATGTGTTAATAATGTAAGATATTTTTTATATAATATACTGTTGATTTTTTACCATTGTCCAATGTTTAATTTATTCTTTTGTACTGTTATTTTAAAACATAATCTAATTGCAAGTAATAATAATTAAAAATTGATAAATAGACAATTTTAAAGTTTGATCCCTGTGGCAGTGTACCTTTAATGCTGGCAACATTTCCTACTGGCGATACTTATTCGTTGAGCGAGGAAAGCACTAGCTCTATGGTCACCTGTAATATCTACCAGGCGTCTTCAACGTTCAAATCAAAGTCGCCTAGTACAACGTTTACCTGAACACATGTTCTATATCCGTATAGTTTTATCAGATACCACACGAGCAAAATTATAACAGGCAATATATAGGGTTAAGGTAATATTTCGACGTATTCCTTAGGTGATAGGGGAGACTATTTGCGATGATTTTAACCGTATGCATTATGTAAAAGATCCAGTTTTGAGTTAATTTAATAATTTAAAATATAGTTTCTTAATATATTATTAACTATATCTAGTATGGAATGTCCGTTATGAACATTAAGGTATTATGCAAACATTGGCGTCGCGATTGAAGTAGTTTTTTTTTTAGACAATTCACACCAATTGACTTCGTCCCATGCTAAGCTGGTGAAGCTTGTGTTATGGGTGCTAGGCAACGGATATACATACATATTATAGATAGATAGTCATATATAAATACATATTTAAACACCCAGGACCTAAGTACAACACCAAATGCTCGTCACATCGATGTTCGTCTCAGCCGGAGATCGAACCCATGGATTCGCAGTCAGGGGTATTAACCATTAGACCAATGAGTCGTTATCTGAAATTGACATATAATTGTAGGGCTATTATCAGTGGCGTAACAATAGGGTGGCAGGGCTGGCAAAATGCCACGGGCCCCGGACCCAAGAGATATGTTTTATGGATGAATGTGAAGTCTCCAATACGCATTGGGACTACATACCATTTCGTCTCGCCTAAGAGAGGTCTATGGCCATTAGTGGGACATAACGTGTAATTAAGTACGCTGAAAATCTCAGTTTATTAAAATTAAACTGAGTAGGGACGTATTTTACTGATAGGGCCCCAACAAAAGAATTGCCACGGGCCCCAAATGGTAAAGTTACGCCACTGGCTATGTTACTTCGACGAAACCTGTATTTTATGCATTATGCAAACGTAATCCGTTTTTAAGTTATTTTGAATAAGTCAATTTCCTGGCATCAGGGGTAATAAAACAATGATGAATGAAACACATTTTATTTATAAATATCTAACATTAAATCGATAGGTAATATATAACTCTCTATACAAAGACTAAACATTTATATAATTACACAATTTACACTATATTAACCCTGGTTATTTGATAAATATAAAACAAATTTTGATAAAGAAAACAACATTCTAAAAACATTGGAATGTAAACATTGTGAAATAAAACGAGTGAAAAGTTCACAGACTATAGTCAAAATATAAACATGCTCTATGCTTCAAGGGGCTCTTCAATGATTTGTCTATGTCTTATCTGTCTTTGAATTGAAATGTGACAAAACATTCTAAAAGCGTCTAACTTTCATTACACTGTTTTATCTGTAATATTAACACATTTCTTTCTCTTCAATAGTCTTTAAGCTATGATAGAAAGAGAGATGCTTAGTTGTAAGACTAATTTAGTATCCATTTACGAATGTGACACTAACTATTTAAAATACACAAGAACATGGAAAAAAACAAATGTTATATTAGTTAATTAGTAATACTATTACGAAAACTATTTGACATATAGGCCAACTTTCAGAAAGACATTTGACACATGACTTTATTAGGCTCAATAGACATTTTTTTATAAACATCAGTTACAATCAGGGGCGGATCTACTTAAGGGCTTTTTGGGCTGCAGTCCAGGGCCCCATGGATACAAATTTTGCCAGTCCTCACTGGCAAAATAGTGGATTTAATTATTGGTTGGTATCCCTGAGATCAACTTATGTGCGATGTTGAGCCCTATCGAACGGAACGGGGAATTCCCCGTAGCTTGTTTTCGGTCGGTGTAGTTTTTCGCGTGGGAAGTCCCCCGTAATAGTACGATATGGTACGGTACGGTACGGTACGGTACTGTATATGGTAAATTAATAATGGGCACTGGTCTACACCAGAGCCCGACAAATTTACGATCCGCCCATGCTTACAATTCATGGAGGTTTTAATACCTTCATTTGATTGATATTTTCGTTGGTAATTCCACCTTAACTCGAAGAAATATATTATAGACGAAACAAGTAAAGACATTATATCTTTTATTGATAAGAGCCAAGTGTAACGACGAGTTTCTAGTTATTAAACAGTTTTTCGCACTTATGACAGAATCTCGCCTTGATTTGCGACAAGTTTGTATAGCCACGTGTTTAAATATTGCACAGTGACGAGTTCCTTCTAAAAATTGATGATATATACAATTATTAAAAAAAACTATTTCATATTTTAACAAAAATCCATTGAACTAAAACCTCAAACCACTCTACAGCCACGTACCAATATCCACGTCTCGCTATCCCTCTTGTGTCGACATCAGCGCATCGAACTCGGAGTTAATCCCGGAGCTGAAATAACTAGAAAAATTGAACATGCCCGACTCCCTGACGTTGTCCGTCGAGCCAAATTGAGCTTTATTGCTGTGCATTGGAGTTACATTTGCACTGAAGGACTTCTGGCCTAGCTCGGGTTCGTAGAGTGTCGTTTCCTTCGCTCCTACTGCGATTTCGTGGTAGGGGTTGGTGAGATACTCGGCAAATATTTCACTATGTTGTACTTCGGGGGTATCTGTTTGGGGATTTGTGGTGATTGGGTTAATCGGGGCGTTGGTGGGAGGATTTGTGGCCGGTTGTGGTTGGATCTGATTTTGTGACTGTAGCGATATCCCGATAGGTGTTGACACCATCTGAAAGAAATGATGCTTTTAATGTTTTCAACAAGTTCACTGTCCACCAGTCGTATGAGGTCTTTAGACGGAACGTGCAGAACGTTCGAAGTCCACATGTGGTCGGCTTGCAGGTACAACTTCTAGACTTTTTGGAGTTATGGACGTACCGAGAGAATTGCGTATATGGCGGACTTGAAAGATAAATGAGCATCCTAAAAAGTGCTGGGGCATTCTATTTTTTATCTAGTGAGGGTGATGAAACATTGTAAAAAAAAATCAGTATTTTTCAAGAAAACGCAACTGGACGTGAGAGGTATTTCCACTTTTATGCTTGGACAATTTAATATACATGATTTTGCACAAACAATTAATAAGATACAATTAGTTTAAGCATTTGTTGTGAATCACTCAGTCAGAGATGACAGTAAAAAGTTTCTCAATTTCACTTGTTCAATGATAAAAATATCTTTCTTTTCTTCGTGACTCTAAACTTGACATATTAATTTTAAATTAAAATTTTATTTAAGAATTGTATTTCTCGCGTTTTTTATCGAAAGCTTAGACATAATGCAACAAATAAAATTATTTTTAAGAATATAAACCTATTGACATATGTAGGCAAAGAGATCCAGAAAGACTTGGAGCGAGGTGAAGTACGAGGCTTAAACTGAATGCAATGGAGACTCACGTGGACAGTTTCAGGCCACAGTTTAGAAGCGTATTTTGACGTGATAACGTCTTTAAAATCGTTTTAGTCGGGTGACATGTTCAGAAACTTGTGTCACACCAAAACCTCACGAGCGCGATCGCAGGTATAACGAGAGAGAGACGGACCGATCTCCCGTCTCTCTCACTCTAGCGGCATACATAGTCGGGTGACATGTTCAGAAACTTGTGTCACACCAAAACCTCACGAGCGCGATCGCAGGTATAACGAGAGAGAGACGGACCGATCTCCCGTCTCATCTCACTCTAGCGGCATACAAACGAATGGAGATTTTCTCGTGCGGTTAAGTTTTGTAAGAAAAATGTATATCATAGTCGAATAAGTAAACTTGTCATTTTACACCCGAAATTTATCATCAAAAGTGTGAATAAAACGATAGATGTAATTTAAAATTTGAAATCTTCATTAATTCCTTACTTCCCAAAAACTTATATCACCAATAAGACGTTATCACGTAAACATCTCGATCGTAAACCTACTTTACAAACAACCAATATTTTTTTTCATTTCTAACAATATAATTCATTAATATACTTTCCAGGCCTTCCAGAAACCTACCTCATTCAAAGGCTGTAATAAAACCGATGACGTCAGCGCAGACTGATCATACAACGGGTTCCGTATGGCAACCATACCACCGACGGGGCCACTTGGAGTAATGACCCTCTCGTAATCAATGGGTACCGGCACAGCCCCAGCTACTGGAACCGGCGTCACCAACGTCGGCCCGACTGGTGGGGTCAGGGGCAAATTGATTGGCGAATTTGGGCCCACTAGAATATTGGGAGTCTGGCGCTGTATGTGAGTTGGACTGGATTGAATATTGGACATACTGTTGGATCCGACCGGGATGAGGGTTGGAAGCGAATGGGGAATGGAAGGTTGCATGTGGCTCGGCAGGTTCTGTGTTGGTTTCGTGTTGTCGTTGACTGAAATTTAAAAAAACAAATCTGTACTTATTTATGTACACGCGTTAGAAGTTATGCTTCTTTGGCGTAACATAAAAATCTTTTCAAATATTTTAATCTACGTTTGTAGAAAATACGACATTAACAATAGAAAAAACTGAAATGTTGACTATAGCTAACTTCAGGGTGTCGGTTTTTTGTAACGGTGTGCGCGCGCATCGTAATATTTAGTCTCAAAATTTTTCCCTAACGCGCCAAAAGAAGTATAATATCAAAAACATTGTAGCTTTATTGGTCTAGGCCTCAGATTTTCTGTTGGCATCGAACCCAAGACCTCATGGATGATAGTCACACGTCGAAGCCAATAGGCCAACACTGCTTTTCTAATGTTAGATGGAAATTCTTTAATATATAAACTGCTTTTAGGTTAATTGACTTATAAATACCAACCATCTGGGAACAGCTCTTGCTTCAAGTTGGGCAGGAACTCGCCAATCATGTCCCAAGTCAAGTACCAGAGGTCGTTGTAGCCTTCGCCGTTGCTAAAAATCTATAAAAAGAAAAAAACTTATTGGACAGAGAATCTATCTTTTCTTTCCGATGTAAAAAATATTCAGCGATAACAAATAACAAATTAAATCACGTAACTTTAAAAATAGCAAAGAAATATCACGTCACTTTAAAATTCACTTTTATTTGGCTTTTAAATTACGAAGCCTAGAATTTAGTCGCAACACACGAACACGAACGCACACGTATACGTTCAAACGTACATACTCAGATTTTTTATTTTACATAGAAATACATGTCAATCCAGGAATACAGTGTTTTTCTGTTATCTGAATGAATAAGATCTTTAATCTGAACCTTGGATGGGTCACCTTGATACGTTTAGCTTTCGCTAGAGGGCTACAACACGAGGGCACAAATCAAGCGGCGAGCGACAGCGCATATTTCTTACCATAAAAAAATCAGTATAAGCACCTAACTAAAGTAGTATGTCTCTTTTCATCACAGCATAAACACAATTTGTAAGAAAGAGACAAAAGAAACTTACCTTGACAGAATGCATGACGAGGAGCATGTTCTTGAGTGACTCCAGGGCGCCTTCTCTGAGAGGTTCCGCCGAAGCCTGAAGGAGCGATTGCTGAACCCGGACAATCTTCGTCCAAAGCGATGCGAAAGTCGCGCGACCACTGAGCGCTTGTAAGTGTTGGAGGAAGACCTGGAGCCGAAGTGAAATGTATCTTAACACAATGCAATAGAGACGAAATTAAAAGAGTTAATTCAAATAAAGTTATTTTAGTAAAAAAAGGCAGAATATTATTATTGGACTCAAATCAAATTAATTTATTAAGCTATTGCATAGATTTTATCACAGGCTTTGAGCGCGGCGACCGAATAAAGAAATTCCGTAACGAGAAAACCTAACGCACGATGACGTAATATAGGTGCGGCCACGACGCGTTAGAGCGGGACAGAACGCATACTGCGTCTCACATCGGTCTGGCGTGCGTTTTACAGTTGATACCCTAGCTAAATGTTTTGGAGTAAAAAACTTATTTATAAATATACATATACATAATTAAAAATTACGCTTTTTACACGCGAAACACGTGACAAAACGGTCACAGATAACCGATGGGCGATGACGTAGCATGCTTGTAAACAGAGCCATCGCCTGTCTATATCTAACACTGTCTTCGAGTTTACTTTCGTCGAAGACTGATCGAAAAAAAAATTAAGAATAATATTTGTCACGTTAAAAATTGGACGTTAGTTCACGTCTACAGTCATAGGGACGACGCCATTATGATTGGAAATGTATTTTGGCGGGTTCTTAAAATTGTTAATTTATGAAGAAATACCTTTTTGAAAAAAATGTGTGCGTGCAAAGTATACATGTCAGAAGTGGAACTTCTTTGGCAAACTGATTTTAAAGTCTTGTTCATATTTATACAAATCTAAAACTTTAGATTGCCGAGACCTAGAGGTAGGGAAAAGGAAAATATGTTAGGAATTTCATAATTTAATTGTCATTAAAATATTAAGTATCGGAAATTATAACAAATATTTTTCTTGTTTTAAATTGATTTCTTCGGTATAAAAACACGTGGCATTTTAATTTACAATTCGATATTAGAGATTTCAATAAATATTTTTCATAAAATATAAAATATTTCTTTACGAAATTTTGATTTTAAAAATAGAATTTCTATAAGGTAATTTGCCCTTCTCACTCTCTCTCAATCGGTCTCAATCGCTCTCTCCCTTTTCTTCGACAAAAACGCTGCACATCTTCGTGACGCTAATATTATAGAGTTTCATCCGTAAAAATTATACCCTCACGCGCCTAAAGAAGTTTCATTTCAAAAAATAAAAATTAGTACTATTCTCTCCTTTACCTTGCACATGAGCGTGTCCGCCCTAGCAGCGGTCTCGTGTCTGGGCGGCGGCTGAGTGAGCAGAGGAAGCAACACGTAGGAGAAACAGGCTTCCCACCCAACGCCGCCCAAGGACGATAGTGCAGGAGCCAGCAATGCTCGCTGGAGGTACGCTATCGCACTGTTTGACACCTGGAAATCACGGATTTTTATACAGTTAAAACGAAGAACCTGAATAATGTTACAATTAATTTTATAATACATTTGTTTGTAATAATGTTTCTGGGAATACAATGGAGAACAAAAATATGTTACATTTTTTTTTACCTTTTACAGAGATTACTTTAAATTGATAAATAACATGCTTGCTGGTAAAGAAGAGAAAACATTTTAAGCAATAAAATCGTATATACAGAAGGCTGATCACCAACATTAAAAATTTAATAAAGGCACACATCAGAGATAACCCACATTATTTCTGAACAATTGGATATTGGAACACCATGAATCACAACTAACAAAATATTTAAAAAAAATTGTGATCTTTTTTTCATTAGATAAATTAAATGACTATTTATGTATGCCGGTTTCCTTTCACCATACGAGTAGTTAGAACGCATATTGTAATTCCATTGGTGTACAGCCGGGATTCGAACCTACGGTATCAGAGAGACATGAGAGATAGTCGCACAAAACATACCTGTTTCCTTTTATCGGTACAAAACTCAGCAATGCCTTGTAAAAGGGGCTTCCATGCGACCTCCCAAAGGTCGTATTCTTCAGCACCTGAAATAATCATATAAAGATGTGGTAATTTGTAAAATATATAATTATTGGTATAAATGAATTAAAAATTGGATCAAATAGATTAATTTATTTCCAAACCTCTTAAGTAGGGACTGAAGTAACCAACTACATGGATCTCACAATCTTTTCCGGAAGAACTCCGTTCTGAGTTTATTTTACAAGTTATGTTCTATCTCTCTCTTTGAGCGTAAACACAACAAGACAAAAAGAAACAAAAGAGTGTGTTATTTATTAGTCCGGACTGAAGATTACCCTGGATATATCTCTCTCTGATATTCAGCTTTGTTTGTCAATACCAGAAAATATTTAAAAAATCCATCAAATAAAAATAGATGAAACCTACCTTGTCCTTGGTCAGCTTCATCCCTCCACCATTTGAATATTTGCGCCGTCCGACTGTGCAATGTGTGCATTAGGTCGAGGAGCTGAAATATTTTAACTAGTAATAACTAATGTAAGTAACTGCAAAAAGCTATATTGCATTCAGAAATTTCGATAGTTTTAATAAAATTAAGACTTTCTATATTTCAGTTTATTACAAAAAAATATCCGCATTGTAACGCGACAGACTCGCGTTTGTACGTCTACGCACGCGTAAGCACGTACACCGCGATCGCATAATGCGATGTCGGTTGTTGCATTCCTGTATAGCTACACTTTCGGCAGTACAACGCTTCTGAAAGTGCTATGCTTCCTGCAGAGCTACGTTTGCCAAACCAGTCCGAGATGAGCTGGCTTCAGGCGATGATAAGTGAGATTCCATAAAAAAAAGTTGGTGGCATCTGTTAGAAAGATGTCTGCGAGTACGATAGCTCTACAGGTTTTCTGCTCGTGGACCTAGTCTAACTTGACCCCAAGTTAGAAATTAGAACATAAGGGATGCCACACGTCTACGGTGCAACGTTGGTTAACCTATTGTATGTTACATACATACTATATTTTTTTAGATTGTTCATTATCTGTCACGTGTCAAAACTGACATTTAGTTTAATTGTTGTATGTTAGTCTATGGAAAGATGCGAGTTTTGTTTATGGTTTTATTTAAATTATTTCGTATTTACTTAAAATAATTGTTTTGAAGGTACTTTTATGACTATTATGGTAAGATATAGTTAGTTTTTGGTTTATTATTAGTTTTAAATTTTATTGTTTAAGAACTATAATAAATCTATAATTTAGTTTAATTCATCATATGTATTTAATGTAATCAAAATTGTTTCAAGAACAAAAACGCATTTTCTTAAGATAAAATGAATTCAATAAAAAAAATTCTTAACGCGTTCTTACACAGTTGAATTCTAATGACCACATCACGTGAAAATAATAAGCAAATTTTATATCTATCGAGCCACTTCATATCGCCTTATAACACCAATCGGTGATAACATTTCCAAATATTCAAAGCACATAGAAATCAACAAGTGAGGCTCGCCCACCTGAATGCTGACCATGTGGTAGCTGTCCAGCGAATCCTCTTCATCACTGGAATCGCGACCGCGACCCGCTTTACGTCCTGAACGCGATTTGCTCGACTTCCCTGAAAAAGTATTCTACTTGGTGATGCGGCAAACATAACTATGTTTTAATCTTGTCATAAAAACATATTAATCTAGATAAAGCCGCAATTCGTAAATATGTTTGTCCACAAATTCCTTGGAAATTAAGAGTCGCATTGAGACGATCTTCGATTTATAACAGGTATATTCGGACTTAGGTAATAAGTATTTACATCAAAATGGCTACAGCAGTTTTGGATAACACGCGTATTTGGAGAGCATACGTATATTTGCAATAGGGTTTCATTCATATTTCTAGCATATACATATATATATATAGTTTGTTCTGTTAGCAATAGTTATTTATAATAATAATAAATTCAAATCTTACATTTAATAAAGAAAAAAAACTTTACTTAGCCACACATCATATATTTTCCCCCCTAATCAACTTAATAATAATTAAAAAGTTATATTTATATGGAGCCCCGCGGTTAAAATTGCTTCTCCAATAAATTAAAGTTTTACTCTAACCAGCCTCAACTTGCACTTAAATACATACAAAAACGTATATTTTTTTTAAATAGCAGAGAGAAGTCCTCACTTTTATTATAGCAGAGCACACCCCACATACACACCCTCACTTTCACACCATCACACAATACAGCCGAATTATGTACTACTTAGTTAAATATTTTTTGACGTGACAACGTCTAATAAATAATGAACGCTGGCTGCACGTACGGCAAACACGACTCATTGTCCCGTTACGCTAATTGTACGCTTGCGCCGCATCTATCTCTCTTCCACTCGATTGCCTCCGAGGATTCACTCTTGCTTTGTATCCATACAAAATAGTGATAATTCAATATAAATGATTCAACTTTCTACTTAAAAGTATGCAATAATTCCATCAATGTTTTGTTATGACGTTGTCCGTAAATAATTTTATCCTTTTGTTTGTTTTAACCTTTTTGTAATTATTATGTATTTCATCTTTGGCTATATCTTTAGTATAATTGTTTCTTGTTAAATAAATAGATAAATAAATATTTTTATTCGCAAAGTGTGTAACTTTAATTGTTCCATTTTTATTGAATAAATTCAGTAGTACGCTTATATAAGTTCTTGTTCTCCAATCACTTACCTGAGTGTAAAGTAGCTCTGGCCAAGAGCCGTACGGCTTTCACAGCGGCCCGGCAATTGTGGGGTGTGACGTGAGCCACGTCTCTTATGACCAAGGCTAGAGCTTCAGCACAACGAGCTAGCGCCGAGCTACGGTGAGCTCTGAGTGTCACTTGTTCCAACTCCACTTCTACCGCCTCCGTGGTTTTGCCTGCTTCGTTTTTAACCTGAAATGATTCATTGATACTACGTGTTTGCGTATTGTTCCCAGTATTGTATGAGCATATTATTTCACCGTTTATTATATATTCATTCATATTTTTATTTACTAACAATTAACTGATATAAAATGTGATGAGGAGCATGATGTAATGGTTGCAGGTGCCTTGATTTGAGTGGCAGCATCGTACATTTGTACGATGTATTTCCAAACCAATTCGACTTAGGGTTCTTCAAGAAAATAGCCTACAATTCCTAAGGCAACGCACTTGCGATCACTCTAGCAATGTGACTGTCTATGGGCGGTAGTATCACTTAACATCAGGTGAGCCTCCTGCCCGTTTGCCCCGTTATATAAAAAAAATATTGATTGTCTTGTTGGTTCGGTTTGGTATTCGTTGCATCACTATTAAGGACTACATATTTCATTTACTTACGAGTATCCAGCCTTGAGTTTGCGGTGAATGCGACAGCTCGCTGTCAGAGGATCCACTCGTTGGACGTCTCTCCATCTCATCTTCTGATCCATCCGAACGACTAGATACTGTAAATAACATACTTATTAATTATAGAATGCATTTAAAACATTTACTTAGGTACATAATAATTATTTTGGATTGATATTTAATAGGTAAAGATGGCTTATTTTAACCTTACACTTAAATAGATGAACATATGTATTTGTCCCATCTTAATTATTATATTTTATAGTGTCCAGACTTCACTGGACATTTATTGTTTAGAAATATTTAGAGCCATGTTTTAAGATCGGTGGCGGTTGTTGTTCAAATATATGTTAAATGAAACTCTTTCTTTGAAGCTGGGTGTTAACTTGCTTTAATCGTTTAGTACATAAGCTTACAACTAATACAAAATCAGGGGTAGTAGGGTTGCGACGCTGGATTAACATTAAACTATCTGGAGTTATTTAAGGGTTCTTAAATCTAAATGATTTCTAGAGCGTCGCATAAAATATGGACACTTAAATAACAAAATGGACTGGACCTACTGGAAGGAGATGTATAGGACGACAAAAGAATAGATGGACAGATGACGTTATAGAACTAGCGGGAAAAACTGGATGAATGTTGCTCAAGATTAAGAGAAATGAAAATATGGAGCAGGCAGAGCAGGCAGAGCAGCTTAACCCAAACAAAAACTTGACCTCTAAAAAGAACTTAAAATCTAACTTAAATTTTTTAGAACTTATACAAGTAATATTTATGTTAAAATCGCCAAGAATCACGATTTTAGCGGTCTGAACCCTTTCGAGCTGGGAATCTGTATCTGTTTGGATATGCTCGATGAGTCGGTCAGTTTCTACGCTTCCGCTATGGGACCTATACTGGTACGTGTAGAATCGCGGATGGTCATCGCAGTCTACGCATAACCAGAGGTTTGATAGGTCCGTTCTTTGAAGATCTTGAGGCGGCAAAAATCCTCACGTACACGCAAACTGTGAAATCCTTCACAGAGGCATATGAGTTATAGAACCTTTTTCTTTACCTAATAAACTACTAACTACGAACCTAAATGAACCTTTTCTAAGTTAAGATTCAGTTACATTAACTCTCAAAACGATTGCCGCTGTAATTCAATAAAGTAATTGACCATGACCTGACATATCAATTAATGATGCTGATTATATATTACCAAATTTATAATTGATAGCTCACGGACACATATACCTAGATATAAAAAATATCTTTAATGAATTATCGGTATCTTACTTTATTAACTAGGTATATGTTATGTGTAATTAAATTTATTTTTGTTTTAAAAAAATCGAACCTACAACCAGGCAATACTGCTTTTACATGTATGTAATTTCATTTAAGCACAAATTGGCACGCCATTATGTGTGGCTGAACATGCGTACATTATATTGTACTCCCATACCATAACATCTTTGTACCCCATATTCTTGCAAATATATTATTATTATAAATGTTACTAAAACATGCAGAAATCTATCTTTCTCAAAAAAGAAATCATGAATTTACTAAATAACTTATAATAATTTATAACCGAATATTTTCAGGCATATTTTAACTTAACTCCAAAAAGTGGCTTATCAATCCTAACCAAGCCAACCAAGGTTAACCTTAACCTATTTTGACTCTAATCAAATAATCTAAAACCTAATAGTTAAGGTTAAATAGTTAAATGATAAGATTAACTAAATAGTATATAATTAGTAGATTTTTGTTGACTTTTCAGAGAACCACCATGAAGATTCTACTAGTCGCCATCAGTTTAGCTCTGTGCTACGCAGAGGAACCATTCCCAATAACTTTGGACTACCATGAGACCATTGGTATACCAAAGGCTAATCTTATAAGACTGGCTGAAGAGGGAATTGACTTCGACGGTAGCAGGATCGTTGGTGGTACACCTGCTCGGCTAGGAGAACACCCTCATTTGGTAAGATTTTATTAAACTATATAGTTATTATTATTATTATTAAAGCTTTATTTAATCCATACATACAACAATTGTTAGTTTATATTCCTTAATATTTTATTAGTATTAGTTAGGTTAGTAAGTTTTAACAAAATTTAAGTTAGTTATTTAAGTTAGTTTATTATTTTTTATATCTGGTTTTTGTATGGCCCCTTTTAGGGTAAAAGCCTCCTCCATAATTTTCCATTTTTCTTTGTTTTGCGCAACATCCATCCAGTTTTCCCCCGCTAGTTCTACAATGTCATCTGTCCATCTTTCCCTTAGTCGTCCTATACGTCTCTTTCCAGTAGGTCCAGTCCATTTTGTTATTTCTAGTGTCCATCTTTTATCCCGCGCTCTAGCAATATGACCTGCCCATTTCCATTTTAGCCTTAGAGCTTGTTCAAGTGCATCTGTAAGTTTGGTTTTTTTACGGATTTCAACATTTTTTATTTTGTTTATTCTCCTTAACATTAGGATAGGGGCCGTTCAAATACGTAAGCAGATTTACTGCAATTAATCCCCCTCCCCCCTACGTCCTCTTGTCAGCAAAAATAAGCAAAGCTCTCAAAAATAATAGTACATAAACGTATTAATTTTTTGTATTCAATGCATTTCGTTGTTAAGCATAGAGCACAATGTGTAAAAATTAAATAGTTGCTGTTGACGTAATCATCAAATAAACAAAGAACCACCCTTATAGTGGTTAAGTAATACTTGAACGGCCCCTAACTATTTTCCTTCTGACATTCGTCATTTCCCCCTATTATTTAAAGAAAAGGATTTCTTTTGGATTCTGTACTAAATATTCTCTACTCCTGCTTGTGATTGCATCAATCTAGATTAGTGTTAGCATGAATAAGACAAAAAGTCAATCGGTAGAAACAATCTTCTACTGATTTTGATTATTGACTTTGGGAGAAATTTTATTCTCTCTTTTTAATCGGTAGCTCATCGAGGTCAGTAAGGAGACGTCTGGACCGGACTATCTGTCACCTATTCCAGCCCAGCACCTCTCATATTACCGATTTTACAATAGAAAACGTCAAAGTTAAAAATACGAGTCAAATCAAATTCGTTCCTGGTGTTTAGAACTCGGCTCTATTGTTTACAAACAGCAATAATACACAATTAAATTCAATTTATAAATTTTATTATACTTTTAGGCGGGCCTCTTAATAACCCTAATAGATGGCCGACAATCTGTCTGTGGCTCGTCCCTCATAAGTAGCACACGGCTTGTGACAGCCGCTCATTGCTGGACAGACGGCCGTGTCCAGGCCTCATTCATCACAGTGGTCCTGGGTTCTATTCGTTTGTTTTCTGGCGGTACTCGAATCGACACCAAAAATGTTGAATCTCACTCAGGGTACAACACGCAGAACCTAAATAACGATGTTGCAATCATCAGCGTGGAGCCTGTCCAATTCAGCAGTAAGTTTGTTAAGACCAGAAATATGCTTTATAATTTCAAAATCTTTAAATAAAAATATAGATACATAATAATTGAGAAAGGAGTAATAACGATATTCCTTGTAATTCATCAAATACTGAGCCGAGTCTTCAGAAAGCGCTTTAGTACTTAAATAATGTGTATTTTCAAACGCTGATTTACTTAATAATTAAGAAAAGGAAAGGGATTTTATTGTAATTTAATAAGTCGTCAAAATACATTTCTACTTTTACCCTTAAGAAATGTCATTTCTAATAATCTTTCTGTGAGTATATCACCAGTAAAAGTGGTTCCATGGTTTAGGCTCTCCGAGACAACAAAATATATCTATTTACAGACTCAATAAGCCCGATAAAGTTGGCAACTGGATCCAACTTATATGTGGGTGTCTTTGCCACCGCCGCTGGGTTCGGAAAGACTAGTGACTGTAAGTTCTGATAAACTAGAAAATAAATCTTTGATATTAAGTATAAAAAAAATGGTGCGTGTACTTATGTACGCGCGTAAGAAGTTATACTTCTTTGGCTTTCTTTATTTTTTTTACATATTAAATAATTACCTAATAATCAATATTAAGCGTTAATAATTTAACAATATTTAATATTTAGTATATTATTCAATTTTTAATTAATATAAATAATAATTATTAGTATATTATATTATTAATTCAATTTAATAACTAGATATGTTTCATAACCTTTTAACTAAGTATAAATAGGTCTTTGTGAAAAAGCATTGCTAAATTTCTTTAAAAAAATAATTAAAACTGCTTTATTTGTTTAAAAGGTACTGAAAGTAGATTGTCTTATTCCCATCTTGCTCGCGCACGCTCGGCGCCCATACTGAATTTTGTGTCACGGTGCGCGCGCATCGTAAAATTTCACTCTCATAAATTTTTCATAACGCGCGTAAAGAAGTATAACTTCAAAAAGAAATAAGAGCCGTGTGGTGTGCTTTAAGACTGATAATAAATAATAGATTTGTGTGTTATTTGTTAAATTACTTCTATTTATTCATTGTTGTTGTTTCTTGTTTTATTTTTTGTGTTGTGTATATATTTTTTTACTTGTAACAGAAATAAGGATTCTATAACTACATATAATATACATTCGGATGAAAGAAATATTAATGAGATCACTTTAATATGTGATTACAGAATTCACACGTGTAGATCTTATGTTTTACATATTTCGTAAGTGATTGATTATCTTCGATTTAACATGTGTGATGTTTATGAACATATTTTTTATTCATTTAGGGACCATTATATATACCGTGGCGTTATATAGTATATCTTTAATTAAATATATAAAATCTTTAACAATCCAACAGGGAGCTCCGTGAGTCAAACACAGAACCAAGTCAGTCTCCAAGTCATAACGAACCAGGCCTGCGCCTCTACATATGGGAGCAGTGTCGTCGTGTCTTCGACAATTTGTATTAGTGGTACCGGTGGTAGAAGTACCTGCGGTGGTGATTCTGGTGGTCCACTAATCATTGGTAGCGGAGATGACCGAGAACTGGTAAGATTTAGTATTAATGTTCTCGTTTTCGTTATGTCAACATTTAATTCAATTTGAGATTTTAAACGTGCTTTCTATGTAATGAAAATACATTCTGCTTAAATAGGGCACAATAACCTATGCAAAACTCTAGAATCTACGATTTATTTCTTTTTCAATCTTAAATAGTGTTTTGTATTATAATAATGTAGTTTTTCCACACCAAATTTGTATTTTCTTCTGCCTATTCATTTTTTACTATATTAAAATATTTGCCGTAATTGATTTCATTGACTGATATATATTTTATCAATCAATGAAATCAATTGATTGATTATAGTTATTAATCGATGAACACCGGTTGCACACACGAAAAAGCATGACTCATTGTCCCGTTACGCTCATTGTACGCTTGCACCGCATCTATCTCTCTTCCACTCGTTGTATGCAACCATTTCACCAATGTTTTGCTATGTCGTTGTCACGTTAAACTATCGTCCGTAAACCGAGTTTACAGGCAACAGTATACTTAGCCTCCTTTTTTTTAAATTTCAGATTGGTATCGTATCATTCGGTTCATCACGAGGATGTCAATGGGGATTCCCGGCTGGATTTGCTCGGGTCACCTCCTTCGCATCATGGATTCAAGCACGCATGTAAAATGGACTGATTTCTCAAACAAACAATATATTTCTTAACAAAACCAAGTTTATTTATTTACATATAACTACTTTATGCCACCAGCTAGTTTCGATCTAAATGACATCGTGTCTTATTATATAAGGTGCAAATTCATCGTGGATTTTTGCATAGTCTTTAAAATCACTTGTTGGACCACATCCGGTTTTAAGGTTGTATTTTTAAATCATAATTAGCAACAACTTTATTTTTTAGTGCGTTATGCTAATGTGTAAGTCTGCTAGGGATAAAAAAAGTATAACCGGATAACCGGGTAACTAAGCCGGTAGAAGGCTATGGTTGTGGAAATTCATAGAATAAAATATGAACGAAAAATTTCCCTCAGTTTTATAAAAAGCTTGACCTTATAATAATAATTTATTTGCAAGAATATGGTACAAAAATGTGATGGTGGTAAAATTTAAAGTTCGCACATCTGCCACACATAATGGCGTGCAAATTTGTCTTTAGAGGAATAGAGGTTACAATTATATTATACAATTAATATTAATCACGCAAATAATCATTAATAGAAAGATCTTTGAATTAAATAAAGTATATGCCTGAATACTTAAAGTAGTAATTAGACTTAACCCGTGTGCACAATTTTTAACATAAATTTACGAATAGTTTAAATAAGTTAAAAAGGGTAAAACTAAAGTTAATTAAATATAAGAAACAACCATAGAAGTCAAAGATGACAACTGATTTTCATGGTTGACTAAGTTTTGGTCCGCTCTCTTCAACAAATCTAAGCTTATATTTTGTTTTGGATGTTTTTGGGTATATCGCGGTCATACATACAAAGGTTTTTATTAATGCATTCTTTGGCATGATCTGACATAGACCTCTGGGCCGTGCTAAAAGAAATAGTTCGTCATAGAAAAAAATTGACTCACCGGAAGGCATAGACGCATCTCGGGGCCAGGCACCAGCTCCAGCAGCACTGAGTATGGAAAGTAAGGCCGACCATTCAGCTCCACTGTGAATGTTCTGTGCTGACGTCTTCACGATTTCGTATACGCCACACGATATCTACAACATATATCGTATAAGTAATATATATTCATTAGTCTGAAGATATTATATAAATTGAATTATATTAGAATACAGTTCCGGCTTCTACATATAGACTATGTTACACAGGGGAATTATATAGCATTCTTACCGATATCCATTGAGCATTCAGATAAACGATCTAAGGTCCGGATATCTATAGTTTCCCCCCTGATGCTTTGAAATCAAGTTTCCTTTAGCTATTATAATTTAATTTCTTTTATCTGTATGTGTATGTTATCTTTGTCTATGTGCTTGTCACAGTAAAAAAAATATAGTGATCGTCTTTTACCAATGTATCAATGCCGAACGTTGGCTAGCTTTGAATGAATGTAAAAAAATATCATGAGAGAATATTTTAATATATTCAATAGTTTTTATAACACACAGAAGAATACAAATCCAGTCTTTTTATAAACAAATGAATATAAAAAGCTGAGTTCTTCACGGATTGAAGGCAAAGGCGTGTTCTTGGACACTTTATTTGCATTATATATTTTTTTAGAAGTAGGTTAATAATGTATAGTCTGGCAACACAGAATGTCATTGAATTTCTTAGGTTAGTATGATTTACTTATTTTATCCTGGAAAATATATGTACTTAGATATTTTTTGGAAAACACACAGCTTTAATAGTATCATAGACAATGTTAGACATTTTATTATCTTTTAAAATTCTCGATAGAATTACAAATATGTAGTATTAAGCTGACGGTCCTCCCCATGCTTTAAATTTTTTTTTTATATAGAACGGGGGGCAAACGTTACGTGCTTCTCCACTACGGTTTTTAACGGGCCGATAACTTGCTAGATCGGAACGCGGTGTTTTATCGGTCCAAGTATATCCAAGAGGTTATAAATTATTATTCATAGGTTTATTCATTTATAGTTATATTATATCATTAAGTATTTTTAGAAGTAGGTTAATAATGTATAGTCTGGCAACACAGAATGTCATTGAATTTCTTAGGTTAGTATGATTTACTTATTTTTATTTCTACAATTACTTTTTTTTTCTATTATATATTTTTTCCGAATAGTTAAGGTATAATAGCCTAAATTTTGTTGAATTCGATAGAATATTTCGTTTCTTTCGCAGGATTTGATTATTCCGACTAAAGTTGTGTTTTATAATAAATATAGTTTTAGTTTTCCATGCAATGCTAGTCATTTTAAGTATCAATAGTATAAGACTAAATACGTATAGTATTTAATTTCATATAAATACAATTACTATCAATGTAAAAAATAATAAAGTAAAATCAAGTATCAAGTAAGTTTAATCCACAAAATATATTAAACTTTTAGGAATACCATACTAATTTTTTTTGAATTTGCCAAGTTTTACGTTATCTTCTTTCATTAGCTAGACTCTATCAATGTAAACGATTTTTGTTTTATTTCAACACATAAACTCACAATGGAAAGATTTTAATTAAATTAATTGATTGCGAAATACTAAATTGCGTAGGATGTAGATATATGTGTGTGTGTAATGCCGCGTACTAGGAGTAATAAAATCTTTAAGATATTAGGACCTGAGAGCTCAACTTACCACATCAGCCTGCTGGTAGAAGAGTTTATATGGCAAACGGAACAGCAGTTGCAGGTGTAGCAGAACTGTGGGCGCGCATAACTCGCATCGCATCAACCTCGCAGCTGTTCGTAGAAGTGCTGTTAATACGCGGGTCAACGCGTAGTTACCGCGACTGGCTGCCCAGAATACCACTCGTTCTAAATGGGGACCGGACTCCTCCCATACGGCCAGGAGACGGTCGCTGGAAGAGACAGTTTTATGGGTTTAGCCGGGGCCTTTTAAATGTATCTGTTTAGTATAAATATAAGAGATAGAAAAGTAAGGTATACATTAAGATGATAGTTATCCTATCTTAAGTTAGAACACACTGCACTTGGTGTGCAAATTTGATTGAAGTCGGTTCGGTAGTTTAGGAGTCCATAGCGGACAAAAAAAGTGACGCGTAATTTATATAATAACTAGCAGACCGGCCAAGCGTTGCTGTGGCTAAGGTTTGAGTTATATTACATAGTAGTAACCTATTCAAGGGAAACGGTAGGAGAACACCAGTCATGGGGACCACCATGCTTTTTTGGTGGTTATGCCATTAAATTGTAGAAACGTTGGTACTTTCAACACAGCGCCCTCTGTTAGAATTGTGACTATCAAATAATAAACAAATATTTCGCAATAAAATAATATTGCGAGTATAAATTGAGAAGTAAGCTATCCTATCTTTTAAGTGGGATCAAACTGCACACGGTGTGCAAATTTGATTGATATCGGTTCGGTAGTTTAGGAGTCCATAGCGGACAAAAAAAGTGACGCGTAATTTATATAATAACTAGCAGACCGGCCAAGCGTTGCTGTGGCTAAGGTTTGAGTTATATTACATAGTAGTAACCTATTCAAGGGAAACGGTAGGAGAACACCAGTCATGGGGACCACCATGCTTTTTTGGTGGTTATGCCATTAAATTGTAGAAACGTTGGTACTTTCAACACAGCGCCCTCTGTTAGAATTGTGACTATCAAATAATAAACAAATATTTCGCAATAAAATAATATTGCGAGTATAAATTGAGAAGTAAGCTATCCTATCTTTTAAGTGGGATCAAACTGCACACGGTGTGCAAATTTGATTGATATCGGTTCGGTAGTTTAGGAGTCCATAGCGGACAAAAAAAGTGACGCGTAATTTATATAATAACTAGCAGACCGGCCAAGCGTTGCTGTGGCTAAGGTTTGAGTTATATTACATAGTAGTAACCTATTCAAGGGAAACGGTAGGAGAACACCAGTCATGGGGACCACCATGCTTTTTTGGTGGTTATGCCATTAAATTGTAGCATATGTGAAACGTTGGTACTTTCAACACAGCGCCATCTGTTAGAATTGTATCAAATAATAAACAAATATTTCGCAATAAAATAATATTGCGAGTATAAATTGAGAAGTAAGCTATCCTATCTTTTAAGTGGGATCAAACTGCACACGGTGTGCAAATTTGATTGATATCGGTTCGGTAGTTTAGGAGTCCATAGCGGACCAACAACGTGACACGTAATTTATATATATTAAGATAGATTGTTCCCAACACTCACCGATTCTGGATGAGCGTCTGACCCAACAGCTCGAAGAAGAATATCGTGATATCTTCCAACTGCGGATTCAGCTGTAAACTGTCGGAATCCGCTGGAGTTCCCACCGTTATCATTGCGTGAATTAGCTCCTGGAAAATATATATAATGTACACGACTGTAGGTTCCTTAGATACTTTTAGGAAACCACAGAGCTTTAATAATATCATAGACAATGTTAGACTTTATTATCTTTTAAAATTCTCGATAACCAAGCAATTGTTTTTATTGTTACAAAACTAGAATTACAAATATGTAGTATTAAGCTGACGGTCTTCCCCATGCTTTAAATTTTTTTTTATAGAACAGGGGGCAAACGGGCAGGAGGCTCACCTGGTGTTAAGTGGTACCGCCGCCCATGGACACTCAATGCCAGAGGGCTCGCGAGTGCGTTGCCGGCCTTTTAAGAATTGGTACCCTCTTTTCTTGAAGGACCCTAAGTCGAATTGGTTCGGAAATACTTCAGTGGGCAGCTGGTTCCACATAGTGGTGGTGCGCGGCAAAGAAGTAGAGTTAGAAAACGCTCAGTTGTGGAACGACGTACGTCGAGGTGATACGGATGGTATTTTGTATTTTGCCTTGACGTCCGATGATGAAACTCAGCTTTTATGTTCCACATAGTGGTGGTGCGCGGCAAAGAAGTAGAGTTAGAAAACGCTCAGTTGTGGAACGACGTACGTCGAGGTGATACGGATGGTATTTTGTATTTTGCCTTGACGTCCGATGATGAAACTCAGCTTTTATGTTCCACATAGTGGTGGTGCGCGGCAAAAACTGCCTTGAAAAACGCTCAGTTGTGGAACGGTGCTCAATTGTGCCACAACGTCCGATGATGAAACTCAGCTGCAGGTATTAATCCGAACAACTCCTCTGAACACTCTCCATGGTAAATGCGGTAGAAGATACAGAGTGACCCCACATCTCTCAAAATATCGGCGTATACTATATAAAAATATGTTACCATGTATTTTTAAATTCTTAATATTTTTATCCTGGATCAACGGGGATGCTTTAAATAATAGATAATGTTATTTTCACTCTGTATTTAACATCACGAAGAAATGCTTATAATTAAATGGAATTGCTTAGTGCCTGCGTCTGGCAATACTCTTGCGGCTTAACTACAACGATTTAGGAAATCGCCGCTCTTGTAAAACTATAAAAGCAAAATGTACAGCGTTTGCAAAAGGCGATTTTTAATTTTTTTTTAATTTCTCTGTAAAGTTTTGGAATTAAATTCAAAAGAGTTTGCAGCGGGAGTGGTGATATGGTTTAAATTGTTATTTTCTCTAACTCTACATATAATTCAGTTGCGATAATTGCATGTTAAAAAACTACCTGTAAGCTCTCGACAGGCAAAAACTTCGTCTCCGATACTAGAAGACCCGGGAAGTTGCAGGACCCCACACATTCCATTGCTGCGTCTATCAAGGCTTTCTCGTGGGGTGTTGGAGCACGAATACCTATAAAAATAATTGTTTAAATGTGTATTTCATTAATTAAGATAGACAGATAGCGATTAAAAAGAATAGCGGACAGTTCCTTGCCAGTTCTTCTTGCCCTCAATCTAAATCCCGAACAATTTAACATTTTTTCCGTTGACGGTTATAAGTGAACTTGGTTACCAAAATGAATAGTTGTTTTGACTTTGAGAGACAAACCGACATTTGGAAGTCCTTTTCGAGTTTTAATTTTGATATAAAAATTTATTGTAAGTATTTTTTTTGGTAATGGCAAGTAATTTTGACGTTAAAAATTTATTGTAAGTATTTTTTTTGGTAATGGCAAGTAATTTTGACGTTAAAAATTTATTGTAAGTAATTCTTTTGTAATGGCAAGTAATTTTGACGTAAAAATTTATTGTATTTTTTTTGTAATGGCAAGTAATTTTGACGTTAAAAATTTATTGTAAGTAATTTTTTTGGTAATGTAAGTAATGTTGACGTTCAAAATGTATTGTAAGTAAGTTTTTTGGTAATGGCAAGTAATTTTATTGTAAAAATTTATTGTCAGTAATTTTTTTGGTAATGGCAAGTAATTTTGACGTAAAAATTTATTGTAAGTAATTTTTTTGGTAATGGCAAGTATATTTGACGTAAAAATTTATTGTATTTTTTTGTAATGGCAAGTAATTTTGACATAAAAATTTATTGTAAGTAATTTTTTTGGTAATGGCAAGTAATTTTGACGTTAAAAATTTATTGTAAGTAATTTTTTTGTAATGGCAAGTAATTTTGACGTTAAAAATTTATTGTAAGTAATTTTTTTGGTAATGTCAAGTAATGTTGACGTTCAAAATGTATTGTAAGTAAGTTTTTTGGTAATGGCAAGTAATTTTGACGTAAAAATTTATTGTAAGTAATTTTTTCGGGTAATGACAAATAAAAGGGGCGTTAAATTAACTACTATTATAGCAACACTTAGTTATAGTCTATACACGATTATAGCAACACTTTGTATAGTCTATAAGTCATACACGTGTAAATTGACATGACATTTGACACATTTATAGAGTTCAGAGTGAGACTCAGACTTCGGAGAATTTTTTTTTTTATCAAAGAAAATTGGAGTTCTAGTAATTTCTTTATAAAACCTTACCAGATTCCCCGAGCGCTATGTACGAGTAGATACTAGAGAGTAGACCGCTTTCTGATCCACGAGCCGCTTCCCGTACTAAAGACACAGTTCCAGTAGACGACAGGTAGTCTTCTGCTTCTACTAAACACTGGGAAAACCAACATTTTTAGAAGAAAATTCAATAATCTGGTCGAGTATACATCAGTTTCTGTGGAAAACATGTTCTTATATATTTACTAGCTGACCCGGCAAACGTTGTTTTGCCATGTAAATTATTTCTAGGAAACATGTTTTTAGTTCAATAAAAATAAGTATCTACTATAATAATAAAATGGGGTTGATCGTAGAGGAGAGAAAATTAGGGGAAAATTATATGTATTTTTGTATGCTGTATCATAAAAAAATAAAAACAAAAAATTTTGGGGTCCCCTTATCACTTAGGGGTTTGAAAAAAATAGTAGCCGATTCTCAGACTTACTGCATAAAAAAATCATACGAATCGGTCAAGCCGTTTCGAGGAACGAACATTGTGACACGAGAATTTTCAACGTCAAGTTTTTGATCCGTATCATACATATAGAATAATATTCATAAATATTAAATCAGTCTTTCAAATCAGTCGTCTCTTTCTTTCGAATTGTGTTAACGCTGTGTAGAAAAGAGACAGATGTAGATACTGAAAACAGTATTTTGGTTTATGAAATTGCGTGCGTTTGAGCATTAGGATGACAAGTCTTAATACAACCTGTCAGGCACAGAAGACTTATCACCTACTATAAAATATAAATAAGAAAAAAAATACAGTTATTTGTGGACATGACCATGAAAATTACCTTAGGCAATAATCGTCCTATATACAACGTATTAGTGATCTCCAATAGATGTCGCCAACTCGTGCGCACGCACTCGGCGTGTTGGGCCCAAACTGCGCACGCGCGACGCAACGCCAACTGCGCTTTACTTGATTGGCCGAGAGATACCCCTGTTAAGTTTTATTCAAAATAAATAGTTAATTTTAATTTCTATCTTTATTTATCGAATTAACCTCTATGAATGGGACTTTCAAAACCTGGTTAAATGAGATTTGACTGTAGGATCTTGACGATGTATATAAATCCTCTGTATAAGTGAGACAATTTATCAGATTTTGACAGATTACGAAGTGTACAAACATTAGAATTTCTTGTCGGTGTCTCAGGTTTTTATGTAAGGTAATGAAATTGTACAAAATATACAAACGTAAATATAACACATTATTACACAAACACATTATTATACAATTATAAACCTGTCAAATTGGAAAACTGGATAAGTGAAAACCTCTTCAAATGGTATCAATTCCTTGGTCCCTTGAAATCCTTATTAATCAGGTTTATTTTCTAGAGAGTGGCGGAGTGTTTATTGCCAGTTCTTCTCTTCCGTTCTACTTTCATACATATTTTTCTTGACCGTCATAAGTGTCCATTGTGTTAGGGAGCGTTCAAGTATTACGTAATGAATTTGGGGAGTCTTTTTGTAAAACGTAACGATGCGGGCGGGGATTGAATTACGTGTTATTGTAAATATTCTTTTCGACTTTCCAGTACTTTAGACCACATAATGGTAACTTTTAGGTATAAAGTGTTACTGGGTGGTCACGAAACATTTTACTATTGGGTACAGAAAAACGTTACGGCACGTCACATGGGAAGTCAAGAATATCCAAAAATTCTGTGACGTCATCATGTCAACTACCAACAACCACTAAATAACCGCTTGAAACTTACCAACAGCAATATATGAAGCGTGCTGAGGACTCAAGAGTCCCGTGAACTTGCAAAGAGTCAGCAGCAAGGTATCCAGGGTCAAAGTCTCTGCCGGCAGTCTTGCTACCAACGCCGCACATCTCTCTAACCCGTTGAGAGATATCAGCGCACTACAATCGCGGGCATTCGACTCTATCTCTTCCACTGTTGGTGGTGTTGAGCGTTCGAACGCTGCTGATAAGGCTGTTACCTGAAATTGTGCGTTATGCTTTTTATATTTTTAATCAGAACTTGAGTAATTTTCACTTTATATAATTTTTTAAATATCAACGTATCATTCGCTCGAACGGTGAAGGAAAACATCGTGAGGATACCGGCTTGCCTTATACCCAAAAAAGTCGACGGCGTGTCTAAAGGTGCGTACAGACTATATAACATAACATGTTATACAACATTGCTATACAACATGTTTCAGATAATGTGGACACTGAATGTTATAAAACATGTTATAATAACATGTTATTGATATGTATGCTAGGTCGAACCCAGCATCTACGTTTTTTTGTTTTTCTTTTGTTATTTAAAATGGTTATATAACATTGTTATATTGCATTGTTATTCTAATGTGTACAGTATTGTTTTATGTTAAAATGTTGAATAACAAGGTTACATAATGTGGACATGTTATAAAACACAAGTTATATAACATGTTACATAGTCTGTACGCACCCTTAGGCACCGGAGGTTCTATTTTTTGGAGATATATATAGAGATTTTAACCAATACAGCATTAATTCTATCCAATTCCAATACCTTAAATACATTGTTGATAATATAGATCTATATGGCCCTTTACAGTATATGATTTAAATGAATATTTTCAGAGGCCGCGGTTCTCCCTATAGCACTTTGAATTTAGTATCAGCATTGCACCCATGCGAAGCCAGGGCGGTTAGCTAGTAACAAAAAAAGTGTGTGTGTACAAAGTACACATGTCACGAGTGAAAGTTTTGTGGCAAACTAATCTTTAAGTGTTGTTCATATTTATACAAATCTAAAAGTTAAAGTAGATTTCCGATACTTAGAGGGACGGAAAAAGGAAGAAATGTTAGGAATTTAATGAATTTAATTGTCATTAAAATATTAAGTGTCGAATAATAAATAATAAAAAATGTGACGGTAATTTTTTTTTCCAACACCGATAAAGAAGTTTGACTTCAAAAAGCAACATGGCGCGTAACCGAAAAACGTGACGATTTGCTACAAAATTTCTCCCATACGTCGATAAAGAAGTTTCACTTCAATAAATCAATAAGCTTCCATTATAAATTTCCTATGAATCACAAAATATCTTACAGCAGGTGGACACACAATGGGCAGCAACCTCGCATGATGCGGATGAAAAGGTGGAATCAGGCGAAATATCGCAGCGGGAGTCTTTCCTCTTCTCTGAAGGACTCTCCATAAATACGCGTCACGGACTGGACCTACTCGTTCCGCTGGCATTACCATCTCTTCATTTCTGAAATACAAAATCGTCTACGTACAAACGCGTGCGTATTACTTTTTATGTTCGCTGACAGTCTCGTTTCGTGCCCTACATTGTATGTAATGTACAACCCTTGTTCTTGGTCTCATGTGCCTGTATCGTGTCGATTTTTGAGTTTAGGAAACTCAACCCTTGAATAATTTAAAATATTTAGTTCTCGGAATAACTTTATCAGGGTATGACGTCATGGATACTAATAGTTTAGTATCATATCTATTTATTTATAAAAGCATACCAACACTCGGCACACCGATAGGTACAAAAAAAAACAATATTTACACTCTTACATCCACATCTGGCGAATATGGCGCAGCTCGCGAGCTGTAAATTAGCGGCACATTCTACTGATGTGGACGCACCTTAAATACACGAAGAGATAAAAGAAAATCGATTTCGAAGTATGAGAGGTGCAATTATGGATATCCAGACCTACCTCGATTATCAGAATGCTGAAGATTAGCAGAAGATTGTCGTGCTTACCCCAATCTGGATTTAAATATCACTTAATCAATTAAGTTACGCCAAATAACTTACTTGATAGAGTGGAACACCTCTTTCAACATGTCAGTAGGAAAATCTCCTGAACCATTACACCCACGAAGATTCCTGACAAAATCCTCTTGAGTCATTGGAACGTTGAGTTTCTTCGCGTTGTGATTGTGTTGGTCCATGTTGAGCATTATGACTGCGTACGCGAGTCGGAAAGCCGCGTCCGTGTTCGCGAACGGACATCCGTTCGTTGTCTGTAAATTATTTTTTTAATTTTAACAGGTGAAAATTTATTGAGGGAAACACAGAACCTAAAATATGATCAATGATAGAAATGCCGAAATATGAAATTTCCAACAAATTGATTACAACCCCTAGATTACACATTTATAATTAAACTAGATGATCCCGTGAACTTTGTTTCACCAACATAATATATGTGTCAAAACATTTAAAACAGACCAAAGAGATTGGACCTCATACAGCATACAACATACGAATACCATGAAACACATATTTCTGAAAGCATCTACAAATAAATGGCAACCAGGTGACAATTTTTTATTTCTAAAAAGAATCTTATTTCCCAACTAAGAACAGTTATTATTGAAAAATTTACGTTTTTTTTATTTAATTGTTATTTACGTTTCCCACCGTTTAAACCTTCCCTGAACTTACACAAATCTTTCAAAATCATAATTATCCAAATCGGTCCAGCCGTTCTCGAGATTTAGCGAGGCTAACGAGCAGCAATTAATTTTTATATATGTAGATTCGTTTTAGCTACACCATATTTAATATGATATTCTCCTAGTCAAAAGACATCCAGAGGTTACGTTACGTAATACGTTAGGTACGTACGTACGTTCCGTACTTAGGAATATTTTTTTACAATACAAACGACGACTCATTGGTCTAGTGGTTAGTACCCCTGACTGCGAATCCATGGGTCCCGGGTTCGATCCCCGGCTGAGACAAACATCGATGTGATGAGCATTTGGTGTTGTGCTTAGGTCTTGTGTGTTTAAATATGTATTTATATTATGTCTATCTATCTATAATATGTATGTATATCCGTTGCCTAGTACCCATAACACAAGCTTCACCAGCTTAGCATGGGACTAGGTCAATTGGTGTGAATTGTCTTAAAAAAAAAACTCTTATTACAATGTAAGAGATACACTGGTCTAACTCATGAAATCTAAACAAGTTTCGATGAACTTGAGGCTAGTCGAGAATTTTAGTAAAATTAAAAGTTAAAGAATAAAGAATTACAAATAAAATGTTTTTCCTACTTAAGACAAGCACAACTTACATGCCATCGTTCAGCGAACTTCTCCATAACGAGGAATATAAGCGGGGCCTCACCCGGCAGTCTAAACGTCTCTAGGTACAACCGCAAAGCTTGCTCAATTCGCAGCTGAGAATAATCAAAACTGTCCGCAAATGCTGTTAATACGCTCGGTCCGTCGTCATCTTCGCCTCTGGACGAACGTTTGCATATATATTCACCTTAAAACAATTATATTTAAAAAATATTAAGAGATTTCTGTATCTGTTTCGTGGTCATTTGTGACTAATAGGCAAGAGTTGCCTTCTGTGCCTGACACACACCGTCGACTGGGCCAGGTGAGTTGTTGTCTGTCACATTTAATTTAATAAACAATTCTCGGGCCTCGGCTTAGCGTAGAAAAAGGACAAATAATATGAATGATATAAAAAGATAATACACTTCTTGATTCAAATATTTAATTTTTTTATGTTATATTGTTATTTGTATTATCACCGTTTTATTCTTATTTTTATTTACGTAAATTTGTTTGTTGTATCATGCATTTGTTGTAATTTGTGGTCCAATAAAAAAAAATATATGTCAAGTGATAAAGCAATCGAACTTTGGTGTAAACGGGTGAAAAAATATGGGAACAAATAAAACACAAAACAGATACTTCCTCTTAATAGAGACTATTAGACACTTTCTTATGTCAATTATTATTATTATTATTAAAATTGTCGTAAAATAGGCTAGATTGCAATGGGATGCCTCAGTCAAGAGACAACTTATTAAAAAGCTTATGAATCTCAGTTTAAAAAAAAACTGTCGCAGTTTTTACATCAAATGAAGAATATAATTAGAAGATACACGATTTAGAGACCATTAGCTCCATATTTACTTGATACCTCTATATCAGTGATTCCCAAAGTGGTCTATATCGACCCCTAGGGGTCTATGACAACCTGCCAGGGGTCTACGTCAGCGAAACAAATTTTGTGGGGTCCATGAAATGAAAATGGGGGTCCACGATAGTGGATCTCTACACATACACTGATAGAGGAAAACAGACATCGCCTATTTAACAGATTTGTATACAAAATTTAATATGGTTAATTTCGCAATTACAAGGCGACTGTTTAAATTTCATTAAAGCAAAGTCCATCTTATCAGCGTTTTTTTTGCCAGAGTTAAACTAATAAAGCAAAATATTGGACAGGGCGAACTTTCTCAGTTCCCCAATTTGTTACTTTAAGTTTTTAACACTAAATTTCACTACAGTTAGAAATTTATAGGAAATCAATATCAGGTAAGTAGGGGGTGCTACCCAACACGGAAAAACATGGCAAGGGGTCTACGACACAAAAAAGTTTGGGGAACTCTGCTCTATATATATCTTTGTATGACAGCCAATGTGAAAGAAGTAGAGCATAAAGACACATAAATCGACACTACATATATTATCACATTTTTTATTCTTTCAGAGATTTTTCACACTGTAACCTTTAAATATTTTAATCTCACCTATCATTTTCTTGTCTAAATCAGGATTTTCTCTTAGGAAAGTGGCAACGTCCTTTGGATCAAGTGGTGTTGCCAGTACGCCGTGTTCTTGCAAGTAATCTATACCGCGTTCTGGCTTTTGATTAAAAAGCTCTGTGCCTTGAGTAACCCACTGAAAATTATGTGCAATATATAATATACTACTGTACTAATTGTCTTAATGTACGACTGCTAGCTAGCAGTTATTGATGTGCAGAAACTAGGACGGGTCATAGAGAGTCCGAAAAAATTCCGAATTAGAAGAGTTAGAGAGATAGAGAAAATAGAGCCCAGCCCAGCCCAACATTATAGGCGAATACAAGACCCATCAACTGCGTTAGCTGGGGCATATTGATCCAAGATCGGTTGGTGAAAGAGGGGTACCAAAGCCGGTCTAGTGGTCGGAGACCTGTGTGTCGGCCACGGTACCGCTGGATCGACAGGGTGAAGGAGGAACTGCTGCAGCTGAGGCCAAGGATAGTAGAGTCAGCGGAGTGAGTAATTTACCTAGGTATACCTAGGTCCAGAACCGATTTTGATGAGATATGACAGTTTCCTCGATTGTAATATACAAACCTAAGAATTTTAGCACACATGTATAATAAATAACCTTTTCTTTTTTTGTAAGTGGATGAAAATGTTTAACGAGTATCCGGTCTCATTTTCAAGTGTTTAATACTTGCTTAAATAAAAAAAAATGGTGCGTGTACTTATGTACGCGCGTAAGAAGTTATACTTCTTTGGCTTTCTTTATTTTTTTTAAATATTAAATAACTAATAATCAATATTTAGTATATTATTCAATTATTAATTAATAATAATTATTATTATATTATTAATTCAATTTAATTACTAGATATGTTTCATAACCTTTTAACTAAGTATAAATAGGTCTTTGTGGAAAAGCATTGCTAAATTTCTTTAAAAAAATAATTAAAACTGCTTTATTTCTTTAAAAGGTACTACAAGTACATAGATTGTCTTATTCCCATCTTGCTCGCGCACGCTCGGTGCCCATACTGAATTTTGTGTCACGGTGCGCGCGCATCTTAAAATTTCACTCTCATAAATTTTTCATAACGCGCCTAAAGAAATATAACTTCAAAAAAACTAACCTTCTTCAAATTCTTGATATTATCCAACTCGGCCTCCGTCGGCAGTTCCATCGTGGGCTTATGTCTCCCCATTCTCCCCCCAAAATACTGGCTTATATCATGAGTCACGTGATCACTGACGACCGACACATCATCCAGCCCCCCCAATTCCAACGTAACATGTCCCCCACGATCAAACTCCCCCTTCTCCTCCACAACTATCTTCTCCTCGAAACTCATGTCCTTTTGGCTCGTTCCCATTTCGATCGCTTCAATGATCGTCATCAGCACCTCCAATGACAACGAATGGATGTTATACGCCGTGGAAGAGACAACGTTCTTTGACAACAATTTCGTCATCTCCTCAAAGACATTCATACAGTACACATCGCAGTCGAAGTTCAAGTACATCTCCGTACAGAGGCCGGGAATTCTGAATATTTGCGACAAATTCTCCAACGTGATGTGGTGGATCTCCTTTAGCTCGTAGATGGCTTTGGTTGTATCCGTGGATATTATGTCTATAATCTTCTTGAAGAACGCTTCCATCTGAAATTTCAGGTGGACGCGTAGAGCTTCGAAGAGGAGGAACCAGATTTGTAAATCCAGAGCGTAGATTGATATTCTTTCGGTGTCAAGAAGCTGTAACAAATACAGAACCGATGATATAGAAACCCAGAATGGAATAATTCGAACACCCATTCTTAGGCCGAGGATAAGTGCTGGAAACGCATTTTTTAATACAGTTGCTCAAAAAGTGGCGTATTGCAGGGACGTATAGCGTTCGGGATGTGGGCTATTACACACTCGTGCTTTTTCTTTACCTTTTCCGAACTAGTGCGTTTTCTTTCCCAACTGTCAAGATAATGTCTATTAAAAAGAAAAAAACAACCACGAAGTTTTTACTAAAAAAAATCATAGAAGTTTTTATAATTCATGCAAATATTTCAAAAAAGAAGCTACTCATTTGTTTTAATATCAGATTTAATGATTTGATTCAATGAGTTTTAGGTTAGGTTTCATTTCATTTCATCTCATTAAATTTCATATCAATAAAAAAATTCTACTGAAGATTTGGCTATATGGGCAGAGTTCCCTTTGCCTACCCAGAATGGGTGAAGAAAAAAAAATCTCTGCTCATATTCTTTTACAGTTGGCGCCATTTTCCAAAAATGTTCTTTGCTAGTTTAGTTGTTTGTTATATTATATATTAAATAATAGTTTGTCTGTCAATCATGCGAAATTAATAATAGTTTGTCTCAAACAGTAAATATGCAACCTAAAACTTCCCCAGTAAGTAAAAAAACTGTAATTTCGATGAATATGTGAATTATACCTTTTATAAGAAATAACTGATTAGTTAGTTGAGGTTATTGTGTTTTAATATTTTATTAAATCGCTTAATTTTTTCGCAACTGTATTAAAAATAGTCGTTCAGTACACGTGCGGAACTATCATTGCAACTTGTTCCGACTGTCAACCCTCACCTTCGGCTACGCCTCGGCTCGGGTAGACATTTGTCGGAACTCTTTGCAATGACAAGCTTTCCGCACTCGTAATGAAACATACTATACCAGTGCATTGTGAGTCAATAAGCAGCTGTTCTATAAATAAATAAATAATTCAGAAAACGCTTAAGAATATAATTAGGGATAACCAAATAATATAATTGAATTTAATAATAGGTACAAACAAAGAATCACTACCTAGGCTAGATACCTTCCCTTCACTTCCTTGTTTTTAATTTATTTTATTATTATTTATTATTTAAGATGTCATGTGGAACATGGTGTAATGGTTGCAGCTCCTTACAAACGTTGTGTAAAACAAAAAACTTGGCAATTAAAAAGAGTGGCGGAGAGTTTATTGCCAGTTCTTCTCTTCTTCTCTCTACGCCCTTGATTTGAGAAGAGGGCAGTAAATGTAAAATTAGAAGCATTTAATGTATATTTCTTTTTTGACATTCATAAGTCTACATTGTGTTACCTACATGAATAATTAATTTTTGACCATGCGCCTATTTTATTTCAGTATCGTAGTTCTTTTTGTTCTAGTTACATGTTCTTCATCAGCTCCAGCAACATCTTACGGATGATAATCGAAAGAATGGAGTGCCCATTTACGACACTGCTCCGAAATCTCCGCAGGGCTTTGTACCTGATAGTTTTTATTTAACTACTTTTTCCTTATTTTTACTAATTCTCTAACATAGATCTTAAGAAACTATTGTTACTAACTCACTAATCAATCAATGGACTGTATTTGTCTGATTAATAAAAATTATTATTATTATTATTATCAAATAAATGTATACAAAATATTATAAAAACTATTTTAAAAGAGTTAGTATAGAGTTTCTTGCAACTAGAGTATTTTTTTAAATATTTTTAACTTGTACTTTTGACTTTCAAAAGTGCCTTTTAATATGCCTAATTGAAATAACTACATTTGACTTATTCACTGGAATTAACATAAATTAATTCAAACCAAATCGGGACATACCTTAATAATAAAACCCTCTTCTCTACCGCTTCTATTTATCTACCATTTTTGTGGCGCCCCATGGACGAATATTATATATACGATAATAGATATGATACTCACACTCAACAAATTCCTGCAAAGTGGATCCTTGACTAGATATAGCAATGAGGGATATTGTGCCAATCTATCGGCCGACACTTCCAACGCAGTTCCGACCAGCTGCAGTCCCAGGTGTACCATCGCTGACGTGTTCTGAGTGTCCAGTGGGTTACATAAAGATATGAGGAACCTGAAATAACGGGATCACTTGGAGTTAAATCTTTATTGCTAAGGAGTCTTTATCATACGTGAAATTAGTGGATTAGTAATAACAAAAAGCTCATAAAAGTACGTGTAACTTGAGCTTAAATGGTGTAACAAATTATTGCTTAGCCTTATATGAATATGAGTTAATATAGCATTGGTCACTATTAAGTTTATAAAACATATTTTTTGAAATTATAAGTAAATTTAAACTTTTTTTATAAAAAACCTGATGTTAAGTGATAACCCCGCTCATGGACACTCTCAATCCAGAGGGCGCGCGAGTGCGTTTCCGTCCTTTTAAGAATGGGTACGCTCTTAAAGGACCCTAAGTCGAATTGGTTTGGAAATACTTCAGTGGGCAGCTGGTTCCACATAGCAGTGCGAGGCAAAAACAATCTTCAAAAACGCCGTGGAACGACCAGGTGATACGGGTGGAATTAATAATTAATTAATTACTCAACTCATCTCCCTTTATTAACATTCTACTAAATTAAAACTTACCTAAATATCTCCCTAATACAGCTTAGTCCATACGGCTGCAAGTTAGTATCATCCTGGGCCATGAATCTAATACCGCGATGGTTGACATATTCCTCTACCTTTTCTTCTTTTGCATTTTCTTGGTTAACATCTTTTTCTGCACTTTCGGGAGCTTCGAGTGATTCGGCTGACACTAAAAAAACGTTTCCGATAATGTCCAATAACATAAGTGTAAATCTCTTCAATAAGTTAGTTTTAGTAAATGTTAGTTTTTTGTTAATCCAGCGTCGCAACTCCACTACCCCTAATGTTAGTTAGTTATAAAAAAATAAAATAAAATATGTTTATTATGAAACATAAGATACATGGATCACTTATTCCACTTCATTAAATTTCAATTTGTAGGCATCCCTACTCATCGGCAAAGAAGACAGAGGGTGTAGGCCGAGAGAAAAAGCCAGCGTAAAAAACTCTCGGTACTCCTTTAAAATAGCAAATCATCAAACAACACTATAAGCTCATGTTTTAAATAATTTAAGCCAGTTGTTATCCAGCTTCAAACAAAGTGATTTATTTGTATGCATACAATAACCGCCATCGAACTTAACTATTATAAATTTTTCGGATTCTCTATATTAGATTTTTTTAACTCTTTCATCTTTTACAACTCATCTGCATAAACATTTCTTAAGTATAAGATCCCGCTATACAACGACCTTCACCGAGATGCTTATTTAATGAAACTTATTTTATATTTAATTTAATATGTCAATAAATATAATCCATATGGGTTGCCTAGCAAATTTCAGTCCAGAGTATGTTTAATTAATATTTAAAAAAAATTTTTTTTTTATAATTTGCATGTAGTAAATTTTTTGAACTTTTTTCAATCAATATTTTTAATCAGGGTAGTATTATATATGTATCACTATAACCTTCTTTTATACTAAAGATGTATATATACTTTAGTGTCACATAAAAAATATACACATAAATAATTAATTGATTAAAAACAACATAACGTTTGCATATTCTATGGGCTTCATACTTTCAATTGGTATAGAATTTATCTAATAATCATACCGGTGAAATGTTTAAAAAAATATATTTTTTTAAAATTAATTTAACATACTCTGGACTGAAATTTGCTAGGCAACCCATATGGATTATATTTATTGACATATTAAATTATATATAAAATAAGTTTCATTAAATAAGCATCTCGGTGAAGGTCGTTGTATAGCGGGATCTTAGACTGTAATAATTAATGTACAAAGATTTTTCACTTCTGACATGTGTACTTTGTACGCACGCACGGTTTTTGTATTACTTTAGATTAAGTTTCTAAAATTTTTTTTATATCATTTGGCTATGCACTTCTTGCACTTTACCCATCATATTTCGTTTTTTAGTTTTGCTTGTGTTATTGTGTTTTTTTTAATGCAACGAAATGTGAAGAAAAAATAATTACGTCCTACATAAAAACGCAAATTAAGTTATCTATTACTTATTATAAATCAATCACAAGATTCTCTACTCACCTTCATTCTCCTCTTTTGCATCACCTGTAGTCACTTCATCCTTTTCATGAGAATTGACACATTTCTCTAGCAGTTGACTGATAGGTGTGTTCCCATTAGCTAAGTCCATGGAAGAATGACGTCCGTGCTTGCTTGTTGGTTTAATTTCGTCTGGTTCTATTGTTATTTCCTCTTCATTTATTACATCTTTGTCTTGACTAAAAGGCGATACTATTGTTGAATTAATTTAGCAATATATTCGTTTATAATACAATTTCCAAATCTATGAATTCTGAGATCGTTAGGCTGTTGCCTCGAAGTTTGCGGGTAGCGGGGCGGCAGCGGCGGCGGAGCGAGGGCGGGTAACGACAGGTGCAATCGCCCGCTACCGCGCCGCAGCCGCCGCCGCCCCGCTGCCCGCAAAATTCGAGGCAGCAGCCTTAAACTATCCAGATATAAACTCGCAAGTCACATAGAAATTACACTAGCCAAATTGGATTTCGAATCTACAGAGGCATTACTACATATCTTGGTATGACTTTGAACGTCCAAAAACTAACACAGACACAGTGCACGATCATAACAACTTTCAGCTACACTTTCAAATACATGCGCATACACACCCATTCACGCACTCACTCATTCATTCATTCTTAATTTCTAACACAATTTTAATAGAATAAGGACATTTACTTTCTATCCAAAATAAATTAACATAAATGTAGTAAAAATTAATGACATTAAAGCCAGTCAATCAACAGACTTCTCCAATATACCTTACCTTTGTTTGAGAACTGGGACCTTACTCGATTCGGTATCGGGTTGGGTGTCATTTGCTAAAGCGTCAGTAACTGGCGATTTTCTGTCCAAGGAGTTTGTACCTATTGATTAGAAGCATAATATAAAACAAAATCTGGTTCCTTCGAACTCGAGAACAGCTGGACTGAATTTTTATGATTTTTATTTGTATCTCTGAATCTGTACTTAATAGCAGAATAGATGAAAAAAACCTAATACGAAATCATCATGGGTAACTGTTAATGTTCTAAGATAAACTGTTCCCTCAAATTATCGAAGGTATTTTAAACAAAGGTTCTGAATCGACAAGATATATCCACAATATATCGATTTTAGATTTCTTCATTAATAATAATAATTTAATCCAATTAGATAACATCCATTTCATTTAGTACAACTAGAAGACTATAACAACAAATACAATATTATACAATATATACAATAAATACTAAGTAATGAAAAGTAATTTAAATCTATAAGTATTGGTTATTATTTTACTAATGTTGTAAACTTAATATTTATTTTGAATTCATTTTACTTTCAACTAAACTGTAACACGACTGACTGTAAGGGGGTACAAGTTCGTGGGAAAATTTTTAATATAGGTAAATCAAACAAAAAATAGTACATGTATTTTTTTTTTTTTTTTTCATTAATATTTAACGTATTTTCTTTAATATTCCCTAACATTAAGTAGTACTATCGAATTGTGTTAAATTGAAAATTTCCCTTTCTTGAGTGTTGGACTTCACCTAATATTGAAATTTGAAATATTCCAGTATAGACAGAGCGATACAGAACTCAATGTAAGGCTTTGGTATATTGATGCTTTGTGCCCTGCTCAGATCCTTTTAGTTATACAGGCGTTTGTGGGCTTACTTGGCGGAAGGCATTATACAGGCTAAATTAGTAAAATACCTGCCTAAAGCACAGTTGTTCTCTTCATTATGGTTTACACAAGAGTACCTATGTTCTTATAGTCCATTGAAATGTTACAATTTGAGGGCCAAACTGAACGTTTTTTAGAGGACGCAATTTTGTTTATGGGACATGTAGGGGGGGTCAATACAAGCTTAACCTCAAGTTTGTGGGGCCGGCATGCCCCCGGCCGCTATCTTGGAAAAAGGGGTGCAAAAAACACGTTTTTGGCTATATCTCCTAAACTATCCATCGTGCATAAAATTTGTAACGACACATTATGTAGCAAATCGCTTGTAGTAATTCGACATGTTATTAATTATTGGTAAACATTTTAAATGTCCGGTGTACCGTGTTATTTGCCTTTACTTTCCCATTTGGGATAAATTATTAATTAATATCAATTATCATCGTACCGTGTTATTTAATTCTTATAGATAATGTTAAATGTAACTACAAACTAGTAAGTTATAAATAATAATTAATAATAATACATTTCTTAAATTAAAGGAGGCGCCGGTACATAGGTGGTAGCCAACTGCCTCTCGGAAACAAAAATTATGTGTTGAGTATGTCTTGATTACCATACCCCGCGCACCGGAAACCGGCACACGTACCATTCAAGCGGTAAACACCCTTTTAGCAATTAAAACCAAGGTAAACCATACATAATATTTCTCATATACAACGATAGCGCGATTTAACGCGCTAAAATGCCATCTAGTGGCGAGTAATGTAAACACATTATGGAGGATATTAAATATTGTTATAAATTAAATTTAGCCAAGACTTTATCTATAATATTTATATTATAAAAAGTCCTGAGGTAGTATGTCATAGACTATAATAACTTTAAGACAAATTTGATATAAGAATTAACATATCTCTCAGTAATTTTACTAATAGTTTAAGTAACTTTTTTGAGGTTTTAACAGAATGGAACTGATATGAATCTTTGTTTTTACAAAGTGGAGACATATGTACTTGTTTAAAATCCATTAACATTCCTTCAGCAGTCTAAAGATGAAAGTGCAACAAAATCACTGTTACAAAAACTACATTTTTGTAACCAAAACAATACAAATAATTTATATAAGGAAATTTCGAAACTTTACTAAAATCTTAATTACAGCTATAAAATCTGAATACTTACTGTGAGCATTAGTAAGGGATTTCTTTTTGTTAACCTTATCTCTTCGCTTTAAAGACAGGCCAATAGTGGTAAAAGTATTGTTATCTTCAGGAGAGAACTGAGGTAGTCTCATAAATATAAGTTGTGTCATGTCTCGGAGGCACTGTTCAGCATTACGACGTAGAAGCTCTGAGTAAAAAAAATTTCTTACTTAACCATTTTCATTTACAGAATATGTTGGATTAAAAAGTATGTAAAGTTTAAACCAAGGCATTCTTGATTTCATCAGTCTTACCTGTAAGCCTAGTTTCAAAGCAAATTCGGAAACAGCTGAGCATAATCTCACAAACACTGTCATCTGTCAACATGGCACCCTCAGGGCTCAGCATCAGTGTTCGTAATACCTAAATAAATATTTGATTACGTTGTATTTATTTAATTATAGACGAGATGTAATAGGAGGCAAACGGGCAGGAGGCTCACCTGATGTGAAGTGATACCGCCGCCCATGGACACACAATGCCAGAAGGCCTTTCAAGAATTGGTACGCTCTTTTCTTGAAGGACCCTAAGTTGTATTGGTTCGGAAATACTTCAGTAAAGTAAGTACTAAATAAGTACAAAAACCAAAATATTATCAGCGCTTAATCTGTGGTCATACCTTAAACACATTATAGCAATCATGTTTAGTGCAACAAGTACTAGTAAACGAAAGTTTTATGAAAAAAGTACAAAAACTTGAAACTCTACAAAGCTAAAATTATAACAATGGTATCAAGAGGCTCTTATGTTAACAGGGCCTGTACTAACTTACTTGTAATATTTTCATTAAAACAACACCATCCGATGAGTGGTCTGTACCAACAAACCGAGCATGTGTTACAGCATCTGCTATATCCTCCACTGTGGCAGGAACACTTGGGTGTGTGGGGTCTATAATTTAAATATAATCCATATAATTTAATACTTATAAAAACATTTACATTCAATATTATTAGAAAATCGAATAAGTTTTAATTGTACTTAATTAATTAGTCTCATTCATTTTGGATCTCAGATCCAAAGAGTATTCTATTTACATACTTCCCTACTCTGTTTAAAACTGAATTTAGCACAATTTAAAGTTGATATTTATAAATTATTTACCTATCAGCCCATATGATAAAAACTTATGTATAGATGATAGTGCTAAGCTTGTGACGGGTCCAGTTGTTTCCTTGCTTCGTATCACTTCTAAGAAAGGGCTTAAATAAGTTGCAGGATCTAATAGACGAAGATCATCAACTTGATTCAAAATTATTTTCAGGTCTTGAAATGTTCGCATGAGCATATCGTATTCTTCGTTTGGGAAAGAGTGAGATCCCCACCGTGCACTCCTTCGCATGGCGGTGACCAGCATAGCCATCTCGCCCTGGACCACAAAGATTCCATTCCCGGGTAAAGACATTTTTAAACACTTTTATCCAAAATCTATTAACAAATTATTGGTCATTGGTTCTGGGACTAGACTCAACAGTTACATATTTTAGGGCACTTAAAACGACACTACACTCATCTTTAGAGAATAGGGCATAGGCTGGATAAATTAATATACAATCTATAAAAACAGTCTGAATTCATTAAACCAAGAATCTTCGAATTCGATATCGTCACTGACATCTGACAAATAAAAACAATGACCTACGTGTTGACGACTGACGTCTTAAATGTTTAGTATAGCTTGACTCCGCTAGGTAGCAGCATTCTCAATTTGTATTAATGTAAATTTATTTGGAAACTATATAAAACAAACTTAAAATTGAGATCAAATTAATATGCTCATTGTTTGTGTATTATATTTATTTATTAAAACTTCGTTGCAGAAACAATTTACAATTGACATAATTAAATTAAATGGTTTATTGGCGGGCTTATAGCTTTCGAGCGATCTCTTCCAGGCACCCTCATATATATTGTAATTTATTTAATGTCGTTTGGTAAATATGCATTTAGGCCGCGATGCATTTAAGTCGATCAAATCTCAATATTTACAATAGTCAATTTCTAATAAGGCCAATTGTCATAATATAATTGTCAGAGTTCAAGATGTCGGACGATTGTGGTTTACTTTTTTGACAAAAGGAAATTTTTCTTATAATAATCTAGAGAGAGTGACGTTGTTCCTTGTAAAATTTCTACTAGATCTCACTAAGTAACTGTAAGTTCATGAATAAAATACATAATAATTATTAAAACGTTACGTTTTCGGTCGAATTCGCAGTGAATGTGCGTCGTCATGCGTGCAATGTCTATAGACGTTTTGTCAATTTTGCTCTTTTTGTGATCGTAGGGTTATTCTTAAAAACTGTATCTGATTACGTTGCAGGCGGTGCGTAGCCCAAATTAAGTTCTCAGAATGGTGAAGAAAAAGAGACAGAGCGATCCATCGGAAAACGGTGATGAATCGACTGAATCTTGCGATGAAACTATTAAATCCACATGCCCTCACGTTGCGAAGGCCGTGGACCTAGCAAAGTTAAAAAGAGCTCTTAAAACTAGTGGATTTGAAAAGGAATGTGCCGAATGCAAGAAAAATCCGAAAACCGAGGACGACGACCCGAATTTTGAGATAGATTTGTCTTTATGGATGTGTCTTCGTTGTGGGGGCCAATTATGTGGACGAGCCCGAAATAAGCACGCCCTTAACCACTTTAACACGCCACACTCTGACTGTCATGCCCTCACTGCTAATACAACCTCTTGGGAAGTGTACTGTTATAACTGCAACAATGAAGTCACAGCAACTAGTTCTAAAAAACTGCATGAATGTATTGAATATCTTAAAAAACAGGCTACTGGAAACCCTAGACTACCACCTATAGAACTGTTTCTTGACCCTCAAAACAAAAATATAGAAGTCCCATTAACTGTAGAAAATATAATTAAAACCGATAAGCTTAAAGATAAAGCTATGGCTTTAAATTTACCTAGAGTTAGAGGCCTGTCAAATCTAGGTAATACTTGCTTCTTTAACTCAGTAATGCAGTGCCTCGTGCAGACTCCATATTTGTTGGATGTGTTGCAAGAGATGGCTACACCAGGGGAGAGATTTACATTACCAGGTGGAAAGTTAAAGCTTAAAGGTGAAAATGGGGATGATGGAAAGGAAGTTGACCTTCCTCCAATTACAGGACAACTTGCAGAGTGGGGACCTTTAACTAGGACACTGGCGGAAACATTGGCTGAATTACAGACAGGTAGGTTCTTTTACAGTACACAGGTGATATAAAATCATTTAAAACAATTTTATATAAAATAATTTAAAACAAATAAATGTCTTCATTTCAATCTCTTGAATAGTTATTAAGGAAAACAAAATAATTACTTCCTTATTAGAATTGTAATTTTACAGGTAAATTGTAAAAGTTTAAAGTTATTATTAAATAAAGTAGCATCATTATAAGAAATTTACATTGAAGGGAATCCATTCTAGAATATTTCATGTTAATAAATTAATAATGTGGAATATATATTCTTAAACATTTAAAGATATAAAATTGCTGTTATGTATTTTAACCTGTTGTTTGTATTGATATTACATAGTGCCATTTTGACAAAACAGCTAATTGAGATGAATTAATATAATTATTACTTTTATAATTAATTAATTTATGTACTGTATTTTTCATGTAATTTAAAATGCAATATAAGTTTCACTAAGTATTTTGACTGACCTATATATCTCATGCCATTTCACTAAAGAGATATGTTAAATATTTATAGATACCACATTCACAGATATATTTAGAATAATGCTTCACAAATGGGTGATAGTCATTTTCTAAATTAGTCTCATATAATTTTGTGCACTAAGTAACAAAAGTATTTATTGAAGCAAATACATATTGAGTTAATTCAATTGTAATATAAATAAATCTTTTTTGTAATTAGGTTAGATTAAATATTGATGTCAGTTATGAAGCAAAAACCTGGAGCTTTCGGGTGATATCTACTGTGCATTACCAAGTACTCCCTGGGGCTGGCATAATAATAAGATCTTTAAATGAATAAATTAAGAGATAACTAAATTATCCTAAGACATTATTAATTTAAATATGTATTATGTAAATACATATTAACTATGTTGTGACATAATAAAAGGGTTTCAAACTGATTACATAAAATGAAGCCATTTTATTTAAGCTTGCTTAATTTAACATTGAATAGAAATTGCTAGATTTTTCTATAATCCTATATTTGATTAGGTGTTCTTAATATAGGTGTGTTAAAAAATGTATTGAAAGCACCACACAATCAACCAATTAAAATGTCATGTCATGTCACAATATAATGAACCATAATATAACATTTAAATTCATATTGTCTGATCAATGGAGGCAGATGTATCTGCATAATTTATGTTAAAAACCCAAAATAACTACTGTTTTGCTTAATTCATGAATTTATTACTAATATTCTTAAATCTAACATATAAAATTCTCGTGTCGCGGTGTTTGTGGTTAAACTGCTCCAAAACGGCTTGACTGATTCTCATGAAATTTTGTGTGCATATTGGGTATAACTGAGAATCTGACAACATCTATTTTTCATCCCCCTAAATGTTAAGGGTAGTCTTTTTTTTTTGGATTTTTAGATAATTTTTTTTATATTTATTTTTTTATGATACAGCATTAAAAAATACATACAACCCCTATTTTTCACCCCTTTACGATCAACTCCTATTTTTATTATAAATGATAAACATGGCAAAACGACGTTTGCCGGATCAGCTAGTCTATATATAGAAAATTAGTAATATATAATATAAATTTTGTATAATAATAAATACGAATAAATTTTGAATTATTTTTTCAGGTGAGGGTGGTGTGTACACTCCACGTAAGCTGCTCTCGGCTCTAGTCAACAAGTTACCACAATTTGGTGGTGGAGATCAGCATGACTCACATGAACTCTTACGACACTTACTTGAAGCTGTCAGGTTAGTTAGTATTTGTTGTCCTGGTCAATTATGCAAACAAAATTTTTTGTGAGAAAAAAGGGAACAAACAACAAAAAAACGACTAGATATTCTGACACTGGCATCAGCATTTGTTGGTAGCGTTTTGTTAATATAATAATACATCTGCATCATGCATTATGTAATTTTATTATAAATAAAAAAATATCTTAAATATTGATGGTTAAATAGAAATCTGGTCAGCCCCCAATTAAGTTTACAATAACACAATTATCATAATTAAAATTATGATAAACCAATTATAATTATGATAAACTAATTATACAACCAAATTTGATAATATAAAATTGACCAAACAAATTATGTAAGATGTTTTCCTTATAAACATATGTTTACAATTGAAAGATTTCTTAGATATCTTTAAAAAAGAGGGTTTATATTTAAACTGCTTATTATGTGTACCACAGAACTATAGGTGCCTTTATAGATTTGTTTTTTTAATAAATTCTAGAAACTTTTTAAGATTTGTGTGTGTGCTATGTTTGCTGAAACTGATTAAGGCAATTTGTCTGTAGCTTTTTATTTTAAAGAACATTTGAATATGTTGTTATTCAACTTATCTAATGTGTATAATAATATAGTAACTACTGAAAAATAGATTTAGAATTATTCAACAAATACAAAAAAATAATGAAAATTTTTCTAGTTCTTTAATTAACCTTAGTTAGCTAATTAAAATTTGGTATGTGTGTACCTAAACAAGTTGGGCTAGGGGTAAACAATTCTGTGTATTAATTAATTTATAATTACCAATACCAAACAATAATTGTTTTTCTGGAGATCAAAACGGTCCAAGCTTTTACTGTAATTATGTAAATAATTTGTAATATTTAATTTCAGATCAGAGGACCTTCGTCGTTACCAATCGGTGATTTTAAGCAGTCTTGGTATGAACTCCAAGGTTGATCCGTCCAAAGTGGATGGTGATCTGAAACAGAAAGTCAAGTTTTATGGACAGCAGGCATCGGATACTATGCTTAGACCTGAGCAGGTTATTTTTTTAATTGTTAACAAATTGGTGTTGGGTCAAAGGAATATAGAAAAGTTGATGAGCAGCCTTCTAAGCTTTGCAACTATACAATAACTATAAAATATTTGTATGTAACAGAAATAATTAAATATTTATTATTATTGTAAATTGTCATCAATCATAAAAAGCTTTGAATTCTTTGGGAGAACCGGAATTATTTTAAAAAATATGACTTGAACAAACATACCATTACGCGAAACAAAAACCATTAAAAATATGTTTTAATATACATTGCAGGTATTCCGTGGATTTCTAGTCTCAACACTGGAATGTCAGGAATGTTACCAGCAATCGGACAGAGCCGAGTACTTTCTTGACTTGTCTTTGCCTGTAGCAGCTTCACGACCACAACCACCTGCCCTTACCAGGAGAAGAGCGAATGGTAGGTTTTATATAGACTATTTTTTTTTATATAAATGCATCGCCCCTAGAATTGTCGCTAAATTTCGCGTTAAGGAATAATCGTTACATGCCGACCCCAGAATTATAAAGACAAGTTCACAGTGGCCAGTTTTAGGAAGACCATCAAATAATAATTTTCGTATGTTACAAGAGTGATAGCTAAATGAAATTTACAAGAGGAAAAGCTTGTAAACTAAGGATATTTTTGCTTTCTATTTCTTTAATAATATTAAAAAAAAATTAAATAAAAAACTTTTGCACCTGTAGGTTTTATGTTGTAATGTCAAAAAGTGTTTCAGCTAAGTAATAAAAGAGGAACAATTGTTTATCGTCATTATTTTCAAAGATACACCGAAAAATTACCTAAAAAGCGGAAAAAAATTATAACTCCAGTTAAGTTTGGTGGTTGTTGTATGGAGATGTTTAAATAAAAATCTTTGTTTGTAACGACTAGTTTTCATGTTTTAAAATATGTGCTTATAAGTAACACAAAATTAGGGTTAGTGGGGTTGCGAGGCGAACAAAAATAAACTTTGCTTATTTAAGTGTTCATAAATCTAAATGACACAAGGGCTCATATTGGTTTCGAGTGTGCGATGATTGTTTACATTTAGTTTACGTTTCTAATTATTATTATATGTTATATTATAAATATTTATATGTTACTTAACTAAAGTTTGGTTACATAGCTCTTAAGTACAAAAAATCGTAGAACATAGAGGTATTATTCGGGTTCCGCTAAGGATGCTCTCTGGACCACCGCTTGACACACTTTTTTTGGGACACTCTGTATATGGGCTGTGTCTCTTTTGTGTAGAGTACATAATAATAATGTATAGTGTTTGTTTGGTATGCAAGATGGAGAACAAAATCTTATTATGACAAATCTAGGTATATATAGCGTTTTTTGTGGAGTGTCATCTATACAACAGTTGTCAAATGCAAATATTGTCAGAAGAGCTGTCAAACTATTTTTTACGACAGCAATACATAAGAATATATTACGTTTTGACTTCGCTCCTCCTTTTATTAATCTTTGTTCCTGATGCTTTCAAACCACTTCCCTTTTGTTAGTGACTAATGTGTTACGTCCCTTTAACCACTGTACACTGCATGAACCTTTTCAGACGAATCCACATTCAATGTTCAAGATGAGAACAAACCTTCTAAACATCAGCTCAAGAAAGAGAGACTCGCTGCCAAGAAAGCTTCTAGAAGGAACAAAGGTTTGTTACTCTTTCCTATATTGATAGCGATTGGGCAATTTTCTATAAAGATTCATTAATATTTATTTATTAAGATACACCAGAGAATATATAATGAATTTTCTACAGTATATATCGCAAGCTCTCTATTCTAAAATATTAATTTAAGTTTTCACTAGTAATTTCTTGCTTATCAATGCTTTTTTTTTTAATTGATCACTATCTATTATATCAAACTAGTATTTAAAGAGAAGAGTTTGGAAAATTCTGCTGATTTTTACAGTATAAGGAACGAAAATGTTCTATCTTGACAGTTGCGTACCTTTGTTTAAGATTCTCAAAATTTTATCTCTTCACTGTATGTCTATTTAAGAAATGTCCTTATTCGTTCAAAACAACATACATATTTTTATATCAACGGGAATGGACAACTGTCAAAGTAGACATGGGGAGAAATTGGCTAAGCCAAAAATTTATCTAGAAATGTATAGGTTCAACCAAGTTTTATAATAATGTACCAAAAACATTTAAAGATCTTTTCCGACTAGAGTTTTTTAAAATCGACTATTGTCTTAATTTTCGTAAAATATTATAATTAATATTAATTTGATAACGTAATAATATATTTTAATAATGTACCACCATAACATTTTTGTACCATATGCAAATAAATTATTATTATTCCGTATTTGACCATTTAATATCAATTAGGATATAGTATTAGTATGACTAGAGCTGAACTCAATTTAATCTTAATATTTATTTACAGGCACTAGAGACAAATCTACAGAGGTGAACGGCAAGGAAGACGGTAAATCATCTTCAGAGCAGTCTGACGCTGACGTCGAGGACAACTTGGACGAAATGCCCAAGATTGCCCAGAACCAGACTTCCACCACCCCATCCGTCGCCCACACTGCAGCTAACTTTGCAGCCTACCACATGGAGTCTGGATACAATTCGGAAAAAGTCATCAGCTCCGACTCGATCAGAACTAGCCCGGTCGATTTAGACAAGGAGAAAACTGATAACACTCCAGAATCAACCGATAAAGACAAGGACTTCGCCGAAGCTGCCTCGTCGACCGTAGCCCTCGATTACAAACCCCTGAGCCGCCTGGAGAACCTCTCGAACCCGGATTCGGGAGTGGCGAGCCCCGATGCCACCAAACACAACTCCACAGAGACGGTCGACAACGTCGACTCGCCTATCAACGGAAAGGAATTGGGAAGTCACAGCTCCCTATCCAGCGAAATCAACCTGGATCTCTCCAGCCCCCTGCATAAGTTGTCCCCGATCAAGAACGACTACGAGAGACCGGTGTCGAGAATATCGTTCGCTCCCGAGTACACGAACGAGGTCGTCTCCCGCGGCATCAGCACCCAAGGATCGAAGGACCTCTTGGAGAACAATTGGGAGTTCAACGCCGTCGGACCGCCGAACGACATAAACAATCAGGAAGTCAGCAGCAAATTGGAAAAGCTGAAGTTGGATATGGACGACATTAAGCCCAAACCGAATCTCCCGTCGCCCGTCGACGACGCGCCACCGGCTTTGCCTCGATCCCATCTCGAACCCGAGAGGAATTTCGGGGGAGCAAGTCGCGATTTCATGTCATTCTCCAGGCCGAGTCCCCTCTTGCCGAGATACGTTTGCGACGAAGACGAATGCAGCATTCAGTCCTGTCTCAGCAATTTCACTGCGCTCGAGCTGCTGACGGACAACAACAAAGTCGGCTGTGAAACCTGCACGGAGAGGACCAACGGGAAAAACGGGAAGACGGTGTACACAAACGCTTCGAAACGCTTCCTCGTGTCCAGCCCGCCGGCTATTCTCATCCTGCATTTGAAGAGGTTCCAGATCGGCCCGCGGTGCATGTTCCGGAAGATGTCCAAACACGTGGACTTTCCGACGATTCTCGATTTGGCCCCGTTCTGCGCCATGGATAAGCTGAAGAAGCTCCCGAACGTCAATCGCGGTCAAAACGAATTGCTGTACTCCCTATACGGGATCGTGGAGCACTCCGGGGGCATGCACGGGGGGCACTACGTGGCGTACGTTAAAATGCGTCAGGCCGTCAAACGGGACGATCCGAAATGGTGGTTTTTGCCCAAGAGTGCTAACATACCCGCTTCGGGGAGCGGCTACGGCGATGGCGATTCGGAATCCGATCTTTCGGGATACGAATCCGGCGAAGGGGCGACCCCGAGCGCGGAAGCTCCCGCGGGAAGATGGTTCTACGTCTCCGACAGCATGGTGTCCGAGGTGACCGAAGACAAAGTATTAAGGGCCCAAGCGTACCTTCTGTTTTACGAAAGGATTTTATAAATCGAGCCCGGCCTAATATTTCTACGGATGGCATTTAAGTGGAAGACTGACGCTTTGTAGGGTCGGAATGAGTAAGATTTGTTAAGTTTAATGTTCTGTATATAGTTTTTAAAGGCTTGTCATTTTCTCTAATTTGTATATTAATTAGGAGTTTCATTGATTTTTCTTTGTACAATAGTAATTATTTGTACATTTGCAGTTAAAATTCAACTGCTCGATATGATTAGAACGGTTTCCAGACGGTTCCTACATTTTTTCTTTGTAGCTTCAGTCTTGTCTCATATTTAAACATAGTAAAATATATGCTGTATAATATTATCATTTTATCTAAAGGTGCTCCTACATACTATGAACTGTATCACATTATCATTGTAGATGCACCTTTATTTTTATAAGGGATCTTATATTACCTTCTTGTAGTCAAAGTAATGTGTTATCAAAGATTCTCTCATACTAATTATGGATGTCAATAATTTTGCTTGTCGGCAAAAACGTAGATTTTAAACGTTTGGGACTCGTAAAGGGATAGTCTTCCATTGGTTGTCAAAGTCTTTCATACTATTTTATTGTATTTATAATTTAAATGCGTTTTTATTTAATGCTATTACGTTGAATCCTGTACTGTATTAATTTTTTATGCTTCATTACTCTAATAAAATAGTTTTACCTCAATTAGTCTATCAATGCCCTGTTCTTTGTCAAGGTTACTTGAATAATATTTCTTATTGATATAAATTCAACATTTTTCTACGAAATAGATTAAAATAGGAGGGTAGTTGCCGCCAAGTTATGAAACCATTGGAGTATGTAGTGGTATTTTTGTAGTGGAGCTATGGCCTAGTGTGCACCAATGAAATTTATATGTGCGCATGTCAAATTCGCTCGAACGGTGAAGTAAAACTTGCCTATTAGATTGACAAATGATCATGACATCTCAGGCCCAGACCTAAAAAGGTTGTAGCACCACTGGTTTTTGAAGTTATACTTCTTTAGGCGCGTTATGAAAAATTTATGAGAGTAAAATTTTACGATGCGCGCGCACCGTGACACAAAATTAACAGAATGAAGTTGCCCACGGAAGATGCTACGGCATTGGACATAATTTAAAAACAACATTCGAATAATAATAGAAGTTATGTTACACTTAATATAAGAGAATAATAATAAATATTTATTTAATTTTTCAAATGTAAACTGAACTTTATTGACTATAATGACTCCTTTTCCAGTCTTTGATTATTTAATTGTAATTAATTAATTGCATGCAATCAAAAACTATTTTTAATAATGCCAAAGAAGTATAACTTCTTACGCGCGTACATAAGTACACGCACCCTTTTTTTTAGTAGTATTTTGATATATTTTCAATAAGGTTTGTAAGAACTCGATGCGGTCTTTTTTTTTTATTTGTGGTGAACTGTCTCCTCTCCCAATTAAAAACAATATAACTAACAACTTATTGAAAAAAGTAAACCACATTTAGTTAACAAATCTGTTTTGATTTGAAGACAGGTCTATTTACTTAAAGATCGGTTAACACTCGTAGGTATAAAATTATTTAGGTCAATAAATAAAAATTAAATTTTATTATAAACAGATAACATTTTTTTTTCTTAAACTATGGATTGTTGTCTTTCCTTCAGTAAATGAACATGTCGGCTGTCAAATGGAATGAGCTGAGTTATTTTTGGTACATCAAAGAAAGTTATTTCTATGATACAGTATAATGCTTGAAGTGACTGTTTCGCTTTTTCTAGGGCCTGTAAAAAAATATATTTGTGAAATCCAAAGTCCATAAAATTTTAAAATTATGTGTGGCAGAGTGGGCTTAATAATGGCAAAATTTCTTTGCTATAATCTAAATAATGCAGACACTAAAAAAAATGCCAGATCTCGGGTTCCCAAAATGTGAGATTTAAAAATTTATTGTATTTTGATTATCAGTTATAATTCTCGCGCAGGCCTTATAATATGGATCGTAACTACAAATTAAAAAGGAATAATACTAACCAGAGTCCGATCATTAGGCAAGACCTAATCAGAAAAAGAATAAAATATACCCAACGTGATTTTATTAAGACAAATATACAGTACGGTTATATTTAAAACAAATTCTAAAGCCGAATTTACATTACGAAACTAGTGTTATGCATGTTGGAATGAGTTTCATGAAAATAGTTGCAGCACGTGTGAAACTACTTTAACAAAAAATAATAGTGTCGTGAAATCAACAGTATCACCAACGACATGGCTCTGTCAACATCAAAGCTTCATTTTGCGATGCAGAACGTCGTGGTACAGATGTTAATATATAAAATTGTCAACTGACCAACGTTGGTTTGCCATTTTGGCGGTCATTTAGCTGCACGATGCACTCAAACACACACGTCTGCCCTGTGCAAATGCTTTCGCGACACTAGTTTCGTGTCGCGTTTTCATCGTGAAAGTAGTTGCGTGACATTAGTTTTACAAAAAATATGCGCATGGCACGAAATTTATCCAGTGTCGCGAAACCGATGCATGCATTATGAAACTGTAAATTTACACGTGAAATTGTTGATGAAATTTATGTCATAAAACTAATTCCGAGCCACTAGTTTCATAATGTAAATTCGGCTTTAAAGTGGAGATTTTGAAGTGAAACTTTTTTAGGCGCATGAGGGTATTTTTTTTACGGAACGTCACGAAGATGTGGAGCGTTTTTTGTCGAAGAAAAGGGAGAGGAAAGGGTCGTTTGAGAACGATTGAAAGGGCGTACGTAGCATTAAGCAAATAGCCATGGAGCTAGAGAAGGGAGTAAGCAAGTGAGAAAGATCGAGAGAGAGTGAGATAGAGCGAACCTCGCATCACGGACAGTGCCATGGAGCGAGAGGTGGGAAAGAGCTATAGTAAGAAAGATTGAGAGAGAGAGAGTAAGGGAGATCGAGAAAAAATACACGCTATTGGTTGATGTATTCGTTTCGTAGTTATATACATATTAGAACTTTAGATGGAAATTCTGTCGCATAACGTCTTGTGCAGTGAACGCAGATTTTTTTATTTATGTATACTATAATTAGCAAGTATACAGTGTGAATATAGATATGCAAATACATGGAGTGATCATATACTGGTACATAATCTATTGGGGCTTTTACCTTAGTAATAATAAATTTACAAAGAAGTTTCACTTCTGACATGTGTACTTTGTACGCACTCATTTATTTTTATTTAGCCAACTACCCTCATAAAATTTACTTACCGATATAGCCTTCTCTTTCAACTCGGGCTTCTTCGCTATCTCCTTCTTAATATCCGCCATTTCCTGTGGCGTTATCCCGACAAGCTTTGACAGCACATCACTAGTAAACTCTACATCTATCGCCCCGGTGCCATCGACTAAGGTGCATTTCAGACTCCACCCCTCTTTACCCACAGACAACTTTGACAGCAATTTCATTATTTGCCCTTTTATTCGAAACGCTTTCCCCACTTTGTCACACACACTCAATTCATTAATTTGTCTTATATAAACGAATGGCTCCCGCGACACTTCAATGGGAAGCTTCTGCATATCCTGCTCATCCAACTTCAATTCTAATTCTTTCAAATAGTCTTCATCTTCAAACAGATCATCCTCTTCTGGATAGTCATCTGCCGTGTTCAGTTTCAACTTCTTTTCTGGTTGAGAATCAGTGTTATCGCTAAGTCTTTTGTAGGGTTTATCGCTGTGCACTTCAGCAGACATTGTGTCACTGTGACCAGTATATGGTGTTTTAAACATTCCATTACTATGTTGAGTGTTAGTATTTGGACTTTCACTAAATTCTGCTTCTATAGCTGCTAGTTGATCTAAGTCGAAATCATCATCATCATCATGTACTTGGATACTTTTGACTCTCGCAATGGGCCGGGTGGTTTGATCAAATTTTGGCTCATTTGGTGGTGGAACTTGCCTATGTGGGGAAGGTATGTCAGTATTTCGTCTACTTATTGTCGTGTTCAAATTTGATTCTGAAATAGATATTCAATGTTTATTATTTGTTTATTCACACTTCGTTGCATTAAAAAAGCAAATAACACAATAGATAAAAATTATAAGGGATACAACGGGCGGCCATATCGCTAACAAGCGATCTCTTCCAGCAACCCTAGTAAGGGAAAACTAAAATACATAAATATAATGAGTAAAGTACAAGAAGTGCATAACCAAATGTTATATAAAAAAGAGCATAAAACCTTAAAAAATATTAATAACAAATTAAAAAGCTAATCTCACGTATTCATGAATGGCGATGCAATACGAAAGCAAAAGGATAAACAAGAATTACACAAGACACGATTGATCAGGATAGGATAAGGTTCAGAAATGTTTATGAAGAAGAGTTTTAAAAGATGATAGGAGCCAATCATATGGAGTCGGGCTATTCCACAACTTAATGGCGGAGATCCTAAACGAATTGTAGACAATTCGTACTTCATAGATGAAGGATTGAGCTTTGGGATGGAAATTATTTCATTTATTATTATTATTAATGCAGGACACTTATTATTTTATTTATTAGTCCCTGATTATCAAACTGACGGTGTTTTAGTTATATATATATATTTTTTTTTTTTGATTGGACAATTCGCACCAATTGACCTAGTCCCATGCTAAGCTGGTGAAGCTTGTGTTATGGGTACTAGGCAACGGATATACATACATATTATAGATAGCTAATAATGAATTATATTTTTTTATTTATTTAAGTTGTTACTACTTGACCCCTATATGTTTTATTTTTATTAAACTATATTCAGTAAAAAATCAATTTTATATAAACCAGTTTTTAGGATACTTCTCAAGCATTACCTTGGGTGATGGGAAGACCAAGTTTGGTTGAAAGTAGTCCAGCTAATGAATTAGAGACTACTATTTCCTGCACCTCACCACCAAGTAGTTCTACAGAGCTCTCTGTTAGTAGCATCATACCACGTCGACATTCTATAGGACCTGTAAGATAATAATATCCAAACTCAAAATAACTTTATTCAAATAGCGTCACCGTGGAATGATAACCTCGTACATCGAAAAAAGACATTTATTTTTTTTACTTAGACTTTTTTGTCATTTAACTGGTATAATCATGAAGTAAGGACTTATTTATATTATTAAAAAATAAGTCCTTTTTACCATCTAAAACTATGGACAGAAACACATATAAATATATTTACGAACATTGACGAAATGAAAAACGAGTACGCAAGACAAGTCGAACTATTTCCGAACCGTTACGATTTAGGCGTAGTGTATCACCACTACCTTAAAGGCCGGTTTCGGTCTTAAGATCATCTTTGGAAAAACAAAAATCATGATTGTCGATCGCCTAAATAACAACTCTCCTGACATCTGTTGCAAACTGTGATCTCGTTGGTGAATTGATAAGATCAGCCGTATGAGTATCGCGTGGTTGGCAATGAATGAGCAGAAAAACAACAGGAACATTACAAGATCTACAACAGTCCGAAGGTTTTTTCCTTTTGACTACGAAATTTGAGCTACATATCGTATTTACTTTCTTTCTTTACGCCGCTGAGACTATAAGAAAGATCGAGAAGCTTACGAATACAGAGTGTAAGGAACAACAGCAAGTGGTGGACTGATCAAATTGCAAAACCAACCTCTATAAAAGCACAAGAAAGACAGCTATCCGTGATGATTGGCATGGGGTTGTCACAAATAGTAACTCTAAAAGTATCAAACACGACCGCTCACTTTGATCTTCTGGAAGGAACTAGACTGGCTGAATTAGCCAGGACATACCTTTTACAAGAACCTTGCAGCCAGGTGTTATGTCACAGCTTAAATTTCTCATAGGTCTATACTCTATTCCCGTAACATCCTGAACTCCATCTGTCATGTAAAGCTTTAGCATTCTGAAAATCAAAATCAATAAAATAGTTTTAAAGAATATTGTATACTAACAACAAAGAATTGCATTTCATAATTTCTTTTTTTTCTTCTATATTACAATATCATTTTTACAATGTAGTTGTTTTTATGGATAGTAATGATTTAAATTATTATTATTGATAACTATAATGTATATCAATCAGTAATATCCTGAGCTGAAATGTTAGCAATAACTTTCCAAATTAGAAAATTGCAAATAAAACAGATAAAGAGACACCACTACATTAAGCACTTTAGTAAAATTTGGTAAATTTTTGCAATGGATTCTATAGGCTTTTAGGATTTAGAAAAGATTTTTAGGATTATTCTTAGCAAGTCTATTCATTCATTCACAGTCATTCATCAATTTCATATATATTACCTGTGATTAGAAACTTTTTCTTCAAATTTAGTTGTTGCATCTATGTTTTCAGTGTTAACTTTCTGTAATTTTAAATATTGTTGATACGCAGGTGTACCTGAAATTTTTAGGGTATAAAGTGAAAACATATATGGGTTTATTAGGTATATCCATAGAAACTTGTTATTTTTGATCATAATACCTATATCAACAACTGCATTAATTTGCAATATAAATCTGCCATTTAATGTTGTTTTGTGTTGATCTTTAAGATTTCCAGGAAGTGAGCCAGGACAAATATCTTTCAAATCATTCAAGAGCCATTGCTCTTTTGCTAAATTCTTGATTTCTGTCTCAGTATGGCTATTGTCTTCAATTAAAAACTCAACACATCTGAAACGAATAAGCTATATATAGGTTTTAGACTTTTACTTAATACAATATTTAGATTTTCTAAATAGCTTACCCTGATAGCCAATCATTATCAACTAACATATGATTAGAGGCTAAAAACGCTCTAACAATGTTGATAGTACAGTTTAAAGACATTTTATTCGGGTGACAATAATTCTAACATAAATATTAAATGTTGTTGATATATTATCTAATATTAAATAAAAATTCATATTTTATTATTTTCCCTCTATTTATCTTATAAATCATGTCGATTGTCGATTCAATCGTTTCATGTTATTGTCAAAAGTCTAATTGATTATGTACTTTTTACTGAAAGAACTATTATCGAATATGATTAATGACAACGATTAAAACATAAACCTTCTGCAGTTCCGTAAATTAAGGAATTTATATAAAAAACACTCCATTTAAGTTACTGCAAGATTCATCATTTTCGAACCACCTATTAAAATAGATTTTAGTATAAATGCTAAAATTAATATGTTAACTCTATGGGTTACATTTATTATTTAATCTGTACTAGGCTATCATTTGGCGGCTGACAATGTTTTTGTGAGTCCTTAAATAGCAACATTATTATTTTGTGAACGCAAAAAAAGAGCTTGCCGAATTTTATTTCATCTCCCTCGTAAATACCGTAGGCTTATTGACAACAAAAAGAACCACTAAAAACATTGTAATTTAAATGTTTAATTTTAAATAAGTGTTGTTTAACCGGAGCCAGGATTTGTGATTAACACAGTGGAGGAAAAAATATGAAGAGACGAAATGCCGAATCTGGCAAAATGCGGCGCCCAATAAAGCGCACAAAAATACCCGAAGGAATGTATGGAAAGTGAGTGTTTACGTTTTTTCAGATTTATGGAGTGTAACAGCTTTTTAAATATACATTTGTATATATATATTGTAATATAATATTGTAATTTCAACAAGTAAACCATAGCATCATGCAGGAGGTTTGAAAATGTGTGGGTTGTTGAAACCATCTGGTGGTCGCGGCGCTCATGTTCTTACTTGTATGATGACAAAAAATAAAAAAGAATCAAACAAATACGTGGGAACCTTTCCTTTCTACTTATTCAATTCACTGGAGAGTTGTACAATGTCATTCTATTTCTGTACTAAGTATTTTGGTCTTATTTGTAGTAAAACAACATTTTGATTATTCATTTTACATTAAATAGGTAGAATATATAACAATAATTTTTAAGTAATGTACAAACCATAGATTTACATGATAATGTTATAGAGAATATCTTTTCACTATCTAAGATAAATTATAAAATACTTATTTATGTGTATGTTGTTTATAATAAATAGTAACTTTTTAATTAATTAATTATTTTTACAGTTCGGTATCATATGTAAAGTTCATAATGGCGTGGGCAGTTATTGTTGTGGCCGACTACATGTTGGAATTTAGATTTGAGTTTCTGTACCTATTTTGGATATTGATTGGAGCTTTGTACGACTCATTTAAATTTCAGGGCCTTGTAAGTACTAGCTTTTATTTTAATAAACTATTTATGTCAATAAAAATTATAATAAAGTGTTTTGGCCGTATCATAATGCTCCAATTGAAAGTATATGAACTAATCTTTTATATAAAATTTATAATTGACGGATATTTTATAAGTAAATGGATATTAGTATATAATAAGAAAGTCGAACTACACACTTGCCTTACCATCGGATAATTTTTTAAATTTGAGATAACAGAAACCACAATCTTAATATAATATAATAACCATTTTGTTTCAGGTATGCACTATTATATTCCTATGCATGGTTCTGATATCAGATATGATATTTTTTTTTGTGATACCAATGCAGTATTTATATTTTGTAGCTGGTACTTATGTATGGGTTCAATATGTATGGAGCACAGGTTAGTATGATTACAATTATTTAAGATATTTACTTTTGCTTAGACAGTTTCATATTAAAACTATAATATGTTTTATTATGGACAAAGTTTCATCAAATAACATAATCATTTACATACTTATATAGCTGACAAATGGTTAATAAAAGATGTGTTTACCACTCATATACAACATTTAGTGTAACAAAATATGGCAAAGTATTTGTACATATATATCTATATATATTTTACAAAAGGCAATTTATATGTAGCTTAGCTTTTTTGATAAATTACTGAAATAGATAGTTATATGTTGGTTACACTGAAAATATTAAAAATTGGCAAGTTAGAAACATTCCTGATGAAAACTTTTTTGAATTTCAATTCTAGAACTTTGGTAACCTAATATAGATATTGTTTGTGTATTGCATTCATTTGTCATTTGTTTTTGTGAATTGGCGGCAAATCTAAAACTCTTGTTACACGTGAAAATAAACCTAAAGCGAGAAAATTATCGGTGAATGATTTATTATGACTTTCGTTGTGGGCTTACTCAACAACAAAGCTATGATAGGCTGCGATTAGCATTTCTAAATGAACATCTCGTGCTATTATTGGTTTAACGAGTTTAAGCGTGGACGTAGCAATCTCAATGATGATCCGCGTGAGGGACGTCCTTTAACAGCGACTACTGAAGATAATTTCAGTGCTGTGCGATGCATGATGGTGGAAGATAAGTGAGTAACCAATCAGCACATACGGGCAAGCCTAGGCATCGGTATGAGTCAAGTTAAAAAAATATTACACAAACATTTAGGCGTCAGGAAGCTTTGCACCAGATGGATTCCCCATACTTTAACCGACGACCAGAAACACCTTCGCATGGACTGGTGTCGCCAAATGTTAGATAAGGACAACGACGGTGAATCACATGCTGTATTTGACATCGTCACAGGTGATGAAAGCTGAATATATTGCTACGAACCCGAAACTAAAGATAAAATTCGAGGTATTCGCTTTACGAGCTCTGAAGATGCGGTGAAAGCGTATGAAAATGCCATAAAAGAGACCCCTAAGGAAGCATGGGCCCACTGCTTTTCTTAGTGGTTCCATCGAATGCGACGATGTGTAGATAGGAACGGAGATTACTTCGAAAAACAATAAAGTAGTTGTACTTCAAACATTAAGCCGTTTTTCATTTTCTAAACCTTTTTAGTGTTACCTAGATATTTCTAGTATGTCTAACTCAAATAGTCATGACATTAAGTGTGACTCCTGTATATAAAAAATGTATCAGTATTGTCATGTAGGAGTCGACATAGGTTGTCGTATAGCATAGAGTTGAATTAATTATTTTTTAAGACAAATTGAAACAACGTTACATCTGCCCAGTTGTAATGTATGGTGGCGAAGCTTGGATCTTGAAGGAGGCAACAATTAAGAAACTTGACGTCTTTGAAATGTGGTGTTACCGAAGAATGCTGAGGATAAGCTGGGTTCATAGAGTCACGAACGAAGAAGTTCTATGGCGCGCCAAACGATCCCGAGAACTCACGTTGAACATTAAAAAGACGAAGATAAGTTACTTGGGACATGTGTTTCGACACGAACTTCTTCTTCTTCAAGTAATCATGATGGGCAAGGTCGAGGGGAAAAGACACGCTGGCAGAAGGAGGAAGTCGTGGCTCCGCAATATTAGAGAATGGACGGGAGTGGCGAGCGTAGAACAGCTGATGCGCTTGGCGAAAAACAAGGAGTATGACGAGCTGACCGTTAACCTCCAGTAGTGGAGAGGCACTTCAAGAAGAAGAAGAAGACGAAGATGCTTATGATGTTACTCATAAAATTATCTCTCTCCTCTATAGTCAAAGTTTATTTATTTCAAAACAATTTGGTCTCTCATTATTTCACGCTTGGGTCGAGTCTGCTTTTGCTTGATAATTACTTATTTTATTTTTAGTCGGCGAAAGAGGACTGTGTGTACAAACTGTAGCATTATGCTGTCTCGTGATATACACAGAAGGCAGTGTGAGAAATAAAACAGGTCTTCCTGAAGTGTGTCGGCCGCTCGCTGCACATTGTATTGGTTATCCTGCTATGACCTTCGGGTTTGGAATTAAGGTATGTTTAAATAATGTTTTAACTGAAATTTTATATTATGCTGATTGAATAATAGTATCGGAAATTTGGAAGAACATATTTTTATATATCATATTAATGATTATAAGGGAAGAAGGAAAGTTTCTTGCCAGTTCTTCTTGCCCGCTCTACGCCCTTGACTTGCGAACTGGTAGTAAATTTACAATTATTTAACTTCTTTTTTGACGTTCATAAGTGTACTTGTTTACCTATATAAATAACGTTTTTTTGAGTTTAAGTTTAATAATAGTGTAATAGTGAAATTCTGGTAGTGATTTTTAGAATTTGTATATAGAAAGTTTAAAGGATCTTAGGATTAATAACACTTATTTATTTAAAAAAAAATAGGAGACATTTCTAATCAATTTATTAATCCAAGCGAAATATAGGGACGTGGAAGATTTTCTCATTTACATTGGCTTTGACTTTGAAATTCAAATTCACCAGAGATTCTTGCTTGTCAAGATTCAGTGATGCAATTAATATCATTAATATCAAGATTTCGATTTAAACACTAATTGTTACTTTGGCATCATTAGCATGTCAATAGCTGGTTTGTGTGAATTTTCAGATAGGGTTGCCAAAAATATATAGGTGCGCGTGAGGCGAGCGCCATATTATAAAGTTTTTTGGCTAGGCTGGAAATAAAAAACCTCTTAAGTTCTTAAACGCTTCTATTGAAATTATCACCGAAAAAACAAAGTTATGCATGAGAAACGATATGAGATGAAAGCAAATATGAGAAGAAAACAATGAATTTATTAAAAGATGGGTAAATCGTATTCGCGCGTACATCTTCCACGTTTAATAGTTAATTTCGCACATTCCGCTGCTCGCATTGAGACTGGCTGCGGGCTCCACCCACTGCGCCCGTGTCGTAACATAGCGAAAAAGTGGAGTGGTATTATTATTCACCACAAATATATAAAGTTATCACTTAGTAGTCTGATTCAAGATTTTGTGAAGGAGTTCCATTCGCTGTCTGTCTTTTCTGCCTGGTGTCGATTTCGGTATGTCTGAATGAATACTTTCTTTCAGTCATATATCAATCAGAGATTCCGGCTACGGCGGCAGCGGCAAGTTCGCGCCGAAAACGAGTTTTACTTCCAATTACTTAGGGACGCACTCCCGGAGAGTGCGCTGGAACAGGTGAGAGTCATGCGGTCTTGCTATAATTAGTTCCGTTAAGCTTTTCTCGATAAATTCACATCAAAATGATTTTTTCTTTATATATTTTTATTATGTGGACTACACATGATTCAACATGTATTATGCTATTCTTAAAAAGCCGGCAACGCACTCGCGAGCCCTCTGGCATTGAGAGTGTCTTTGGGCGGCGGTATCCCTTAACATCGGATGAGGCTCCTCCCCGTTTGCCCTCTGTGCTATAAAAAAAATATACACGTAGTCAAAGCGTGGTAGACCAAGGAGCGATGCTCGACTCAATCCTGGGGTCTTATCCGGAGGTTGTCATGTCCGGGAGTCGGGGCCAAAGAGTAGTATTGACTTGGCACTGGTGTCAAAGTCGGTAATGGTTTTACACGCGGTTAAGCTCTGCCTTCTTGTCTCTTTTCAGCGAAAAACCTTCCTATACTACTAGACATTCACATAGATATAACATTTATTACCAACAAACACATAAACACGGAAAATAACAATAATCAAAGAAAAAAAAACAAAGTAAATTATCTAAAGAGAGATATTAAAAAAAATCCCTTTTCCCATTCGATTCGTTTCAAGTGTATGTAATGCGTGTGTGCTGCGGCTGTAATTGGTCTTGGATGAATGTTCCACAACGCTGGTCATTCTGCTAGAGACCACAGAAGCTAGTTTGGGCCTCAGTCACAAAAAAACGAAAGAAATGTAATGTAAATTTGAAAATTCAAAATTGTGCGTGTACTAGTGTACACACGTAAAAAGTGAAACTTCTTTATGACCTTATTTTTCTAAAAAGTGTCTACTATATGCAACTTTACAGAAATTTGTTAAATAAAGTTTTACCAAAGGCTTTTATTATCATAGACATGAATTCAAATAACCCAATTATTACATTTTACCTTATTACTACTAAGATTATTACAGAATTTCACTAATTTTCTTGATATTATCTGACTAAGTTCGAGGTTTTCTCACGAGATTTGCCGCCGATATTTTAAAATGGCCTTTTCATTTAAAAAAAAAATATCGGATTCAACCTGCGATCGATCAATCAATTTGTAGTTCGTATTAAAAAAAAGCAACATGGCGCGTAACCGAAAAACGTGACGATTTTTTACATAAATGTCTCCCATACGTCGATAAAGAAGTTTCACTTCAAAAAGTCTTGTATACTATTGCTACACGCTTTTAAAATAATGGCTAGTTCCAATTACTTAGTATGCAAACCTTCTTTATTCATCTAGAATCAACAGGGAAGTAAAGAAGACCGTAATGTGAACGGGCCAGAGTTCGTGTCCAGTCCAGAAACGAAACACATGAACGGGTCGGTCAAGAAGCGGTTTAAAGAGAACGGCGTTTGTCATAGCGATCCAGTAAGTTGAATTTGTTTTATGATCAGATTAGAGGAGATTTTTTCCTTTTTAAACAGTTTTTTGAATTAAATTTTTAAATATGTATGAAGATTATATTATTATTATTAAGCCTTTATTGCTGACTAGTATATTGTATAAGTGATACATGTATCTTATGTTCCTTAATAAACATATTTAATATATATAAATTACGTGTCACGTTGTTTGTCCGCTATGGACTCTTAAACTACCGAACCAATATCAATCAAATTTGCACACCGTGTGTAGTTTTCTTACATCTCAATGTATACCGGCAATATTATTTTATTGCAAATATTTGTTTATTATTTGATTCAATTCTAACAGATGTCGCTGTGTTAAAAGTACCAACGTTTCACATAAGGTATTTTCCTTTAACATAATGTATTTACCTTTCACATAGTTTACTACTATGTAATATAACAAAAATCTTAGCCACAGCAACGCTTGGCCGGTCTGCTAGTAGTATATAAACATTTGTTTTAGTTACATAACCTAACTTAATCTAATAGATCACATGACCCGTTTTTGGTAATCAGCGTGTCCTGTGACACAAAGGTTTCTTCCAGCTGCTTCCAGCTGCTTCCATTATTTTCAGATATTAGCTCTTCTTGTCTAAGTTGTGCCATCTATTCTCTTTATATCGCATTTTTCCATCGCGTCGTTGCCATTCTGTAATATTTTTTGTCCATTTCAACCTACTATCTTTCTTAAAACCAAAAGATTATTCATTGTAACACAGTATTTATTCTTAAATTAAATAAATCATAGTTTAAAAAAACTAAAAACACGCTTTTAAAGCACATCAAACTAAAAAGTGAACAATAATTCCCAATTTGGGCTGAAAATGGTAATGAACAAAAAATACTTGTATTATTGTGAAAAAGCGTGGGTTGCTCGATAGACGAAAAATATGGCACAGAGCGCCCCACGTTTTTTCACAATAATACCAGTATTTTTTTTTTTGGATTAATGCATTGTCATCGATCTTTGACAGGTGCGCAAAGTTTGAATTAAATCTGTCCGTTAAAAGTGGGGCAAAATCTAGTCCGAAGGAGTCGGTTACATACATACATACAAACATACAGGTGAAGCTAATAAAAAGCGTGTAAATATTTAAAGCTGTTTACCAATCACTTTATTAACAGATAGAGAAGCTAACAGCGCACAAAGACAAGCAAGGTCTCAACGGCGTACACACGCACACCAATGGCTGCGCGAAGGGGCCCGGGGCGCCCTCAGACGACAGGCAAGAGCCGAAAGGTAAAAAAGAATTCTACATAAACATTTGTAAGTATTTAATTGATGAACTAGAATAATACTTATTTTGTGCTACTAAATATAACAAAATATATATCTTAATTTGTTAATTGATAGTAAATGTAAATTTAATATTGACATTCAAATAATTTTTGATAGTAATAGTTAAAAAATAAAAGATATTAACTTTATCCCTTAATCGCCATGTTTTTCTATTCAATAGTAATTATAAAGTTCAGTACTAACACACACTAATGTGCTATTTGACAATTTTAAAATACATCTCTGTGATTATTATTAATTAGTGAGTATAGAACCCATATAAATTATTATTTTTATTCTGTTAAGTAAGCGTTGATAAATTTTAGATCCATAATTTCATGATCCCGCCAAAACGCTTCTCTATCCAAGATGGCGTCGCACCAATACCTAGACCATGCCTGTCAAATGTAAAGAAACGTTATTTTTTCCTGTTAATTGTCAATTTTAAACTATACATATATTGTATTCAAAAGCAGTCCAACGAAGTTAAACTACAAGGTTCGACGGACGAAGACATTCTTAATCCTTTTTGCAAGGACCTTTTCAGACCATTCAAAGTCCACCTAGATCCACTTTTTAATGATTTCGTTCGTAATGTAATGTTGCGAAAACCGTTATTAATATTCCCATTATATTTTCGCAGGTGGTACAAATTCGAAAAAGAGTGAAAAGAAAGAGGCTAACTCCAGAGAAGAGAAGAAGAAACATAAAAATAGAGATAAGGATAGTATTGATAGTCATAAGAGTACAGAACACTGTAAGTATACTTTATCCTTCAATAGCTAATACTTAAGGGGAAAGATTTTTTTGTATATCTAATAAACTCAAAAATATTGCACCGATTTTATTCTTTAGAATTATTCATTATTCATAAGTTAAATAGGCTTATTTATAAAAAAAATGTCTAGTCCGAAGCGGTAACGGGCTGTTAATAACTTACTAATTTCCGACTGTTTAAGCTTTTAAAAATGGCTAGCTCAAAAACATTTAAAAAAAAAACAAATTTTTGGTTGGAATATTTTTCTGGCAACATTTGCTGTATGTATAAATGTTTTATTTATATGTATAGAAATATATATACCTATAAAACATTAAGAGTTAATGGATATATTATATTTTATTTATGTATATCCCAGATTTTGATTTTCTCTCGAAGATTTATTGTTTCTCTTGGTAATTATGATAATAACAAATATATAATTAGTTCTAATAAACATAAAATACAAATTTTATGTTTATTAGAACTAGTTATTTAAAAGAAATTAATAGTTTTAAACACCAAAACGTTCGATAAATTGCAATTCCTGTTTGTCTATTATTGTTGAAATTAATAAATTATTATATGTTTATTTTTTTTCAGCAAAAGAACAAAATAACATAGTTAAAGATAAAGAATTAGAAATAAATACAAAAGAGTGTGGGAAAACTATTAGAGATAGTAGTAGTAATAAAGATAAAGAACGAGAGAACAGAGAACGGGAACGAGAAAGGGAGAATAGAGAACGAGATAGAGAAATAAGGGAAAAGGAGAAAGAGAGGGAGCACAGAGAAAGAGAAAAAGAAAAGGAGAGACGGGAAAAAGAAGATGTAAGTATTTTTTTTGTAAAATGCAACATGTCTATTATAGAACTTAATAATAACATTTTAAAGTTAAGTAAAATTTTTGATCAAGAATTAATTTTATATTTCTTAAATCCAGATTGGCTGTGTGTACTCAACACACACACATAGATATAGATAATGTGATTAAGGCAAATAACAATTAATTATATTTTGGTTAAACGTAAAACATTTTGATCTCTCTTTTGCAGCGACTAACCCGCGAACACACAGAAGAGTTAAAGCGCGTGAAAGCGGAGCTGTCAGCGGCGCGTTCCAGCGAAGCGGAAGCGCGGAGGGCGCTAACCGCGGCCGCAGCCAACGAACGGCAGAGACGGACTGAGCACACGCAGCTTAAACATGCGCATGCGGCGTTGCAGCACAAGTTAGTTTCAACCTTCTCCTTTTTCAGCATCAACGTAACTCAATAATGGTAGAAGTTAAGCAATCATAATGGCTAGTGTTGTTAAGTATAGCTTTTTTAATACAAATAATTATTTATCCTTAATGAGCTTCGGCCTTGGATATCTGCGATTTATGAATTCGATTTTGCTTGTTGCAATCCCGATACTTTTATTGTTCGATTCCTGGGTCAGGGAGCGTTCAAGTATTACGTAACGAATTTTCTCCTTTTGTAAAACGTTACGATGCGGGGCGGGGATTGAATTACGCGTTATTGTTAATATTATTTTAGACTTTCCAGTACTTTACACCACATAATGGTAACTTTTAGATATAAAGAGTCACTGAGGTGGAGAGGTGGTCACGAAACGTTTTATTATACTTGGATAAAGAAAAACGTTACGTTACGGCGCGTTATATGGGGGGGGGGGGGTCAATAATCTCTAAAAATTGCGTGACGTAATACTTGAACCTGGGTGCTATGAATAATAGAAGATTTTATTTTCACATGCTAAATAATCAAATGCTACGCTATGCTTATAATGCTGAAGAGAGTGTCAGCATCTCTAACTCTTTCGATTAGGTAAAGGCTACACTTGTAAATCTAAGAAAATCTGAGTCACCAAAATGTACAGCCTTGACTGGTACGTTATAGTAATCACAAAACTTCCAAAATATAAAAGTTACTTGACACACTCAAATCAGAATTTTGCCATATATAATTTAAAATCTAATTCTAATTTGGATAAAATAAATTTCAGAATGTCAACGTGGCGCAACAACGAACGAGCGGCGCAGGAGCGACGACTCAGCGAAGAACGACGCGCACAGACTCATTGCAAACACTCGAGGTAAACTCTACGTTTAGCGTTAAATAATAAAAAAATATTGTACACCTTTAACAGGCAAACAAAAATACAATAATTGTGTCACAAAAAATATTTTTTGACGTGATAACGTCTTTAAAATCGTTTTAGTCGGGTGACATGTTCAGAAACTTGTGTCACACCAAAACCTCACGAGCGCGATCGCAGGTATAACGAGAGAGAGACGGACCGATCTCCCGTCTCATCTCACTGTAGCGGCATACAAACGAATGGAGATTTTCTCGTGCGGTTAAGTTTTGTAAGAAAAATGTATATCATAGTCGAATAAGTAAACTTGTCATTTTACACCCGAAATTTATCATCAAAAGTGTGAATAAAACGATAGATGTAATTTAAAATTTGAAAAAATTGTTATCTTCATTAATTCCTTACTTCCCAAAAACTTATATCACCAATAAGACGTTATCACGTAAACATCTCGATCGTAAACCTACTTTACAAACATCCAATATTTTTTAAACATACTTTGTGTATGCCATAGATTTATGAACTACTTCGTGAATTGTGTTCATTTAAATTCAAAATACTTATGACGTTTCACTGCCTTTTTTCAAATTTCTTTTAATTTTACTATATAATTTTTTTATTATTATTACTATATAGGTTAGGAATATATGGTATATTTGTCTGTGAAATAACTAATTGTACGCGTTTCAAAATAAATTTCCGGCTCGAAGGACCAATACTTGAATGAAATATTGCAGTGGCGAATGCGACGACGAGTGGTGTAAATCTCGACTAAGCTCGCAAGAAGCAGAGACTGCGTCTCTACGGCGGGAGCTGCAGAGGGCGAGAGAGAGGGCCGACCGACTTCAGAGGGATTTGGCCCTCGCCACTGAACAGGTAGGTAGAAAATATCGACGCAATATACATATATGTCGCAGATTCAACGCGATTAATAATTACAAAATTGGTGTCACTACCGTCGTCCGACATTATTACTTAAACAGTCGGATCGCACGTCCGGCGCAGGCGCCGATCGGAAAGCAACTGAAGCACTTCACGACCGTTGACTTTGACAATTGACACATTGACATTTTACAACCTGTGAGATGTCTATGATATTGTGTGGTGTTGCCATTGTAATAAAACAAATTCGTGTTGTATTATAACCTAATCTATCACACTGGAATTCCTTGAACTTTTCATCCTAAAATGGCTAAGCGTTTGAAGGTGAAGTAAAACTTGGTGATTAAAAAGAGTGCCAGACCTTCTTCTTGCCCGCTTAAGTCTTTTGATTTCAGTACTGACAATAAATGTAAAACTTTTATTAATAATGTTCAGAAACAAATAATTTTTTACTCAGGTCCGAACACTAGAAGTGCGTCAAGAGGAAGCCGAAGCGAACGCGAGCGCGTGCTCGCGAACGAACGCGAACGCGGCTAGTGCGTGGCAGGCCTTACAGGAGAGGGCGGCCCATCTGGAGAGGTCTCTGTCTGCCGAGACCCGGGTCAAGTTGGACCTCTTGTCCGCCCTGGGAGACGCCAAGAGGCATATGCACATTCAGGAAGGTGAGTGGGTCTAATCGCGATCAACTCAAAAACTACTAGTCTGATTTATTTACGTTCTTTTTGCTGGTAATTTATTTATTTAAATAAATGTAATACAAACACAATTACAAATGTAACGGAACACAAATTGATCACTCTTGATGATTGATTTCTCCGTCCAACGAAGTTCATGTAGCTCATTTCGCTTTTCTGGTATAATCTTGTGTTTTTAAAAATTACTCAGTTTCCTTTTTTTTTAAGTGCTATATATATAGCGTATTGGAACTATCCTGTTTACTACGAACTATAATGACGTAATTGTCAAAAAATACGTAATTTAGCACACTAGCGACCTCCTAGCTATTTCCTATATGGCAAATATCAAACATTTACATCGCGCCAAATTCTCTTCCAGGTCACATATCGCGACAAGAGAAAGAGATAGAGGAGCTGAAAGCCCAAATGTTAGCAGTGATGCCCACAGAGTTCGTCACACCAGTGTCAGCCGGGTCAGTTTCGAAGTTGCGACTCTCGGATGGGTCACCGTTGGACCCCAACGCCTGTGTGTACACGCCCAAACAATTATGCTCCGATGCTTAAATGTCAGACATATTTCTGTGTTTGTTTTTATGCGCAATAACTTTCATACATTTCTGTTAATAATTTTTTGTGTGTAATCCATAAAAGTCTCAACTGAACTTTAAGGAACTAAAAGTCGCATCTCAAAACACAATGTCATGTGTCAAGTGTCAAACTTCGTATAGAAAAAAAGGTATTGACAGCTCTTGAAACTAGATTTGTCAAGTACAGTGTTGCCTCGAGTTTAATTCGTCTCAAAGAAATTTTCAGTGGTTTTTGTTAAGTGTTTTTGAATATTAAAATGATTTCACGCTTTAATTCAATAGACACCATCTTCGGACCTATGGTTATACAAATAATTGTTATAATGTGTAAATGTGCAAAAAACCCGTACCCAACTAATCAGCAATACTTCGAAAATGAGGGAAAGCATACAGAGGTCTGGTCTGAGGTGGGAGGAACTGTTAGTAGGGTGCGGTCACTCGTACCTCAAATCTTGCTCTCATCTCAAAGAAAAATATCGCTTGTATGTCAAAACACTAGTTACGTACACTTGTATCGAGGTACCAATGTGTTCGTATACGCCAACACGAGTTTGACAGCTCGAACGTGTATAGTTTACTATACGAATTCTATTCGTTCTTCTAACTACGTTCCAGCTTTTGTTTGGCTCCAACGACTAGTATTTAGATGCAGGTGTTGCCATATATTTTGACAGTTCTTTTTAAAAATCTGTCTTAAATGAGATTTTTATTGCGCGTAAAAACAGACATGTAAAATTAAATCTAGCAAAACGACCTTATGGAATTGGTCATTGGATTGGCTTGAACATATTTTTGTGAATGTTATTCCAATGATTAATTTTAATTATATAGTTTTATCGGTTTAATTACGTATAATAGATCTTCTTAAATTGATAAAACTATTGAAAGTTGCTCAGGATTGACGTTTAAAGGGTCAGACACCAAAGCCAAGATGAAATTCTTTTAAAATGTTTTTTTTAAGATTTCATATTTTGAGAATAATTAGTTATAAATTAGGTAAAGAATTCAAAAGTCTTTAATAACTCATTTTTATTCTGAATAAAATCGTAAAAAATTTGGGAACAAGGAAGTTAAAAATAAATACAGAATCATAGAGTTGTTTTGTCTATTAACCGTTGACTATTCTGACTAAAACTGTCATAAATGTTAAATTAAATCAATGTGTGTCAAGGTCTGATCCGTAGATTTGAATTTGGAACCTAAATTACTCATTCTATATTTGAAACTTTACGGAAAATTGAATTTCAAATTTTGGAACACTTAATTAAATTTGAATATCGAACCTGAAAAATCTTTTTTTAACACAACAAAAGTGTTTATTTTATAATTTTGAATATCGAACACTTTTCTTCTAATCTTAAAAATACTTTTTATTTGAAGTTCCTTGGCTTCGATGCGACCCGTTCGAGCTTCGACCGCCTCAGAAACATGTATGGGTTCATTGATCTCAATTTTTTCACTTCCATACATCGCTGAGGTTTTCTGTTTTATTTATATCCAACGCTATCATATTGTCACCTATGAGATTATGGGCTAATTCGAATACAGTACAATCTCACTAATCCGGCACTATTAAAAACCGGAGGGTGCCGGATTATTGGAATGTTCGGATTACTGGATTATACTGAAAAAAAAAAATCATAGGTAATAAATAAAATAAAACATTTCATAGAGTCATTTTTAACTATAAACTATTCTCACTTGAAAAAAACAAATACGTTAGCACGTGCACGTGATAAGTTTTGAGGTTAGACTGCTAGTCGACGACGCAGCGACCAAGCGCACAGGTATAAAGGGGTGAGGGAGGCGTGGGCGGAGGGTGCCGGATTATTGGACGTGCCGATCTATCGAAGTGCCGGATTAGTGAGATTGTACTGTACTTAAATCATTCATAATAACAGCTGGTTTCAGATATGGTCCGAATATCTGGCATTAAATTTAAGTACATGTACGTATTAATGTGCGCTAGTCACCTTTTTTATTCAGTCCTTTCATTCGCTTCGAATGTGATAGTACAAAATGATCTGATTTGTGTGTTAAGGGGCGTAGCGTCAGTCAAGCACTCGTTGACTTCTATTTGCTATGTTTCGTGTGTGTATATTCCAACTGGGAATGGTCCAAGTATCGTTATCGGTTTAGTAGTTTTTGAGATATACATTTAGAGATTTGAGAGAAAAAGAACGCGCCAATATCTCGTTTCTTTACAGCTGAAATGTAATTCAAATATTGTTGATGTATCATTTGGTGACGTCATATTTTTTGACCAATCACAATTTAACGAAATGCTCCAATGTTTATTCAACAACTAGATATTCTTCATTATTTCATGCTTTTTCTCTTCAATCGTGTCAGCATAGCGATATTTCATTTAACTCTTTCCATTTCTATTTCATTTCCTCTAACTCTTAAGTTAAGTCTTCTTACGCTGTCTTTACTGATGCTCTTTTGTCTATTTATAAACACGTGCGAATGATTGTGATTGGTCGAACGGTCATGGTCACGTCAACGCGAAAACTGGCTTACTGGTACTTTATAGATGGCTTTTAGTTAATAAATAGACTAGCCTTTTAACTAAACAGCGCCGTTTAACTGGCGGCCTGAAAGATATTCAGCCGTAGCGTTCGTTACAACATTTAATAAACTGACAAACAAACATGAAACAAACAAACAAACAAAAGATGAAACATGACTTATCATGAAACTTTGGAAAACACCATCAAAGTTGTGGTTTGCAAACGCCATATTGACAGTTTGAAGAGTTTCGTTTCTAGTTTGAGAGTGGCAGAAAGTGGAATTAAAATAAATTAACAATCGACAGGCTAGGCAAGTAATGAAACGTCATCGATCCAAGTCATTTGTCTAGCTGTTAGATCAACTGGCTGTATATCTTTCAGGCCGCTAGTTAAACGACGATTTTTAGTTAAGAGGCTGTTGATTGAACGGCTGATTAAGCTAGTTGGCTACGACATAAACATCACAAATAGAAGGCAACGAACAATGTTTCGTATAAGTCATAGTACAAATTTGTTTAACTCTTTAGAGTATGAAATTTTCATGTTTGAGATTGTTTTGTGTTCATTGACGTTTATAGACGTAACTGAAGCCGGTAGCTGACGGCTTAGCGGATAAAACCTAGCAATGGAAACTTGATAACTCGCACAAATTTGCTTTAAAATCCGAGAGAAAGATACGATTTTACATTAGCTTAAAAAAAATGTTTTTCGTATGCAAATCGATTTTCAATTGTTTTAATATTTTCTTATCTAGGTTTGAGATGCTAAACCGTCAGCACGTATGTACGTACGTACGCGTTCGTAACCGAATCGTTAGAATGAGCTTCTCCTTCAAGATAATATAAATTTTTGATAGGCATTTTTGTAAACCTAGATCCTTAGAAGAAATCTACATACGTTGTTTTATGGGCTTGATAATTAAATTTACTCAGTGTTGCCAGCTGACTTAAAATTTGTCCTGTTCGTTCCATGCATCTTATCTTTGAGTTCCTTGGAAAACAGATAATGCTCTATATTTATATACATTTTACGATAGTAATAGATGAATGGTAAATGCCCTGAATCTTTAGTGGCCTTTATTACTTTAGCTTAAGGTCCATTTTACACAATTGTCTACTTGTATGTGTACATTGTAAAATGCACCTTAACATCGAGCAATAAAGGCTAAATTATTTCAATTTAGAATACCTATATATTTCTTTTAAATTTAAAAAATTATCTTGATGGGACGCTACGCTAAATTTAAGTATTAGGACAGCTTGGCAGAGTTTTTTTTTATTAAGTGCTCGATCAGGGTAAATATTTTTGGGGATAATTTGATTTTTCATTTGTCAGGACTCTGGTCTGTTACGGATTGTTATAGCGCTATCTATAGTCCAGTCAGTCAAGACAATTAATTCATTATAATTCCAAAAGTTTTCAAATTTTGATGTAAGGTCGGGAGTGGTATTAAAACAAACTATAAAATTTTGCAACCTGATCTGCGGTCCGGAACATTGTTAAAAATGCAATAAATGATAATTTGCTTAGTTCTTGAGACCAAAATTCCAAAAGTTCTGCAAAGTTGGAGTGGTGTTAAATATATTATTTTACATCACGTGTCAAATTTGCAACCAATTTAAGTGTACGGAACATTATTTAATTAATGTTGTTCTTTATTAAACTGAAGGAAAACGTTCCAAAAGTTCGCAAATTTGACAGATATATCGAAAATAAAATAAATAACAAAAAATGTTCCGTACACTTAGGTTGGTTGCAAATTTTATACGTGATATGAAATATTATATCGAAAACTTCCCCAAGTTTGCAGAACTTTTGGAATTTTTTTCACGACCATACAGCATAAATTAATTTAATTGCAATTTTAACAATGTTCCGGACTGCGGACAAGGTTGCAAAATGAGATTTATTGTCGTCCCAATGTACCATTCACTTGACCGAAGTTTGAAAACTTTTGGAATTATTATCAAATTTTCGATTTCGAATGTCTATAATGACTGGTGTACTAGCGGCGTTATCAAAATTAAAAGTACCTGATATGTCATGACGCCTTGAAAATTTTACACATGACTCGAATGTTTAGTTTTTAAGTTTCGATTGGTTGTTCAAGTTAAATTTTTGCCAATTGCGTAGTTTTAATGTCGTCACAATTTTAGTTTTTTGACAAAAATTTTCAAGTCTTAAAGCAGTGTGTCTTAAATAATTAGAAAATCTGTGTTTTCAATTTTTTTTTAAGTATTCATGACTTAACACACATTTTAACAGATTTTAACACACTTAAACAAATTTTACAATTATTTAGATATAATTTTTGTAAAATTGTGAACTACTTCAAATGTAGAATTATAATTTTCTAACATTCAATACTGTTTTTAGTTGTATCCAATAAAAATGAACACTATTTTAAGACTAAAAATTGTTTTTGTTTCATTATTGGCTGCAGTGACTGTATGTATTTATTTGGAAGTTCATAGAAGATTGAGATTGTAGTAGAAATCCACCACAATACTATTCATCTTATTCACAAAATCGAATAGCGTTACAAAATCCTAACCATATCTTTGTCTCTTTCTGTCAAATTGTCTTTACCTAATGATGGAAAGAGATAGATGAGTTAAAGTAGTCTTTATGAATAAGGTTTACTGTGGCCATATATATGTAAAATACTCCAGAAGTCTACCTGAACCCCAAGTCATAGTTTAAGCTTCCAAAATTATCTTCCAGTTGTGTTTTGCATTTATAAAGTAGACTTGTGTCATTTGTTGTGTGTTTTAGGAATTTAGTATTTGTTTAGCATCTTTCAAATTGTATTTGTTCATAAATTTTAATGACATGTTGTTTTTAACTAATGTATAACTCATGCGGTTACTAGTCGGTTAAGCTAGTAACAGGGTTTATATAAAGTATAAAAATTCTATCAAAGGCCAAATTTATTTTTGTATTGTATGAATTGTCCACAATATGTATAAAAAAGGTGTTTGGTAGACTGTAGTAAATTGGCAAAGATAAACTTCTTATGTTAAGTTCTTTAGTAAGTAGCCCCGAGAAATTGTGACTTGTATGCTCTAGTCTTGACTCTCGCCAATTACATATAACGACAGATCGTGTCATAAATTGGCTTTAATATAAGTTTAGAAATATTTTTTTACATCAGTGCACTGCCCTCCCAAAACAATCATTTTAATTTTATTTTAAGTACTTAAATTAGTTTTTAAGTTTGTTTCGAAAGCGGAATCGAAGCCATCATAGACACTATATTTTTTCATGAATTGACCTGAGCACGGAAAAAGGAATACATAGTGATTAGATCTTCACTGTGAAGTAAGCGGTATGTTTGTTTGTATTATAAACTGCTGTAACAGCAATAAAAAATCAGACCTGCATATTTTGTTTTATTTACTGAGCCAACACATTTTACAAAACTGAAAAAACTAAATTAACTTATGGTCTAAGATCCCGCTATACAACGACCTTCACCGAGATGCTTATTTAATGAAACTTATTTTATATATAATTTAATATGTCAATAAATATAATCCATATGGGTTGCCTAGCAAATTTCAGTCCAGAGTTTGTTTAATTAATATTTAAAAAAAATATTTTTTTTATAATTTGCATGTTATATATAAAACTAGGTCAGCTAGTTATATATAAAATAAGTTTCATTAAATAAGCATCTCGGTGAAGGTCGTTGTATAGCGGGATCTTATACTATTAATACAAACTGAAATCTATAAATCTTCATTTCCAGAATATTTCTTGTACAAACATCAATCAAATCAAAAAATAATTTAACAATAAGATAATTTAATTCCAGAGTGCTTTTCACCATTCAGCCTACAAGAGATATCTTCTTTACAGATCTAACTAGATTTTCAGTAAAAAGGCTATAATCCCATAGCTTTTTTTACCATTGTTAAATATTAATCCAGTCAATTCTAAATTATCTGACTAATCATTTATATCAGCTACCCTTGCCTCATTAACTAAACTATGTATTTCTAGCTGCAATCTTAGAGCTTTGTGCAAGTCAATAGTTCTTAGTTGTGTTGCAATATATTTACCAAAAATATCAAACTCATCCTCTTTTGTGCAGTCAGTTTGACTTTCTGAAATTGATTTAGTATGTTTGTATTTTTTCTTTTTGGTTTTCTTAGGCGGATTGGATGTTTCTGATTCTTCTATGTTAGAATCCTCTGGTTTAGGAGAGTCACAATAATTATCAGTGTCTGGTATTAAAGGATCTGGGTCTATTTCCTCTTTCAGATTTTCTTGTACTTGGTTAACCCAGACCTGACTTGAAGAATCCACTTCCTGAGCTTGTTGTATCTAAAATTAAAAAGTTTCTTTTAAAAGTTATTCCTACTACGATTTGAAAATTGAAGAAAATTGTTCGAGCTACTCACGCTTAAATTAGATGAGGAACGTTTAACGTAAGTATGTTTTAAACATCGATCCATCTCATCAAACCAGACCAGTGAAGGTTTATAAATGTATTCTGGACTCGATTTCTGTAAGACTTTATTTACTTCCTGCATGTATGTAGATCTTAGATTCTTGATTTTTATCTTAATTTCTGTTGTCGATAAATAAATTTTTGTGTATGCATTGAATTCTTCAGACAGAGAGGCGTAGGCTTTATTCCTACGATGTTTTAATTTATAATCGGCATGATTGGTATTCCACAAACACTCATTTTTTAAATACATTCTTACGAAGTCCTGGGTAGTTTTTTCACTCCAACGCATTGTGCTATCTCAGACTTATCTACTTCTTTTAAATTAATAAAACATTTTCGCTCCTCACGTTATATTTACTTCACTTCACTTTATTTATAATGGCGACATCTGTGTAAATCACAATTCCGCCAATGTCACGTTCTAAGTATTCACACAGTGAGGATATATTTGATAATTTTGATAGATTTAATTTTATCTAAGCAGAGTTACCCAAAACAAAAATGACATTACAATAAATACAACACACACAGACATCTAATAATATATACAAGAGGTTAACATTTTACTACAAGGTATGAAGGGGAGAATCTTATTTATAACTTTAATTTATTAATAGAAATAAATTTCCCTAAAATTTTGACGATCGAGCTGGATGGGAGGGAAAGTAGGGAGTTAAGGTTACATGGACGAGGGAAATCTGGAGAAAGATAGTCAAATAACGAGTCATTAATTAAAGAACAGTTAAAAAATATATGGTCTGTCGAGCCCTCGTCCATACCACACTCACAGAGAGAACTGTCTTTAATTTTAATTTTGGCTAGATGAACAGGAGTACAAGCGTGCCCTATACGAAGACGGCAGATTATAGACGTGACCTTTTTGTTTAAAAACTTATATTTAAAAAACCACGGCGAAGAAGGGATTGAATACTGAATATTAGCATAGTGCCTGCCAGTTTTTTCTTTAGAAGATTGCCAATCAATAGTCCAGGATTTTAAAAGGTGGGAGTACGCAAGAGCTGATAGGTCGTGGGCCGAGATGTTGGGATGCTGACAAGATCCGCAGAAAATAGCACCTTTTGCACAAGAGTCAGCAGTTTCATTACCCGCTATACCACAATGACTAGGTATCCACAAAAGTACAATATGAATATCTTTTTTACTACACCTAAACAAAGCTTCTCTTATTTTTAGAATCGTATTATGTTTTTTTTTAGACCTGAATGGATTGGAAAGAATTGCCTGTAAACAGCTGCGAGAATCGGAAAAAATTGTAACTTTATTTAGGTTGTGGGACTCAGCATACAAAACCGCTTCTAGGATTGCAAAAGCTTCACCTGAAAAAACGGAGGTCAATGGAGGAAGTTTAAAGCTCAATACTGTTTTGAATGAAGGGACCCATACAGCCGCACCGATGCACTCATTGGGAATCTTGGAAGCATCAGTATACATCGGTAACCAACCCTGCCAGTCTTTTGAAATTTTTTCCAGAAAACAAGTGGAAGCTTGGGTGGATTTTTTTTCAATTCCAAAGTTTAAAATTATTTTAGGATCAAAAATGAGGGATTCATAACTATTTAAAAACAAGGGATTACTAGAGAAACTTTCAACAGGATTAGGAAGACGAGAAAGTTTATTAAAACTGAGTAACAGGCATGGAACATTACCTGTACTAGATGGCATCGTGAGATTAGATAAGCGACGTAATTTGGACAAGATGGAATGTGAGGAGTATTGAAGGACTTTGATGAAGAAGCGGTCACTTAAAAATTGTCTACGTAAATACAGGGGGGGGTCAACACATTCTATTTGGAGAGCATTGATGGGAGAGGATTTCATAGCACCAAGGATGATGCGTAAAGATTTCGATTGAATTTTGGAAATTTTATCAAGGGCTTGCTTGTTGCCAGGATCTAAGAGGAAGGTGCCATAATCAAAAAGACCTCGTACCACAGCATTGTATAAAAGCTTTTGCGAGTAGGGGTGTGCTCCCCACCTCACACCAGATAATGAACGGAGAACATTAACACCTTTCTCACTTTTTTTAATCACATGGTTAAAATGAGGAACACCGTTTAACTTTGAGTCTAAAATAAGGCCTAAAAATTTTACTTGCTTACAACACGATACCAAGGACCCTTTATATGAAATGTTACACCGTGGAACCTTGTATTTTGTAGTAAACGTGACCGCCGAACATTTGGGCACAGAAATAGAGAGACCATGATCATTTAACCAATCACCCAAATAATCCAAAGCCGAATTTAGGCGTGATGATGCCTCTTCAATAGAATTTGATGAAAAGTATAAGGCTACATCGTCCGCGTATTGAAGAATCTGACAGAAGGAATTCACAACAAGCTCCAGGTCATAGGTGTAAATGTTGTACAGAAGAGGACTCAAAACAGAACCTTGAGGTAAGCCCCTCCAAATAGATCTAGGAGACAGCTCCGTATTTTGAGATCTTATAATAATATAACGATTCGAAACTGCATTGCAAACAAAACGTACCAACTTCTCAGGAATACTCAGCTGAAGCATTTTTTGCCTGAGCACCGGAACCAGCACGTAGTCATACGCAGATGCGATATCCAAGAAAACACCCACCAGGAACTGTTTCTTTTTAAAAGCAATGCGAATGTCGGTCGTTATTATACTTAGGCTATCCATCGTACTTAAGCCTTTCCTGAAACCAAACTGGGATTTTGCAAAGATATTGTTACTTTCACAAAACCATTCTAAACGAAATTTAATTAAATGTTCCATAATTTTTAAAAGGGTAGAAGACAAAGCAATAGGTCTGTATGAAGAGAAATCTGATGGATCTTTGCCAGGTTTTAGAAGCGGAATGACGATTTGTCTGTTCCACGATTCAGGAATAATTCCAAGATCGAAAAAACAGTTTACTAAATCAAGAAAGTACCTCTTAGTGTCTAATGAAGAATTTATGAGGAATGAATAAGGGATTCCATCTTCTCCAGGGGAAGAGTCAGAGAGACCATTTAATGCTTTGTTAAGTTCTTCCAAGGAGAATTGACAATCTAGACTGTTTGAAGAGGGGATGTAAGAATTATACTTATAAGGAAGACAATCATAAAAAGGGACAGATGGAGGAGCCAATTTGTCGGCAAAGGAGGTAATCCAGCTAGACGGATCATTAAGAGGGACATCATAAGAATTGAGGGAACAACGGAATCTTCTGATCTGCCTCCAAACAACAGACGAAGGGGTACCAGGGCACATGCTCTCACAGAACTTATGCCAACCAAGACGTTTCTTATTATTAAGTAGTCTGCGAGCAGCTGCAGAAGCTTGTTGGTAGACTAAAAAATTTTCCAAGGTCATGCAAAGACTGTATGACCTTTCTGCCGTTTTTCTTTTTCGAATCATCTCAGTACATTCGGAATCCCACCAAGGAGGGGAAATTTTCCTTTGTGTAGAAGATTTGAGTGGAATATGTAAACTGGCAGATGAGGTGAGGGAGTTGACAAAATCATTGTATGAAGATAAGCAGTTTTCAGCAGAGACTACGGGGAGCGCAGCTATCTTACAGTCAATAGAAGAAGAAAAGTCTGACCAATTGGCCTGATTCAGTTTAAATTTTAAAAGAGGGGAAGGGCGAGTAACGCTCCTTAAATTGGTTGGGAGATCAATTAAAATGGGGAAGTGGTCACTCCCACAAGTGCTCTTAAAAACACGCCAGGATAGAAAAGGGAAAAGATCAGGAGAGCAAAGTGATAAATCCACTGCGTTAGCGGGATTCTGAGATGGAAGACTCCTTCTCGTAGGACAACCATTATTCAAGACACTTATGTTTATGTCATCGAGTAAATCTAGTAGAAGGGACCCAAAAGAATCTGAGGAATGACAACCCCAAGAAACATGGTGGGCATTGAAATCACCCAACATGACAACAGGAAGAGGAACTGAAAGGATAATAGAACGTATATCAGAAATGAGGTCGATGTGGGGGTGGGGAATATAAACAGAAATAAACGAGATATTAAAAGCTCTCATAGCAACAGCATTAATACCATCACAATGAGGAAGAGATAATGAGTGGAAGGTGAGGGATCGGCTGACCAAAAAGGCACAGCCAGCATAGCCATCATCCCTGTCATCTCGGAGACATCGATACCCAGAAACCCTAAAGCGGGAACCCGGCAATAACCAAGTCTCCGAAATGGCTAGAATAGATGGAGCGAATTTATTGACAAGAAAGGTTAATTCTGATTTTTTACTGCGAACACTGTTACAGTTCCACTGAATTACTAAATTCGCCATTTTTGGTGACGAATGAGTGGAGCAAATTAATTTTTTGGGCAACGTGGGACGGTATGGGGATGTCATCATACTTGGATAGCATGTTACAAATGACTGCCCATAAGCAGTCGAGAAGATTTTCATTTGGGGATACTTCATTGTTGATAAGGGAAGGGGAGCTTACGGCACAACCATTGGGTAAAGAGGAGGGTAAATTGGAAGTAATGGCCTCATGGGCCGCCTTATCAAAGGATTTTCCTGATGTTGGTCTAGAGCGAGGAGGGAGAAATACAGTTTTCCTGTAAGATGTAGTCTGACGGGAATCTTGGGAAGGTAAAGTAATGGGCTGGGATAAAGAGGAGGGGGTTGTTTTAACAGAATCTGCAAAAGTTTTGCCACTGATAGGTCTAAACCGAGCCGATGCTTCGATATAAGAAATGCTCTCTTGAGACATACAACTCTTTATATTTTTTTGTCGATTATGTTCAGGGCAAGCTTTGTTGGTCGCAAAGTGTGAGGCAGTACAAAATAAACATAATGACTCTGTTTCAGGGATATTACACTCATCACCAGAATGGGCTAGACTACAACGAAAACACCTAGGCTTCGATCGGCATTGTGACTTTACGTGACCAAATCTACAACAGTTAAGGCACTGAATTGTAGGGAGTTGGTACGTTTCAACGCGGAGGGAACTATGACAAGAGAATATTCTCTCAGGAAGGGTTTGACCTTGAAAGGTTAGAACCACAGTTTGCGTTGGTATCCAATTAATTTGACCATCGGAGTTTGTCTTGCGGTTAAGGCGTCTGGCCTTGAGGACTATACCAGTACCTTCGGGAACTTCCAAAGTTTCGACAAATTCCTGCATCGACCAATCAGCTGGGACACCTCTCACAAGGCCCATACGGGAAACATTATAATTAGGAATCGTAACAGAATAGTTGCTGGAAGGTACAATGGGATTAGACACAAAATTATTAGCATCTAAGCCCGACTTAAACTCAACAGATATTCTATTACGTCCCACTCTCTTAACACCATCTCGAACAATGTTGGGTATTTTATTTTTTACCAAGAAATGACCAAATTTAATTGGGCGGATTGATGTACCAGCGGATGGGTCAGATTCAGGGCAAGAAACATGGACTAAAAAAGGGCCCTTGTCATTGACAAGGTATGACTTGGGAGAGCCAGTGAGTGATGGATGGGAGTAAAATCCTGGGTTGACGTCATCAGCAGATGACCGGACATCAGTCATTGGTTTTTTGGAAGGTTCCACTAAACTTTCATGGACAGTATCGAGTCTGCGCTTGACACCAGGTTGGGGAAGCGGTGGGGTGGATAAATCCATTGATTCCACCGGAGAAGAGACCCTATCCGGAGGATCAGGGGGGTCTGGAGGGCGTTTCTCCATTATAGACTACCAAAAATATATATATACCAAAGTAAAGGGAGAAATATAACAAATAAATAAAAATAACTTACGTAATTAGTTGATGTTATTAATTAACCACCACCAATAGGATAAGTCAACTTATATTCATTAAACTACGAGAAAAAATAGAAAATGCTAAATAATGATATCCGAAACACGTGTAAACACTTATACCCGCAACGACGGAATCCACGTTATATTTATTTCTATTAGTATTTTGTAACAACTAACTGTCAACTGTGAACTGTCACAAATTGAGAAAATCAATAAATATAACAGTCTTATGTCTGATGAGTAGGTACTATCATCTGCCAAAGTCAAACACTTGCTGACACCAAAAACTGTGGCATTATTTTCGAATGTGTGCGTTAACGAAAACGTTTGAATGTGTGCGTCAACATGGCGTCCTAAAACAGTGCAATTTGTGTAGAAGGTACGGTCGAAACTAGTGTCATCTCTTTTTCTCCTACATTAGTTGCAAACACTACTTTCTCTTTCGTGCACTCGCCATTTGAATTTGTTATTTTAGACAGTGCGGAAGGAAAAATAAAAGTTTTTAAATCAAATCGCAATACTTACGAGTAAAATGTTACACCTCTGGCTTTATTTGTGTTTCTAGAATTGTTGTTGCACTTTAGAAAGGCACACGATGGCATTTTGTGACACTAAACTGCTCGCAAACGTCCTTTACAACACGTCCGGCTAACATTGTGTTTAGGGGTGCACTGATCCCAGGTTAGTGAGTCTCACTCACTTAAACTGTGCGACAATACGGCGCGGTCTCACTGCGGTAAGGGCCTATCTAAGGATATAAATCCATGCTTGCTTGTCCCTGGTGGGAAACGAGCTAAAGTCAAGTTCTGTATGGGTGTGAACTGTGGAACTAAAAAAAATACCGATAATTATTCACACACACATCACATGCGTAACCTGCAGTATCGACTTACAAACCATACGGATGGGCAATGAAAAGGATGATAAAAGCAGTTAATTTTACAAAAACTTAAGTTTGAATGGAACACTATAATTTAAAAGTAAAATACATTTATTCAGAAGCACAAGACTACATACAATTAAAAAGACAACAAAAATACTGCAATGTGCTACTGAAAAGGACGCTCAGCATTTATCAAAATCTATCAAAACGAGATTAAGTTAATTTTGATTATGCTTAAACGTTAATTTGTGTTTATAATTTCTATTGTTTATTTGTAATTTAAAAAACCATGAAAAATAAAATATTTAGGGTGTTTATTTTGAAATTTATTCAAAAATAAGGAAAAAATCGATTATTTTTTTAAGAAAAATCGATTGTTTATTAATAGATTATTTTTTTACATTGAATATTCGATTAATAAATAATCGATTTTTCTTAAAAAAATAATCGATTTTTTATGCAGAATGTCACATCCCTAATGAAAAATTTCGGAGACTGATTGCCGACCTTCAAAATGTGGAGGCACCGCAAGAGAGCGATAATATTCATGTCCCGGTTGTAGTATCTATCCGCTTAATCTCTCCGAAGTCCGAACTAGCACGCCAATGCGCTACCTACGTTGCCGTTTTGAACTGTTGAATTTAATTGTGAAATTTCCAATGGTGTGTAATAAACTTATCGACTAGTTTAACCGCAATTCGTTTGCATTGGTAAACGAATGTTTTACAATTTCATTACTACATTACTTCGGCTATCGGCTATATGAACGATGAATGACTTAACTAGAGAAATAGAAAAACTTACAAAAAAAACTTGTATTGCGAAACCATACACTTGTGACAGAAAATGACTGCCTAAAGTGGCCCATGCCATCAAAGGTGCTTATAACATGTTGAGGCGATTTTTTAAACCAGGATCCAAACGGGGAAGAGGCTCACCTATGGGATACCGCATGTGATAGCCCATCGACACTAGCAGTGCCAGAAGTTTCGCTAGTTCGTTGCCGGCCTTTTAATTTTTGTTTACCTCCACACATAAATTGTATTGTTTTTAACTCCAAGCAATATCTTTTATATATTTGTATATATATCTAGCCTCTAATCATTGTTTGCTTAAGAATGCGTATAAATAAATACCCTGACTTTTTAATTTGTTTTATTCGTCTAACTTATTCCATCAAACTTCTTAGACAAAACAACGGATCTGGCTCGTACCTATATTTTTGAGAAGCTCTTATATGAAAATACCAAATATCAATTTGTTATATTCATTTTCAAGTACCTAACGTGTTATATGACGTAAATTATCCGTATTTCAGAGATTTCTAAAATCCTCATACATTTATGCACAAGTTTCGCGTTGGTTGTTTGCGAAGAAACAACAACTCTGATGTATTTAAACAGCTACTTGTGTAAACGCTATTACCACGCTTTTAGCGTCAACTGTAGTCTATATTCAAAAGGTATATTAAAGAACTAGTTAATGTAATGTATATATTTAAAATATATATTATGTCAGGGAATGCTCCGATTATCAGGAAATGTTCCAAATAATTGACCGATGATTTTTATTGTTGGTTTGGCTAATAATTGAGATCCTTTTATTTATTTTAAGAATCATTATTTAATTTGATTCGATTTGTTTTGTTATTATTTAATTGTTTCATAATTAAGAATCATTATTAAAATAATAAAAGTACGAATATTGTAACGACCAATCAGAGCCGCCATCGAGGCACGAGGAACAGAGGGGTAGTTCTGATGAGTATTCAGTGGAACATTGTGGTGATGAGACGTTGGACCGAGTTGGGTCTATGTGATTTGTGGTTAAGTAGATTATGATTGATATGCTGGACCGGGCACATGAAAGAGATAGCACGTTGAAATGGACAAAAATAATTACAGAATGGCAACCACGCGATGGAAAAAGGAAAAGAGGAAGACAGAGCAAGAGATGGGCAGACGATATAAAGAGAATAGGAGGCACAACTTGGACAAGAAGAGCTAATATCAGAAAGAATGGAACACAGCATAATGTCTTACGGCATTTTACTGTGGGGTCGGGCTGCTGACATAGAATCCATTTTTATTTTGCAAAAAAGAGCGGTCAGAGCCATTTATAATCTACGTCGTTGCGAATCTCTCAGGGAACTATTTAAAAAGACTGAACATTTTGACAGTACCTTACCAATTCATTTATGAAAATATTATGTATGTAAGAAAGAATCTACATCTTTTTAGTAAAATAAATGAAAGACATAATTTTAGTACTAGAAATAAAGATAAAATAGCCAAAGTTCAAAATTCATTTATGGGGTACTGTGTGAAATGTTACAATAAAATACCTTGTGACATTTTAAAACTAAATGAACGAAAATTTAAATGTTTTATTAAAATTACACTTTGTAAACAAGCATATTACAAATTAGATGATTATATTCAAGATAAGAATGCTTGGAAACATGCTGGTCCTGCTCCATAGGACAATCATAGAGCCTGGACAAAATCAAATTGGTTGCTGACTTTTTGCTGTAACATATTTTTGTTATTATTATTATAATTTTTTTTTTTAATTTATAAATGCTACAAATGTAATTATTATTATTTTTTTTTTTGTATCTCACACACTGTTTTGTTGTGTTTTTTAATCTTTTTATTACACTTTAATGTTAATATTCTACGGTTTCGATATTTGTAAATATGTGAGGAACATGTATACTAACTTTTTTTAGTATAGTAGTTTATTCTAAGAGTACATTGTCTTCACATATAATTATTTAACAAATGTAACAAATATTGTAAACCTATTTTAAAAGAGTAAGTGTGGAGTTTCTTGCCCATTCTTCTCCACACGAAACTACCTTTTGGAAGGGGCAACTAGAATCTTCTATATATATACATATATAATTTTTTTTTGACGTTCAAAAGTGCCATTTTAGATGGTCTAATTGAAATAAATGCTTTGACTTTGACTTTGAAACAGCTGGAGGAGGCCTATGTGTCACAGGACACGCTGACTACCTAAAACGGGTCAAGTGACGTATTAGATAACGTTTGATTTATATAACTTAAATAAGTGTTATTATATTGTACTGGTTAGCAATAAAGGCTTAATAATAATAATAAGATTATGACTAAAAGTGAGAAGCTTAAAGTGTTATTTCTAATTTTAATAGGAATCTATATAAATTAAATACTGTACGAGAATTATTCGTGTCTTTTGTGCTTGCACTATACCCACATTACGCCCACTAAGTCCGCTAATGACGATTTCCATATCGATGGACTGACGATATATTTCTCCGACATATAATATATTGCATTACAAGTATTTGTTGCGTTATGACATGTGTTCTCACCGCAAACCAGCCTTAACTGAAGCGCACTGAGCGTTGAACATATTACAAAAGGTGCTTTAAATGTTCTGTATATTTCTTTATACATAACTAGCTAATCCGGCAAACGTCATTTTGCCATGTATATCATTTATAATAAAAAAATAGAGGTTGATTGTAGAGAAGTGCATGTTAGGGGTTGTATGTATTTTTTAATGCTGTATCATAAAAAAATAAATAATAAATAATTTATTTAAAATATAAAAAAAATAATTTAGGGTTGGACTACCCTTAACATTTAGGGGGATGAAAAATAGATGTTGTCCGATTCTTAGACATACCCAATAAGCACACAAAATTTCATGAGAATCGGTCAAGCCGTTTCGGAGGAGTTTAACTACACACCGCGACACGAGAATTTTATATATTAGATTTCAAATTTTCGTACCAGACTGGATTAAATTGTTTACATTATATTTTATAATAATCAGTGGTATTCCTTATAATAGCAGTATTGGACTAGTGACATCAGCATGCGGCTCTCATCCCTGAGGTCGTAGGTTCGATCCCCGACTATGCACCAAAACCAAATTACTTTCTATGTGCGATTTTAATAACGGTGAAGGCTGAACCGGCTTGCTTTAGACCCTAAAAGTGTGTCAGGCACAGGAGGCTGATCGATGAGGAGGCTATGTTTTACGAGAATTTGCATTAAATTAAAAAATCTCTCTTAATAAAAAGGATTTCACAATCTAAGTTAAATTATCTGTAGGTTATATGGTTATAAGGCAAAGCTTGAATCTTGGTTTTGCTTCATGGCATTAATAACAAATTAATCATTTGTGTACAGCCGCTGTCAAACGCAGCTTTGATAGTTATTTATCGAGTTGACATCAAACAAATATCGTATTAGAGATTAATAGGCGTAGCTAAATTATAAAGCTTTTTGTTGTTAACGTAATCTATGGTATATTAGCAGGAATAAAAATTCAGGGACTAATTATTATACACAATATACAGGATATTTAGATACAATAAAATGCACTGGCCCCCACACTAGGATTCCCTGTGTTGTGGGCAGCCAGTCTCTTCCGAACGAACGAACGAACAGTATTATACTTAACGTTTTCTATACATTTATATTTAAACTATTTTTGCACAATAAGAATTTTTTCGGTCTCAGCATATGACAGACAAGAAATTTTTTTTTTTGAAGTGAAACTTTATCGGGGTTGGAAAAAAATTTAGTGTAACATTTTTTCGTTACGCGTCACATTTTTCCGTTACGCCCCATGTTGCTTTTTGAAGTCAAACTTCTTTATCGGCGTTAGAATGAATTTTTTATCGACGTATGGGAGAAATTTTGTAGCAAATCGTCACGTTTTTCGGTTACGCGCCATCTTTTTCTTGTCCCTACCACGGTTGATCCGAAGAGATTCGAAGCCATTAATAACAAAAATATATAATAACGATAACAATGATAGTAATAATTCTATTACAATTAATGAAATTCTGTAATAATCTTAGTAGTAACAAGGTAAAATGAAATAATTGTATTTGTATTCATGTCTATGATAATAAAAGCCTTTTGTTAAACTTTATTTAACCAATTTCGTTAAGTTGCATATAGTAGATCATTTTTCGAAAAATGAGGTCATAAAGAAGTTTCACTTCTTACGTGTGTACACCTAGTACACGCACACATTTTTATTTAAATAGGCTCTGGCACGATTTGTGCATTAGCCAGCGTCAAGTATAAGATTTTTTTATAATTCGTGCTTGTCTTTAGAAATTCGACCGTGTCCTTCATGTACGGTTTAAGCACTCGCCCGGTACCGCACAACCCTCCCAAAGGCCGAGAACAAATTTAAATTAAATTAAAACTTGCCCTCGAACCGGGAATCGAACCCGGTACCCCTCACCTAGCTGCCACTTAATAGGACCGCTAGGCTATGAGGCCCCCTGGCAAGATATTGTTTGAGTTGTTTAGTAAATGTATGTTCCTATATAATATGTCTATTGTCTATGTCTGTTGTAGACTTTTCAATTATCGAGTATTGTTTTGACATGCGTCAATTTACTCATGCTCTGTGCGAGCAAGTGCTAATGTATATGTTACCAGAATATTACAAAATCCGCAAGTTTATAAATTTCCTAGAAATGTATTAGTACGTACGATTCTAAACGAGAGATAAATTGTATTATATTTATATTTTTACGCCCACATTTTCGCAAATTGATAAACTTACCGAACTCACGCGTAAGATAATAAGTACCTAAGCGAATTGTGAAGACAGAGGGATTAAAAATAACTTTATATGAACTGGCCTAGTGGGAAGAAAGAAGAGAGTTCGCCAACCAGAAAGCTGGGAAGATTAGAAACAAATGGAAGAATCAGAAGTCGTGTACTTATTTTAAAGAGCGGTTCGAATCGTCAACCACCAATCACTTTCCGAGCGGCATGATCCCGTGGAGTAGAGATGTGGGGTCACTCTGCATCTTCTACCGCATTTACCATGGAGAGTGTTCAGAGTTGTTCGGATTAATACCCACTGTAAAAAAATACAATAATAACATAAGATTCATGTAATCCTTTTTTATTTTTAACATTAAACCTAAAAAAAATCAATGCTACAATCTTTTTAGTTCTCGGCCTCAGATTTCTGTATCTATTTCATGAGAATTTGGTAATCTAATAGGCAAGTAGGTGATCAGCCTTCTGTGCCTGACGCACGCCGTTGACTTTTTGGGTCTAATTCTAATCCGGTTTCCTCACGATGTTTTCCTTCACCGTTCGAGCGAATTTTAAATGCGCACATAGAAAGTCCATTGGTGCACAGCCGGGGATCGAACCTACGACCTCAGGGATGAGAGTCGCACGCTGAATCCACTAGGCCAACACTGCTCCTAACCATCATTTAACCTAAAGCTGAACAAAAATTAGTTACGTCGCGGTGTTTTCGAAGAACATATCTGTCTGTATGATACAAAGAGACAGGAACACAAAGAAATATAGAAAAGTTGGGAGCTGGTGTCACTGCAGTATTCGTCCGTGTCGCTTTTTGATAGCACAAAGTGTTGTAGGGGGAACGACGCAAACCGCTTTTACAGATGTTGTGAACCCCTTAAAAATTATAACTTTTTTTAAACAAATACTTCATTTGGCTCGTTAGGGAAAAATAATGAGGGTAAATTTTTACGATACGCGCGCACACCGTCACAAAAACACCGACACCCTGAAGCATAGTAAACATTTAAAAAAAATGGTGCGTGTGCTTATGTACGCGCGTAAGAAGTTATACTTCTTTGGCTTTCTTGATTTTTTTTTAAATATTAAATAATTAATAATAAATATTTAGCGTTAATAATTTAACAATATTTAATATTAATAAAAATTATTATTTATTATTTTATTATATTATTAATTCAATTTAATAACTAGGTATATTTCATAACCTTTTAACTAAGTAACAATAGGTCTTTGTGAAAAAGCATTGCTAAATTTCTTTTATTGTTTTTATGGTCATTCAAAATTCTTGGCATAGCTGCTAACGTCACGCATATTCTATTTCTTTTTACTTGTAGATTGTCTTATTCCCATCTCGCTCGCGCACGCTCAGCGCCCATACTGATAATTTTGTGGCACGTGCGCGCGCATCGTAAAATTTCACTCTCATAAATTTTTCATAACGCACCTAAAGTATAACTTCAATAAAAATGTCAATATCTTTAATTATGTAGAAATATTAGTAAATACATTTTTTTTAAAGATTTTTATCTTGTTACGCCAAAGAAATATAACTTCTAACGCGTGTACGAGTTCATAAGTACACACACACATGTCTTTTATATCCTACTACTTACAATCTAATGATAACCAAAACCAAATATAATCTATTTATATGTACACTTATGAAAATGAAATCAAATCTCTCTTATTTACTTATATTTACTGCCAGTTCTCTAATCGAGACGAGAAGAACTAGCAAGAAACAGTTTGTCACTTCTTTTAATCGCCAAATGTTTAGTTGTTTTGAATTATATATGTCGTTCAGCGAGTAAGAACTACACGATCGCTCACAACAATTCATTCTTTATTTTTTTTATTATTATATAGCCAAAAATATACATCAAATGTTTACAAACAAATTCCATTATCATTTTGTACATCACTCCTCTAGATCTTTATTAAAAACGTTTCTTATATTTAAGCCCTAATTTAAGTGAATTATTTTTACAATTAAACCGTAGGTAAACGAATTTTGGGTTAATTTTGTAGTTTAAATTCTAAGTTGTTACAAACTGTTTGCCGCCCCTGCCTTTAGGGCACGATTTACGGATCGAAGGATACAAATAATGAGGACCTGGATCTAGGTTTAGGCGTGAGCTTTAGACTACATCCCATGTTTCCTATTTTGTTAAAACAAAATGACAATTTTAAGCTTTGAATGTATAAATGTTTTTAGGTAAACTCTGCATTCATAAAAAGTGATTATGATTATGACGCAATTATCTTTTATTAAATGTCAATTTGTTTTTCGATGTAGTCACCTTTCTTATATACTATAATAATATAATAATAGCTTCACTTTTTTTAAACGTTAATGTTTTTCTTAAAAGGAACCTCTATGATCCCCGATTATCTTCGAATCAAATTGATGTAAAATCATTTTACGATTTTTACTTTAAAAACTAATAAAGACTCCTTCATAGTAAAAATCCGCAGTAACGGAATGGTACCTACAGAAGAAGAACCTACAGATGTATCACAACATCTAAAAGAAGAAGATGCGCCATCGTTTAAATAAGAAAAGCAGGGCAGGCCAGTAAAAGTAATGGGAAATGCACACTACTTGCATGCCAGAAAGAATAGCGGAAGACTTCATTCTCCAGAGCTTAAAAAGTTTAGACACGGCTGTGTCAAATATGATATTACCACTTAATACGTTCATTCTTTCATTTCACCATCAGGAAAACACACAAAAATTTATTAAATCAAATCCATACATTTTTTTTGTATGTAACCGCGACTGTTGTAAATATAATTAAATAGTAAAATTAATTGATTATAATGGACATGGATACATTACATTTCTAATCCTTTTAAGTTTCAAAACTCATTAAAGATAACGATAATGCTCACCAGATGTCGCCAGATCGTTACAATTCAGACTTGAAATTATCATAAAATTGCAACATTCGCCTTTCATTTTCTTTTAGAGATTATTGTCTGAAAGACTTGTATCCATAGGCCCATGGGTAAAAAAACTGAATTCTTAATATATTTATTATCACGTACAATGTTTAGGAGCATAATCTTATTGTAAATAAATTACGTGTCACGTTGTTTGTCCTCTATGGACTATTAACTATCTAACTCAAAAGATAGGATAGCTTACATCTCAATTTATACCCGCAATATTATTTTATTGCAAATTATTTGATAGTCACAAGTCTAACAGATAGCGCTGTGTTAAAAGTACGTACCAACGTTTCGCATAAGCTACAATTTAATGGCATAACCACTAAAAAAGCATGGTGGTCCCCATGACTGGTGTTCTTCTACCATTTCCCTTGAATAGGTTACTAGGCATTTGTGAATTGTAAAAGAACACGGATCTCGTCGCAAGTACATAATATCATCGAAATAAAATTTTTCCTTTTTCATGAAAATAAGTACCGGTAATCCATCTTTGAGGGTCTTATCATAATATGATTGGTAAAATCAAACAGCACAAATCATAACTGCGAAAATAAACCTTTCTTTGCTCAGTAAATATTGGCTTAGATATGAGATAAATCGGATTTTCTTTCACAAGAGTTTTGGGTATACTAGCAAAATCTCTGCATTAACTGTTATAGCATCCACCGCCACGTGGTTGATGAGGGTTGGATCTCGTATGGGGTGCCCCAAAATCAAAAGAAATTTTTAGGAAATAAATTATTTTTATAAGTACGGAGGAATTTCAACACGGGCAGGGAGTAAGCAAAATTATTGCTGCTTTTAATTATATTTTAAGATAGCAGATTGTGCTGTTCTGTGTAATTCACACATCTTATGTACTACCACTATATATATATTATTCAATAGAATTTGTAAATTGCGTTTGAAAAAAATCATAGAAATAGGATGGAGTATTTCTTATCATGACTAAAGTAATTTCGATAATCATTACCCTGAATTTTATTTTGTAACTGTTTTAATAAATCAGGAGCAGTGTTGGTCTATTCGAGTATTACGTAAGCACTATAGGGGGGAGGGGTAATTACGTCAACAGTAATTATTTACTTTTTTACACATATTACCCACATATTTCGAGGATTCCTACAAAAAATTAATACGTTTATGTATTATTTTTTAGAGCTCTGCTTACATTTGCTGACAAGAGGGGCGGAGGGGGGATAAAGTGCAGTAAATCTGCTTACATAATACTTGAACAGCCCCCTACTGATGACTCAACTCTGAGGTCGTGATTCCAAATCCCGGCTTAGTACTTATAAATTCTTCAATTAATTTTTGCTCGTACGTATCGGTACAAAATACCATTATGTTAGACCCAAAAACTTAAGGATTGAAAAATTATCAAATTATAGATATTGAGGCCAAAAGCGAGCGATAGTATTTTAAACAATAAATACGAAAGTATTTTACCTAGATAGTTATCTTAATTGCATTGACCACTTACTTTGTGATAGCTCGGGTAATTTTGCTTTTATGTATAAGTGAGCAATTTACGTCAATTAGTTAAGTAAAATTACGTTTAATAGTTGTAATAGCAATTATATGTCCTGCCCTAGTAGTGTAGGTGTAGTGATAAAATTAAATGTTGTAAAAATTGCTTCTCTGCTTGTTGGATTAATTTTTTTTTATCACCATCCTCACCATAGACTTGACTTCCTCGCTATTGCCGTGACTCTACAATGTTTGCTTGTGCAGATGTGAAAAACAAAACAATATATGTACATATATGGATCCTTTAAGGGTATTTACCAACTCAGCAAGTTTTATAAAAATCGTTTCAGGCCTTTCTGAGATGTAGGTAACCAAGCATTTCCATGTATAATATAGAATATCAGTTATCAAACTTTAATTTTCATATGACATCTGTCAATAAACCGCCATCCGACATGTTGTTGTCGTTGATATTATTAAGGAATGAACAAAGTTCAAGTGAACTGTTAAAATATTACTGCACAGATGACTTACGTCAAAAATTGTTTAGATTTTGACACATTTCGCGATACGTCACAATTCTGAATCTCATTCATAAGTCAATTGTCAAATTCACTAATTAGTTTAAAATGATAGAAACGTTAAAAAACTTCGCTCATGCCTATAAAAATAGAAAATAAACAAATGCAAGTGAAAAACATTTTTATTCGGCGAAAAAGCTTATCATCATAATTGTGTTGCACATACAATCATTCCGATGATGTTATACCCTAGATTGCGCTGACTAAGTTATTCCGGCCACTAAGGAAGTATACATAGATATGATTAGACTCCTTCGAGAATCCTTTCTTAAGGTTAAAAGAACAGCACAGTGGAGAAAGGATGCATCACATAATCTAAACTTATGGCGTGCTTCAGAAGCTGTTTGCAATCTGTTTGTGTTTTATTTAATATTTAAGTGTAGATTGTAAGGTTGTATAGAACGAATAAGAAGATTGAATAACGGACATCAGACATTGAAAACTCAAAATGGCCACTCCGCCGGCCGACAGATTTAGTGTTTTTTGCGAATTCTGCAGCACTATCAAAACGGTTCTCATATTGGTTTTATCGAATAACTCCCATTTGCAATCATACACCGCACTCTCAAACGTTTCGCTCGCATTTATGATTTTCTGTCCCAAATAACAGTTCATAAAGATTTGGGCGAATGCAAACGGTATTTCCAAGTACGTGTGCTTTATACCGCCGAGCAAGGCTGCGATTAACCCGGCCATAAGGAATAGAAACTCTAACGCCATACTAACACGGAGAACGCCCTCGATTTGCTTTAGCAAGGTTATATTTTCGTTATGAAGTTTTATAATGAATGTCAGACGTTCGGATATGAAGTTGTTTAAAGCGCTGGATCTTGATTCAATGTCGATATGTTCCGTTTCTTTTTCGGCGTCATTCCATACGTTCAGTAGCTCTTTGCTAAGTGACAGTATTTGAGCTTCGGTGTAACCTAATAGCATTACCATGAACGCGGTACAGTTGGCGACAAAGTAGGTGGCACTTGATATTGTGATGGTTAATATTACAGTTGCGATTTCGTAGTTCGGCGATTCTATCATTGGCTCTAAACCTAAAAAATACATATATAATTTAAAATTCACGATTAAATAGCTATATTTATTGTTTGCTTATTTTTCTAAAATACATGACAATTGTGTTAAACATAAATGTTACAACCAATAAAAATATTACACTTCCAATTTCAAATGTAACTAGTAGTGTTTCTGTTATATTTGCGAATAATTCGAATAATCCCCGGATTATGGCGGGAATAGCTGAAAATTATATAAATTTCGTGTACTGAGGCGTTTGAAACCGTTGAATACCAGTTAACTATGTATTTGGATTTATTTCTTGTAGCGGCCTGTCCTGACTAATATACGCGGAATATATATGATACACAGGGATAATTTTCCCTTTATCATATTAGTATAGAGACAGCTAATATACTGGCACGTGACACGAACCGTTTCACTAATCAAAAGCGAATGAAACACGCCACCGTTCGTCTTTTGTTTTTTCTCAAACCCCTGATTTTCGCCTGCATTCCCTTTGATGTCTGGACGTTATTGTAAATAAACCATAGTATATTTTTATATCATAAACAGGTTTGTCTCAAGGATTCAATGCCTAATACCCAGTCCGAAACAAAAATTGATTCATATTAAAATACTCTGTGTATTCACTTCAAGAAAAATAATTTAAGCAGACCAATAATTAACGTCGCTCATTTGTACTACGAGGCTTAACATTATTATCTACACATACCATAGAGGATATAATTATCATCGGGAAAGTGTCGTCCAGGTAAGAAAAAGGGTGTGAAACAGTGAATTTCAGCAATTATGACCAAAGTCAGCCATATTGTGGTGCCACGCTTCTTGACAGTCCGAAGGTGGCTTTGAATGTTCTGATGAAGCCGGCTTCCAGGATCAATTTGGGCGTCACACCGAAGATACCGTTCTACGACATTTGCTATTAATTTTCTGAAAAATATGTTCTTGAATCGAGTTTTGTAGAGAATTGTAATTTCCGTTAACATCCGTTCAAGGTGTTTCATTAAAAACTATGAACATTGAATCTATAAATTGTGTAGTTTTATTTCTTATGTACTTGTGGTGACTGGTCGTACTTGAATTCGTGTATGCGGTGATGTTAATTATTTCGACTATGTGTTTGCGTGTTGTTCCCACGAGAATGTAAGTGCGTGCTCTTATTTCACCATGCCTCCTGCTGATAGGGGACAAGTCTTTGTTTTTAATTTATGTTATTATTATTAATTACTTAAGATATCATGTGGAACATGGTTTAAAGGTTGCAGCCCCTTACAAACGTTGTGTAAAAAAAAACATGGCGATTAATTAGGTGTCGGCAAGGAGAGCTCTGTCATTTAAGTTCCTAGGTAGGTTCGAGCCCCGGCTGTGCACCAATGGACTTTCTTTATATGTGCGCATTTAACATTCGCTCGAACGGTGAAGGTAAACATCGAGAGGAAACCGACATGTCTTACATCCAATAAGTCGACGGCATGTGATCACCACTTGCCTATTAGATTTAAAAATGATCATGAAACAGATTCAGAAATCTGAGGCCCAGACCCAAAGAGGTTGTAGCGTGATTTATTTTTTAAGTATTTAGTATTTAGTCAATTTAGTTATAAGTTGTACACCTTTCTCAATAAATGAAAAAATAACAACTTACCGGTGTATTATCATAAATAATAATTTAATAGGACAAGTTTCAGTAAAAGCTCCTATTGAGAACATTATAATTGTGCCGATAAAATCGCCCGTCGCCGGATAATGGACGAACACATGCCAAACCACAGATACCACATACACGTAGTAATAACAGATTAGACCAATTATTGTTAGAATATAGAATACAACAGATATTGCTGAAATAAGAGACAAAATTATTAAATTCATCACTTCTTTGTAGCCGAGAATATAATAAACATGACACGATATTCAAAGGCCGAGTGCAACAGCCTTATATCCTTACATATGTGTGTATATATCTATATACCTATCACTAGCGGACCCGACAGACGTTGTCCTATGATATTTTACGCGATTAGGATGTAAAACAAAGCATGAAACTACTGATTCTGGGATGATTTGTGAATCTAAACAATCCAGGGCGCCATCCAAACGCATACAAAAAAATCATTCAAATCGGTCCAGCCGTTTTAGTGGAGTTCAGTGACACACACACGTACAGTAGAATTATATATATAAAAATGTAAAGAGTACAAGTATTATAAATTAGTTGCCCCCGCGAATTCGCTTCGCCTTAATATGATTTTTACGTAGGCTACCTTTTTAGTAGCAACCAATATATGGAACATTGAGCTTTTCTGGAAAAAACCTGAGTACTAAATAAAACTAAATGCTTTAATTTGATTTCTCTATAAAAACCTTTATCAAAGTCCAAGGAATAAATAAAAATACTCGTATTGTTCCGGCCGTCTTTGAGTTTTGCGTTGCGTCTAGCGTTTATTTATGTATATAAGCGGACGCCCTACGTTATTATAAAAGACGACGCTATTCATGTTTATAAGTTTAGATAGATATAATAAAATAGTAGCCAAATATTACGCGAACGCTCTGATTTCGGAGGAATTTCGAGCACAGTATGAGTTGAAATCTAATATATAAAATTCTCGTGTCCCGGTGTTTGTAGTTAAACTCCTCCGAAACGGCTTGACCGATTCTCATGAAACTTTGTGTGCACACTGGGTATGTCTGAGAATCGGACAACATCTATTTTTCATCCCCCTAAATGTTAAGGGTAGTCCACCCCTAAATTATTTTTTTATAAATAGAATTATTTATTTTTTATTTTTTTATGATACAACATTAAAAAATACATACAACCCCTAATTTTAACCCCTCTACAATCAACCCCTATTTTTTTACTAAATGATATACATGGCAAAATGACGTTTGCCGGATCAGCTAGTCTAATATATAAAATTCTCGTGTCGCGGTTTTTGTAGTTAAACTCCTCGGAAACGGCTTGACCGATTCTCATGAAACTTTGTGTGCACATTGGGTATGTCTGAGAATCGGACAACATCTATTTTACGTCCCCCTAAATGGTAGTCCACCCCTATATTTTCACCCATCTAGATCGACTCCTATTTTTTTATAATAAATGATATACAGCCAGCTAGTAATATATATTTTTTTATCGTACGCCGCAATAAGGCGTACGCAATAAGGCGTCACTAAAAAGTAAAACGACATCTATAGGAGCATCTTTTAACACTGCATCATGAAATAAAATAAAAATGTTTTTATTTATTTGTAAGCATTACAATTTGGGAACCCTTTTAAATAAAAAAAATCCTGTGTCAAAGTTCCCAACTCTTCCATAATAAACTTAGTACTTAATTCCATAAAACATTTTTGATTATTACAATATAGATCTTTTTTAAACTGTTATTAACAATTTCTTACTAACAACCAGCATTACGTTAGTGTGTGGATGAATCTGAGTGAATCAGTGAGTGTAATGTGTAACTACATAGGTCTTAATAGCATCTCCAAGTCTGCGGAAACATATTATAATCCATTGATTAAGTAATCTGTTGTTGTTTCGCTACATACACATTCAAAATTCAAAAAGTCTACGATTTGGAACTGTCCACTTACGTTTAGTATTTCTCTTATCAATATTAACAGTCAACGCCCTCAAAAAGAAATTAACATTTCCTACCATCGTATTAAGATCACATTTATTTATACTATACGACAAAAAATGCCGTAAAACACGTTTGAATACACCTCTATTCATTTTACAGGTAATTGTAAGAATGGTGTCGATAATTCGTCTGAAAAATCGAACAAATTATAAGCGATTAACCACTTACAACACCTCAGGTGAGGGTAAGTTAATGTCTATGTAGTTTGTAATAAAGAGCGTAGAGAAGTAGATAATGTTAGTTTATTATTTTTGAAGAGATACTTCTTTAGGCGCATGAGGGTAAAAATTTTACGGATGAAACGCAATAATAATAATAGCGTCACAAAGATATGCAGCGTTTTTGTCGAAGAAAAGGGAGAGAGGGATTGAGACCGATTTAGAGGGAGTGAGAAAGGGCGAACGTAGCATGGAGCCAGAGTAGGGAGCAAGCAAGTAAGAAAGATCGAGAGAGAGAGTGAGATAGAGTGAAAGTTGTGGAAAGACGAATGTCGAGGTGATATTTCGTATTCTGCCTTATATAGTATACCTTTGTTTACTAATTAAATTTAGATTTAGAATTACTTTAACTTTATTATAAGATAAACGTATATTCATGCAATAAGATTTTCTTCGCTTTCAACACGGTTTAACACGGTTGTTACAGATAAATAATATATGGGTCGATCAACTTTAATTTGTACGACAGCAACCTTACCCTGTCCTTGACCGATAATAAAATATGTGTTTAAATTGTATATTCCCATTCATATTGACATTAACAAACCATTAAAAGTGCTCTTATTTTTTTGCAATTTATCTATGGTTGATTTTTTTTCCAAATGACAAAAAGCTTTTTTCAATAGTTATAGATTTTCCCCGACCTGCACTGTTGGCACAAAACATTAAAAAAAGAAAAGGACACAATTAGCCAACCTAAATCATTTATATATACCTAATCGCAATCTAACATTATGTGCAGCTGTACGAAGAGGAAAATGTATGGATCTCACGAGAATAAGGAGAATCATCCAAAAATCCTTTAAGTTATATTAGCACCGTTTATTCCTTAGGGTTTTATTTAAGGCTATAATTTAAATGTAGATGAGCCGGCCGGAGCCCGCATTAGTATAATTTTAGCATAAATCGTTGAAATGTTTTAATTTCAACAATTACTTTGTGATTTTGATGGACCGCTCAATTCGAACGAATTGAGAATATTAAACAAATTTACGAAATCTGATTTTGGGTCAATTTTATTAATAATGATAGCAAGTACCCATTTTGTAACTATGCTTGGATATTTTGTTTTGCGGAAAACAATAACTGGTTCCTGAAGAAAAAGGTTCGATATGAAATAGGGATATTGTTGCGTGTTGTTCCCATGAGAATGTAAGTGTGTGCTCTTATTTCACCATGCTCCATCACATCATCTTTGTTTTTATTTTTATTATTAATTACTTAAGATGTCATGTGGAACATGGTGTAATGGTTGCAGATCCTTACAAACGTTGTGTAAAACAAAAACTTGGCGATTAAAAAGAGTGGCGGAGAGTTTATTGCCAGTTCTTCTCTTCCGTTCTATGCCCTTGATTTGAGAACTGGCAGTAAATGTAAAATTAGAAGCATTTAATATGTATTTCTTTATTGACGTTCATAATTGTACACTGTGATACCTAAATGAAAAACTTTGACAGATGACTTTGACTCTGATAAAATTAAACATATAAGCAGATGTTTAACGATACGACAGCTATATTATTATATGTAAACATCTTAAATAAGGTAAAAACATATTTGTGAAAGAAGTGAAAAGGCCTTTTGAATAAATATACCACATCACAAAATAAATATACCATTTTTGGTTTATTATTTTTATTATTAATAAATAAATCAGTGTCGCTACAACATTATTAGGTCTGGGCCTCAGATTTCTGTATGTGTTTCATGATCATAACATGTCAATCTAATTGGCAAGTAAGTAGGTGATCAGCCTGACACACGCGGTCGAATTTTTGGGTCTAAGCCAAGTTTACTTACGATGTTTACCTTCACCGTTCGCAAATTAAATACGCACATACAAATTTGTTTGGTGCGCAGCCGGGGTCGAACCTATGACCTCAGGGATGTGAGTCGCACACTGAACTAGGCCAACACTGTTCTTGCTACGACAATTGTTACTACTTATATTTAATTATTACTACAACTAATTATATGATTAGTGCTAGCACAATTAAACTTTACTTCAAAGTTGATTGTAGAGTAGTGTAGAAAGAGTAACTTGACTTAATAACAGACATTAAACATTGAAAGCTCAATATTGCCACGCCCCCAGCGGACAACTTTAGCGTCTTCTGCGAATTCTGGAAAACTATTAGAACAGTTTTCATATTTTCTGTATCAAAATTCTCCCATCTACATCCATACACCGCCGTCTCGAAAGTCTCACTTGCGTCAATAATCTTCTGCCCTAAATAGCAGTTCATAAATAGCTGGGCGAATGCAAACGGTATCTCCATATATGTGTTTTCTACCCCACCCAATAAAGCGGCTATCAAACCAGCCATCAGAACCAGAAATTCGAGTGCCATGCTCACTCTGAGCACTTGTTCCAGCTGTTTCAAAAGATCTATGTTCTCGTTGTGTAGTTTGATTATATACTTCAAACGCTGTCGTACAAAATTGTTCATCACTTCTGTTTTTGTTCCATTTTCAAACTGGCTGAAGTGGGCTGCGTCATCCCATAGACAAAGCAGTTCTTCGCTTAAGGCTAACAGTTGGGCCTCTGTGTATCCAAAGAGGATGATCATGAGGGCGGTACAGTTCGCGAGGCTGTTGGTTGCAGTTGGAATTGCGAAGCAGTACATTACTTGTGCTATTTCGTAGTTGGGTGACTCTCTTATTGGTTCAAGACCTGAAAGTTTACATTCTTTAGTTAACTCTAATTGCTATTCTATCAGATAACCAAATTTATGTATGCAGAGTTCATTATGACCTTAGTAATAACTTTTCACAACTGAAAATTTTATATACCACTGGTGCTACAATCCTTTTAGGTCCAGGCCTCAGATCGTGTATCTGATTCGTGATAATGTATGCTGAAAGGCAAGATGGATCAGCCTTCTACGCCTGGCACACGCCGTCACTATGTATATTGTGAAAACTACATTGAAGAATCTTCTGGATCGGTATCGCTATCGCTATTGTGAGTGCCTGACAGAATCAGTCATGTGACATTTCATTAAATGTTATAAATAAAAATAAATCAGTGGTGCTACAACCTTTTTAGGTGTGGGCCTCAGATTTCTGTATCTCTTTCATAATAATTTTATTGTCAATCTAATAGGCAAGTAGGTGTTCAGCCCCCTGTGCCTGATACACGCCGATTCTTTGGGTCTAAGGCAAGCCCGGTTTCCTCACGATGTTTTCCTTCACCGTTCGAGCGAATGTTAAATGCGCACATAGAAAGAAAGTTTATTGGTGCACAGCTGAGGATCGAACCTCAGGGATGAGAGTTGTACGCTTATACCAGGCCAACACTGCTACCAGCTTACCGTAAATAATAAGTCTGTTCTCCGCAAACTGCTTCCCCGGTAAAAAGAAAGGCAAGATCAGGTACGCATATGCATTAACCATCAAACCCAGCCAAATTAATGTTGCTCTCTTCTTCACTGTTTTTAAATGTTTCACGATGTTCTTTGCTAGGCGACTACCAGGTTCGACTTGAGTGCTGCAGACCCGATATCTCTTTACCACTTCTCTTAACACTTTTCTATATAGGAGAAAAATAAGACAGATTTCATGCTTTTTTAAAGTAAAATCATTAGAGTAACCGTACGAATTGACTATAATATGACTGTTATATTGAAAGTTAACTTAGCTATGAAAATAATAGGCCAATCCTACTAATTCAAATAAAGCGGTTTACAGATATGTTATAAATGCTTTTTTTACTATATTATATCTGCCGTTCTGTTTAATATACATACAATATATCGAACCGATGAACAAATAATATGTGTTCGTTTAAAACGTTATTAAAAGCGATTAAATTATAGCGGTGGAAGATTCTTAAATGTATAATTTTTTGCTGTTTCAAACCTGCAAATTGGACACTGGAAAAAGGTTTCACTGTATGTTTCAAGATAACCAACAATTTTGGTTTCCTCTGGTAACCAGGAAAATATATAAGTATTTATATACCTATTTATGACCATAAACAGAAGGCGAATGCCACAGGATTCAGTGTAAGCTCCAACGGAGAAGACGATGACTGAACCCAGAAAGTATCCAGAATGACGATAGCGGACAAACGCACACCAGATCATTGAAAAGAAGTAGATGTAGTAGTAGCAAAGAAACCCCAATATTGTGAACGCGTAGGTGATTAGTGGTATCGCTGTAAAAAAGTATTTGATTTTAATTTTATTTATTTAAATATACGTTCTAAAACGATGTATATGGCTAATAAAATACAAGAAAATTTGACATCACAAATTTAACATAGGTATCTTTGCACGTATATTTACACATCAATTATATTAGAACATAAGTAATCTATCAAGGAAAAAAAATTAAAACAAACACAAAAATAAAAACTGAAAATTTATAATAACTAAAACTAAAAACAGAAAAATTACAATAAAAATAACAATAATAACCTAACTAAATGAAAACTTAAACCTCATTGAGAGCAGGATACACACAATATTATCATCGAATTTTTTGTATCGAAGAATTCGCATGGGTCCGCCAAGCGTCTGCGAATTTACGTAATTTCATATAATACTATTAGATGAAAATATAATAAAGTAAAAAAAAAATAACAATGCAAGGTTGCTAAAACGACTCGGCGAAAGGTCTGTATTCTTGCTGAAAATGTCCACCGAGGCACTTTAAGTATTAATTAGTTCTTCTTTATGTTTTTTTCATTTAACTATCAATTCTATGAATACAACAATAAAAAGGAATCGTAATTCAAAATACTTTTACTACAAATTGTGTCATATTAAACAAAATCGTTATAAACTCTCGGAATTAACAAAAAACTGGGTCTCAGATTTCTGCATCTGTTTCATGATATGTCAATCTAATAGGCAAGTAGCTGATCAGACTCCTGCGCCTGACACACGCCGTTGACTTTTTGGGTTTAAGGCGAGACGGTTTCCTCACGATTTTTTCCTTCACATATCGAATAACGTTCAGTTTCGTGGTCATCTGGAAGGAAAGGCTAAATTAGCCTCCAAAAAGCTTCGTGTGCTCAGAAAGGCGAGACGGTACTTCACTCCGGGCCACCGCATGCAACTATATAAAGCACAAATTCGGCCCCACATGGAGTACTGCTCTCACCTCTGGGCGGGAGCTCCCCAGTACCAGCTCCTTCCACTTGACCGTATTCAACGAAGAGCGGTTCGAATCGTCGACGACCAGTCACTTTCAGTGCGGCTTGATCCCTTGGCGTTGCGTAGAGATGTGGGATCTCTCTGCATCTTCTACCGCATTTACCATGGAGAGTGTTCAGAGGAGTTGTTCGGTCTAATACCTGCAGCTGAGTTTCATCATCGGACGTCAAGGCAAAATACCATCCGTATCACCTCGACGTCCGTCGTTCCACAACAGAGCGTTTTCTAAGGCAGTTTTTGCCGCGCACCACTACTATGTGGAACCAGCTGCCCACAGAAGTATTTCCGAACCAATTCGACTTAGGGTCCTTCAAGAAAAGAGCGTACCAATTCCTGAAAGGCCGGCAACGCACTTGCGAGCCTTCTGGCATTGTGAGTGTCCATGGGCGGCGGTATCACTTAACATCAGGAGAGCCTTCTGCCCGTTTGCCTCCTATTACATAAAAAAAAATTGAATCGCACGCTGAAGCCACAAGTCCAACAAGAATTGTCACCTATAAAAAGTCGACTATAGATTTAATAATTGATTCCAAATTGTTTCAAGAAACTAAAAGTCCAGCCATGTGAAGCGGGACAGTCCAATATCGCCGTATACGCATTCAAACGTCTACGCTACTTACGTTTCTTATTCCTGATGTCAATGTTGAGAGTGACAGTTCTCAAGAGGAGACTCACATTTGTCAGCATTTCTTCAAGCTCGCAATGTCCAAGGCCGTACTTGCGAAAGGACTCCCAAAATGTTAAAAATGTTCTTTTAACATTCATGGCTAGGCCTAAAAATAAATTTATTACACTAATATATTATGTAGATACATGGTGCTCACATGTTTACGAATATTGCTAAATATAGATTTTATTCTCTATAAAAAGAGAAATAATTATTATACAGCTGCGACAAAATTCATTTCTTTTTAATAGAAGATAAAAGCAAATATAAACCTATATAATATTAGCAACCAGTTGTCTGTTTCATGATGACTTTTCAATCTAATAGGCAAGTAGGTGATCAGCTTCCTGTGCCTGACAAACGCCGTGGACTTTTTCGGTCTAAGGCAAGCCGGTTTCCTCACGATGTTTTCCTTCATCGTTCGAGCGAATGCTAAATACAAACATAGAAAGAAAGTCAAGTGCACAGGCTGGGATCGAACCTACGACCTCAGGGATGAGAGTCGCTCGCTAAAGCCACTAGGCCAACACTGAACTGTGTATCTTGAATATAATCCACTAATTCAGTGTTTCCCAACCTCTTGTGCCATGCCCCACCTCAGCCTTAATAAAGCTCATATGACCCTGTCAACATACATAATATTTAATTTAAAAAAAAAGTGTGTGTGTGTGGGCTACGACGCACGATTGGAGTTTACTCCTTACGAACGATAAAATGGCGATAATGTTCTGTGGCTGTCGACCATATTTTCATACTAAAGGTGGTAAGAATATATGTTTTTACAATATAAATGTTTGTAGTAGTAATAAAACGTACCTACGTCATCTTTGCCCAAATAGGATTTTCTTTCTGTGACCAAAGTTATCTTTATAGTAAGAGAAGAATAAGAATGAACAATCTTTTTAGTTTTAATTTCACTGACCATTACTATTGACAAATCTCTATGGCACGCTAGACAATCTACTTTTATTTTTTACACCTGTCAACGCTGACAATGCTGTAACGTGGCTGTCAAAACGTGAATTCAAAATAGAAAAGTCTGTGTAATGTATTCCATCTCATTCTTTTACACGTTCAATCCATTTGTCTCTTTCTATATAACGCCTCAACTTTTCGTGTTACACTTGATTTTACTCCTCATAAAATTTCCGTACCGGGCCTTATAACTCAAATCGTTTCTTAAGGAGTAAACTCCAAAAAAATTATGTTAAATTAAAGAAACATAAATTATACCTATATTGTTCCTCTTTAGGAAGGAATTACTAGGAACTTGTTAACGATATACAGTAAGTAAACATATAATTTTAATAAATTTTAGAATAGCCTTTCCCCCCAACATTGCCTACAACAATCTAATTTGTTATATGCTTTTGTATTTTTAATAAAAGTTTTAAATTTTCCTTCGTTTAGTTTTGATTTGTCACAAGGTATTTTGTTGTAACATTTAATTCGAAAGACAGTTGAGCGATTTGATCTTTATTTACTAGAAATAAATTAAAGTGAAAATAGCCGAATAGCTGTATATATATAGTCAATATCAGTTCAATTCAATTATAGTCTGGGTCACTTAGGTAGAAATAATGCCTGGAGCGACTCCTAAATTCCCTTAAGGCTTAAGGGATTTCACAATTTTTAGCTGATAATTTTATTGATTTTGATAATTTAAGTATATCTTCAGGCTGTGCTTACTGAAACGTGTAACAGTGATTTACGGTGAATCCATTTGCGTTCCTAGAATCATTAGCTCTAAACAAACAATTGAAATCCATTGCGATTCGGCTTTAGCTTAATACATGTTAAGTGAATAATTGGTATTCAAAATTGTATAGCGTATTATGATAATAATAATAATTATAGTTATCCGTAGCACCTCGACGTCTGTCGTTCCACAACTGATTATTATGTCGCGCATCACCACTATGTGGAACCAGCTGTCCACTGAGATATTTCCGAACCAATTCGATTTAGGTTCCTTCAAGAAAAGAGCGTACCAATTCTTAAAAGCGAGCCTTCTGGCAATGTGAGTGTCCATGGATATCACCTATCAGGTAAGTTCAGTTAGATGATTGATAAAAAAATATATATAAGAAGTTCAATGTGTTGTTACAACTTAAAGCTAGGTATTTTTGGTTTAAGTGATTCTGTTTATGTATGTTGCCTAATATAACAATTTTTGATCATCGATTTTTTATTTGAGTAGTTTTGGCCTAGTGGATTCAGCGTGCGACTCTCATCCATGTCATCCATGTGGTCGTAGATTCGATTCCCGGCTGTGCATCTGTCTATGTGCGCATTTAACACTGATTTACAATTTTTACTTTTCAATTCCGTAAAGTGTATTTTACATTAATTTACATTAAAATGTGGTCCAATAAAGATTACCACATACCGACACAATTACCACATAATATAACGGAAAACACAATTAATGTTTCTATATTAGTTCTGTTTCCTGTTCCTGTTCTAAGTTTCGTTCTTACGTTAAAAAAAAAAACTTTTTCAAATTACTTTCTATTTAATACAATAAAATTATGTTGTGTAAACATTAATTGTAATCAAAAGTCAAAGTTGTTTAATAAGCAAACAGTAATACATTTGATTAATGATAAAACTTAGGAGGAGTAATTCATCTCTTTGATTCAAATGAAGATTGCCTGTTCTAATAAAATTTATTTCTAATAGACATTTGTATGTTTTTTAAATGTTAATTAATACTGGCGGTCTCCGCCAACATTGTTTCGTTGATGATTTTCATTACTGAGTAAAACTAAATTTTTAAATTTTTCTCTCTATAATTACCTAAAAACCTCGTTGGTCCAGCCGTCTTTGAGTTTTGCGCTTGGCAACATTTTTTGCGATTCAAACCTAATTATTTAATATTAAAATAAAATTTCACTTCATTATATTTATATTATATGAAATTAAAAAATTGGGTATATTAAGGATGAAATCCGGTTATCGGCAACATTTATTTAGTTTTAAAAGAACCTACACATCATAGTAGAACATAGAAATTACAATCAAGCAAAAACTAGGTATTGCAATACAGCGAGGAACCGCTAGCATTAAAGGTTCACCGGCACAGAGACCAAACTTTTTAAATTTTCTAATTATACATTTTCTATATATGTATAAATTTTCTATTTATAAATTTGTACTTATTATGACTATGTAGGTTAAGAATATTGTAAAAAACTTTATATTTGTGAGTTGAAAATAAATACTTTATCATCCCAATAGAAACTTTAAAACTTAAACCTCATTAGGAGATATGAAAAAAACATTACTGCAAGTCGGAAGATTGTTATGAAATATATCAATAATTAAATTGTAGGAACATGCACCGACTAGCAGCCCACTCAGCCAAGAGATAATTATATTACACATTTTATTTTACAATTGATTTCGTGAAAATAAACAACAAGATGGAAAAGTAGAGAGACGCAATAAGGCAATATTTCAGTTGTAGCAATTCCAACTGTGGATAAAATTGGATGTGTCCATACACTATTTATTGCCGGGTCTAACGAAGGGCGGAATGGTTAAGAGATTAAGGTGACCGCTTGAGGCAAAAAGCCGTTTGATTGTTACTTGCATTAGCCCTTAGGGTTTCTTGGTTTTTATTTTTGTATATTTTTTTCTGTAATAGGAGGCAAACGGGCAGGAGGCTGATGTTAAATGATACCGCCGCTGTCCGCCGCTCATTAACACTCACATTGCCAGAAGCTCGTAAGTGCGTTTCCAGCCTTTCAAGAATTGCTACGCTCTTTCTAAGTGCAATTGGTTCGGAAATACTTCAGTGGGCAGCTGGTTCCACGTACCTACCGCTGTCGGTAAGTGCGTGCTCCTATTTCATCATGCCTCCTGCTGATAGAGGACAAATCTTTGTTTTTAATTTATTTTATTATAATTAATTAACTTTCAATTACTTAAGAAGTCATGTGGAACATGGGGTAATGGTTGCAGCTCCTTACAAACAATACAAAAAACTTGACGATTAAAAAGAGTAACGGAGAGTTTATTGCCTGTTCTTCTCTTCCGTTCTACGCCCTTGATTTGAGAACTGGCAGTAAATGTAAAATAAGGAGCATTTAATATGTATTTTTTTGACGTTCATAAGTGTACATTGTGTTACCAATGTAAATAAAAAAGGGTTTGATTTGATTTGTCGGACTTTGCCTAGTTGAAGTATGGGTCATATTCCTCTTTCTGTTTACGGTATATGGTTTAAAAAGGCATTAATATGTGGGATTATGGGTACATATCGGTAAACAGTTATTATAAAATAACTTACATACATCACAAAGTTAGTATAAACTAACTTTGTGATGTAAGACTTAATAAAAATATTAATAAATAACTACTAGTTTATTTACATGAAAGTGGTACATTCAGATTGATTCTTAAAAAACCCGAACTTGGCCATATAAAAATAGGCATGATAATGTCATATGAATTATCATATAATCAGTCAGTCAAGTTAACTTATTTATATTTGTTGTGATTATTTTTCCGACCCAAATGTCGACCAATAGAAAAGCTCTTGTGGTATTATAAGTGAAAAGTTATGGTCTAAATAAGTGTATCCCTCTTTTGTGCCATGCCCCACCTTAGCTTAATAAAATTCTTGTTCTCCCCCAATCAACATACATATTATAACTTTTAATTTTAAAAAAATATCGTTAAAATAAAGAAACCTTAAGGACACCTATCATATTTTACCTTTTTAGGAAAGAATTACTAGGAACTTATTAACGATACACAGTAAGTAAAACATATTATGAAAAAAAATAATTCAATTGCCCCCCTGTGGGGCGTGGGCCTTACGTTGGGTAACACTGGTCTAAATACTCTCTCCCCTTGCCGTTAAAAATGTACACTGCCTATACAATAACGTATTTTAAAATTACTTTATCGTTTAAATGAAACTGACCTGTTAAATATCAATTCAACTACCGTCCACAAAATTTCCGAATGTACTAACGTAAAATTCTTAGTAATTGTTTTCTCTGTGAGAACTATAATATACGAAAGGTACATTGAGATCAAAGAAGCACGACAAAGGGAAATTAACAATCAATAATTGTCGACACAATAATTGTTTCAATCAAATTAGGGAATATCTTTTGTATTATTAAATTTCCCCCTTTGAATAACATACAAAGCTGGGGAGTGGTATGTCGTTATTGATTTAGTTGTAATTGAATTATTATTTTTTTGTTATAGAGCGCATCGTGCAATCAGTCTTCTGACTATGAGCAGATGAGTTGTGGGATGATTTGCGGGTGGAGATAATTATATTAGCTCAGTCAATGCTGGGCTCCAGGGTTCTTCGTCTTTTGAGTCGGTTTATATACTCCGGTAGGGTGAGTTGAATAGCTAGGTGGTTAGGATGATTCGAGCCTAGTCTTGTACTTCTGAGCCTATATATACTTTTATTTCCTAATTGATTTAATTTAAATTATTGTTATCAGTTCATAAATTGATTGGGAGAAATGATATGAATTTTTAATTAAATTGTTTTAATGCTGTATAAGAGACAGCTGATACATTTTGCTTGCTCAGGCTTACTTAGTTTTATAAGCGTGGCGATTAATTGTCGGAGTTATGTCCCGAGACAACCAGATGAAAGCACTTTCTTCAGCATTATAAGCAAAGCATCAATGCATGTATCATTTTAATATTAAGCATAAAAGTTTTGCACTTGCTACGTACGTATGTACTATGTACTGACATGCCTCTGTCATTTTATTCGCTTTCATGACAATCATGCATGCTCATCGTTTATGGGTACCTCTAAATTGTCCCTATTCTGGTACCTCCTGGATTTGGTTCAGATATGTCCGAGTACGCTAATATAATAATACTAGCTGATCCGGCAAACGTCGTTTTGCCATGTTTATCATGTATAATAAAAAAATAGGGGTTGATCTTAGAGGGGGTGAAAGTTAAGGGTTGTATGTATCTTTGTATGTGGTATCATAAAAAAATAGAAATTAAAAATTTTGTCTAAAAAATAAAAAATAAAATTTAGGGGTGGACTACCCCTAACATTTAGGGGGATGAAAAATAGATGTTGGCCGATTCTCATAGATACCGGATAAGCACAAAAAATTTCATCAAAATCGGTCAAGCCTTTTCGGAGGAGTATGGCAACGAAAACTGTGACACGAGAATTTTATATATTAGATTTTTACAATATCGTATTGTTCAACTAACTGTACTGTCGTTTAAAAAGTGTTCATCTATTTGTAGCGACGCTAATATCCCGCTGGCTTGCCTTTTGACTTCGTAATTGCCTCCCAGCGGATATTGGGAGGCGACAATTTCTCAACAGAAAAATACCCCTCTTAGTACTTTTCAATATACTTGATTAAAAAGTCTATGTTAAGCCAATTTATTTAGTGGTACTTCGGACCTTGATAACGAAGTTTGTAAGATTTTTTGGGCTAAATATAATGTCCGGAAAAGATACAACTTTTTCTACTAACTTCTAACTAGTTGACTGTTTTGTTTTGTTTTTCTTTCCTTTTTTAAAACATTAAATTTGTTTGGTAGGTTAAAAAATTTTAAATACGATTTTAAGATTTTAGAAAATGCCGGTTGCCTCACGATGTTTTCCTTCAACGAGCGAGTGTAACACATACCTATGTTCATTTGCGCACGCAATCGAACCTACGACCTTAGGGATGAGAGTCGCTGAGGCTACTAGGCCAACACTGCTCTTTGATTTAAAAGATTCGTTTATTTAAGACGATAATAAAATGAAGACGTTGGCTACTGAATAATGTCTCCGACACTATCGAAATATGTTTGTAGGGTGAGTTCACAGTAGTAGATTATGTATTTAATATTATATATTTATTTTTTTGAAATCGTATTGGCTTAGAACTGTAAGGGGATTGTATGTATTTTTGTAACCGTGTAAAAAATGTATTGACGTAAACGTTGAAAATCTTTTAGGAATTCTCACTGGTGAAAATAAACGTCGCTGGAAAACAGACATTTCATAAATTTTCCGTTCCGGCAAGTGTCAGGCACAGAAGGCTGATCACCTACTTGTATATGAAATAATAATCAAATAAACGGATGCATTCTGAAAGCGTTATGACGATGGATTAATAAATTCAAAAATTCAAAGGCCTAAACATATACGCGTATAACATTTCAACAAACAACGTTACTTAATTCCAACTGCCGTGCAAGTGTACTAACTTAAGTTATAACTTCTAAGTTTAAGTAATAACGCAAAGTACGAGAGTTGTAAATCAAATTGTAGCAAAAGTTAATTTTAATTCATTCTGAGAGGTGCTTTTGATGAAAAATTTTATAAGTTTATAACGAGTTCAGTCTATACGACAACTACTTTGTGTTCTATTAAAAGAGTTGTTCAGAATAATAAGTCGGTCTTAGATTATTTTTAGAACAAGGTTTAAAGGCTTTCTCTTTGTGCATCGTACGGCGGATATTATAAAATATTACATTCTCAGACCTCAAGAGAATGCTCGCTGTACAGAAATAGCTGATGGAGAGGTAATCGCCGAAAGAGAAAACTGAATTTATTTTGAGACTGACAAATAATATAAATAGTATGACCGCTATAACCGTTGTATTGCTTTCGGAAGAATTTTGAATAATCAAATCAAATTCTATAAAAAAAAAACGTGTGTGAAAAAAGGTATTTAATACATTGAAAGTTTTATTATAACGCATTGTCTGGTTAAGTAAAGTTTATTTAAATAACACAAAAACATTATTTCTACATAATTAAAGAAATGGACAATCTTTTATTTTAGCATGCAACTTATACATATTGATATTTAATGTTTAAATCACGTCCATTGGTTGGAGTTCAGTAGACATGTGAGTTACAAGAAGCTTATGATAGCTAAAGTATGATACAAATATTCTTGTTGAAACATTGTCTAAATATCGTACAAATACAGCATCAATAGTTGTATATATAGCTAGCTTCAGGGTGTCGGATTTTGTGATGGTGGGCGCGCGCATCGTAAAAATTTACTCTCATCATTTTTCCTAACGGGCCAAAAGAAGTATAATTTCAAATAGATTTTTTCTATGCTACGAACTTTTTAGCCCACTTACTTTTGGTATCGGTCCCGTAGTTTTTGAGTTTATTTCTTACTTTTTCTTCTTATAGTGCCTCTCCATTACTGGAGGTTGGCCGTCACTCTCTTGAAGCGTGTCTTGTCCTGTGCCAGATGTAGCAACTCTTCTGCAGTCGCAATACCCCTAACGTTACAAAGCCATGCTTCCTTTCTTCTACCAACACGCTGCTTACCCTGGATTTTACCCAATATTTAATTGAAGGAGGTGATAGCGTTCATGGCGCAACACGTGACCCAGGTACGCAACTTTTCGTTGTTTAATGATCTGCATAAGTTTTTTCGACGTTTCTTGAGTGAGAACTAACAACTTAATAATAATTTTGTAGAGATTTTTTTTTAATTATGTATGACCAGTTACAGTAATATTTTATATACTAAGACAAGTTAAGACGGGATTAGCTGCGATGAAAAGCAATGACTTGGCTCAATATTATTGGAAAAGTTTGAAAGGTGAGTTTCCAAACTTACAGATACTAGATGAGATTATGGAATTTATATCTTTTAAAATAAAATTAATTTCTTTTGAAGTGCAACTTCTTTACACACATGAGGGGTAAAAACTTGGTGCCTTGGGCTACACCATAGTATACATTTAAATTCCTAATACACTACAAATTTAGTACAAAACAAACGAAACGAAAACATTACAACAAAGAGAGAGAAGTTTAACATTCTTATGCCAAAATGTTATTCTAATAATTAATTTTATTTATTGTTTCCAGTTTAATCACTTTAAACATGTTATTTATGAATTATGTTTACGAATGTGACAAAAAAGTATATTACCTACTAGCGTACTAAACGCTAGTAGGTAATATACTTTTTTTTATACTTTTATCACTTTTAGGTAATTAGATAATGCTTCATTTAAGACGAAAATATTTGCTATAAAGGATAGTACATATCTCAATGTTAATTTATTACATAACTTATTTTTAATCATCTGCAATCAGCTTCTTGGCTTTTATCAGATTTTATGACAAGATGCAAATCCAATAATTTGTTTACCCTCCGTAACGCTAACAAACTGTGGCAAGTATATACAAATATATTATATTATAACATAAGTGTATTTCTCTTCCATATAAGATATATTTGTGTTAAATTTCTTCAGCCCTTGGGATCATTTTCATCTGAGCGCTGTTTATTTATGAACTATTCAACTTTGTAAGTTGCAACCGCCAATTACATTTCGCTATAACTTAGTAGTTCATTTAGTTGTGTTTCTAACGTAAAATAAACAGCGGATGGCATATTATATTTTATTATTCTTTGAACCATGTAAAGCATACAGGTACACTTAAACCATCCACACTACATGTGAATATTAGAGTTAAAAATTAAAAAAAAAAGTGTGGCACTCGGGGACTGCCACGGTAAAGCTATTGCATAGCATTTTTTATAAACTTATGCATTGTAATTATTTATTTATTTTTTGCAGTATTTTTTTTCATACTACGACACGCCTATCCGATCACGCTAAACCGATGTGAGACGCAGTATGCGTTCAGTCCCGCTCTAACGCGTATTGGCCGCAACTATATTACGTCATCGTGTGTTAGGTTTATTTCGTTACGGAATTTCTTGATTCGGTCGCCGCGCTCAAATCATAAAAAAAAATGATAAAATCTATGCAATAGCTGAAGAATACAAAATATATAATACACGAATCTTGCTCTAATGGTGCTGTTGTTAAAAGTATAACGTAAGAAACAAAAACCTTGTTTTCAGCCACATTAGCTAACATTTATTTTTTCATATTCTTAAATTTAATTACTAATTAACAAGTTCTAATGATAATTGCTGCGCAGATTTTAATGCTACTCAATTTAGAGAATGAGTTGTAGCGGTTGTGTGAAAATAAAACTGTGAATGAAAAGGAAAAATAAATGGGACAATGTGGACGTAATAAATTTCCTAATTCCTTCTGCAAAAACCAATCTAGGAGTTCAGGCACCTCTCTTTCGTATTCTTCGCGATTTTAACGGATTGAACGGTGCTTATCCGGAGCTGGATATATTCGGTAGTGGGCTGATCGGTTTTAGAGAAAGCATTGTTGGGTGCCTATCTCGAACATAATTCGCTGTTTTGCTGATGATTTTTTTTCTGCTTTACCAAAAAGTTTTGGTAACTTTATTTTATCTTGTATATATTTCAATGTTATTACTTCAATTGTCATACACTTTAGATGGAAGAAATTGTAAAATATGCCGAAAATTTTGTACTATGTGTGATGTGGTAAACTATATTAGATAAATAAAATAAATAAATAAGTATTGTACTAATACACAGTACACAGATAAGCTCATCAATATTTATATTATAAAATAGTTTGTGTGTATTTCGGGAATAACTAGTTCGATTTATAACAGTGTCGGATAGTCCATTTATCGAGGTCCACGTTGCCACGGAATTAATCGCACTTGAAGCTAGTTGTTTTAACAATTAATTTAAAACAACTGTTAATATCCTAATCCTTGTATCATTCTTCTTTATTATAGCTATTGGTATGTTTGTCCGGATTTATAAATTTTGTGCTGTCATGTTTTGTTTTGTTTTGCTTTGCTCTGGATCATATTTATTATTAGTGAAACTTTTTGTGGATACATCCAATGTGTTTATTTTATGTTTTATTTTTAACTTTTTTTTATTCTATAGATGTATCTGTTTTGTTTCCAAATAAATAAACTAAAAAACATTAAATGTCCTCCCTTTTTTGGACGTGGGACGCAGGAGGTACACTCACAGTCCTTTGCAAAGGTGTAACTAAAAACACCTCAGCCGTGCGATTCTGTAACTCACTTTTCGAACTCTCGCAGCGGTTTTGCAGCATCGGTCGCGCTCATATCAGTCGTGAAGCAGTCATTTTATGATTTGGCATTCTGATAAGGAGGGAGCTTGTAGTTTATTCTATATCAGAATGCCAAATCGTAAAATGACTGCTTCACGACTGATTTGAGGGCGAGTCGCGACCGCCGCTGTGAATACCGATGTGTGAGTTCGAAAAGTGAGTTACAGAATCGCAAGGCAGCTCTTCACTTCCCCAAATTGGCCCTTCTCTAGGTATGTCTAGAGGTCAGCTGGTGACGTGTAATTAATAGTAATAATATGTTAATTAGCGTAATGGAATACGACAGTTTTGATATATGACGTGTTGAGTGTTTGCACTGTACTAATTGTTCCAGACTAATTAAGCGTAGTCAGAAGTCATTAGTTAAGCTAATATTGCTTTGTGATGTGATTATTTTTATATGAAGTCGTTTTATATGAGTTTGTTGACATTTGGGGTTCGTCTCATCTATTACGCACTACAATTTGGAAACTGGAAGTTTTTAAAATTTATCTAATAATTAATTCATTAGAATTAAATCTTCCAAAGAACCTGTACTGTAATATTTTTGACTACTATTAATAATAATTATTTAATAAAACCTTGATAATAATTTATAAAAACTGATAAAACTTAAAAAGTGCCTTTTCAATAGGCCTATGTAATAAATGATTTGACTTTGACTTTAACTTTGATGACTTGAAAATGTTGTCTATTAAAATAAAATAATATATATTAAAAATTTTAATAAATAAATAAATATACATAAAAGCACTAACCAGATCAATGCAACTTCCTCACAATCAAGTAACCAGCAATATCGCACGCAACTGGGAGGGAATTCCTCGATTAAAGAGGTCGCATGAGGCCGCCAATATACATATAAATACATAATTATGTAGAAATATAGAAAGACAAAAGACTACTAGCAAACTAGCAAATACTAGCAAATAATTAACACAAATTGATAATTATCCTTCGGAATTGCTGAAGTCGGTTTAAAATACTCATCTATTTTTAATAAGTTACAACCAAAATTAACTAACTTACTAGGTTAAGTAAAAATGTCAATAACTCCTATTAAAACATATCTAAGATAAATAAAAAAAAGATGATATGATACGGTCTTTAATCACTTTTTTTTAAACAAAATAAAGTATGTAGTTCCAACTTGCTACAACCGTAGTCTCCAAACTAATACTAACTAGTACTAAACACACACACTCACACTGATATATTATTTATGTTCTAATATAATTTATGTATGTGTTAAATTTGTGATGTCATCTTTTCTTGTATTTTTTTAGACATACACATTGATTTAAAATTACTGTGTTACATTTAAAAAAAAATCAACTAAAATGTAACATCCATTATCTTGTTCTTAAAATCAGTGTAACGGTAACGAGTCGTTAAAATTCATTGATCGTTATAAAGGCTAAGGGCGTGTCGGGCATTATATATTTACTGTTATTGCTAACCGCTCTTAGTTTTAACGACCTAGCTATTTCAGGTAGAATAGACATTTGGAAATATATTTTTCTAAATATTTATAAAATGCATCTCACGATATCTATGGACACGCTCTCATAAGCACAAGAACTAAATCAGTGTAATTGCATTATTTGAGTATAAAACTTTATTCTGATTCAATGCACTAAAAAGTATTTGTACCACAAAGAACGGTTCGTTAAATGCGCAAATAGAAAGAAAGTCCATTGGTGCACAGCTGGGAATCAAACCTACGACCTCAGGCATGAGGGTCGCACGCTGAAGCCACTGGGCCAACACTGCTCTTTATTTATATGAGATGTTTTAGTTAATAAAATGAATACTATGAGTCTGATTACACCTGCTTTGCGATTCTGTAACTCACTTTTCGAACTCACACAGCGGTTTTCGCAAAAGGTGGGAGATTGTAGTTTATTGTTTACTAGCTGACCCGGCTAACTTCGTTCCGCCTTAATAATAATATCGTTGTTACTTTAGTTAAACTTATTTTAGGATTCTATTAAGGTGATAACTTTTTTTGCAAATAGATAAATGTTTTATTGCTTGCCATTGCAAAAGAAGAATGGCAGTTTTACACATTAGGCCTCTTCTCTCTATCGCCAATATTGCGATACTGCATGTTAAAGCACTTTCTGCTTTACAACATTTTTTGACGAGGTAACACATGTTTTCGATCAAGATCAAAGCCTGGTTATGCATCTCCTTATTTACCTCAATTTCGGAATTTCTTGAAGTGACACGAATTCGACGTAAAATGATGCGTAGTTTTGTCAACAAATGTCACCACATGCCGTGTGCATTCGTAAAATTAATTAATTTATTTATTGTTATTCGATAACTTATCCGATATTTTATTACTTATTCTGCTATTCGGATTGGAGAAAAATCCATCAAAAAAGACATAACTAACATCGGTCCAGCCGATCTCGAGTTATAAGTGTTGTAACAAACACGACTTTCTTTTATATATATATAGATAAGAATGCCAAATCATAAAATACTTCTACTTCACTACTTCACGACTGATTTGGGAGCGACCGCCGATGCGAAAACCGCTGTGTGAGTTCGTGAAGTGAGTTACAGAATCGCAGGGCAGGTCGGTCCAGATCGGTATGTGGACCTGTCTCTGCAGGAACTTAGGACATCACATACACTAGGACAATCAGATACTTACGAAAATATGTTTTATAAGGGATATACACGTGTGAAAATGACATGAGAACTTAAGAAGGCGCAACGCTAACAAGATCCATGGACCTCACAATCGAGTAGCCCGCGATTTCGCACTCACGAGGGGACTCTATGTATCGACGAAGGCGCATGGGTCCGCCACGTGCGAATTGCAGTCCGCGATAATACAATGTAATTACATAATAATGGAGATATATAAAAGTTGATATAACAACATAATTATGTATTTATGATATTGGAAATTTCTGAAGTCGGTCAGAAATACTCATCTTTTTTTAATAACACCGTAAACAAAACTAGCTACAAATGGTAGTAAGAAATGTTACGTTTATTTTTATGCACATTTTTATTCTTAATTCAGAAAATTTTAAAATACACACTAATTTAAAGTTTATACACTGTATAATGTATCCTATATCATTTTATTCCACGTAAAATCTTATGAATTTATCTGTCTCTTTTTAGTGTCGCTTTTTCATTTCATCGACTTTAAAACTATTATTTTAGAGTAAGTCCATTATTGAAAGTCTGAGAAATAGACTAGTAGATAGTGAAAAAAGTCTAATTTACGTTTTATTAATTATAAAAGTTTTTTTATCAAAATTAATAATTGGTAACAAATTACATTCCTCTCATTATCTTGAAACCAACATTTTTGAAGGTTCCACTTCTACCATATGTGAATTGCACACATGCCTCTTTTATTATTACTAGTTACGTAAACCCTATAAAGGATGCTGGATTGTTATTAAGAAAACAATTCTCCATTTTAACAATGACTTTGTAAGTATATGCTTTTAATGGGATGTGAGTTAAACAGGCCCTCAACAAATAAAGCCCGAACTATAAATTACAATCCCAGAACAAATAGAATTTAATTGTTTTTGTTCTATTACAACGCGATTTTAATATAAAGTTATATATAATAGTTACGCTTCATTACGATTTTAATTAAAATTTCCGTGGCATCATTGCTGATCATTGGGAGGTTCTTGATTCGATTCTCAGCAAAATATTAATTAAATTTTTCTCATTTGTATCATATATCGACGTGCCGATTATATAAAGCAGTGGCGCTACAACCATTTTAGTCTGGCCCACAGATTTCTGTATCTGTTTCATGATTTATCAATCTAATAGGCAAGTAGGTAATCTTCTGTGCCTGACACACGCCGTCGACTTTTTTTGGGTCTAAGGCAAGCCTGATCCTTCACTGTTTGAGCAAACGTTAAATGCGCACATATAAAGAAATTCCATTTGTGTACAGGCGGGATTCGAACGACGACCTCAGGGATGAGACTCGCACGCTGAAGCCACTATGCCAACACTGCTCTGCCCTTGTCGATTACCTTTAACAATGTAAAATATGGGCGCTCTTCCGCTTAAAAAGCTTAAAAAATCGAAATATATTTTACCTTTATGTAAAAAAAACTATACTACTTTATCTTAAAACTGAACTTAAAGTGAAATATCGAAGCGACCGCAACAAGCGGGAATCGTTGCATTGTCTTCTATAAAATTATTCCGGGCAAGTTAACCGACGCTTTTAGGCAAATCGGCTTCTGGACATAGGATAGGGCAATGGTGTGTGAAATTGGACAACTCTCTGAGCATCCAGGGCAAACTGGACGACCAAATTGGCCATAGAGCAATTTTGTATTCAAAACCTATTCGGGGGACGCTACAAGATGGTCTTTAGAGTTGAATTTTCAGAATTAATTGCCAAATTATCCGGATAAAGGTATTATTTTAAGAGACAATTGTGCACCTTGAATACCAAATGTGTTTTAGTTTTAAGGTTCATTGTTGTATGTTAACTAAACTTTTTGAATTAATCTTTTTAATTTAATATCTGATTATGTAGTATGAGCCTTAAAAAATGCCTGATACATTTCATTAAAAATAAACAAAAAAACATTCAAAACAGTACAGATCCAAAATACAGAATGCTGTGGTTTTAGAAGTTTAAGAACTTAAAACACGAAAATCAAACGTACAAAGAAAATTTAAAGCTTTTTTTTTCTTTCATATATCTATTATATAACTGACCGGTGAACCCAGAGCTGGTGCTTTTCTCGCTCGACGAATAAGTACCAAACTTTTTAAATTTAATTTTATTAATTTTTGTAACTACTGTATATATGATTATAATGTTTAGGTTTTAATAAACTATACAGAAATATATTTATATAACAGATACTTTAAGGTATATATAAAATGGAATACGAATAGAGCTTTTAAGCTCTCATTGGTTCCCTTTGATCTGATATTTCGTGTAGCACGTTTCCAACATCAAATTTAGCTGTAAATCGAAATCAACGGACGTACTTACGTAATCAACGACCATCATCCTGTCAGCATTCAATATAACTTAATTTCTAATTTGTATCGTCCATCTATATCAACGGTCAATAATAATGCTCTATATATTTATACGTATTTGACTAATCACAGTGATAGCTGCATGATTATAACATGAAAGTAATTAGCCTGGCCTGACATGAAATAGATAGCGGGGAAATATTGGAAAATAGCAGCAAAGTTAAGAGATAAATTGTAGAATTCGGAGAAGGTCTTTGTCGGAGGTCGTGTACTAATATTAAATATATATAAATAAAAAATAAATCAATGGGGCTAGAACTGTTTTTAGACCTCAGATTTCTTATCTGTTTCATGATTATTTGTCAATCTAATAGGCAAGTAGTTGCCAGCCTTTTGTGCCTGACACACGCCTGACTTTTTCGGTGTAAGGCAAGCCGATTTCCTCACGATGTTTTCCTTCAGCGTTCGAGGGAATATTAAATGCGCACATAGAAAGAAAGTCTATTGGTGCACAGCCGTGGATCGAACCTACGACTTCAGGGATGTGTGTCGCACGCTGAAGCCACTAGGCCAACACTGCTCTAAAATTTTATATATACATATCAACTTAATATTATACGACATAAAAATTTATTAAATATTGATATGTATGAATACATAAGTACATTTAAGTATGTCACAAAGAAAATAAACTAACATATTTGAGAAAAAAAGATTCTAACGCAGTATACGTATATATAAAGTAATAAATGGCAGTATCTCTCCTTCATTCCACGAGCAAACCTTTTGTGCTTGGAAAAAACCATATACACAGAGAGGTCGACCTCATTTTTGTATAAAAAACCAGTGGGGCTACAACCTTTTTTATGTTTCCAAGAGAGATTATGGCTCATATATGTTACGGATATGGATTATATATACTGGCCTATGTCAGGGGTATTTAAATATTTGACGGTGCTGCGAGATACACGGAAAAATGGGCGCGCCACTCATCCGACAATATTCTTTAAATATTTACAAGTAGGAGGCCTCCCGCGAATCCCGCTTCACCGTATTTCCTGTTAATACGTTTCACGAATTTAATATTTTTTTCGCAGGAACAGCTACCTGGAGGTCTTTGAAATGTTTGTTAACAGCAACAACTCGTGGTATTGGCCTCAGATGTGTGCTGCTTTGTAATGTGATTTTTCTAAGAGAGATCAAACTTCTGTGAAGAGAAGGTAGAAGAAGCCGGTTTTCTCACTATGTTTTCCTTGTACCGTACGTATACATAGTTCATTTCTGTTGTCCGGGTTTGATCCTACAACCGCAGGAAGGCGATTCGTACTCTCCAACACTGCCAACACTGCTATCATATGATAAACTTATGATTGTAAGAAATTAATTAGAAATACATTGTACACTCTATATAACGTCATAGTCTATAACGGAAACCTCTCTGTAATGTAAAAATGAGGTAAATTTGTTTAGTTTAACACAAACCACGATATTTTAAACCACTCTTTATAACGAAACATCCATTCTCTATTACGAAGAATATTTTCATATTTCGACATCAACAACATACTTAAGTGTAATTGTATTTATAATCAACTCAAAACTAACCTTTTGAGGTGCCGAAATTTCTAAGAACATGAACAGCCTTCTAGCCTTTGTTATTGTTAATTGTATTAACACCTGTGCCATTATTCTTAGTTTACATTGCCTGTCATAAATAAACTCGTCTGGCAAAGTTAACAGAATATGTGTTTAGAATAATTTACCTATTGATTGTAATAAAATTAGAAAATATTGTAATTGGTTAAATTTGGTAATTTTTCTCTTCCCTCTGTATAACGGTAAGTCTCTATAACGAAAAAAAATGCTCGAACCCTTGAAATTCGTTATAAAGAGTGTACACTGTATATATATCCAGTGTGTACAGCCCCAATTCTTCGTTTTAGTTTGATTCCACTGTACATTATTTCGGGGGCTTATTTGTAAGATTTGGTTTAAGCTGCTTGAAGACCGAACTCATTAGGTAACTAAATACGGCTTTGTGTTTTGTCAGGCGGGTGTGATTAATATCATGGATTTTCTATGTGTGAGGCTTTCAGGATAATCTTTATTGTTGTGGAATAGTTTGGTTTTGTGTGTCAAGTAATGAAAAGTATATAAAAGTTATTTAACTTACACAGAAAAGGTGAACTGAAAATGTAAGTTATATTAATTGCTAATTGAGGTAATCACTTCCAGATTATGTTTAAATTTTCTGATGCGGTTATTTATAAAGGAAATTTATTCAAGACCCGCCAGATGTTGTTGACATACGTCTATATTTGACACTTTTAATTCAAACACTTTAAAAATCTAATAGTAAATCTAAACCATTCTCAAATCAAACACATCATTCATCATTTCATCATCCAACCGTTTAGGCAGAAATCATTAGAAACTCACACACTGCAGATTTATTTAATTTACATTTAGGTATTATAGTATTACTATTTATTATAGGCAACTATTATAGTATTTTTTACGGAAACCTAAGTGAACCTGAATACTCTTGCTAGTATCTACTTCATTATTATTTTCATTGACTATATTTATGATTTTCCTGTGCCTGATTTTCTTTATTTAATTATAATTGTAAGTAATGTTTCTAATTTTAAAGCTTACGGTAAAACCAGCATATCTAATATATAAAATTCTCGTGTCGCGGTGTAGTTGTTGCGCGTGTAGTTAAACTCCTCCGAAACGGCTAGACCGATTCTCATGAAATTTTGTGTGCATATTGGGTATGTCTGAGAATCGGACAACATCTATTTTTCATCTCCCTAAATGTTAAGGGTAGTCCATCCCTAATTTTTTTTTTAATTTTTCGTGTATTTTTAGTGTATATATATTATATATATACTTTAACTATGTAGATAGGTAAAAATCCATTAGTTTTCCGAAGGGTTTGAATCTACGACCTTATTATATGCCTTATTATACCGGATCTTGCACTTACCTTTTCGGTACAAAATGTTTTGTGGTCACGACTTAACCACGCTGGTGTTACAGTGTGATAGAACACAAAGTAATTAAAATTAACAATATAATGAATCAATTAATAAATTAATTATTACCGGCATTATTTGCATCGACAATGCATGAAGCAATTTCGTTAATCACATTAGATTTGATGATGTTTAGAAATTCACGATGACATTAAATGTTTCATCAATTGAACTGTCAATTTTGTTTGTTTGTATATTTATATACGATAGTAAATAAAACCTTTATTCATTTATGGTTATGTAAAATAAAATAATGTTATTCATTCAAATAAACAAAATCAACGCACAATCAGCCATATAATAATGGGCATGCATTTGTCAAATTAATTATCACGATGTCATAATAATAAGAATAGTTAATTCAACGGCTCTGCTCCATCTTTTGGGAAGACTATCTGCCCATTTTTCTACTTGACGCTCCCTCTATCTCTTTTCTTTTGGATACCATTCGAATTAATACACTATTGTCAATTTTTGTTCTTGTCATTTATTGTTTTATTATTTATTTTTTAGAAAGCCATTCACTTTTGTCTATATAATATGATACATATTAACTATATGTATTATATTATTATTATATTAATGTCATACATATATGTATGTGTCCCACACATTTCAGTCGATATTACAACTTTATAAGCGTTTGTTTCGGGAAGTGAACACGAGCTGTGGCGGAATAAAAAGCGGTTTTTAATTTAAATTTAATATAATCAAAAATAATAGTATAATATATAAAGTACTTCTGAGAAACCGACTTGGAAATCGACAGTTGTTAGTTGGATTTGTTTATTTTGTTACGAGAGCGCTAGGACTATGGATCATGAAGTTTCAAAAACTAAATTAAACAATTTGTATTACACTTATTTGTATTTTTTTTGGAAATACAAGGCCTTATTATTATTGTACTTATTACGCACGATTTCTTTTTAGGTCGATTAACGGCTTTTGCACTGTCAAATGAAAGCTTATCTAGCGAGCCGTAAAAGCTTCATTAGAGTTTAATCGCAGTGTGTGCACTGCTACGTGAGTCTACATTATTGCAACGACTGGCAAACATTAGGAGCCTGTTGTCATACACATGCTCCACACGTAAGTAATATCGTAGTAAGTTTTTTGATTTAAAGTAGAAATATAATGCATTTAGTTACTCGATCGTAACCGATTATAGTGTAATTTGTATTAGGAAAATCTGAGCAGGTTGTACTGTTGATTTAACCGTCCTCCTTGCAGCCCTGAGTCGTGTGGTTGAATTACATCTATTTCACGAAAGGAATTGTCTTCCTACGTACACAATTAAAACACGCTTGTACGGTATAGGTGTGGAACACACCTTAGATCTAAAACACACGAATAGGGAAAAAAATATCACGAAACTGATAAGAAGTCAATTCGATGGAGCCGGTTGCAAGCACGAAAAAACATGACGCATGCGGCGTTACCTCGCTCTGAGGCGTTCTATTTAAGGCTTGAAGTGCAAGCGAGAGCGCGGAACGAGCGACAAAGAGGCACAATCGGCCTCCGCGTTCGGCAGCGTTCTTTTGTTTAAAAAAATTACATAATTGTATTTATGCGTACAAATAAATGTAACTCGATCAATTCAATTGTGATTTCCATTTACCTCCTCTATATAAATACAAAATATCTATCAAACAAATAAAATTAATTTTCTTATGACGTTGTCACGTTCAACTATCGTCAGTAAACCGACTTTACAGACAACCGATTTTTTAAAATATTGAGATGTAATTTTAAAGATTATTAAAAGAAAATAAATAAAAAATATGCCTCAGCTTATAGAAGAAATTGCGATTCCTTCTATGAAACTAGGTAGCTGCAATATTTCGAAAGATATTTTATAAAGAATATCTGAAAAATACAGTTTTGTAATTAAGAATATCCACGAACAGCTGTGCAGACACGTTGAAAGTACAGTAACATCTGTTGAAGAAATGTGGAGCTAGCTTCAAGCGCGACATCATTAGCGTCATAATATTTGTTGTTACTACACTCTACTTCAACATATCGCTAGAATACATTGTCGATATTATTCCCGAAGGCGCAGTATTGGCTTAAGCGACTCTCAGCCCAAAGATCATGGTTTTAATCATGGCATATCATCATACAGTGAATAACATCATGAGTAAACCGGCCTTAAACCCAAAAGTCCATGGGATGTGTCAGGCGCGAAAGGATATTCACTTACCTAGAGAAACAAATGGTTAGGTCAAGGTTTTTTATTATTTGTGAAAAGAATAATTATAATATATAAGTTTGAAGAGCTTCGGTGAAAAGTTTTTCAGCTTAGAGCTTTTCACTAAGTATTTGAGGTTAACATAATAATAAATTAGTATCATGACATATTGAAAAATTTTAAACTCTAAATAATTTGAATTTGAAACCCAGATTTGGAATTATTTTTCCTATTTTTTACAATAACTAAACTAGTTTTGAAAAATCATATAAAAAATAACATTAAGTATATTTGTAATATGTTAAAAAAATTAAAAAAGTAGCTGCACTTATTTTCCCAATAGCTTCAGCTTGGCGATATCCTTCACATTATTCGTCGAACTTGTCATTTACTATTGATAGTAAAGATACAATAGAGAAGAGAAGGCAGTGAATATGAGTGTCCATGGGCGGCGGTATCAGATGAGCCTCCAAAAAGAGGCATGGAAAACATATTTTTATAATTATCATGTTTCTTTAGTCAAGTAGATGATCAGCCTGTTTTATCCCACATAAACTGTTGACTTGATAATTTAATCACAATATTTTCCGTCAGCCACCAGAAGTTATTAGTGCAACAACAGGGTTTGAAATCATCAGCTTATACTCTCATTGAACATTCTCTGACATTCTCACACAAAAATACGATACCAAAAATGCCAATAATATTTGTAATTGGGACACGATTCTATCTATGTACAGAGCCAAAAGGCGATAAATCAAAAAAAAAATGATGACTAAATTATTTGGAACTAATTTACCGCAATACAGAAGACGGCCCAAGAGTCTCTTGCGGTGCGGTTTAAGTGCACAGGCGCTAATTAAAGATTAAGATAGTACTGGTGATCCCAGAGCTGGTGCTTTCCTCGCCCAATATGTATCGCTATACAGCGAACCTTCATCATTAAAGATACACTATCATAGGGACCAAACTTTTAAGTTTGTTTTAATTTTCTATTCTATAATTTTTAATTTTTATTATTATTTCTATGTAGGTTTAGAATATTGTAAATACTGTATATTGGAAATATATACCAGATATAGCGGGTTAATTCTAAAGCTACTTCTCCCAACCATTTCACGGTTCACACAAAAGAGATCTTAACAATTAAAAACAAAACCAATCAACCCCTTCTAAAGCTTTGAAACTATATACTGGGTCTGATATTCCCCCGGGCTTTCAATCGAGCTTTTCCGAGCGTTGAACCAACATACAATCAAAGAGGTTTCAGCTCTTTGTGTCTTTGATCCTTGTAAGCGGGATATTTTATAACACATCTATTGTGTAATGTTTACATAGGGTTAATTTGACTACGATTTAATTTAGCTTCGGTTTTGTTGTTTTAAGAGAACCCTGGCAAAATTAAATGAAAGTTAAGTTAAATTAAATGAAAGAAAGTAAAGTTAAAAAAAATGTACACCACACTACCGAAGAATGCTGAGGATAAGCTGGGTCCGTAGAGTCACGAACGAAGAAGTTCGTGCGCGTGCGTGCGCGCCAAACGATCCCGAGAACTCACTTTGACCATTAAAAAGAAGGTTAGTTACTCTGGACATGTGCTTCGCAACGAACGGCACCGACTTCTTCAAGTAATCATGATGGGCAAGGTCGAGAGGAAAAGACGCGCTGGCAGAAGGAGGAAGTCGTGGCTCCGTAATATTAGAGAATGGACGGGAGTGGCGAGCGTAGAACAGCTGATGCGCTTGGCGAAAAACAAGGAGTATGATGAGCTCACCGCCATCCTCCAGTAGTGGAGAGGCACTACAAGAAGAAGGGCATAATTATCTTAACGTGCGAATATCATCATTGAAGTTCCCCGGCAGTGCACCAATGGACTATCTAAGTGCACATTTAACATTCGCTGATGTTGCCGCTGATGACATGCCTATTAGATTGAAAATCATGAAACAGATACAGATATCTGAGGCCCAGACCTAAAAAGGCTGTAGCACCACTGATTTATTTTTATTTCATTTCATTTTAGAAGAGGAGAGTATGTACAGCATACTCTCCTCTTTAATGGGCCCTTTTTTAATGAAACTTACCTATAAAAATTAGAAAAGAACAATACACTTGATTGATTGAATTTCTAAAACAATACGTTACAATAGTATGAATATTAATTTGAAAATCATTGTACTACCATTGTTGAATTTTCAAGTTTCTATTCTCTGTTGCTTTTTAAAATCATTAACGAAATATACAATAAATATTTTTTACGTAACACAAGTTATGTTATAAACCGTTAAACATATAGAAATGGAAAGTATTATTACTGTGCAACAGTAGTTTAACTATATAAATGTGTTATGTAGAAATTATCATGTTAGGTATATTATATACAAAAATGTTTCTTGTCTTTCCCATAATAAGGATGTATTGCGATTTTCAAATGTCAACTATAATGACTTTTCGGGTCTAAGGCAAGCCGGTTTCCTCACGATGTTTTCCTTCACCGTTCGAGCGAATGTTAAATGCGCACATACAAAGAAAGCATCGAACCGACGACCTCAGGGATGAGAGTCGCACGCTGAAGCCACATGGCCAACACTGCTCTTATATTTAAATAGGTCTTTGAAATATTTTTTTTATAATTCTACAAAAATTGTCGTGGTTTTGTTAAAATTTAAATCATTTTTGGTTGAGAATTTCGAACAATTTCATATTCTGAATAATTCGAAATATATAAAATATATCGTGACAAGAAACCGTCTTGAGAGAAATGTAATGTTTCTATTGAGACAGTTTTTATTCATTTCTTCCGACAGTAAAATAAAAAGGACATTAGTACAGGTGCACTGAATGTGTTTTTCTTACAAATTCCGGGAATTAATCATACTTTATGGAGAAAAGGAATACAGTTTTATAGTTGAATGTAAAAAACTATCTCTTTAAGATTATAGCGAAGAAAATTTATGTAAGCTGTCCAGATAGCTGAGAGATGTCTAATCTTCTGCAACAGGAGACCGTTAATTTTTTTTTTATAGAACAGGGGGCAAACGGGCAGGAGGCTCACCTGATGTTAAATGATACCGCCGCCTATGGACACTCTCAATGCCAGATGGCTCGCGAGTGCGTTGCCGGCCTTTTAATAATTGGTTCTGGAAATCTTTCTGGTTTGTATTTTCAATTATTTTTATAGAACCAGGGGTCAACGGACTCTCGCATGATATTAAGTGGACTTATGGTCACTCAATGCCAGAGGGCTCACGAGTGCGTTGCCGGCATTCAATTTTTATTTTTACTTAAAAATTTCTTGTTCTAGAAAAATTCAGATGATGATTTTTAATGCATTTTAATAGATTCTGACAATTCTCAAGCAAGTCTGTAGCGTTCGTTTGAATTGTATTATGTTCCGAACTTTTATGGTTTATAAAAGCACAAGAATAACCGAGGGGTATACTTAAATTCAGGTGCCTATATTTGGTGAAAGTATAATAAAACAGTGGTGCAACAACCTTTTTTTTTAGGTCTGGGCTTCCGATTTCTGTATCTGTTTCATGATATGTCGATCTAATAGGCAAGTAGGTCATCTACATACACTACTGCTAAGGCATCTCACTACGGCCTCTTAGACTTTGGCACTGGAGCACAGACGGATTGTTTTTCTTTCCGCGTAACAACTTTCACAGAGAACCTATTATTAATAACATTGGATACCTGGTAAAATGGATACTCAAGTACATTCTACAATAGAGGTGCCCGATGAAATTTATTTATTTATTTCGTTACATTTATACAAAAACAAATAACATAATACATACAAATTATAAGGGATGCAACGGGTGGCCTTATCGCTAACAAGCGATCTATTCCAGGCAACCCAGGCCAAACTAAAAAAGAAATATGATGGGTAAAGTCCAAGAAGTGCATAACCAAATCTTGTAAAAAATTATAGAATCGTGACCAAAATTAATACAAAAAATATTAGAAAAACTAAAAAGCTAATCTCACGGATTCAAGAATGGCGGTGCACTACGAAAAGGAATTACAAAAGTCACGATTGAGCAGGATAGGATATGGTTGTGGTATTACATGAAATAAAACAAATTAAGAATAATTTATATTTTTATTATTTACACCTCTAATCACATTCGTCTTACACAAATTACTCTAAACAATATATCAAAAGTTAGGTTACAAGTACTAATTGAGATATTGTTAAGAGCAATCAATTACCTAATACACTAATAATCACAATTCTCGTCTGAGCAGAGTTGACATAAAGTCAAAATGTCAACCCTCATACACAGTATTGAAATACGAAATATTTTCTGATTAACTTTACAATGATTGAGAAACTTTCCGTTACGCTATAAGCAAAATCTCAACTTGAAATTATTTAAATTTAATAAACTTCTCTTAGTGCGGTGATAGGTACTTAAAATTTATTAATTTTAAATTAGACAGCAATATAAAAAGGGAGGAAACAATATTTTTTATTGAAATCTATAATATTTTAATGTTTTAAAATCACATTAATATCTCGTATTTAAGTAACACTGTGATTACTCAGCGAAAAGAAATAAGGTAACTATCAATAAATTGTGGAAAATAAGTTTATACATTATATATAAATTCTTTAGACAGTCTAAGACCCGACAAACATTGAACTGTAGTTAAAATGCTCACTGATGTGACATATATCTCTATATACGTATATCTTGAGTTAAATCGCATAATATATTAACTGCGACGAAAACATTGGTTCTTATCTGACATTCGAAAATTCAAATTGTATTAACATATATACGTAAATAAACTACAGGACTTTTGACGAGACAACGTCTAATAAATCGATGAACGCCGGCGGCACGCACGAAAAAAGCGTGAATCATTGTCCCGTTACGCTCTGTCTCGTTACGCTCATTGTACTCTTGCGCCGCATCTCTCTCTTTTCCACTCTATTGGCCTATGTGTCCAAGGATTCACTATTATTTATAAAAGTATACAATAATTTTATCAATGTTTTGTTGTTTGTCATGTTAAACTATCGTCCGTTAACCGACTTTGCAGAAAACCATTTTTTTTCTTAGCTTAGATTCGGGTCTTAATCTAGGCCTACAACTACGGAATGTCTGTATTTACATATAGGCCGAACTTATCCTACCACATATTGTTCGAAGGCACATGTTTTAAGAAATACTAATTTTAAAAACTATTATCTACAATTTAAACGTTCATCAATATGAACGCGTTTGAGATGAACTAACTGTGCTTATATTAATGCAAACTCGAAACGATCAATGACATTTGTCGATGTTTGTGCGAATTTCAAATCAGAGAAACGCAAATTTGGGTAATTATCAGTTATGTGTTGAAATCACTAAATTCAAATAACCGTTTTGAGGCTAGGTAGAACCAACCTAGTCGCCTATTTGAAATATTAGGCTTTTGGAAGTTTTTAGCTACCACTAATACCCATTAAACTGCTAATATTGCTTTCATATTGCATATATACAGCTTTAAGTATATCTTTTTTGGTTATAATCACATTTAACTATGGAAAATATATTGCATCTAAGCTCCGCCCAGACCACTAGTGGATTTTTAACATTGACACTACATCGAACTACTTCAAAATGCAGTACATTGTAGCTATAACAACATTCTGAAGTACGAAAACAGCACTAAAAGTCCAAATGCGGGTACTTCACCACGCGCGACGTCACGGTATATAAGCGGGTACTTTGCCCGTCGCCGCTCAGTTCTCCGGCGCCACGCGCGACGAAAGCCGCGGCGATCGGAGCGGAGAGCGGCGAACCTCGGGCTATTTCAGTCGTTTGAAGCCGGCTCCGTCTTGCCCCAGCTTCAATTCCTCATACAAAGTAGGATCTACTTCTCGTGCTGCTGGTGTTGCCGTGCTAGGGTTCTGTAATGTTTCTTGTCTCCATGCTGTGCTATTTGAGACACTGTTGGCGACTCCATTCCCTCCGTTCGCATTACCGTTAGGCACCGTACCCTGCGACAAAAGTTTCACGTGAATCGGCTTAAAGTTATTTCACACTTTAAAATTGAATTTTACTGAATTGCAACTTTTCAATGGCTTAGAAAATCTCGAGTTTATGCGAAGAAAGAGTTTATTTGTGTGAATAACTCACATTTACGATAGTGTCCGGATTTGGTTCTCTCAAGTAGCTTGGGTTTTCAAAGGCGACTCCACCTTGAGCTTTAAGCCTTAGATTCTGTGAAATGAAGAATAGACGATTAATAACGTGAAATTAATTGCTACCATCGCATCGCATCTATTGCGCAAAGGGACAAATTAAGACATTACGAGTATATACGATATTGCGCACTTTATATCGTATTCAACCTTTTGTAGTTCAAATTTATCTGAAGTATAGAAAATTAGACAATATTAAACATTCGTTTGGGTTTTATAGATTAATAACAGAGGCTAACAACTATATACACTTAAATAAAGTTATGCCTTTGGAGCGTGTTTTATTTTGAAATAATAGTAAATACATTTTCGGTGTGAAACGTCCCTAGTTCTGTTTTATTAATTTATGTATAAGAACTTATACAAACTCAGAACTAACTTAGTGCCACGGCAGAGTTCGGTAAGCTTCAGGGAACTAGTTTTAAAAGGTTTTTTGTAAAAACTAAAATAAAAAAACCCGTGGCGCTACAACCCTTTTTTGGGTGTTTCAAATTTTTGTATCTGTTTCATGATCAATCAATCTAATAGGCAAGTAGGTGATGCCTCCTGTGCCTAACACGCCGTCGACTTTTTGGGTCTAAGGCATGCCGGTTTCCTCACGATGTTTTCCTTCACCGTTGGAGCGAATGTTAAATGCGTTCATAGAAAGAGAGTCTATTGGTGCACAGCCGGGGCTGTACGAAGCCCGACCTCGAACCTGCGACCTCAAGGATGAGAGTCACACACTTTTTGAAAAAAACTATTTAAATAAAAACATGCAATATTAATTTGAGTAATACTCGTTTACTAAATTCGGCGATAATCTTATGAAACACGAATTTCACCCACGATTCTTATTATGAGACTTACCTTTCTATGTTTGTAATAGAATCCACCAGCCAACAGGATAGCTGCGACCAAAATACAAGCAACTGCCACTCCTACAGCGGACGCTGTGCTGGAACCAGTGACTGGGGCCGCTGCCGCACCGGTCTCTTGTCCCGCCGTCGTGAACATTATAGATTGGCTAAGCGATGAAGTTCCTGGAGACAAGGATGATAAATGTCAACCTTAATACAAATTTCTATCTAAACTAATATTATAAAGAGGAAAGATTTGTATGTAAGTATGTTTGTAACGAATTGGCTCAAAAAGTACTGGACCGATTTTAAAAATTCTTTAACGAATGCTACATTATCACTGATTAATATAGGCAATTGCAAGAAAAAGTAAGAATCCATACTAAAATTATTATAATGTTACCCAAAGCTACCAAAAGCTTGCCATCGCTCGGTACATTGATACTTAAATACGAGATTTAATGTGACACTTATAGGCAAAACGTAACAAACACAAGAGAAAAAAAAATACATCGACTCAAATTTGAAAAACTAAAAGAAAGTTGATTTCAAAGTGTGAAGAGATCAACTATGGATATCCAGTTGAGAGTAGTTTTGGCCAAAACGTGTTCTACTGAAAGGAGGGACAAAATGCCTGTATCTAGACGGTAAACGAAATTTTAATTTTCTTAAAAGTTTGGGGCAATCAACCTTATTCTTAAATATCTTAAGTACTCTTGCCTGGTTCCAGATGTTGGCAACTCTTTTTTCGAGTTGCCACTGGAGAAAAGTAAGAGCCACATTAATTATTGCAGGTGCAGGATTTTCTATAACTACACAATTCACACTCACCAACATCGTTTGCAGCTTTGACTACACACTCATACTTGACGTCATCATTAAGGCCAGTGAGTACCACACTTGTCTCACTAGTGTCCAACTTCTCAGGTACTTTGGCACCATACGCTCGCCAGAATACCCGGTACAAGTAGACTGTTTGCGGGTTCTTGATCGGTGCGTCCCAACTGTATTTAAAGGGTTGTAAGTTTGTGTGTATGAGATTTTTGCTCAGTAGAATATTGTCATAAGCTGGAACTGATCACTTTGTGTTTGAACTGTAAGGTACTTGTAAGGTATAGACATTTTAATATTTAACACGTAAGTACTTGTGTACATTAAGTACAGTTAACTTGAATCTTGGAATTATACTTTGAATTACCGTATTTTTAAGTAATTTTGGGATATTTACATTACATACACACACATTCACCCACACACTCACCCATGCACTCATGCGTCTTAAAAACAGTTGAAGAAAACAAATACAATTAAAAAAAGATGTAATTAAATTAATTATTTATCTACATATATATTTTTTTATGGAATTTACTTTTAAGTTTGTTATGGAAGAGCTGGAAACCCTGACACAGGTATTTTTTTACATAAAAGGGTTCCCAAATCTTATATAATATTAAATAAATTGTAGTCAAATGAATAAACATATGTTTTTTTTTTTTAATACAGCAGATTATTTTCCGCTTCACAAAGTACTCATTCTTTCAAGAGAGTTTGTTTTTGCTCGCCTGATCTTAACACACCTATACGTGGAAGACCTGTGTATTAGGCCTTTATATATTGATGCATTTACCTTAATAGAACAGAGTGTGGTGTCGGTGCAACATGAGCTTTCAAATTCCTTGGTGGTCCTGGTAGCCTGGCTCCAGAGTCCCGGAAGCAGGCCAATGCGCGACGAGCGTGTTGCAATGCGCAGGAGCGTGAAACTGGCCCACCTCGACATAGCTCCAGACAATTTCTTGGAACGCCCCATGAAGCGCAGCAGCTACGGTGATCTAATGACATATATAATAAATATAAATTTTCAACGAAGAGCGTTTCAAATCGTCGACGACCAGTTACTTTCCGAGCGGCTTGATCCCGTTGCGTAGAGATGTGGGGTCTTTCTTCATTTTCTACCGAACTTACGAGTACCATGGAGAGTCTTCAGAAGAGTGCGATTATTATATATTAAATTTGCAGCTGCAACTGTAGTATTTCGGAACCAAATAGACATAGGGTTCTTCATGAAAAGAATTCTTCTTCAATTCCTAAAAACCCTGCAACGCAATCGCAAGCCTTCTGGCCATGAAAGTGTCCATGGCCGGCGGAACCACTTAACATCAGATGAGCCTCCGGCCCGTTTATCCCCTGTTAAATATATAAATAAACAATATTTAGCGAACTTCTATTAAGATTTCTTAATCATAAAACTAGAATTATTTAACCACTGCAGAGAATCACAAAGACGGACGTAACTTAAAAACCTAACGTAACGAAAACCTGCTTAATACGATTTTATATATTTCTCTATATTATGTCAGTCCTTGAAAATAAAATAATGTTTTAATGCTAAAGCGTTTTTTTTAAGTTAATAGGAAATTGACAAAAAATATAAATATTTACAACTTGTTTAGTCAATGTATTTGGAATTAGAGAGTCGGGGAAATAACAGTAACTAAATATTGCAGGGAATTAGAACAGTATACTTCAATCCAAAGAACGAGAGGAAAATAAATTTTCCTAAATTTCCGTTAAATATAAATTCAAAAATTTGATATCATACCAATCTATAATAATAAATTGTTCAAGAAAAATCGCTACTCCACAATTTAAAGTATTCATAAAAGTAAGGAAATATGCTAGAATTTCTGTGAAATATCAATAAGTTCACGAATGCGACACTTGTTCAAATACAAATTCAGTTTGCGTCTTTCCGAATTGTCCACGCTATCGGGAAATAGTCACGTTTCAAAAGTCAACCGCTGATCAGTGATTCAGTAAGGATTTCATTTAAGAATTCAAGTTTTTCGGCAATAGATATGTATATTGTATATGTGCGTCGAAATCAATTTAGCTATTTTATTTTATTTCTGCTCTCAAACATCACACATGTTACAAGAAAGACAATAAGATAGTTTTGAATATATGTTATAAATTAGATATACATACGTGCAAATACCATGAAAACTTAAGAAGGCGTCGCGCTACTTGGATTACTTGGCTTGCGATAAAATATATCGTGTAAATTTCAAAATCATGTCCTTTATACATTTTCGTCATAAAATGAATTCGAATTGTCAGAAATTGGCTATGTTTGGATTATTTTTTATCAAGTTAAGTTGTTTAAATCATGTATCGATCTTTCAAAATGGATACATATACAACTCAACTCCAACCATATATTTTTTCCATTTACCCTATTTCAAGAAACGATGACGAAAATGGAAAGAAACCATGTACTTTTTTGGAGTTAGCGACCAGATCGGTCCTTAAAGGACAAAGCCATGCAACACTTGTATTTTGAAGTCAAACTTCTTTAGACGCATGAGGGTAATTTTTACGGATGAAACGCAATAATAATAATATTAGCGTCACGAAGATGGGCAGCGTTTTTGTCGAAGAAAAGGGAGAGAGCGATTGAGACCGATTGAGAGAGTGAGAAAGATGAATTACTTTATACAAATCCTATTTTTAAAATTAAAATTTCGTGCATTTGCGTGCGTAATTTTTGCATAAAATATGAAATATTAATATTTCATGTTTTATGCAAAATAATTTATTGAAATCTCAAATGACGAATTGTAAATTAAAATGTCACGTGTTTTTTATAATTTGCATACATTTTCGACACTTTTAATATTTTAATGACAATTAAATTCCTAACATATCTTCCTTTTTCCCTCCCTCTAAGTCTCGGAAATCTAAACTTTTAGATTTGTATAAATGTGAACAAGACTTAAAAATTAGTTAGCCAAAGAAGTTTCACCTCTGACATGTGTACTTTGTTTTTAATATTCTTTTTTGTTATACAAACTGATTGAATTAGCAACATAAGTTAAGCCAATAAATCATATTTATTTTACTCTATATCTTATAAAACATAAACATATGTATTCTTTATACAAACGAACTTTCAGTTTGCAGCGGGAAAACTGGCAAAAGCCGGAAAATGTATTACTTTCTTCATACGTCAATATAGGATTCAAGGAGACGTTTAAGTATGAGCTAACAAGTGATTTCTATCTGTGGACCTTTAGTAGAGCGATTTGATATGAAGCTAAGTGAACAGACTTGTCTCTGGATATCTGACCTTTGTGGTGGGATTCTGTGAGATAAAAGTTCTTACCAGAGCCATCGGCAGCGCATTTCATCAACTTGTCAAAATCATTGATGCACTCGGGACGGTCCATGATGTTGTCCATGTCAAGGTGGAAGCTGCAGGCATCTATGCATGACGAAGACACGTTCATCTACAAAAAGGCATTTAAATGTTATATAAATATGAAAGTGATTAGTCATTAGGCATTTTTCTTTTAATGTAATTTTTGTTTCAGGTCACAGGGACCAAATTTTTTTAAATTTGTCTTAATTTTCTTTTATAAATTTTTAATTATTTTTATTATTACTACGTAGATGAAGGAAATTGTAAAGACTGTTTATTTGATTGTTATTTTAAGAATATGACGTCTAAGGCTGTTTTCCAAAAGCTAATTTGCAATCTCCGCTTGAGCTCCGCCAAATATGTCGATCGAAAACGGTTTGACAGTTCTCGAAAGCAGATTTTAGTTTATATGACTAGAATACGGGCCTAAGGATAATTCAAATTAAAAAACGCGGTTTTATTATACAAGCTAATTATTATACTCACGTAAAAAAAAAATATTTACATAAAAGTGTTTACAACTTATACTTATGTTAATTTTTGGTGGCACCCTATTCAGGTCTCTGAGTCTGAGATTTCTGTATGTGTTCCGTGATAATTTTTTTTAATAAGCAAGGTGGTTTTTGTTACTCAACCCATGCCATCGGCTTTTTGGGTCAAAGACAAGCCGGCTTCTTCACGATGTTTTCTTTCGCCTTCTCGAGTGTTTAATGCGCACACATTGCTGCAGAACGGGGATCGAAACTACAACCTAACAGCAATGAGAGTGACTGGGACTAGTGCTAGACAGGCTACTTCTAATTAATTTGAGATATTTGTTTTAAAATAAGTGTTGTTTGATGATTTGCTATTTGAAAAGAGTACCGAGAGTTATTTACGCCGGCTTTTTCTCTCGGCCTACACCCTCTGTCTTCTTTGCCGATGAGTAGAGATGCCTACAAATTAAAATTTAATGACGTGGAATAAGTGATACATGTATCTTATGTTCCATAATAAACATATTTTATTTTATTTTTATTTTAGATACTCTTTTAAGCCACAAAAATCTATTGGGTGTAATAAATAAACAATTTTCCAGATAAATTTAAAGTGGGCAACTAAAATAAAAGTTTAAAAATTTACCTAAAAACTCATTTACGTGCGCACCAAGTTCAAAGAAAGCTAATCATTATGAGAGCAAACGTTCACAATTTACAATATTGAAGTTAATTTTCAAAATTCTCAAATAAACTCTTTGAAATTTCAACGTCAGCTCAAAGTATTTCAACTTTTAACTCGCGAAACAATTTAAATGGCACAAAGTATCAAAGTAAATTGACGAGTCTGATAAAAGAAAGGATTAGAAAACAGAGTGAAAACGATGCTCAGTTATTTTTTACATTTATTTAAAAAGCAATTCGTATACTGTCAACACAGGACAAGAGCAGTGTTGGCGTAGTGGCTTCAGAGTGCGACTTTCAGCCCTGAGGTCTTAGGTTCGATCCCGGCTGTGCACCAATGGACTCTCATTCTATGTGCGCATTTAACGGTCGATCGGTGAAGTAAAACATCGTGAGGAAACCGGCTTGCCTTAGACCCAAAAAGTCGGCGGCGTATGTCAGAAGGCTGATCACCTACTTGCCTATTAGATTGACATATCCCGAAACAGATACAGAAATCTGAGCCCCAGAGCTAAAAATAGGTTGGAGCGCAACAGATTTTTTATTTTTGACAATGATATGAATAATTTCTATAAATAGCAGTCTTAATTTGTGTCAAATTAATTGTATTTTTTTTTCTTGTACCAATGTATCAGTGTACTGTACTTTTATAAATAAATAAATAGTTTGATGATAAAGTATAACTTCGTGACGGCATAACTCAAAAATTCACAACTTATAGTTGCTACCGTATATCACAATATAATTTAGGTTTCCATATCGAATTAGCTTGGGAGCTCACTTCACCAAGCGTATTGGCCGATGACGCATTTTTGGGCAATCTAACGGTTGAGCGATTTGCTTTCCACTCAAAATACATTTAAGTTACGCCATACTGGCAACATTATCACTTACTGAAGTATACAGTGATCAATAAAATAAATCATGACCCAATAAAGGTGTTAATTGTCTTTATCCATATTTCAACTCTGCCTGACTTTTGCCCTTAATACTTCTTGCCCTTACATTGGTCATTGCAATGGACTGTATTTGCCCTTTTAATATTTTGAATTAATAACTTAAAGGTAACCTACTAATATTGGGACAATTTTGTAACTAACACATTAATTCCGTGTTGTACCCACGAGGATGTAAGTGCATGCTCCTATTTCACCATGCCTCCTGCTAATAGCGGACAAATCTTTGTTTTTATTTTATTTTATTATTAATAATTAACTATTAATTACTTAAGATGTCATGTGGAACATGGTGTTATGGTTGCAGCCCCTTACAAACATTATGTTAAACAAAAAACATGGCCATTAAAAAGAGTGGCGGAGAGTTTATTGCCAGTTCTTCTCTTCCGTTCTAAGCCCTTGATTTGAGAAGAGGGTAGTAAATGTATAATTAGAAGAATTTAATATATATTTCTTTTTTGACGGTCATGAGTGTACATTGTGTTACCTATATGAGTAAATGATTTTGATTTTGAATTACCATATGGACTTATGATTGTCTGTGAATAAATAAATTATTAGTTTTATTATAACATGGTGCCTTATCCGCTGTTTTACTGATATATTTTTTCTGCTAAAACTAAAACTAAATTTAATAAATATTTAGATTAGATAAAAAAACGCAGAGATTTAATGTGCGTTCAACGAGATCTCGGTGTCACTTTTATTATAAAGAGGTCAGGAGGAGGTTTATCTTACCTCAGCACAGCACTCTGTGACATTATGGTGTGGCATGGTTGACCTAAGTCTCACTGAGACTGGTCTCAAAGTCTTCCCGAAGGCGTTCTCAGCATGACAGAAGTAGTCACCCTCATCTGCTTCACTTATCTTCTTGATTATGAGCCTCATTGTGTACTTGGTTTGTTCCTGGTAAGAATTATTACTCAATTAATAAACGGTATTATGTCCTAAAAAGTTACAGTATATTAATTTAAGTTAGTGTGCGAAAGCCCTTTTTAAGGTAAATGATTTTAAAAAAAATTGCTACCGCGGCTAATAAATGACCCAGTCTGTTATTAGATAGCCTAACATTAACTAACATAAAGAGTAAAATGAAAAACTATTTTTATATGTATTTGTCGCGTTTCTAAACAAGACTGCTATGGTTACATTTATCCTAACACTTATTATGATTTTAATACATTATTCTCAAAAATAAATGAATTAAAAAAAACGATGGATTAAGATGCGTAGCCATAGTTATATCGTGAAACGCGGCTAGTTCATTGATACATATATATTTTTAAACCAGTCTGGTTATAGTTCTTAGAGGTTGAGTAAAGTTCAAACTGTAAAATATTATCCATAAAAATATCAATGCTTTAACCGAAAATTGAAGCGAATTAATAAAACCAAAATATTTCTATTAAAATGAACAATGAATAAAGATGAGACTAAAGAAAATTTTCCAATATTCTGATATCGGATAAACTAAGCCTTACCGATAGTACCATAATTAAATCTTTTCGTTCGGAAATTGAAATATCAAATTTATTTTATTTTTATCCAACGGATAATATTAACTTGAATTCGTATACACGAATTAGTTAAGCGGTGATGTTATTTCGACTATGTATTTGCGTGTTGTTCCCACGAGAATGTAAGTGCGTGCTCCTAATTTCACCATGCCTCCTGCCGATACAGGACCAATCTTTGTTTTTAATTTATTTTATTATAATAATTAACTATTAATTACTTATGTTGTCATGTGGAACACGGTGTAATGGTTGCAGCTCCTTACAAACATTGTGTAAAATTAAAAAGAGTGTCCGCCACTCTTTTTAATTTAGAGATTTCATAACATTAATTAAAAACCAAGACTTGTCCTCTATCAGTAGGAGGCATGGTGAAATAGGAGCATGCACTTACTTTCTCGTGGGAACAACACGCAAACACGAAAATAGTCGAAGCAACTAACATCATCGCATACACGAATTCAAGTACGACCAGTCACCACAAGTAGCACCCGTTCACGAGTATGACGCATGGCCAGCCATCGGCCCCCTCGCCATATTTTAGGGAGAGAGACAACCCGTTTGATCCAGGGCATATTATAGCATATCAGTATAAAACTCTTAATAATTTGTTCTTTAGATCAAAAGATAGATAACAAACCTCTGGATCAGCCAATAGTTGAATGCTGTAGTTGGGACCATCGATGACTGGGGTTCTTCCGTTGGGGTCCCTCCAGAAAGCTATAGTGGGCTTAGGAAGAGCTTCTACTCGACACTCCAGGATAACAGCATCTCCAGCTGCCGCCATTGTTATTCCAGACGCCTGGATTGTAGGTACATCTGTGAAAAAGTTTTTAATGTTTTTTTGAAAATGAAAACTAGACGAAGGCATTTCTCGTTTAATTGTGATAGGCCAAATGTAAAGTCGGATCGCGTCATGTGGGTTAAACATGCTGTCAATCAAAATTTAAGTAAACCCCAGCATTCACTTTTCGCTATATATAAATTTTATTTTATTTAAAATTAAAAAAAAAACTATATTAGAAATTTATTGATTTAAATACAACTTTATTTATAGTATAAGATCCCGCTATACAACGACCTTCACCGAGATGCTTATTTAATGAAACTTATTTTATATTTAATTTAATATGTCAATAAATATAATCCATATGGGTTGCCTAGCAAATTTCAGTCCAGAGTATGTTTAATTAATATTAAAAAAAATTTTTTTTTTAAATAATTTGCATGTAGTAATTTTTTGAACTTTTTTCAATCAATATTTTTAATCAGGGTAATATTATATATGTATCACTATAACCTTCTTTTATACTAAAGATGTATATATACTTTAGTGTCACATAATTTTATTTATTAAAAACAACCTAACATTTGCATATTCTATGGGCTTCATACTTTCGATTGGTATAGAATTTATCTAATAATCATACCGGTGAAATGTTTAAAAAAATTTTTTTTTTTTAAATTAATAAAACATACTCTGGACTGAAATTTGCTAGGCAACCCATATGGATTATATTTATTGATATATTAAATTATATATAAAATAAGTTTCATTAAATAAGCATCTCGGTGAAGGTCGTTGTATAGCGGGATCTTAGACCATTATTAGGTACATACTTGACGGTCCAGCAATCCTAAATATTAAATATCAAATAGTAGTTATATATGGTATAATGGTTGGTAGTCAACCTGATGTAGTAGTCTAGTTATGTAAATAAAATTGCGTTTATATCCGTCAAAGATAAAAACAATATCTACACAATATTTCATTATTTTATGATTTTTTATTTTTATTTTAAAATAAATTATATGAGAGATAGATTTGAAAGCTATCCTGTATTTATCGGACTTACGTGAAATATTGATCTTGCGAGACGCTTGCATGGGCGTGCCGTAGCCATTGTCCCCGTAGCACGATATCTGGTCCATGTCTCGCGTCACGTTATGAATCACAGTCACCATATGACGTGTCATCTCTTGACGGACGAGCCGACCTAAATAACAGGGAATACATTTTTTTAAACACTTTATTATGTCTCTATCACTATATATATTATTATTAATTATATTTCGACATAACGGCTACCATACATATTAAAACAAAACACTTAGACAATGTACAAAGCCAAAAAAGATTACATAGATAAACAATATATATGAAACAGATAAAATAAGTACGTATATTAATAGACGAAAGTATTTAAAAAATGAAAGAAAACTGAAAATATAAAAATTTTTAGATTCATTTGCAATATCTTATGACTGAAAATTGTATAGTAAACATCTTTGCCTGTTTCAATGGTATTTAACAGCCATTTATGCCCGACAAGCTGATTTTGATATATAAAAGTTTCATTTAATTCTAAAAAGAAAAAGTTTGCCGCGCACAACCGCTATGTGAAACACAGTCATTCATTTCCGAACCAATTCGATTTAGGGTCCTTCAAGAAAAGAGCGTATCAATTCTTAAAAGGCCAACGCACTTGCGATCCCTCTGGCATGTAACTTAACATCATATGAACCTCCTGCCCGATATCCCCTGTTATATAATTTAAAAAAATATGTTCTATAATAGTTACAAACATTATGTGAAAGTTAGTAATTCTGAAATTGTTCTTACAGACATTTCCTATCTACTATGTGAGGCCATAGTTTTAGTTTAATATGAATTGATTTATATTTATATAAATTTTCCCTTTTAGTATAATTTTACAATACACTACAGAAATTGCGCAACACAAATAGCTCTTAAGTCTTAACAGAGAAATCGCTTTTAAGATAATTTACAATTTCATTGTCACGAAAATGTTAAATATATAAAGGTTTTAATTAGAATCGCGTTAATTAGAAGCTTTGAGATGTCCTAAAATGTTCACGAAACAGTTAACGATAGCTTAGACGAACGTCTAGCTTTGTCGCAATAAAATGTTACGTATAAAATAAAATATTTTTTTTTTTAAATTTAAAATTTTGTTTTATAGAACTGGGGCTCATCTGATGTTAAGTCATAGTAGTAGTGTCCATGGACACTCTCAATGTCAGAGGGCTCGCGAGTACGTTGCCGGCCTTGTAAGAATCGATCTTTTCTTCTTTTCACGTCGAATATGGCAATACTTCAGTGGGCGGCTGGTTCCATATAGTGGTAGTGCGCGACCTAAACTGCCTTAAAAAACTCTCAGTTGTGGAAGGGACGTTGCGGTGATACGGGTGGAATTTTGTATTCTGCCTCGTAAGATGATGAAACACCTGCGGGTAATAATCCGAACAACTTCTCTGAACACTTTCTCAGAATTTGATCATTACGTGAAAACGTCCTTTACATAAAGCTATCTAAGATATAACGCCCACGTGAATCGAAAACTCTCGCTCACGCAAAGAGCAATAATTATCTTAAGATCTTTTGTCAATTATGTTTGTTAAATTAAATCAACTTCACGCCTCCATTAAAACAAAATCAACTAAAACACAAAAGTCCAAATTCTTATTATGATACACTGTTTAACATGATGCAGTTTCAAATTACCTGATATGTATAATGATATGGTAGGCGTCGGTGTCCCCATGGCAATACACAGAATGGTCATGCTGGAGCCTTCCACCACTAGATTTACGGGGTTGATTGTTGGGGGCTGTAAAACAAGTGAACATTATAAAAAGTTTAGCCACTGACAGCTTATAAACGCCCATTATTTTAATAATAATAATAATTTATTGCAAGAATATGGTACAAAAATTTGTAAGGCGCGCAAATTTGTCTCAAGGAATTTTACATTATTGGTCATATGAATTGGTCAATTCTTATACTAGTTTTATCGTACATATCATATCATACTTTATTAAATTTATATCAACTACAGTGTCGCACGCAAATAATTATTTATTGAATAATACATTTTTTCCAAAAGTAATACACCAAGTCAATTTTTAAAGTCTCTAGTCGGAAGATATTTTAATTCTTTTGGTAAATTCTTGTTAACCTTTATTGCCATACGAAAGGTGTATAAGTTTTCATTAAGTTTATAAATCCAGTTGGAAGCGGATCCTGCCCCTTAACTCAGTTAAGTACTAAGGCAATCAACTCTCAACGATAAGAGATAATTAATATTATGAATAAGAATATCAGTTGCGCTACATACTTTCTAGCTCTGGGTCTCAGATTTCTGTTTCATGATATTTCAATCTAATAGGCAAGTGCTAGGCAAAAGGTGATCAGCCTCCTGTGCCGCCGATTTTTGATCTAAGGGAAGTCGGTTTCCTCATAATGTTTTCACCGTTCAAGTGAATGTTAAATGCGCAAATAGAAAGAGAGTCAATTGGTCCATAGCCCGGATCGAACCTATGATCTTAGGGATGAGAGTCGCACGCTGAAGCTACTAGGCCAAATACTGCTCAAAACGAACAAATAGCGCTCATCATCACTGTTATATCGCGTGCCAAAAAGTTATGGCATGTAAAATAAGTTCACACGAAATCTTAACTCTGAACCCATGCTTAAACATACACATTTCTGCATTTTTGTCTCTATATAAAAATCGTTTTTCGAAAGTCGATAGTTATAAGTTCTTTTGTCTGTTATACATATTAACCGTCTTTAAAGCTCGCCAAAGTCTTTCAATGTTAGGCTAGCTTGAATAACTTAAATAATATATGTTCATACAAAGTGGCAGGATCAGGACAAAAGTCACTATTTGAGGCTATTATTACATTATTACTGCTTTATTGCCTCAATATACTGGAGAGTTTCTTGCGAATTCTTCTCGACCGTTTACGGCGTTAATGCGAGAATGGAATAGTATTTATCGATAACAAATTAATTAATAAATATAAAAATCTTTTGATTTTCAGTATTGCCACAATTACTATAATGTCAATTCCATAATATATAAAAGCCAAAAATGAACTACATATTAAAACAAAAACACCGACAAGAAATATAAAATTAAAAACAAATAATAATGTACGTCCGTACGTACGTAATACTGGTATTAAGATATGATAAGTGATAACAAAAATCCAAGGTTGTTGTTTGTTTTAAGTTACATGTTCTATCCAAATAGAAAATTGATTGGTTATAGTTGCCGTTGACATATCACGATTATTAAAAATAAAGTACAGCTTTAATTACTTGAGCCATTCGAGCGCTATCTAGTTCATTAATTATTACATTAAGTTAATATCTTAAAACCACTGACACGCGCCAATGAACAATTATTTCATTAAAACCCTCGTTATTACTTACCGCGTATATTAATGAGCTTTATATTAAGCTTAAATTGGCTTAATTTTTCTAGATTCTAGAAATTATACAGAATTATTTTATTATAAATATGCTTTATCATTGGATTATTCTGTCAGTTAACGTAAGTTTTTGCTCGGTGAATTTTTATGAAGTCTGAATAATATAATAAAAGAGATTTTTAGACAAAGATTTTTATTATTGATATATTTGACTTATGTCGAGCAGTGTTGATCTAGGAGCTTCAGCGTGCTCTGATCGTTGAGGTCGTATGTTCGATCCCCGGCTGTGCTCCAATGGACTTTCTATGTGCGCATTTAACATTCATTCGAACCGTGAAGGAAAACATTGTGAGGATACCAGCTTGCCTTAGAACCAAAACGTAGACGGTGTGTGACAGGCACAGGAGGCTGATCACCTACTTGCCTATTAGATTGACATATCGTGAAACTGATACAGAAATCAGGGCCCAGACGTAAAAGGTTGTAGCGCCACTGATTTATTTTTATTTTAATCAAATCAATATCTAATTTGTGAACACCTATTTATCACGAGGCATGAATTATATATTGATTTCTGACGCTCTCAATGGAAAATGGAAATGGCCACGAAAGCTTATTTAATTCCCAAACAATTTTATAAGTATTGCGATGTCGCAAAAGACTTTCATTCTTTTATTTTGTGTAAGAAAAATGAAGATATTTTATGAAAATGTTTGATCCAAAATTAAATAAATGCGTAGTCTATATGAATAGTGTCTATGGATTTTAATGAATAAATACAGGCTCCTGGTCTTTTAGCCCTGAATTAGATTGTTCTAATCTACGTATATAAGTACATACCTCAACAAACGCTGGATAAGCTGGATCAGTCCAGGCCAGTAAAGTCTCGGAAGGCAGCGAGTTTCCGGCCACGGCATGCGCCGTCACCCAGACAACATACTGCGTATTCGGTGTCAATTTCTCAAGCGTATGCGCAGGAACAGTGGTTGATATTATCGTTACGTTGCTCGTACCCAGTTGAGATGGTGATTTGAAGAAGAGCCTGGTGAAATAAAAGGTATTGCATGAAAAAGGGGAAAAACTACGAAACAGTGGGACCTAAGCGTTTTACTTGATTGTGATTGGTCAAGAGTAGCTGTTGTCCAATCTCTGACACGAACAGTCGATCTATATCAATGGCGCTTTAACCTCTTAGGACTGGGCCTTTGACTTTTCAATCTGTTCCGTAATGATTTTTAAAAGGTAAGTAGGTGATCAGCGTTCTGTACTAGACACACGCCGTTGACTTTTTGGGTCTAAGGCAAGCTGGTTTCCTCACGAAGTTTCCTTCACCGTACGAGCGAGGGTTAAATGCTTACATAGACAGAAAATCCATCGAACCTACGACTTCAGGAATGAGAGTTGCAAGTTAAAACCACTAGGCCAACACTGCTCCTCTCTCTCTCTTACGTTCTAAATCACTTTTGTTAAATTTTTCTTACCAAATTGAGAAGCGGAATTGTGATAAATAAATCGTTTATTTGCAAAGAAAGTGGTACATTCAGATTGACTAATTATAAAAAAAACGCACAATCAGCTACCTTATAGGCATGAAAATGTCATATATATTGTCAAAACTTTTTGTAAATACTCTCCCACGCTATAAAGGCACCTTGTCTTTAAACATTTAAGTATTCATAGTATTATTTATAGTTATTTTTGTTCGCAGTTAATCAATTCAGTTTTAGTTTGACAGGATATTTAACTATATATATAGTCTGTTCCAGATATAATTAACACATATTACATCGAAATATATAAAATTTAGATAATAGATAGATAGATTTTATATAAAATCAAATTTGAAGAGAAATTGAGATGACTGTTAATATTTGATCAAAGTTGTACCAACTTTAATCAGTACCTACCGCAGGGTTTTCCAAGTTTCTAATTAAATTAGTTCAAATGTTATTACAGGTATGTAATGCATGTCTCGATGCAGAATCTTGGCTAGAAGTGCGGGAGAAGTGCATCGCATAATGTATGTATGAATCGGTTATTTTTGCGTAAAATTGGAGAAATAAAATACCGTATGAATTTAGTATAATTTTCCATGTTTAACAAAATTTTAATGAAGTCTAACGCAATCATTTCAAAATAATATTTTGTCAGGATTTTTTGATGAACTTTCCCAGGTAACGCTTTGTGAGACAAAAATGACATTTAACATTCGGGAATCATATCACTGAGTCACTGATTCTAAATAAATGCTTAAGAAAAACATTCTGCTATTAAATTAAAATCCCTTTCTTAATTTTTTTATTTTAATCAAAATAATATTAAACAACTAATAAAAGTAGAAGAGGTATTTAAGATTTTAAAACGAAATAACTTTTTTAATTCCATTCAATAAAAAACTTAAGACACCTTCAACCGTTAAAACTGATATTACAAGAGCGAAAAATGTTTTATGAATGTATAAACTCGGCGAAGAATTTAACGATGTCAATAAAATGTGAAAAATTGTTTAATTACTTTAACTCTTACTTGGTTATGGCGTCTTCTTTTAACCAATTTCGTAAAAAAGAGTTTCAAAGTGTATTTTATTGTACAAACTTGATTTAACTGTTATTTGAGTAATAGCACTAACAACTAGTAGAAAAGTACTCATTAAGTAAAAGTAGTAAAAAATAACTCAATAAGTAACAAGTACTGAAAACAAGTAAAAAAGTTCTCATTAAAGGCCGATTTACATTATCTTAGTGTTTGGGAGAGTGCTTTAGTGCAACTTGAAAGGCAAGTTCTTTAGTGCTTTTGTGCGTTGCGAGTGAACGTTTACATTTCTTCCAGTAGAGTATCATTACAGCGCCACAATGAACGCGCAATGACGTCGGCAAATACGCTCTATTCTACGCAAAATACTAACTGTAGTTATGGAACAAATAGAAGACGAGATTTTATTCGAAATAAATAAACTAAATATAAATAATAAACAAAATAGCTTCTTTTAAGGCAGTGTATGCCGAATGCCTAGCCTGTTTGTTTTTGTATAAATTGTTTTTAACGTTCCACAAACATTCGTGAACAACATATTCAGATACAAATTTGATAGTTGTACGTTCCGACCATTTTAAAAATCAAAAATCACGCACGCGTTTCACGGCACTTATGCACTCTCCTAAAGATTTTACTAAATTACGTGTTTACACACAACGAGGGAAGATCTCGGGGGGTGCGCGGGCGCGGGAGGGGTATCACTTGAAACAAAAATAAAAAGCGATTCTATTTTGATTTAACTTGAAAGTCAAGTAGAACCGTACTAAAGCAAGTAGCGTTTACATGTTTCAACTAAAATACTATCCTAAAGCACTCTCCTAAACACTAAGATAATGTAAATCGGCCTTTAGTAACAGTACTAAAAACTAGTAAAAAAGTACTAATTAAGTAACAGTACTAAAAACTATTAAAAAAGTCCTCAGTACGTAACAGTACTAAAAACTAATAAAAAAGTACTCATTAAGTAATAGTACTAAACTAGTATAAAAAATATTAATATAGCAACAGTACTATAAACAAGGAAACAAGTACTAATTAAGTAACAGTACTAAAAACTGTTGGTGAAACCTAAAAAAACATTATTGCTCTAATATAAAGTTAGTCTCAATACGATGCATAGATCAAAATCCTGAAAGAACCTATTATTCCGCGTTTAACAGATACTTACGTGTAAGTTATTTTCTCATCAGGTTGCGAGAAGAGTGGTGGCTGCCAGCTCAATGTGAGCCAGGTTGCTGAATGAGAAGACACGGAGAGAGAGTGAGGTGGAGATGGAATTCCAGTCACCTCCTTATTCACAACATCTGTATAAGAGGGTTAAATATACTACTTAGTTTTCTGCATAGTTTAATTTATATATTTTTTTATAGCATACAGGTTGCTCACCTGATGTTAAGTGATACCACCATGCCAGAGGTCTTGCTCGAAATTGAAAACACACAAATAAGTTTTAATTCCTTCTAAATAACTGTTGCTTTATTTTGTGCACTATGTATGTAAGTTTTTGTGGGAAATAAAGATAGTTTAGAGATAGGCCTAGGAAATTGGTGGTATAGCATCCATGCCCCGGATAAGCGTCCTGTCCTTAATATTCTGGTCATTCAGATGTTCACCACTGACATAAGGGGTGCGGACAGACTGGGTCTTGTCTTGGGAGACTTTACAGTGAAGGATGTAAAAAAAAAAGTTTCGTTTTTTTTAGTTAACTTTATTTCTGTAGTAATCTAGTCAACTATTTTGTGTTTTTTCTTTTAAACTTTAAATTTGTTTTCGTTTATGTATGTACTTTTTGTTATGACTCAGTATGACTTTGCTGTGCAATGGAAGCCTGGTTATCCATATCACAGGATTACCTAGCTTGGAAATGTAATCGTATTATTTGTTTCAAATGTTATATGGTAGAAAAATAAAGAAGTTTATATGATGATGATAATTATTATTATACCTTCAGTTATGTTGAGCAACAGCATACTAGATGGTAATGATGTTCCATATTCGTTGGCTGCTACCACGAACAAATGATAAGTGGAGTTTACTTCCAGACCTTCCAGACGTACTTTTGTTTCATTAACTTGCATTTGCTATAAAATGTATAAAATAAATAAATTTCTTTTAAAACTTTTATCAATTCAACCTTATATAAACCATCTGTCATCGTGTTTATCATGTATACGTTTATTTTCAATAATAACTAATTACATATATATTTTATGTTTTAAACAAAATAACCACACAATGTTATGTTTCGCGTTGCCCGGACATACAACGACCACTGTTCAAGCTGTCTCGGAATATGCTTTAAAGGAGTATTAATAATATCACCTGCATCATGAGCATACCCCACATACACACCACCCTCACGTACATACCCTCACTTACACACCATCACACAACACACTCGGATTAGGTATTACTTAGTTAAATTTATTGAATGTCTTTATTGTTATTTCCTTTTGTAATTGTTTGAATCTTTTTGTATTCCATCTTTATGTCTTTAGTATAATTGTTTTTTGTTATATATAAATAATTGAAGTACAAAATAAATAAATATAAGATAACAAAAGCTTTATCTAAAACAAAATTCTAGCTCATGCGATTGTCATTCTAAAATTAAAAGTAGATTCAATAGCAAGCGAAACAATAGTCGTACGAACGTAACAAAAAGGAAAAGTTACATTCGAAAAATCCAGCTTATATTTCCATTGTGAAGACTCTGTCCATCTAGTTTCAATTGCCCGATCTTTGTCGGTTGCAATAAAGGTCTAACGTAAAATTCACGCCATATTGCGCCATACTTCTAAGAATCAATCACGTTTTTAATACGTGGAAGCTCTTACTCAACTCTCCTATCTAGTTCATGGCTTAGGTTACATTAATACTATCTATCTATACTAATATTATAAAGAGGAAAGGTTTGATTTTTGTTTGTTTGAAATGAATAGGCTCCGAAACTACTGGACCGATTTCAAAAATTCTTTCACCGTTGGCAAGCTACACTATTTCCGAGTGACATAGGCTATGTTTCATTTTCAAAAAAAATAGCGATGCTTACTAAAACTTGAATAATCTAACCCAAGGTGTAAAAAAATAAACAAAAAACTTCTTTCAACAAAATGTACGCTGCGAAAACTATTAATGATAGAACAAAATGATGTATTACAATTTTTCGGGACACATCACTATCATGCATGCTATCTTTTATAGTTACGTCACAATAAGCGTCCTTTTATTAATTTTTTTTGTTAAAATACCACCGCTAGAAAAGGCTTTTTATTCGTACCTAGATATTGATCCTTATCAAAATAATTACCAACGTTTCACATAAGCTACAATTTAATGGCATAACCACCAAAAAAGCTTGGTGGATTGGAGTTCTCCTGCCTTTTCTCTTGAATAGTTTACTACTATGTAATATAACAAAAATCTTAGCCACAGCAGCGCTTGGCCGAGTCTACTAGTATTATATATTTTAACACGGCTGAATAATCATTGTTGTGCACAAAATAGCTAAAGTAGTAACTAATCTGTCCCTATTCATCACAGCGTCAAACACTTTGACAGAAAGAGACGAAAGAGTGTGATTATACATATTTTTTTTCTCAATAACAATGTAATTAGCTCACTAATGTGTTTGGAACATATTGACGGAATAAATACTTACTCGAAACCCGGTTATGAAACTTTTAAGTTATATAGATGATGTTTTAAATATAATTCATTAGTAGCATTACGTTAGGTGGTTACAATTTCTGTGTCGTACTAAAAACTCTAAAGCATTTAGAATAAATCAGTGGCAGCACAACTTTTTCTTAGGTCTGGGCTTCATATTTCTGTATCTGTTTCATGATTATTTGTCAATCTAATAGGCAAGTAAGTGATCAGCTTCCTGTGCCAGAATTGAGAGTCGCACGCTGAAGCACAACTGGTTTTTTTTTCTACGCTCACGCTTACACTGTACCTATTATATATTAAATGTAAATATATAGCTGATATTTTCCGCCGTTGCCGAAGTTATAAGCTAGTCGAAAATCTTTTAGCCAAAATCTACCTTTTACTTAATTATAAAGAGTAACTTTTATTTTATCATAAATATTTTTTATACATACACTGTCCAATTGCAGTGTATTGAAGTAGTAGGGTTGCGAATTGTTGTCAACTTTCTGCCAATGTACCACGTAGTAGGTCGCATTGGCTCCGTCTTGTGGTGGTGTCCAGTCCAGGAAGAGTTTGTCATGGGAAACCACCGCATGGAGTTCCCTGGGCGGGCCGGGTAGATTACCAGTTCCTAGTGATAATATTAACCGATAAAAAATGCTATATTCGACACATCTGTATACGTTTTCTCATTATATTTAAAGGGAGTTTTATCAAACCTAAAAAATAAGGTAAATCAAATATTGACTCACGTCAATACTAGGAAAGCTTCTTAAAGTAAAGAGCTTAAATACAATGGTCTTATGAAAACAAACATTTTGTTTTATTTAATTAAGAATGCAACATTATTTTTCTTGTCTATTAATTTTTATAAAGAGGTATTTAATTATGACATTTCATATAGATAATTTCAAAAGTATACCTTCTTCAAAGCATTGCACAATATTTCCAATATATGAGACGCAGGTGTTGACGCCACCACGATATGCACCTGCGCAGACGCCACGACAAGATGGCGGCACACCGCGTCGTGCACAACACGCTTCGTGATTCCGACCTAGAAAAGATTTGCTTTAGCGCTAACACCAATAAAAAAAAAATCTTAAAATCCTAAAAAAAAAACCTAAAAAAGAAATATAATCATAGTGTTGGTGTAAAAACATACTTTTAGTGTGAGTGGTTTGTTGTGCGACTCAATCAAACGGTTATGCGATCAAAACTCGGCCGTGCTGTTAATTTCATTCTATATACGCAACAACTTTCTCATTTGATAAAAAATTATCAAGGAAACAAACCCCAAATTGTGGGGCAAAGACCAAGAGTTTTACTTGCTTATTTTCGAGTCGTGTAAGTTCTCAAAGCTATATTGGATAGGGATAATATCAACTGTTTATATTATATTTTAGTAAGGAACACACCTCCAGCGCCACAGCGAAGTAATTTGTGGAACTCCTGCGCACAGAGCGGTGCAAGCTTCCTCAAATCGGACATCTTGGCATCGTATGAACAGAGAGACATGCAGACCGTAGCTACTTGGACTTTCGCGCAGCACTGTGTCACATTGTACGCGTTTGCTACTTCCACTTCTTCTTCTATAGCCTGTATAGAGATTTAAAATATAAAAAAATAACTGAAATTCAAATTCCAAATAATTATAAGAAATTTTCTAATAGCCCCCTTAACAATCAAATTGCGCCCTTGTGGGGCGTGGGCCCAACGTTGGGAAATACTGGTATAGAGCATATTGATCCGAGATAAATCGCAAAAAAACTATTAAATGACAGATAACCAGGGAGTAATTTGGTCTTTTTTTCCAAACATGTACATTCTAAGTAATCGAACGTGACTTCAAAATAAGGTCCATAAGGTTTTAAAGTTGGTTGCATCTTAATGAACCTTAATTACTTAAAATGTTATCACTAAATTGAGTCAATTGGCAAAAAAACTAACAAGTTTTTTTTAGTCTTCTTACTGTCAGCGCTACCTGCCGCTAGCAATTGTATCCCCAAACGGTGACAGTATCAATTTTTTTGGATTTTATATACGAGCTTACTTAGAATCAAATTCAAATACTTAAGTAGCTCTATTTGGTAATATTATTTTATCTGTGTATGAAATTGGACCAATGTCATAAACCCAATCCATGAAAGCATATTCAATAATACTCACAATACTCTGAGTCCTAAATATCAGCCTTGGCGATGCCTCACCCAATCCGTGTTCGTTGACAGCTTCGACATAAATCTCATAATCTGTGTTTGATTCCAAATCTTCCAAGATGTAAGGTGACTGGACCTAAAACATAAAAAATTGTAGGTTCACGTAATTCTAGTTGTTCGCAAGCCTATTTTGAAGCTAAAGATAAATCGTACTATAACAATACGATAAAAAAAACTCTTCAGCTAACCCAATAAAAGCTGAAAAGATGTATTTTTGGTTACAAGTAAACTGAAACAATACATCTATAATATTACATTAATTATAATTTACTTCTATTATGAGTAATGTAGTTCGTGAAGGAAGGTGTGCTTTTCCTAAAGGGAGAGTCCTCGACAATCTTAAACGGACTAGATAGCCAGAAGGCCCCATTTGGGTAATGTCTAGAAGTTGTATATATGCTCAGTGAAAGTTGAAGAAGGTATGACAGTTTGTCAGCGCGATTCAGGGTACGACATCATCGTACAGATTGTTGTTAATTATACAATGAATGGACGTAAATGATACGTAGAAGTGGTCTTCTCTACTAATTAAATCGATAAAAACAGCTAATCTTACCGCATCTATCGTCCTATAATCGTCTTCGAGTTGTAAAGCTTTGAAGTGTATGTTATAAAACTGTACAGTATCCGCCAACGCCGCGGGCGCAGACCAATGAACAACTGCGTAATCAGTGTCGATGTTTGTAAGGTGCAGTTTGGTTGGGGGGCCTGGTAGGACTCCGTACCCTTGCAGGAGGCAGTTGGTGTAGCCAGACATGAAGCGAAGACATCTGAAGAAATTCGGTTATATTAAGTGCTTATTCCTTGCCGATTTTAATGTGATGTGTATTTAATTTGAGTCAATTATTGAATTTATCATTGTAATCGTATAATACGTGTGTTGCGTGAGACACTGTAGTTGATATAAATTAACGTATGATATGATACAAATAATATAAGAATTGACCAATTCATATGACTAATAATGTAAAATGTAAAATTCCTTTAAAGACAAATTTGCGCGCCATTGTGTGAGGCAGAATATGCGAACTTACGTTTGTACCACCTCACACAGTTTTGTACCATATTCTTGCAATAAATTATTATTATAACGGAATTAATACTCGCGATTCGTAAAGTTCGAAAATCGTTACTAGTAGTTTCAATGTATTTTTGTTGGTACTGTAATATCAATCAAAAGTACAAGCAGTACGTAACCAGAGCTTGATATATTTAGTAGTGGGCTAATCAATACTAAGATAGCATTATTAAGTGCCTATCTGATGCCTAATCCCCATTGTTAAGCAAAAAATTACTAGTAACATCTAAATTGTAAGCGTAATATTTTAATTTTTAATTTTATTTTTACATTTATGGTAAACTTAATATTGTTAATATTGTGCGCGTTTATAGTCACGTGATTTTTATTTAAATTTCATCAATTTTTAATTGTTTATAATTAATTTAAAAAAAATTTTTTTGAAGTTTTTTGCATTAAATATCAATATCATTAATAATAAAGTTTTAAAATCCATAAAAAAAATCAATAATTTTTTTTTTCAAAAACCCAATTGTGTTCTAATGTAATATTGATGTGGAAGCGTGTTAAATTTGTGATGTCATATTTTCTGGTATTTTTTTAGGCGTACACATTGTTTTAGTCGTATAAATAAAAAGTTATGGAGCTTTCTAAGCACACTTTAGATGTAAAAAAAACTTACTTAAAGTGGTTAAAATCCAGATTAGTAATATTTCCACTACACAAGGCGAGACAGGCGTCGGGTAGACCCCGAGATCGGCAGCAGGGTGTGTGGTCCATGCCATTCGCGAGACACCCGAATGTGACTCCAGCCCATGGGGCACAGATCATCAAATCTGTCACCTGTAACTGATGATTAGAATAGCTCTGCTGGTGATGAGTGCGTTAGCCACAAATGATGTGCGGAGATGATAGGTGATGTTAACACAAACATATAACAAAGATGCGGTGTATTGTTGTACTAAATATGTCAATTTTTTTTTACTGTTTCAAAAATTTGTTTTAATTAAATTAACTTTTGAACGGTCTTATTTACCAACTAGTTTACAAGTTTAGTTATTAATTGAAGAAAAAATCAATGCCGCTACAACTTTTTTAGGTCTGCGCCTCAGATTTCTGTTTCTGTTTCATGATCATTTGGTAATCTAATAGGCAAGTAGGTGATCAACCTCCTGTGACACACGCCGTCGACTTTTTGGGTCTAAGGCAAGCCGGTTTCCTCACGATGTCTTCCTTCACCGTTCAAGCGAATGTAAATGCGCACATAGAAAGAAAGTCCATTAGTGCACAGCCGGGGATCGAATCTACTACCACGCTGAAGCCACTAGGCCAACACTACTCATAATATAAATCGAAGAAAGTGTTTATAATTATAGAGTAGTAGCGCTACTACCCACAGGCACTGGGCCTACACTATTCAAATGATTGATAAATTCGCGTTTATATCATATTATATTAAAGAAGTTTATAATGTAGCTATCCACAATACTTAGTAGTGAATTATACATTTCAAACTTTTTTAAAATAAACAATACGCCTTCAGGGTGTGTTAAAGACTAATAGACGATTTATCAACAAAAATAGTGCTACGAATCTCCATATTAATTAATAAAACACGTAACCGTCAAATTGCAGCCAATTTAAAAATAAAACAATATCCAGCTGTCCACGGCAGTCCCTTCCGGAAGCAAGAATTAAAATTTTAAAACGATTTTCGTTGTTGAGTTTTACTCAAATGAAACGAAAATTTACGATACTGTTTATGTATGAAATATAAATTATTTATTTCATTATTAAGTTAATTTAATTCTTAGTAAGATTTATTCGCATTGTATTGTCACTTATAAACATTGTTTATTAAATTACAGTTAATTTATTAATTAAGAGACCGTCTTCTTTTACTTTATTAAATAAAATAAATTAACGTATTACGTTGTCTTGTAATGTGTTTAATACATAATTAATAAATAAGGACTAAAAGAATAAAAACGTATGTAAATGGTATAGATCTTTTGGTTTTTTGAGGCCTTCATTTGAGGGCAAAATAATTTTTGAAATGTTTTCTAGAAACGTCATGTTTTTTAGGCTCAAATTTTTTAAAGATATTTTAGTTTTCCAAACTTTCTCTTCTCATTTTTAAGAATTATTATGACTATGTAAATACTCTTTATGTGTTTTTAAACTTAACTAAAAGTTTTTATAAAGAAATTAACCCACGCCACTTATTTGTCATTGTCATAAAAGCATTTGTTTGAATAAAAATGTATCAACATTTAACCCACAGGAAAATAAACAACTCATTTTCGTTTACCGCCCATAAAAAGCATAGAACTTTACTATGATAATAATTGATACTAAAACATTTACGTCGTTCAATTGACGAAATTAGTCATGAAAACTTTTATTGACCATTAAAAATATGTTAGAGAATGTTTCATTTAGATTATGACCGAATTTAATAGTTTTTGACTATAAAAAATTAAACTATTTCAACTATTGAAAGTGTAATTACTTGTCTGCTAAAAATAAAAGTGCCCAAATAAATATATGAATATATACATGTCCTGTACTCACGAATACAATATTTAAAAAAATATTTGACTAATTATAGTTTTATAACTATTATATTATTTTTAATTTTAAAGAATTTTGAATTAAAAAACTCATAACAGCACAACTCTGCTAATAAATTACCAAATTATTGAAATAATTGTAACACATTCTTAATTTCTCGATAGAAAACGATAGTTGTTAATAGTTCGTAATAAACCACTCTGAGTTGGGCTGTCAGAATTTATAAGTAACAATAGAAAATCCGAAAAAACGGTGAATTTCCTTTTGGAAATAACTTTTCATTAGTCAATCTTTTCACCAACCCTGCGATTCTGTAACTCACTTTTCGAACTCACACAGCGGTTTTCGCATCAGCGGTCGCTCTCAAATCAGTCGTGAAGCAGTCATTTTATGATTTGGCATTCTGAAAAGGGAGCCTGTAGTTTATTGTTTATCAGAATGCCAAATTATAAAATGACTGCTTCACGACTGATTTGAGAGCGACCGCTGATGCGAAAACCGCTGTGTGAGTTCGAAAAGTGAATTACAGAATCGCAGGGCAGGTCAAATAGATTTATAAACTTACACCTATCTCAAAGGTCTTGGTGGGGTCGCAGAGTTTGTCAACGCAGCCATAATGGTTCATGCCAGCTGCCAGACAACAGCTTTTAACGTCTGGAAGTTTCGGAGCTGCTGCTACTGCTGTTGGCTTCATTTTTCCAGGTGTTAGAGTTAAAGATCTTTAAAACAAAATTTACGATTGAATTTGTTTATTTCTTGAGAAAAACATTTAGCGACGCAAATTAAAGAAAAATCTACATCAATTTTTTGTAATGACATGTAAAACAGGTTATATATTATAATCCTTATTAGTTTAGTTCATGCGCTATATACATATACTCTATGATGAATAGAGTTATAGAGTTCGATATCTGGAAAAAGCTAACTCTTTTTTCTGCTCAATAAAAAATCAACAGGCCAGAACGAACATATAGAAGTGTTGACACAAGTGTAACATTGGCTTGCAGCCAAGTGGGTTACCGGCCTCTATACTTTTTCATAAAAATAAATAAATCAGTGGAGCTACAACCTTTTTAGGTCTGGGCCTCAGATTTCTGTATCTGTTTCATGATCATTCGTCCATACAATTGGCAAAAAGGTGATCAGCCTGTACCTGACACACGCCGGGTCTAAGGCAAGTCTTACGATGTTTTCCTTCACCGTTCGAGCGAATGTTAAATGCCCATATAGACAAAAAGTTCATTGATTGCACAGTCGAGGATCGAACCTACGACCTCAGTGATGAGAAATGTATTAAAAAGAGTGGCGGAGAGTTTATTGCCAGTTCTTCTGTTCTGTTCTACGCCCTTGATTTGTAAAATTGAAAGCATTTAATATATATTTTTTTGACGTTCATAAGTGTACATTGTGTTACCTATATGAATAAATGATTTTGACTTTTGACTTTTGAGAGTCGCACGCTGAATCCACTAGGCCAACACTGCTTTACTTATTATACCTATTTTTGTTCTTACCTCACACTATAACTCGGCAGACTTGATCCATGGATATTATACGACGTTACAGTTATTTCATACATTGTAAAGGGCAGCAAATCGTTTAACGCTAAAAAGTTCTTCTCTTTAGACACTTTGATGATCGTGAATGTCCCCATTTTCATTGTATTATTTTGCATTGAGCTCTCTGAGGGGTCTATAAGATGGGCATCAAATGATCTTAATGTCGTAACATTGACAACATATTCTGTGACCGTGTCTGTGTTCTCTGTTGGTGGACTCCAGGAGACGTTCAGCTGCTTCTCGCTTATTGGCTCAACTTCGACGTCTTCTGGTGGGCTTGGGAGGAGTTCTGGGAAACCAAATGTTTAAGTTAAGTATGCGCTACACGGTATGAAACGGCGGTTTGAAACTTTGGTTTCAAACCGTGTGGATAGTTGTTTTATGCCAAATTTCGTTTAACCTTGATATGACCTTGGCAGCACGCTTTGCGTTGCAAACCGCGACCAAAACCGTTGGTTTGAAACCGTCTAGCCGCTTGTTTAAAACCACGCGTTCGGCAGTCGTGCTGCGGCGGCGAGCGTAGCCGCACGCGACGACGACGTTCTGCACAATGGCACAAGAAACAAGTGAACGTGAAGTTGTTACCGAATTGCTCGAATCATACAGAGAATTGCCATGTCTTTGGGATATATCATGCGAGTCAAATAAAGACTCGTCTCAGAAAAAGAAAGGGTGGGATATTTTAGCGGAAAAATTAAAAATTTAAAGACCCAACGGCCAACGCAATGTGCTACTGAAAAGGCATACACTCAGCATTTATCAAATTTCACCTAAAATCTATCAAAACGAGATTTAGTTAATTTCGATTTTGATTATTCTTAAACGTTAATTTCTGTTTATAATTTCTATTGTTTACTTTTAATTAAAAAACCATGAAAAATAAAAAATTTAGGGTGTTTATTTTGAAATTGATTCAAAAATTAGGAAAAAATCGATTAATAAAAAAAATCGTTTATTAATAATCGATTTTTCATGCTAAAAAATAATCGATTAATAAAAAATCGATTTTTTATGCAGAATGTCACATCCCTACGGAGACGTCTTATCAGCGCAACGTTATTTTGGACACTGTTGGTTTTAAACCGTGTAGCCGAAAAGCGCAACTCGCTTTTATTTCGTTTCAAACCGCCGTTTCATACCGTGTAGCACATGCTTTATGTAAGTAAACACAGTAGCTTTTAAGCAAAGCTAAAGCATGTCGCTTGTGTCGGGGAAGAAATTCGAAAAGCACTATTACAACTGACTTAATGTTTTCATATTTGACTTCCTTGGATGATGTATAACTGTAATTATTTTTTGGAATTTTTGAAAACATTTTATTATAAAAAACAAGAGGGTGTGTTTATTTTAAGGAAATCATTTTGTGCACAATGTTAGAAATACTCGTTTACCTAATTTCACTTTCCCGAAATATTGACAACCATAAATATGTGTACCTACCATAAGTAATAAAACGGGACTTTATTTTTAGATAAAAATTTATCTATAAATAAATAGATAAAAACTTTATTGATGACTGAAATAGGTTGTGACAAAATTCCTCTATCGCTAGATAAGAATTATTCTGTGGTACATGGTACAGTTTTTTTTAAGATAAAGTAGTTTTAGTGTTACATCTAATCAAACACAAGTCGTATAAGATAGTAAGTATTCGTGAATATATGAGTGTGTGAATGGGTGTGAGAGTTGTTATAAGCGTGCGCTGTGTCTTTGTTTTTGGAACCTCAGAATTATGCCAATTTCTAAAACGTATTTTATCAGCCCGTATTTTATATGTATGTATCTGTTTTAATATTTTTTGTAATAAAAACGGCTTGAAATCGAAAATATTTATATACCTTTAAATATCAAAGAGAAATGACGAATTCGTTTTTTAATAAATCCTTACCAATTCCTTCTACGATACAAGCAAGAGTCCTCTCCATGTAGGATGCGCAAGAGTAGTGCGTTTTAATATTATCTGTAACAGGCGTGAACTCTCCACGACACACGTCCTGGCAGATATCTGGTACTTTCTCCTGGATACAGCATGGCACGTGATTTCTACCGTCTGCCATACATCTAAAAATAATAAATGTGTTTATGCGACGCCAAGTATAGGTATTTAGGTACAAACAACTTTGATGTACACGCGATTGAAAAAAATCATAAAATAGGTAAGATTTTTACAAGTGGAGCAAGACTTCTAGCAAGGCCTCCTTATAAAACAAAATATCTGGCGATTTCAAAGGTTTTCCTGCATTTTGGGAATTGATAATAAATGAAAGTTTTGTAATTTTTTTCTGATATACAAAAATTTACAAGACTGTATGAAAAAATAATCGTTTGACCAATCTTTATAACATATTATTATGCAACATCGTTTATACTTACTTGACAATAGATGGGAAGTCAGGTTGACAGGTTTCCGGATCCTGTCCGGTTCCTTCTAGAATCGTCTGGATGCTGCAGAATCCTAGACAGCCCCGGGATACATTCGCGTTGACGCAACAATCTGTGTAGTTGTGGGCTAAAGCCACTGTCGAGAGAGTTGGATTGTTTGCTGAGTATTGGTCAGTTGTGTTTTGAGCTTCCGGAGGAGTGAGGCCTCGCGAAATAACTGGGAAAGAGAAAATAAATAGAAAATTGAAATATGGATGCTTAAAGCTGTTTAAACAATTGCTCATTCTTCGTTTCTTCTTTCTCTTTTAATTCTTAAATATCGGTATTAGATGTTGATATCTCTCAGTTTCTTTGATTATTGTTATTTCGTGTGTATGTTTTTATTTGTAATAAATGATATGTCTATATTCAATTGCAAAATAAATCAAAAAAGTAGTGAACCCGACAGTCGTTGTCCTGCATGACATTTCAAGCGGTTAGGACATTAAACAAAGTATGAAAGTATCGACTTCAGCGCCATCTGCCGGACTGATTTGTGAATCTAATTCATTCAGGGCCCATCCCAAACGCATACAAAAAAAATCATTCAAATAGGTCCAGCCATTTATGAGGCGATCAGTGTACATACGTACAGTAGAATTGTATATATAAATATGCTGATCGATGCTGGGATGTCTTTGTCTAGTAATAAATATAAAACTGTTTCATTTATATTAAGGATAGGTCGGGCGGTTTCAACTCATAAATTAAGCCCGTTGAGTAGAATGAAACTTTAAATACGAGATTATTACTTTACAGAATCCAAATAATAACAAGCAGTTTAAATGTATTTTAAAGCTATATGAATTGTAAAGTTAAACGATGCAGTCATCTATGTGTATCTACTACAGATCCAGCCCTGCTATTCTGTAACGCTTCACGACTGATTTGAGAGCGACCGCCGATGCGAAAACCGCTGTGTGAGTTCGAAAAGTGAGTTACAGAATCGCAAGGCTGGTCCCCGGAAAAGTCTGTTTGGTTATATTTTAAAACGTTTATATAACATACTAGCTGACCGGGCAAACGTCGTTTTGCCATGTATATCATTTATAATACAAAAATAGGGGTTGATCGTAGAGGGGTGAAAGTTAGGGGTTGTATGTATTTTTTAATGTTGTATCATAAAAAAATAGAATTTAAAAATTTTGTCTAAAAAATAAAATAAAAAATTTAGGGGTGACTACCCCTAACATTTAGGGGGATGAAAAATAGATGTTGGCCGATTCTCATGGATACCGGATAAGCACAAAAAATTTCATCAAAATCGGTCAAGCCATTTCGGAGGAGTATGGCAACGAAAACTGTGACACGAGAATTTTATATATTAGATATAACAAAAACTTCATAGCCATAAATATAAAGTTTGACGATACCTGAAAGTCTGTGGAAACTTCTCACGGGAGGCTGTGTGTTCAGTTCACACGTGTACAGACCCGCGTCGGAGGACTTCGCTGATTTTATCACAAGCGCCCAAACGTCTCCACCTTTGCGTATACCGGGACCTTGGAGGGGCTCATCCGCTATTAAAGTTAAAGTATTGTTAAATCAAATCTGTTTATTCAAAATAATTTGCTGAGATTGGATCCGTTTCTTTGATAATTTTAATTGTTATTCACAAGTAGGTGATCAGCCTTATGTGGCTAATGCATTTCTTGGATTAAGATGTCAGTTTCCTCATGTTGTTTGCCTTCACTGACGGTTAATCGCGCACATACAAAGAAGAATCCTTTGGTCCACAGCCGTGATCACACGAGGGAGTTGGTTAATAAAATATACTGGGTTCTTTAACTAGCTAAGACTTTTACATCTAACAGATATGGTTTTCTGGTATATTTGGAAGGATAGAGATCCTGCTTACTCTAAAATAACATTATATAACACCAGTTTGGTTTCTTGAATAAAAGAGTAAAGCAGCAGGGAGTATACTCATGCGAAGCTCCGTAGGTGTTTATTCTGTGGGTTCTGGGTTTGTTTCCTGGTCACAAAACCACAAATAAAGACGTATAATAAAGGTTACAAGAAATTTATAAACACTACCACAAGGACGGTTCGGTGGCCGTCGATATACAATTTTAAACGTAAATAATAAGTCCTGAGTACATACTTCCGTTTCGATATATCCTTAACAAGAAGAAAGGCACATTGTCAGTCGTAAGGATATGGAGAATTTATATTACTTTGGGAACAATAAGAGAGGTTAGACTGATAACCTACTGATACCTTTCCTTAGAGTTCACAAAACGCACAAAACTCTCACTACAAAATTATAAAGTTGAGGACGTAACTACTAACAAATAAAGGCAAAAAAGTAATCACAAAATAAAAAATGTGACGATCGGCCAATGTTTTAGATCACCCTCATAAAAATGTATGAAACTAAAACTATTTATTTCGAACAGACTCAGTGTTTGAAATAGTCTTACAGTCATCGTGCAGAACGTTGATCCTGTCGTCTCTCGTGACCCTGACTCCACCAGCAGTCAGAAGCAGTGAATCCCTGGCGCGCCTCCAAAGCACTGGTTTCCCCCTGGCACCAAGTACCACGCATGTGAGAAGAGCGTCCTCCCCACTCTTCACAGCCACAGTACCAGCTGGTGCCTTCATCCAGGCCTCTCCGGGGTCCTCATCATCCGAACTTGATGCTGTCGCGCTTCCTGCTGATTCTTTGGTATCTGTAATAAAAAAAAAAATGAATAAATTTATGATATGTTGAATAAAATTTCTTATTAAAAATACACTTTGTAGAGACATATTAGAAATTATATTCAAGATAAAAATACTTGGAAACATGCTGGTCCTGCTCCATAGGATAATAAAACTAGACAAATATTTTTGAAAAAGAAAGAAACGGCGTATGGCGTAGCTCACACACTGTTTGACTGTATGTTATTTTTTTTATAAAGAATATATATAATGTAAAATCTATAATTGCAATATTTGTAAATGTGTGAGTACATAATGATTTAGTTATCTACTGCATTGTTTTTTATAACACCATGCGCATATAATATTTAAGTATAGTAGTTTTTTTTATTCTAGGTACACGATCTTCACATATAATTATCAAATCAATGTATACAAAATATATAAAAGAGTATTTTTATTTATTTTATTTTAAAAGGCACACTAACGAAACACATACAAACACTTACAGAGAACACATAACACAGAAAACAAGATACATGCATGTGCATCAATAACAAATGTGCACAGCATTTAAAGGGAAACATTACAATGAAGAAAAGAAAATAACTTAAACATTAAGAGTAAAAAAAAAAAACAATCTAGATTAAAAAAAAACATGCAATTTACAATTAAAAAAAAAACAATAATTTTTTACTTTGCAATAATCATTATTGGTCACGGATCAACAGTAGCTGCAGCATCTTACGCCTGAACACATGGAGACTATCATTAAATGGATCTGCTTGGCATGTACTCAGAGCGTCGTTTAATGTCGATAGAGATCTATGTAGAGGAGCATTACAACCGACGTTGGTCCTCACTGCCCGAACGTAAAAAAGGGTTGAAGTGTTTCTTGTGTTCCTCTTTAAGAGGAAGTTTACTTGACTTAAAACATTAGGTAAATCTACCAAGTTATTTAACATTTTGTACACAAATATAATGTCAATAAGGCGGCGTCTATCGCGGAGTGATTGTAAGTGAAAGAAAGCTAGTCTTTTTTTATACTCGCATTTATAACTAATGTTATTATTTAAGCGGCATAGATGTTTGGAGAAATGGCGGTTAATTCTTTCGATTCTGTCAACATGGACAGAATATTGAGGGTTCCAAACCACACTACCATATTCCAAAATGCTACGGACCAGAGAATTGTAAAGTATGATTTTAGGCTTCACATTTTTAAAACACTTAGTCGACCGCCTTATGAAACCTAACATTCTAGAAGCTTTATTTACTATTGCATTATAATGAGGTATGAACGATAAATTACTATCTAGTATTACTCCTAAATCCCTAATTTCATTGACCTGCAGTAGTAGTACTCCGTCGATAGTGTATTTAGAGGGGACTGGTAGTTTCTTTTTAGAGAAAGTAATTTGCGAACATTTTTTGGCATTTAGAACCATTTTGTTATGATCGCACCACCTCTGTATACCCACTACGTCACTTTGCAATAACTCCACATCTTGAGCGCTATTAATTACTTTAAAAATTTTCATATCATCCGCATACAAAGAAAAATTACTATATTTAACAAACGAACCAATATCATTTACAAACAGAGTAAATAGGACAGGACCAAGATGAGAACCTTGTGGAACACCTGATGTGGAAATGTATGAATGCGATTCTATACCACCAACTGCCACAAACTCAGTTCTATCTGTCAAATATGACGCAAACCATTTTAATAACCCCCCTCCAATACCATATAAGTAATCCAACTTTTTCAATAAAACACTATGACTAACTTTGTCGAAGGCACTAGAAAAATCTGTGTAAATACAGTCAATTTGTTTTCTCTCATCAATTGCATTTGCCAAAAAATTTACATACTCAAAGAGATTAGTATCAGTAGATCTTTTGGCACAGAAACCATGCTGAGCAGTATCTACAAAAACTTTACAGTGTGATTTGAGTATTGGGCATAGAAGCGATTCAAAAATCTTAGAAAATGTATTTAAAATAGAAATAGGTCTGTAGTTCGTAACAATATTTGTCACACCCTTTTTAAATATTGGTATGATTCTAGCTTTCTTCCACAGTGTCGGAAACGTGCCTAGTTCTAGTGATTTATTGAAAATTAAGTATAATGGTAACGTTAAAGAAGATAAACAACTTTTAATAAAAACTGGGGGAATGCCATCTGGACCACAACCTTTACAAATATCTAAAGTCTTAATTTTGTTTTCAATTTCTTTCTCAGTAAATCTAACATTGCATAACGGTAAGACATTACATATTGTGGGATATTGAGATTCACTATTTATACTAATATCATTGCTACTGAAAACTGATTTAAAGTGCTCCGCAAATAAATTAGCTATTTCGCTAATTTGTGTGGCTTTTTCACTACCTCGATACATTTCTTGTGGTATTGTATATGAGTCTTTCCTTTTGTGTTTAATGAAGTTCCAAAAATGTTTTACATTTTTAGATATATTGTTTTCAACATTACTAATATATGCTTTGTATTTATTGCTGATTAGTTTACCACAACGAGTACGAAGCAATTTAAATTCATACTCATCACGTGGGTTACCAAATTTTTTAAATTTTTTCCTAAGCTTATTTTTCTCTCTAAGGAGTCTAATGGTAGCTTTATCAAACCACGGCGGATAATTGGATTTTAAGATTTTTGTTCAAGGCACGTGAGCTGTAATGATCCCATCAATTTTGTTATAAAATGCTGCAACCATGTCATCTATGTTACCACTTACATTTAGCGCTCCTATCCAATCAATGTTATGCATGTGACTATTAATTGCAGAATAATCTGCCTTAAAAAAGTTTAATTTAGTAGCTGCCTTATTTTTAACAGACTTACATGAAGTATGCATAGCCAAACATATTACAAGTGGAGGGTGCAGAATATCTTTTTTAATTAGGTGATTATCTGCTTCCCGAAGAGTTAAAGCAACATTTGAAAGAACTAGATCCAATATTCTCTTATCACTATTAAGAACATAATTGTATTGATTAAGACAGGCTAGAGACATAAAATCCATTAAAGTAACACCAAGTAAACTATTACTATCGTTGACGGGGGCCAGGGTATTAGGGATTTCTCCGGGACACCAAGATAAGCAACTGAGATTCAGGTCCCCCATGATCAGAACATCATCGAGTGAGGCAATGGCATCACTCGCCCTACCAAAAAAGCACTGCGCCTCCCTCTTGTCTACCGGAGACGGAAGGTACACCACACATAGACCTAAATTCTGTCGTCGACCACTCTTCTGCAAGGTCATGGATATCCATAAGTCTTCATGGTCAGATTCTTGCTGCATCAAACGTTTACTAGCAATACTTTTTTTAATTGCTATGAGGACTCCGCCGCCTCTTAACTTAGTAGTAGAATTTCGATCTTTGCGATATACAGTGTATCTGGAGTCAAATAGTTCTCCGTTACCAATTTCAGGCAGCAACCAGGTCTCCGTAAACACAATAGCGTCATAATCCTCATTTAGGCAGCTGGCATAAAGTTCATTTGTTTTTGTTCTCAAGCCACGCACATTTTGATAGTATATATTAAGAGAGGAAACCTTAGAGACCGATGTGACTGGTATGATTGAAGATTTATCATAACCGAAGGTTGTTTAGGTGTTCCACCGAGATGATACGTTTGGCTGGTTCACCCTCACCCTTACGGATATAGATGTTTCCGTTTCTGACCCATGTGAACCTGATGCCCAATTCTCTGCACTTTAATCTGGTAGCAGCCTGAAGACTTTTCCTCTCAGGACTCAGATGTTCAGAGACATATACAGGAGCAGAATTCCCTCCAATCCCAATCAGACTGGTATTTAATTTTCCATTAGGATTATTTTTGTTGAAACTGAAGATGGCTGCCAATAAAGTGTCACGGCAACGACTACTACGTAGTTTAACCACCACTGACCTTGGCCGTCCATTATTAGGGTTTTTCTTTGCCACTCTAAAGCTTGACAATATATCGCTGTCTTCAATGTTACCGGAGACTACTTCACTAATTCTTTCAACCGTTTTCACCAGATTTTCACAATATCGCGCAAAATTGTAGGCATTTCTGCAATAAGGATTGCTCGAAGGTCGCTTCTATTAATAAATACTCTCTCATCCTGCTCCACCGGTGAGTTGCGACGTTCTTCATCATAACCGGTCTGCTTGGGCCCGCGAGTGGGCGTCTCGTTATCAGCTATTTTTTTTGTAGCAACTTTACAAGCTGGGCATTTCCAGGAAGTTTTAGCGTCCTTAGAAAGTTTCTTGAAGTTGCTTGTATTAATATTTAGACATGAATAGTGAAATAGATGAACGCACATACAACAGCGCATGCTTTCGATTGCTTAAAGCGACTTCTTGCAACCTTCGCAAACATTCATTTTTATTAAATATATCTCCGTAATTGCACAACAATAAATGCTCTCTTCAAAAATGTCTCAGTAAAAAATTGCACTGCAATAAATGCTCTTCACAGTAATACAGTACGTTTCAGTACTTATACCTACTTTATATTTAAGCAACTCACAATAACGGTCGTTGATCTAAAATAAACACGTATTACACAGAAAAAACTGTCAATCTGGGCTCTCAGTTCACTTACACATAGTTTTTTTTATAGTTCTCAATTTATAGTCACCAACACAAAATCACTTTTGAAAAGTCGAATTATTTGTATATATTCCGTACTCCACAAAGCACCTATCACTTCCAGAGATGGACAATTCACTAATATTGCCTTATTATTGCTATTTATGATATATTTCTACTTTTAACTATATTTGTAAAGTAAGTATGGAGTTTATTTGAAACTACCGTTTAGAAGGGGCAACTAAAGTCAACTGTTTTAAATATTTTTAACTTGTGATTTTGACTTTCAAAAGTGCCTATTTAATAAGCCTAATTGAAATAATTAACTTTGACTTAATTTGTTATGTACTTCCATATAACAGAAGTCTATAATTTAGAAGTCATAGAATCGTATACAAAACCTATTCACTATTGAAAATTATAGAAACACGTGCCAGCGCTATTAAATATAATAACCCAGCCTTGAATTACGGCCATCAAACGTAACTATCTCGTGGGGAATCAGTCGGTAATTAGTATTCGGGGATCGGTATTCAAAAATAGTTTTGAACTCGAAAAGCCTGGGGATTTGGGCGACCTCCGCCAAGGTTTGTTCCCAACGGCTCCTCCCGAATATAAATGCGAGATTACTATGCGGTGCCTTTGATAGCGATAATATAACCCATATTGTCTATGACTACGCTTATATTTCTCTAATTATTCTTTTTTAAGTATATTATTTAAAGAATACTTTATCTCATATATGTCGAAACAATGGCATGAGCGGCCATTGTGTCAAAGTGTTATCAGTTTATAACGATTTGCCAATATTACTAGATCTAGATAAAAGTAATATCATATTCATAATTAATGTCGCTGGAATGGCGTTAGTGTCAGCTGCCAGTGTCATTAATTTAATAATATCAAAGTCAAATTAGTTCAAAACCGTTAATTTTATTTGACTTGTCAATAATGCTAGATCTATAAATTAACGACTATTTAGTATTGTCTTTGATTAACATAACCTTTACACATTTAAAAAAAACACTTTTTAACCGGATTAAAGTTATGTATTATTATAAATTTACAATTATTATTTAACGGAATTTTAAATTTATCCGACGTTTCGCGTGCTTTACAGCGTGCGATAATTGTAAGTTTATAATAATACATAACTTTAATCCGGTTAAAAGTGTTTTCGTTAACGACTATTTGATAGTCTATAGTAATAGTAATTTCAATGTCATTATTATTATATTAAAAAGTAAACTCTGATGTCGAAATTAAATGCGTTACGTTATCTTCTATAATTTATCTCTGGGTCTTGTTTTTGGTATAATTCATGTCGAGCTTTCTCGTTATTGTGCCTAGTTCTCCTTTCCTGTCTACTTTGTGTCTCTCTCTTTTCCCGTCGATTGTCTTTGTCATTCCCTTTCGCTTATCCTATCTTACTCCAAATACCTTCTTTCTTTGCTAGGCACTTTGTACAAAAAGGATACAATGCTATTGTATTACAGTCACTGTCACCATTTAAGTTCTAGCTAGTCTTGATTATTAAAGAAGATATTTTTTAACATTTGGTCTATAAACCAACCAGCCTTCGACATTGCTTTGATGTCCTTATTTTTTCTATAAAGCCGAAAGTTTATATTAACCATTCCCTATTTGTCCTGATAAATTGCATTCCTACGTAGGCACGTAGCTAATAAATATACTGGGAGGCAATCCTCTTTAACCTGTTAAGGGAGTGAAGAAAATATATATTTGAGTCTAAAGACAGGAGGGTTTCGTTTGTATGAAGGGTGCTTAAATATAAATATCGCCTGTAGTTCGACTCCGCGCGGGCATTTAGATTCAACACGCGGCGTAGCGTCGGGATAAAGAAATGAAGGCAAATTGAGCGACCCCACACATATTCTTACAATGAATCAATCTGTATGATAACAGCTGCCTCAATATCTTATGACTTTATCTAAATATAACATACCATTGTGCGCTCTAATGCATAGCATTAAGGGCGAATATTGCGTGAAGGAATTTTTCTGATTTATTTAGAAGCTCTGCTATCTTTTTGATATGATTTTGAATGCCGACTAGATTTGATAGAGTTTTCTTTATATCGTTTAAAGCTTTGCTTTTTATGGTTAATAATATATATATTCACTTTAGAAATGTTTAGTTATTTTACAGTTTGCGAATCGTTGCTAACTTTAATGCACAAGAAATAATATTCTTGCAATAATATTAGAATTAAGATTCAACTTGTTTAAGCGGCAAAAACTCGTATTATTTGTAACATTTTTTTGTTTTGGACGAGATATTGCATATAATATATAAAAATCCACAGTAAAAATATTAACGCTACAATATGCAACGCACCCACTAAAATTTGGTGTCCATGCCCTGCGATGACTGCCTTTTTGAGCGTCCCATAGGCTACTTTGCCTATAAAAAAACAGAATCAAAGTGATCGGTGTGTTTCGCAAAACATAGTCCCACAACCCCGTCCAAACGTGGCGTTTATTTTAGTCAACCCATGCCGGTTTCTCCACCACTTAAGCTAATGCACAGCCAGGATTGGAACATATAACCTCAGCATCCACAAGGCCAACACTGAGATAAGCCGTGACCCAAAAATAATTCCAACTTGGCTAATATAAGTTTAACCCATATAGACCTTGCTCATTTTGTTCGCGCCCTCATTGTGAAGTCTCTCAAAACTACAATGCTTTGGAAGACAAAAGACGTCTCTTCATTTGCGTCACAATATTACGGAATCGTAAGATCTAGATACTTCTAAGGTGAAAAGTTTGTCAAGAGAATTCATAATTGTACTGAATGCATTTGAATGTATTTTGAAATCTGCTCTTTTGGAATTAATTTACACTGTACAGCAGTTGCTAAAATGTATTCTATTGTTAATTTTCTTAGTGTATTTTGTGTGTTTTTTTTTTTATTCAATTGTTTTTATGAAAAAGATAGATTATTTGTGGGCCTGGGTATCCGAAAGCTATATCCAGGATGCTCCTTTCCCTCGGTAAAATGCTATGCGCTGGTTCGGCTCACGTGTCAGTATAATACAAAAAGGAATTAAATCGATCATACTAAACCCGTAACACGACGTACTAACTGCACGAATGCTCGCTGTGTAACATTACATTACATGTTACATTACACCTCGTAACGTTGGTCAGTTCCCACCTTAAGACTAGCACTTCCCATTGACGGTGGTATGTCATACTCCAAACAAAACGTCAAAAGAAAATACGGTACGGTCTGCGGTCTAATGTTAGTGCGAACGCGACAGCGGTGAATTTCCACCTACTCATCCTGGCGCCATTACGCCGTAGCACCACCTACCGTTTCCGGTTCGTGTGTCAGTCAAAATCGACAATTGTCATCCTTTTTTGACTGAAACCGATTTAGCGCAGAACAGATTACATACAAACAGAACTAAATTAGTGTTTTACAGAATAACCATAATATCTCAATTTGATACTTGAAATTATTTTAGCTAGCGCCCTATGTGTTAAGATACTACTGTAAAAATAATAATAATTAAGCTACATTAGCCTTGAAAACTTCATCCGTCTTTACAAAGATACACACACTTAAAATATATTCATAAATAATAAGCTAACCTCTTGAATGAAATAAGTAAACAATTTCTGAATAATTTTTGAATAAAAAATATTCTGTGAGATCGCCCGCACCTGATCAAGATTATTGTGTTTCCGAAATTACTTTGAAACTTCGAAATTTTTGCGGAAAAATATAAAAGTTTTCAAGAAGAACATCTTAAGTACTGTTTGTACATACTTTTGTTATCAATAATTTTAAAGGCTTAATTTTTGTGAATATTTTCTTGAGTATCTGTTTTCAAAAATTGAGTTGGGAATGACTTATTTGACTTTTAAAATGTGTTTATCCTGATTCTGTGATTCAAATAATAAAAAAGGTCATTTCTGCACCTGTGTAGTTGTTTATTGTTTAAGGATAAATCAACCTGGGTTCGATTATATACCTAGTGCTTTAACTATTGGGCTCCGGAGGCTATTTAGCCCATAAATTAAAAAAATATATCCTAACCCCATAAATCATCATATACTTAAAAACCGCAGTAACATCCTCCACGTAGTTCTTGCATATACATCGACCAAACAAGCGGCGGTGGATTTTATACATATCTGATGAGAGTAAATTTTGATAAGAGCTCAAGAGAAAAAAACAAAAACTGAACAGATCAAAACATTTGAACTTAATTCATCGGGGCTGGCTTTTCATCATTGACATTTTTGAAGTGAAACTTCTTAAGGCGCATGAGGTTAAAATTTTTACGGAACGTCACGAATATGTGATCATCATTTTTCTTTTTTCATTTCGTAATAAGACCCCTGAAGAACCGCTATGCTGGTACAAATGACCCACTATATTGTGTCACTATCTCCCGGCCTAATAGTCCTGATTGCCAATGTACCAAACAAATAATATTAACTAATTTTTCATATTCGCCGAATTTCATTTTTCGTGTACACATATTCAAATGGAAATAGTAAGGTAAGCTTATGAAATACATCTTTGAGGTAATATTTTCTCCCAATTTAACATATTTATAAGCATTAAGTTCGGGTCCATTATAAGGGTCACATCAAAGTAGTCCTAAAACCCGGTAGCATTAACCTAAATACATAGGATATTTTTTACGGATCGGTCATTTGAACAGCCCTTAGTTTATTAGCTGCGCGGAAAGTTAATTGGTTTAAAAAGCTTAAGATGAGATCTCTAAGGAAAATCATACTTCGTGTAGTCATCTGTAAGTCAAACAAAATATTTATTTATTCCCCAAACATTTTATATGATAATTTAAAAAGAAAACGTGTGTACGTATGTAAATCTTTTCAAAAATGTATTCTACGTTTTAAGAAAAAACTACACTAACAATTGAAAAACTAAAATGTACTATAGCTAACTGTAGGGTGTCGGTTTTTTGTGACGGTGTTCGCGCACATCGTAAAAATTTACTCTTATCATTTTTCCCTAACGCGCCAAAAGAAGTGTAACTTCAATAATTTTGCTACACAAAAGAAGTCTAAGACAGTTCATTTATTTACTAAAGAGGTACCTATATAATATTTTTTCTCCATTAGAATAAGCTTTTAAAAAAATACAACTATCCACTTTAAACAAAATATATTGTCTCCATTCAAGTACGCGTTTCCTTCCCAATAATATAAAATAAATGCAATTTTGAAGAGAGGGAGAATAAATCTCGCATTTGTAAGCTTTAATAAGTTTCATTATACTCGGAATGCATGGTATAAAAAAGGAATTACTTGCGTTATCTTAATTTTATTTTATTTGCTAGAATTTAATATTTTAACTTTAGAAACGTATAATTTGAGATAGATAGACACATAGCTTCTTCATTTTTGTCATTCGGGAGTCACGCTTACCGCTTTTGATGGTATGTTAAGTTATAACACAGCCCATGGGCGGTGATTTTGAAACTCCGTGCTATGTACTAATGTCTCTAGAAAACTTCTATTAAACTCAAACTCAAAATAACTGTAAACAAGTACACTTATGAACGTCAACAGAAAAGATGTTAAATTAATTCTAAAATTACATTTACTATCAGTTAATTATACTAGATATACCATTCAACGGTTCTATTAAGAAAGAAAGGAAGAAAAACTTTATTAAACACAATAATAAATAAGTATCCTGTATATTTAGGTAAAATAAAGTGCACTAGAATTTTGTTTCATTTGACATGTTAACTGTACTTAACATTATTAATAAACGTACTTAATTCGATAAAGAATCTTTTACCAGGTTTAATAAGGACAAAACAATACTTAGTCGTATATTTATAAATAAAAAAAAACGACTCCGAATTTGATTTTGTTCCCTTTGGAGTAGAGACTTGGTTGTGGACTTCAAGTGCACGGCTAATTAAAGATTTAAGTTGGCGCCTGGTAGATAGTACCGATGACCCCAGAGCTGGTGCTTTCCTCGCTCAACGAATTAGTATCGCAATACAGCGAGGAATCGCCAGTGTTAAAGGTACACTGCCACAGAGACCAAACTTTTTAATTTAATTTTAATTTTCTATTTATCAATTTTTAATTATTATTATTGAAGTGAAACTTCTGTATCGGGGTTGGAAAAAAAATTAGTGTAACATTTTTTCGTTATGCGTCACATTTATCCTTTGCTTTTTGAAGTCAAACTTCTTTATCGGCGTTGGAATGAAAGTTCTTTATCGGCGTATGGGAGAAATTTTGTAGCAAATCGTCACGTTTTTCGGTTACGCGCCATGTTGCTTTTTGAAGTCAAACTTCTTTATCGGCCTTAGAATAAATTTTTTATCGACGTATGGGAGAAATTTTGTAGCAAATCGTCACGTTTTTCGGTTACGCGCTATCTTTTTCTTGTCCCTACCACGGTTGATCCGAAGAGATTCGAAGCCATTAATAACAAAAATATATAATAACGATAACAATGATAGTAATAATTCTATTACAATTAATGAAATTCTGTAATTATCTTAGTAGTAATAAGGTAAAATGAAATAATTATATTTGTATTCATGTCTATGATAATAAAAGGCTTTTGTTAAACTTTATTTAACCAATTTCGTTAATTTGAATATAGTAGATCATTTTTCGAAAAATAAGGTCATAAAGAAGTTTCACTTCTTACGTGTGTACACCTAGTACACGCACACATTTTTTTATTATGTAGGTTAAGAATAGGAATTGTAAGTTTGTTTGTTGAAAATAAATATAGAACTGAAACCCATATGGGCCTCTACTTTAGATTTATATATATACAGTAGAACCTCGTTAAGTCGAACCTCGATAAGTCAAAAACCTCCAAATCTCGAAAAAATGTTTTGTTCCCTTCCCTTAAAACACCAAAACCTCCATTACTCGAAATCTTGACCCTCTGTTAATCGAAATAATCACCGAGTCCCTCCAAGCCATTTTGGTACATATTTTTACTCTATAACTCGAAAAATTAAATTTGACCTCTGTATCTCGAACATAGGAACGTTTTATTTACAACCTTTACAACTTGATCATTTGGAATTTATTATCTCTATTGTTCGAACAAAAATAAGTTACCTACTTTAAGAACTTGCCGACAATGTGAGTACACTATTGTTTCTTAGAAAACATTTAAGGAGTATACAATAATAAATTTATGACTCATGGAAACACGTGTTTGTACAATTTCAATTAGTACAACAGTTAACATGAGTGCTGTGAAACGTAAACTAAAAACTTTGAGTCTTGCTGAAAAATTAGAAGTGCTCGAAGCTGTGAAGAGCTGTCAAAAAAAGAAAGATGTTGCCGAACAATTTGGCCTGCCAATGAGTACTCTTTCAACAATAATAAAAAACTCTTCATGTCGAATCAAAATCCGCCTAAGTCGAAATCCTCCATAAGTTGAAAACTCTATAACTCGAATTTTTTGGCGTCTCCCTTGATGTTCGACTTATAGAGGTTCTACTGTATTTTAAAGTAAATTTTAATAACACTCTTCTGTGCTGTCATTTAGTCTATGACGCTGTATCGTTTCTCTCTTTCTCTCACCGTCCGTGTGTTTAGTGCACGAGATTCGAATGTACGACCATTTGTGAAATACCTACTTATAAAACTACATTGGTCAATTCTTCCTCCTGAACTTACTTTAAATTTATCTCCGCAACCTTAGTCATCAAAATAGTTGCTCTTGTCAAATGGACTTCATCAGAGTGGTTCCTCATCGGAAATAAGCTGAAGAGGGATGAAAGGACTAATGGGTAAGGGAAGTAAGCTGACAGTTTCAAATGGCTTCATATAATTTAGATTTTCCAGACGGTAATAAAAAGTAATTTAGAGAAATGATTTGAATATGCAGTTAATATAAAAAAATCACACTACAGCCTTTTCAGGTCTGTGCATTAGATTTCTTATTTTATCGGTCTAAGGCATGAGGAAACACGATGTTTTCTTTCACCGTTCGAGCGAATGTTAAATGCGCAGATAGAAAGAAAGTCCATTGGTGCACCACCGGAGATTGAACCTACGACCTCAGGTATGAGAGTCGCACGATGAAGCCACTGCCAACACTGCTCTTGCAACTGAATTTACTTGTACAAATAATGCGTGGATCTCAAACACAAATGAACAATGAATTTTGTTGAAACTTAGACTGCACCCTAAGCTGTACTTTAAGGATTATTTTGATATAACTGTATGGCCAGACAAATATAATTATGTACTTAAGACATTTAGAACAAGTGCTTGGAACCCTACCTGTATAGATCATCATTACCAGATGTTACCCAACACATTCAGGTCGAACTGATGACTTTTTTAAAGTCGGTTAAAGAACTAAGAGTTAAGGAGACGCAAAAAATGATGCTAGTTATAGCCTCATATTCCTCCTTTGCCTGGAGCACGATATCTTTTTGTGTCTAAAGCCGGTTCCCTCACGATGTTTTCCTTCACCGAAGCGAGTATGAATGCGCACATAAAAATTGGTGCACAGCCGAGGTACAAACCTATGACCTCAGAGATGAGAGACGCACGCTCAAGCTACTAAGCCGTCACTGCTCTTATATAGAAATACCTTTATTTTAGATTCAATGTTTAATATACTCCTAGACTCCACATTTGAGCAGCAATAACATGTACAAAATATGTGGGTGTATGTAATATACTCAAGTAATAACTATTTCAACTAAATTAATCACCAACATACAATTTACATATAGCCTAGAAGCTGAATATTTAGTTTCTGAGAATGATTAAATTCATTTCTCAAAGGAAACTTTGTGATAATATCTAAAAATATCCAAGAAGCTTTCTCTCAGGTTCGGCCACAACGCAAGTTCAATAGCCGATTGAGAAATTTAATCTTCGCTATGGATATTGATTACTATGTATCGTTTGATGTTATTAAGATTCTTTGTTATATAAGTCAGGACTAAATTTTTGTTAATAAACAAATTCATTTATTTTATTACCTTGTTAGTCATTAAAAATTATTGCATCGACACACCAACTTCAACACACACACTTCGTTTGTTGGCCTGTGCGTGTAAAGTTCCGAAACATAAAGATTAATCAAAAATTTATATTGCATATTATACAATTAAAAAGTAGGTATTAATTACGTTAAGTGAGCAGTGTTGGCATAGTGGCTTCAGCCTGTAACTCTCATCTGAGGTCGTAGGGTCGATCCCCGGGTGTGCACCAATGGGCTTTCTTTTTATGTGCGCATTTTAATTCGCTCGAACGGTGAAGGGAAACATTGTGAGGAAACCGGCTTGCCTTAGACCCGACGGCGTGTGTCAGGCACAAGAGGCTGATCAGCTATTAGATTAAGAACTGGTCATGAAACAGATACAGAAATCTAAGACTCAGACCTAAAAAGGTTGTAGCGCCACTGATTATTTATTATTATTTATTAGGTGCTGAAAAATGTGTGGTAACAATTTTTAATGTATTCACTGAATTTATAGAACATTAGTTTTAAATATTTACTAGTACGAATTGAAAAAAAAAATAGTATTTGATATGTTATCAAAGAAATTCTTTGACCAAATTAACACTGATAAAAAGCAGGCAAAAAGCCTACTTACGAAACAATATTTTTTTTAAATAAAGCACCTATAAGCTAACTAAGACTCAACTATTTAAGTCGATCGTCAACACGTACTCAGTGTAAGTTGGAAGCGCGCCACGGCTCTTATAACGGTTTTAACCCTACACTTAACTAGAACGTAGCGTGAAACTTTAGTTTCGACTCATAATGAATTTCTCTAGTCATTCCAAGTGTTAAATGAAATAGTTTTCCGTTGGCGCTTACGGTTAAAAGTTTGTTATGAAGTTAGTACTCATATATGCAGGTGAGATGTTTAACGCGGAGAAATAATTTATAAAATAAAGTTAAGTTTTTCGCTGCCGACCGTAGATTTTTAATACAATGCAATATATTTAATGCGGTTTTCTCAATGTGAAATTATATGTTATTAATTATTACTATACGAACGGTGAAAAAAAATATCGTGAGGTTACCTTGCCTTATGCCCAAAAAATCTACAACGTGTGTCAGCCATAGAATGATCCGGTACTTGCCCAATAGATTGTCAAATCATCATGAAATCTGTTTCATACAGAGATCTGAGGCCCAGACCAAAAAAGGTTGTAGCGCCACTGGTGTTTTTTTTCCAAAATTTGAATGAAGATAAGATTTCTAATGTTATATATAACTAATATCGTATGCGATAGAGTTTGTCCTGCATGGAAACCTTTTTCGGTAAACGAAAAATAATGTAGACTGCTCATGCAGGGAATCGAACCTAGAGCGTTTGGTTACGCGACACTATCAGTTAAGATATCCGAGACTCGTACCTGAAAAACTAGCTTTTTAGTTGCAGTAAAGATAAATAACCTAGCTACAGATTTCAGCGCCATCTGCTGGGCAAACACAAACGCAAAAAAAAACATTCAAATGTCCAGTTTTATAAAAATTCGTAAGTAGTTTATTAAAGTTCAAAACATCATATTATTAACAATTTTCTTAACTTATAACAATAACTAACCTTAAAATATAATAACTATAATATATTATCAAAAGGAGTCCCTTTAGGCAAGGTTCCGAAGATGCAACTAACTAATATAACTATAATAACATTGCAATATGTTATCGTCAAGGACACACATTGATTTAAAAAATAAAACTCGTAAATACATTATTACAACCCTTCGACATCTCTTGGACTGTAAACGCTAAAGAGGTTTTAAGTGTCGCGTATCGTGGAGCAAGTAATGCGTTAGTTAAGTAATATCCAGTAAATTACAACGCCCGCGCCTGACAAACACGCAATGTCAGCGTTATAGCTGGATGGAGTTTAGATTAAAATTCCTGTGCGATCTAATGAGCGACCCTACAATATTGAATTTAATGAGAAAGTATACGAGTAGAGTATTTCAGCTTTGAAGGTGTTCAAATGAGTTGTTGGTATACCTGCAGGTGAGTTTCATCATCGGGCGTCAGAAAACAAAATACCATCGATAGAACCTCGAAGTCCGTCGTTCTACAACTGAGCGTTTCTTAAGGTATTTTTCGCCACTATGTGGAACGTATTCCCGATTTAGGGTCCTAGAAGATAAGACTGTACCAATTCTGAATAGGCTGGCAACGCACTTGCAAGCCTTCTGGTAATGTGAGTGTCCACGGGCGGCGGAATCACTTAACACCAGATGAGCCGTCCGTTTGCCCCTGTTAATAGGACAGACGACGAAAGTAGAGTCGAGTTTTAGCCCTTTGTATGATTCCCATAGACCCTGAGACTTAAAGAGTTAAGAACGCTTACTTCTGGTTTCTTTTAAACAATTCAAAAAACAGACACAAACACCTGATCTCAAGACCAAGAGTAGTAGCGCCACTATTTGGTTACCTAGCGCGAAATTTACACAAAATGCGGGTCAACAATCATTTATTATTTTATTAGTTTCGTCTGGTTTACAAGGATTAGAACCATTCCATCTCGCGTCTACCGAGTATGATCGTGTACTAAAACCGTCGCTCAATATTTCCATTAATCATGCTCTATATTGATGAATTGTTTACCTGAGCCAGCGCTGATGCATATATCGGTTTCATAAGTTCAATAGATCATTAGGTAGATAAATATCTGTGGTTCAAACGGAATTTTCCTTCGTATCCCTATGAAATATACGTTGCTGGTATGGATTATTTTTATATTTATTTATTTATTTTGTAATTCTACAGAAAATATAAAATATAGATAAAGATGGAATACATAATATTTACAAAAAGGTTCCAACATTTACAAAAAGAAAAATTAATAAAATTATTCAATACATTTAACTAAATAATACCTAATTCGGCTATGTGGTATGTAGTTAAAGTGAGGCTGTGTTTGGGGTGTGCTCATGATGCAGGTGATTTAGCGCTACGGATATTTTTACTACTGCTTTAAAGCATATTCCGCGGTAGCTTTAACCAGTCAAGACTTAAATATTGGTTGTTATATATTATATTATAAAGTTTCTAATTTATAACTATCTAACACTTCCATTAATAATGGTTATATTTCGATCAAATTACATAACACCTTTATATATTATATACTTGAACATCCCTCGAAAATTAATCTATCTATTAGTTAAATCTGTGCAGTAGTATATGTGTTTATCGCGAACAGACAGACAGGCGTAGCGGAGGGTTTTTATAATATATGATGAGAAATAAATCATGTATTATGTATGTTAATTGTAAAGCAAATAAACAGAGGCATGGTTGGAAAGACGTAGTTTTAAGTATTTTTAAATAAATTTTCATGCATGTTTTATTGCTAATAAAAAACGAGACAAATTTACATTGAACGGACGTACAATTGCGTATGTAAAATTGCGTACATAGAAAAATTCAAATGCTATAAATTTTTACAAGAACGTTTGTATATTAGATAACTTTACAATTTCATAGTAACTTTGTGCAAAAATAGCTGCCCGTAACCATCGTAGCTTCACGTAACTACAGCATTATTTGCTACGGCGTAGCAACTTTGTCGTAGCCGTAAAATGGCTACGCGTTAGGTAGAATGGAAAGTTTTCTATCCGTGTATTACTGAAAGCTTTATTTATATTGACATTTAATATTTAAAAAGATGAAATATAGCTTTTATATAGACATATAAATGTCTGAGTGACTTCAAAATTACCCTCGCCGTCTTGGATGACACTTTTTTGAGTACTTAACTGTAAGTCAAAAGTTTTCTGGAAAGGATAGCTTTTAAGCGATACGATCTGTGGCTTTCCAAAAACTACTAAACGCCTTACATAATATGTAATTATAAACATAGTTGTTACAAATATAAAAGCTAGATCCTAAACGATTCAAATTCTTTAATTTCAACGAGTCTGTAATATGTTTATACCTGGTTCGCCACAAATAATTATATCCGCTACGATGCATTTAATCAAAGTTTTATTAAATTTAAGCTGTATTCACTCATTTTGTTTCAAACTAACAAAACCACTGAAGGGTATTATTTTACAGATTACAATTGAAATTACTTATTTTAAAACAAATAATACTTCGGGAATTTTTTCACGCAATACTACACTAACTGCTCGACATTTAAATCTATTAATTACTTTATAGTTTATTTATATATATTTTAGTTATTATATTTTAAGACTAGTTCAATAACTAGTCTTAAAATATAATAAGTTTAAGTTAAGAAAATTGTTAATACTGTATATTTGCTTGTTATATAACTAAAATGTGTTTATTCATTATAAGTAGAAATACATATCAAAGAAGACTGAAATACCGTGATACTGTTGAAATTTTATTGTATAATTAGCTATTGAACATTAAGTAGTAATTTTTAAGTATTGTAATGAATGTCGACGCTACTATGGACGGAGAAATTGGGACTAAATTGGTTCCACCGTCAGACATATATCAGTTGTTTTAATAAACTTCGTGTGCTTAATTTCATTAGGGTTTTTATTTTTGTGCAGCAATATGTCGAAAACTAAGTTCTTCTAACTAAACTATTAATATTAAAAAAAACATATTGTATTTGATTTATTATAATTGAAGTAAATTATAATGTTAGTGCGGATCTCATGTACGAAATATTACACCGTCAAGATTTCTTACATCTCGGTGAATGCTCTCTTCAAAGCGGACTAGCGAATTTGTAGAGACACACCGCAGGACGTCAACTGATATGGCTCTCACTTCTGTCGTTATTTGGAGAGGTATCATAAACTCTTTTATAAAGGTGTTTAATAAGATGTAAAGTAGATTTCATTTTTTAAATTAATCCAGCCTTGCATATGATGAATATTTACTAAATGGCTACAGTAATCATCGACTCTTAATAACTCTTAAATCGCTGTTAAAATACAAGATCAAAAGAACTGAAATCTTTGTTTAACTTGGCGTCATAAACTAATTAAAATAAATGATCAGCGGAATAAAGTTTCTTATAAAATGTCCTCGTTAAAGTTATTTTGATGGAAACTTGAGCAAAGTTTTCTCATTTAATTAAACGCTTTCAATATGTCAAGATGGCAAGATTTAATATTAGTAGAAAGTCGTTTGATCGCGATAAGAAATGAAAAATTCTTTCCCAGTGATGTGTGGCTTTTTATTTTCGCTCACTCATTGTTACTACACACGCGTTCTATAAACGGAAAATATCTCAAACGAACTAATGTTTAAAAAGTACTGTGTTTTTGCTTTGTTTTTTCATAAACTTTTCAATGTTATATGTAAAACATGCTGTTACAAATACATTGTACAGGTAAATCTTGTATATATTAAATCGATTTATTACCAACATACAGTATTTACAATATTCTAAACCTACATAGTATTAATAATTCAAAATGGATAAATAGAAAGTTAAAACAAATTTAAAAAGATTGGTCTCTGTGTGCTGTGTACTTTTTTACGGTTGAGGAAAGCACCAGCTCTGGGGTCACCGATGCTATCATATTATCATACTATTGTATTATTTATTAACTTTTACCCACCACGTCACTGTCATATGTTTTAGAAATTGAAGGAAAGCGAAAAACGTGGCCTCGACTTTTGAGTTTTGAGTGATCATAGGATAGTGAACTAATTACTAGATTTGATAGCTTAATTTTCTGAAGAGCTTTAGTAATATTGTACAGGTATATTTATATAATGCTAAATCCACAAAAAGGAATTTGCGTTAGTGCAATAGCGAGAAAGACTAACACGGTCTTTCAACTGCGATCACAAATTAGGGAATAAGTCAGCTAACTGTAGTTAACTTTAAATTTTCAACACTATGCAATTGAATCCATTGTTTAAATTAATATTTTTTGACATCTAAGCTTCACATTTACTAAGATGATATTATGGACATATAAATGAACGGTCAGCTGCTTCTTCCAAACAATCCAACGAAAAGAAAACGCTGACAGGTATTTTATTTTATACGATAATAATTTATATACGGTCGTACGGTGAATAAAAACATCGTGAGAAACCCGATATGCCTTAGAATTATACGACGTGTGGCAGGCACATAACGGTTATATAATTCGTTTTGAAGAAACAAAATGATGGCGAAACAGCTGATACAGAAATATATGTTTTTTTATCTTGATAAAAGCTTGCCAACGCTCGGCACAGTTACATTACTTACTGGTACATTGGTATAAGAGCCACAATATACAATTTATATATATTAAACAAAACAATGAAAATTACAAAAACTAAACGAAAATCGATTTTAAAGTATGCAATACAACAAAAAAATTAAAATTTCCATTTAAAGCAACTATGGGTAACCAGACCCGGCTGGTTTATCAGAATGAACCCAAGACTAAAAATGTATAATAAATCTAATTGAATTCCACAGACGTTCGTCAGACACGATGTCCGTATGTCAAATGATTACAAGTAATAAAATGACCACGTATTTTCCTCTAACAGAACTAGAATTTATCTCGATAGCTTTCTATTAGAGACTATTTCTTCAAGTAATACATTTCGTTGATTTGTTGGTATTTCAACGTTAACTTTTCTAATAAGTTCTTTCGTTTTCTTTCTTATATGTATAATGTCTGTTTCATTTTCATTAATCATTAAGCAATCCTGGGCCTACCAATGGGAAAGATATTACAAGCAATACAGCAGTATAATTCAAATTAAAACAATATTTAAGTCCTGGAGAGTCGATTTATCGAGGAACACACCGCCCAAATTATGTTAGTGAAAGCAGTTCTGCTTAGAATTGTTAAAGCAATATCAAATTTTTTAGGAACGTTCTTTGACTAGACTTCCGTGTCTACCTTTGACCGAAAAGCGTAACGCGTAATGAGATGGTTTATATCTCAGTAATAGTATATATGTAATTATATAATATACAACCAGAGTAAATTAACTAGTTCTTTTTGGAATAGAGACTCTTGGGCCGCGGTTTCAAGTGCTCAAGCGCTAATTAAAGATTTAAGTTGGCATCTGGTATCAGAGGCCCAGACTCAAAAAGGTTGTAGCGCCACTGATTTTATTTTTAAAGTAACGAAGTGTAAATAAATATTTGTTAATTATTGTCACAATCAAATGTTTAACGAAATCATTAACGTTAACTAATATTATAATCAAGCCATTTTTACAATATGTTATTTTGCGGATTATGCGGAACTGTTGTCTTAATTAATAAGTCAGTGACGCTACAACGTTTTGATATCTGGGCCTCATATGTCTGTATCTGTTTCGTGATTGTTTGTCAATCTAATAGGCAAGTAGGTGATCAGCCTCCAGTGCTTGACACAAGTCGTCGACTTTTTGGGTCTAAGACATGCCGGTTTCCTCACGATGTTTTTCCTACACCGTTCGAGCGAATGTTAAATTCGCACATAGAAAGAAAGTCCATAGTTACACTGCCGGGGATCGACCCTACCTGAGGAAGTCGTTCGCTAAAACCAACACTGCTCTTGTCTTAATACCCATATATAAACTTCTGATATTTGTACCCAGACATAGCACAGGATCGGAAAGTTATAAATAAATCAACCACGAAATGTCTTCTGTCAATACTATACTGAAACTTTAGTTTTTCCGCTCCAATCTGTGGCCGAATCCATTAAGCGTATTTGCGGATTGTCGGAAAATGATATATATCTTACATTTTCACTGACTCTTTCGAATTTTAACTAAATTTCGATGCGGACTTTTAATTTCTAAATGTGGTATTTTCACAGACAAACATGCGAAATACGATTTCACAATTCTTTTCACAAATAACCATTAGTAAGTCAAGGAAGGGCTTTGCGTGCGTGTACGGTATCTGTGTCATCGGGGTGCTTTAAATAGTAAAGGATTTTTTACTCTATATTAATCACTCTCGTACAACAATAGAATATAAGCGAAATAATGGAATGTTAATTGCTATGTAACAAATGAATGCAATGCAACTGTTAAAGAGAGTGCCTACATTTAGAATCCCACACTTATTAAACTAAGAAAACCTGAGTAAGCAAAATGTACAGCCTTGGCTCGTACAGTGTGCGTTTATAAACACCGTAGAACATAAGTTTTATTTAGTTTGAGTTTTTTCAATTTTTGTTACCGAGTTACCATGACCCTACCATTGTTTCTATATTGAAGCAACTGTTGAATAAGATTTGTAGGAATACCGTTCATTAAAAGGATTTGATTTTAAGAAAATACCTAAATGTCTAATATTATTGATATATTTTTTTATATATACACCAAAGTTATTTTATTGCTCAGAAAATACGTTCCTAAATATCAATACTTAGTGAATTTTACTAAGAAGACACAGTACCACAGTCTTTTTTTCTGATTAACCGTTGACAACATATACTTATATTTGCAATCTAATATCACCATAAACATCCTTCCCTTGTTTGATATAACATCACTGATAAACATCAAATTAATCTCGATGTCAGACGAAAACAACGCCATAAAAACCATAAAATTATTTAGGTATCTTTATAAAACTTTGGAATTACCGCTTACGCAATGACTGAACTGAATTAATCTTTAAAACTTCATTATAGCGAAACTTGCGTCATTTTCCACATCAGAACACTCATTAGGAGAGCGTTAACTAAAAGTCATTCTTTTAAGTGTGATCTCAGGGCTTGGACTGTGTCATGAGCGCAGCGAGAAGCTTTTAATTTAAGCTTTTGTATTTTAATAGTAATATGCTACCACAGAGCTTTGATATATAATACTTGTGTTTAGTTTTGCAACTATTTAGTAAAGTCAGTAATTACAAGTTCTCAAATAATTTCTGAAACTTAAACTTATGTTTTTTTTATAGCAATCGAGCCTACGAGACACTCAAAAAGGGCAGTAATTTTAGTTGGTGCGTTGCCGACCTTTAAGGGAGGTACAGTTTTACTTTGAACAGTTGGAAGTCGTATCTCTCTGAGAAGACCCCCCACTGGGAGTCGATTCCACAGTTCGTTAGTTAGCAAAAAGCTTTTTATTTATTTGACATAGCACTGGGTACTTTTATAGAAATACTGATACTAATTAATTTTGACTTTAAGTTAATTAAAACATTATGTTCTAATCTGTTTTGTATAAGACCTATATAATATCAAACATTATGTTTTGATTATCCGCCATTTTGGATTGAGACTTCAACTGGCCTAAAGGATGGCGCAATAGCAGTTTTAACTAGAAATTATGCCGGTTCTTTTTTAACTAACTCAACTGGACACTATTACTCGTCATCATCAATTTACCATTATGTCTGTACCGCGTTATTAACTGTCGAAAGTAATTATTCATTTATAGGCCAAATCGCTAAACGCTTCATTTGTGCCAGCATCTTTAGGTCTAATGGGCCATCGAGCTGTTCTCGGGCAATTTGACAATTACTCAGGGTCAGATATTGGTGTCATTTAGGTGTAGGTCTTAAAGATATAATTACAAAGGACGGATCTTAAGGATTATCCCTTTAGTAAGTTATTATTATCCTTTGTATTGGATGACTAGAAATTGGGCCTGGTACTTTAGTCTGCCAAAGAAATTATTTTATTTGTTATACGTAAAATGTGTTATACATAATAAATCAATTCTCGTCTTGAGTATTATCACTTCAGGATTCATATAAAGAGCGGTATAAAATGGTGTTAAATAATTGTAATTATAGAAACATATATGTAAACAAATTGATACCTTTTGGTATTTGTTTATTTTTTAAGAAGAGTGTGTGGATAAATAATGTGGGGTCTTGATGATGAACGAAAAAAATGTATATAATACAATATAGTAATTTAATATAAACTGAAAACTACAAATAATATTGTTGCGCTTTCCGGTTTAAAGATCGCTTATGATAACTCCAAAGACATTATAATTAATACATAATTTATCATCTGTTAAGTGAATAAGCAGTGCAGCAGTGGAGCAGTGTTGGCCTTGTGGCTTCAGGGTGCGACTATCACCCCTGAGGTCGTAGGTTCGATTCCCGCTGTGCACCAATGGACTTTCTTTCTATGTGCATTTAACATTCGCTCGAACGGTGAAAGAAACATCGTGAGGAAACCGGCTTGCCTTAGACCTAAAAAGTCGACGACGTGTGTCAGGCACAGGCGGCTGATCATCAACTTGCCTATTAGATGTACATATCATGAAATAGATACAGAAATCTGAGGCCCAGGCCTATAATGGTTGTAGCGCCACTGATTATTGTTTTAATTATTTAAGTGAATAAAAAGTCGTATCCTACAAACAATACCTCTTAAAACGCGGTAGTCATTAAAAATTCTTTTTCATTCAAAGCTTTTATCACTAATCGCTTTAATTGAGTAAAAGCCCGTTGGGGATCAATTAGACAGCTAATAATGCTTGATGACAAAGTTTTAGAAAAATGTATTTTGTATTTCCGGACTGCTAACGGCTCTAGTTGGTTGAACGTTTTATTTATTTATTTGCATTAAACAAAGCATACACATAAAAAAATAAACAAAAAGGTTACGTAAGTAATAAGGCAACAGGCGGCCTTATTGCTATCAACCGATTTCTTCCAGGCAACCCTAATATGGAACAATAAACAAAGAAACACCTACAGGGGGTAAAGTACAAGAAGTGCATAAATAATTAAAAAAAAACTCAAAATAACACGTAACTATAACTAAAATAAAATAAAAAGTAAAAATCATTTGAAGTCCCTTAAAGGAGACTGTATATCTTACGAACTTTTACATGGCATTCAGTCTTTTGTGCCTGATACAAGATGTGTTTTTAAAAGCCCCATAAAGAGACATGATACTCTTTCCAGTCTGAGCTCGATTTTTGTCAGTTTTCTCACAATGATTACCACCGTACGAGCAACTTTATTGTGTATATTTAAATGCCAGCACTTGCGAGCCCTCTGGCAATTTGAGTGTCTATGGGCGATGGTATCACTTAACATCAGGTAACCCTTTTATATGTATAATAAAAACAAAATAGGTCTATAGCCGGGAATCAAAGACACGATATTGGATTAACTTTTCTTTAACTTCTTAACTCATCTCTTAGATTAGTATTCAATATTATGGAATACATGGTTCAATATCTGGTAAATAACACAATTATCCATGTACAAGGGGGCTTATATAATAAATTGCCACGTAATATTGTACTTTAAGAACATTTTAATAAGTCAATAGTTATTTGAAATTGAAGCTGATATCTTCTTATCTTAAGAATCGTGTTTATTTTCTCTTATCCTCTAAAAAGATCTTACCTTCTGACTGGGCAAAAGAAGAGAGCGCCAGAAGCGCAATGCTAAGCGCTAATGCTTTCATCTGAAACAAAAAGTTGGTATTTTAGACAACTTTTCTGTAATTCCTCATGTTTTGTAATGTTTTCACTCAAAAGCTTATTATTTTGCAACATAGTAATGTTCCCCCGAATAATTTGAGCAGTAGTGTTTAACGTCAGATTTTGTATTGTAAAACCTTTGTGTAAAAACCTAGAATGTTCATAGTATATCATTCTTGAAACACGAACCAAATTGGCACATCATGGGTTTCGTAATTGTTAAGCATTTTATGTTCATTCCCTCAATACGGTATACTCTCTCCTTAAATTAAAGAAATATTTAAATAAAGTTTACGAAGGGACAAGATATATCCACAATATTTAGATAGTGTCGTATTTTAGATGTAAAACATGTATGTCAGTGAAATAGGATTGACATATATATTGGGTGTCAAATATTTACGCGTGCGTTCAGATGCTTTTTATTTTTGTGTTAATTGCTTAATAAAGAAGTAAAATAAAATAATTAACTGATTCTTAATTTTTTCTTTTTTCTTAAAATAATTAACGGCTCAAATATCAAGTATCGGTATCCTCCAACTTCGATTTTGTTCCCGTTGGGAGATTCTCTTGGGGTACAAGTGCACAAACGCTAATTACATATATAAGTTTGCGCCTGGTAGATAGTACCGGTATCCCAGAGCTTGTGCTTTCATTGCTGAACAAATAAGTATCGAATTCGCGCGAGGAAATGCGGCCAGCGTTAAAGATACACTGCCACAGGGACCAAACTTTTTAAATTTGTTTTAATTTTCTATTTATCAATTTCTTATTATTGTTATTATTACTATTTAGGGTAAGAAATTATCAATACTGAAAACTTGATATTTATTTTGTATACATTGTACTACTTTCATAAAATAATATATTAAGTTAACATGTAACACGACATTCATTTTTTAGGCGGTGCGAAGTTCGCCGGCTCAGCTAGTACATATAACAAAAACTAATTTCTGTGTAGTAATTATTATGTGATAGACAACAGAATAACCACTTAACAAAGTTCACATTCCACTCAACATAAAATTATTATTACAGAAACATTTTCACTTCAAAGCCAAAACACCTAGTAGGCTATGTACAAAGCTCGTAAAATATTATAAAAGCCTGTGAACACGTGTTTCGCAGTTATGACGCGTAAGCTCTTAAATTGCTTTGTATTGGGCTTACGTGGATCATTGCGACATATTTAAACGTTTTTATTTTTACCAGGTATCGCTTATGATTTCCATTCATAATACTTGTATCGGTTGCTGCTATGTTAAAAAATTCAACCATTGAAATAGCATTACATAATGTGTGATAAATGTTTATTTTCAGTAGGAATTAAGTCAAAACATTAAGTTATTTATTAAATAATAGATACTTAGAGTCTCTAATTAACAGTTAAGATAAAGTTAAACGGATTAGTAAAGATGCCAACCAAATGAAAGAAAGCAACCAAAGAGAAGGAATATTAGCTGTTAGACTCTGGAGCCGAGTGGTTAGGTATAGGTTAACAACGAACGATATAGGTTAACAATATTGTAAATACTCTCTCTCAGACACTCAAAACTCAAAATAACTTTATTCAAATAGGTAAACAAGTACACTGATGAACGTCAAAAAAGAAGTTAAAATAATTATAAATTTACATTTACTACCAGTTCGCAACTCAAGGGCGTAGAGCGGGCAAGAAGAACTGGCAAGAAACTTTCCGCCACTCTTTTTAATCGCTAAGTACATACCAATAATTGTTTGAACTGGAGCAAATCAATCCCAAGTATTAGGATCATTTAAATATTGGTCAAATTTATAAAAAGCTTTATTGATTAATTTATGTTTAACGAGGGCTTTGAATTTATTTAGTGATAATTCTCTAATTTCGCTTGGGAGTTTGTTCTAAAGTATATATTAAACTAACGTTCTTATTATATATTAAATTAGTATTATAATGCTTAGTTTACTTGTTTATAGTAACAAATGTATAATTCAGGTAAACACTTGAATAAACTTTAACTAATTTGAAAACTTTGATGTAACACTTAAGCCGCTTTGCTGTGGTCTCCATCCAATTACTTATTAAATTGTGTCAACTATAAACAGACTTAAAGTCCTTCCTCAAAATGTCCAATGCTCAGTTGCCTCCAGCAATTAATTACCGGAAAAATATCTTAATGACGCAGGCAGATAAATAAAATAATAGCTTTTAAAAAATTTCGGTGAGTGGTAGAAGGGTGAAATATAAGGCTTTTATTTTTAATACAAATCTTAATAAATTTAAAGATGTTACTCTAAAGTATGTATGGTTACAATTATTCTTTGATATTTCTTTCCTAAGCCTCTCTAAAGGTAGCTCTCATTTTTTTTATTTTTGGGCACCTAGGTTAAACCCATTAGTGGTTTATTTGGTATTTCTGTAACTGACATTAATTTTTATTGCTAAAAGAATGAAAAATAAAACTAATTACCTCACGCGCATCTATAACATGTGGGGACTGAAAAAGGGCAGGTAGCGAGAGGAAAAGCTAGTCTTGCAAATTTTCTCCTACTTTTAATATTTTCATAAGCCAAAGTTAAAAGTGTTCTGCCGGATAATTTTTCTATACATTATCACAATTCTGTCGGTTGATAAAAAAGGTATTTGCATAAATGGGAAAACGTATTATTTTCTACCATTTCCCATTAATTATTACAAAGAAAAGTATCTTGTATAAAAGGGAATTTTCGCGACAGTAACGCGTAATATGATTTGTATTTTGCACGTTTATTTCACATATTTCTGATATTATATGAAATGGAATATTAGGAGGATCAATGTTTCAGTCTGCTGGATTTGACCTGAATTTTTAATTGAATTTCATTGTTTTCGATGGTTTATAACAAATTCAATTTCTGAAAATATGATACAAAATATTTATAAAATTTTTGTGTATCAGTCTGGTTTAATATGGCGTATAAATTTTTATTGGTTATTATTTTAGCCTTAAAAATAGACTTCAAATATCTAGGATTTTTATAAGTAATATTATACTACGTTGGATATAGCCAAATCTTAAGCATTTATTATAAATTGCAGAACTCTTGCAGAACTAAGAAACTTTTTAGCTTCACTTAGACTGTTTTTTTAACAATTCATCGCTTTTTCATAGTATATAAGAAAAACTCCAGTTAAAGCGTATGGATTAAGACAACATCAATGCAATCTTAATTTGAAATTATGTGCTTTTTACTTTTTAAGAGACGGAAGAAACTAATGTTCATTCAAAATAAAGATAAAATAAACAACGTGTCAGGTCATCTTTTTTTTCTTAGAAATATTCAGAGTTTCATAGAAGTCTTTTGTCTGTAACCGCTCCTTCGACCGCTGGTCCCCTCGCTGGGCCTACCCCTGGCTCTCACCTGGCGGGGCTTGACCGCGCGCCGCGATTCTGTCCATTACCACACAGACCAGTGGACTTGACACCCCCGGACATGACCCCAGGAGTTGAGCGTCGCTCCTCGGTCCTCACAATCACACTTCAGGACACCAGCTGCGTGCTGTGATTGAACCATCTGTATCCTCGCGCGCTGTAGCCCTAAGGGGTAAAAAGCCCGCACCCCTACCGCCCTGTATTTGCAGGGCACGAGACAACACACCACCCGAAGGAGGAATACGCCTTAAACCCCACTCGCGAGGCTGCAATATGAGCAACGAATCAAGTATTCTGCTTCTATAGTGGTGGAAAAAACTAAGAACAAACCTTCTGAAACAGCTATGTGCAAACTACCTTTGCAATGCAATAATAAACTTTCTTGTTCCTTCTTTATGTTTAAAGAGTGATAAATAAAATACGAAACATTTCTATACCTCACTAATTTAAACAAAGTTGGGATTTTATTTGTCTTGGCGCTTTGGACCAAGTTATGATAGCTTTCATTCGAAATAGCGATGCTTTATACAAAGCACGTTCAATGGATCTAGATTCTAGACTAAGTTTTGAAACTATCCATAATTTTAAACTGATTTACAACAATCAAGTTGGCTATTCAACCTTCGCTTAGTTCAAGCAACAAATCGAAACTTAGATTGAAAAGCTTATAGTATATATAATATTATTTCCAATTTCATGTAATATTTCCAAGATCTTAGATCGTTAAAGGTTTAGAAAATAAGCAGTTTGGGAGCAGAATGTATTTTTCATACTGTTAAGGAAAACATCGTTATCCAACACGTCATTTATAAAGCAAAATAAATAAGGAGACAGAAGACTGAGGATAGACGAAGGATTGTCCTAATTTATTAATTATACCAATGAGCTCACAAAGCTTGAGTTACAGCTAGTATGCTTTCTTTTAATAAAAATTTAATTACCACCAGACAGAAATTTAATTTAATTAATTACCAGCAGTTGTTAGTAAAAGATGCAGATAGAACCCACATCTCTACGCAACGCCAAGCCGCACGCAAAGTGACTGGTTGTTGACGATTCGAATCACCCTTCGTTGAATATGATATGGAGGGCAACCGTGAATGGTGAAGTCGGCTTATTGGAGCTGGACCAAATCCAGGAGCTACCGGAGAAGGGACAAGTTAAAAGTTCCCATAACCAAGCATGCATGGTGCATGTCATGTGGATAAAGCAAGAGAAATGTGTTAGGACCGTAGCATTTAAAGATACGTGCTCTCTGCCTACCCCAAAAAAAGGCGTGATAATTTAAATAAATATCATGAAATTACATTTATACCTACCGAAAAGCTGTCCAAGCCAAAGATTGTGTTTCCTTTTTTAGTTTTTACGTAAACTTCTTTAATCTTTTTCGAACTTTTAACGTCACATCCAGAGCTCACACAGTCATTCTTATTAAAATTTCACCCAAACAGACGGTGCAATTTATGCTTAGAGCGAAATTGGAAAATTTAAGGAAAAGGATTCATGCTTTTTATGCTGACCCCACACTTATGTGCCAGGGTTGACGCTACTATTTTTATTGGTAAAACGTCAGTAACATTTGCATTTCTCTTTCTACCTTACATGGATAAATCATAGTTTTCGCAACTAACTACTAATTGAGTATAAGATTCATGTTCAAAAATCGTTATTTTTTGGAAAATATCAAATAAATTAATCTATTTATAGTGTGTAAATAATAATAATAGAAAAATAAGAGGCATGGGTTTTAAAAAACCAGTGGTGCTACCTTTTAGGTCTGAGCCTCATATTTCTGTATCTGTTTCGTGGTCATTTATGTTAGGTAGCTGATCAGCCTTCTGTGCCTAACACACGCCCTTCTTTTTTGGTACCAGGCATATGGTTTTCCTCACGATGTTTTCCTTCACCCTAAGAGCGAGTGTTATTGTATGCGCACATAGAAAGTCGCATCTTCTTCTTTTTATAGCGCCATCTCCTTGTGAAGGTAGACGATCATTGTGGCTAGTTGAATTTTGGATACCGCGCTTCTAAAGCATGACTTGGTGCTTTGACCAAACCATTGTCTCAAGTTTTTCAACCAGGACGTGCGTCTGCGGCCAGGTCTCCTTCTACCTGCCACTTTGCCTTGTATGATTAGTTGAAGGAGCTCGTATTTTTTTAAGTTACGTAAAACGTGTCCGAAATACTTAGAAAAGGAAACTTCTTTTCTTAACCGTCATAAGCACTTTGTTCTTCTGCATTCTGTCCAGCAAGGTTGTATTTCGTATGCGGTCTATCATCTAGGCGAGAAACGCATGCTGAAGTCAATACTATTCACGCCTACCTACCATGAGAAACTTTAATACAAATTTGTTAAAGTACTTTGTAAACACACACACACTCAAGACTTTACAGACTCAATTTAAATTTCTCTTCAAATTTTTAGTTGTGGCGCTTATAAGAGTTAGTATAACGTTGTAATGTTCGTAATATTTAAATCCCATCTATTATTCTAAAATCTAATAATAAAGTAGCGTAAAATACAAGATTTTCATACAGAAGCCATAGTTTGCCAAGTCTCGAATAATTAGTTTATTCACTTAATAGTTCGTTTAATCGCCTTTAAAAATTAAGATAATATCCAAATTAAAATCTCAAAAAGAAAAACAATCCGCGAAAATAGAGGACACCGTGAGCCATTTTTGCCAAAACCCTCCATCTTTTAGTCGATACCAACTCCGGGGAAATAAATATAGATAATGCAACTTTCTCTACAGCTGTGATACTTTTTTGACATCCAACACCTTTTGTCTTCAGTCACCGTGACCACGCACGCTGTAAAGCACGCGAAACGTCGGATAAATTTAAAATTATGTCAAATAATTGTAAATTTATACTAATACATAACTTTAATCCGGTAAAAAGTTTTTTCTTTATTTTGTACATCTTCAACATGTGTGTCAAATAAAGGTTTTAAGAGGTAGCCCTAAGCCAGTGCCAGTGTGATTACGAAGCCCACCCGTTTTCATGAATAATAAACATTCTCATATCACTTGTACGGGTTTACTCGCGTTTTTAGCTTAAACAACGATTCGTATTTAATTTGGAAACGTGCAGGTACGACTGAATTTTACTTTTTATGGTATTGAGTATATAGAGCTGTTTTGGCGTAGTCTTCAGCGAGTGTCATCGGGACGTATTACGTAAGTACTATGGGAGATCGGGGGGGGGAGGTCTTTGATTTTCTTATTTGGTGATTACGTCAACAGTAAATATTTACTTTTATACACATTGTCTATGCTTGAAAACGAAATGCATTTTAGGGGATTCCTACAAAAAATTAATACGTTTAGGTACTATTATTTTTGAGAGCTTTGCTCACGTTTGCTGACAAGAGGAACACTGCTAGCTGGTCTGGATTCATACCTGGCACGTTATACTGTTCTATAATCTGTGTATAACTATATAAGAAATAAACGTGTTCTAATCTGATACTTAATAAACGAATAATAATAATTTTATTTATAAGTAACCAATATATAACGTATAGTTTTGGTATACACCCGTATATACACCTCGTAGATTTCATCACAGACGAGAGTACTGTGCCAACGGAGAATAATTTATGTTCAATACGTAGCTCAAATAACGTTTTCAAATAGAGAATTCGATAAAGTTTCTTCAATACGGGCTAGGAGAGGTTATGAATGACATTATTTTTATTATTAAACCTTTATATATATTCATTTGTTTTAGTTACATAAACTAACTTAATTTAATTCATCAGATGTGCCGGTTTCGGTGATCGGCATGTCCTGTAACACATAGGCCTCTTCCATTTGCTTACATTCTTTTCTAATGTAAGCTGTTCTTGTCCAAGTTGTGCCACCTACTCTTTATATTCTATTGCCTTATTTTCTTTATAATGGTTGTGTGTTTTAAAGAAATATTTCATTAGAAAGAAAAAAATATGTATGTAGCAAGAATTCAATAATGTGTCTAATTGGGACACAAAATCAAACTAGAAACATAAAAAAAAAAAAAAAAAAAAATACCTATCCTATAATTAATATAAGTTTATTTCTTATTTCTAATCTATTGAGGAGATATTAACCTCTAAAGAACATCTAGAAACATAATTTAATAAAATCATTTTAATCTTTTGCGTTAGGCTACAATAATTTGTTTCAATCAAATGACGCAACTCTAACACTTTATTTTATTTGATAATCAATGTATAAATGTTTAAACATGTGAGCAAGTTATTTAAAATTAAAAATGTATTTCTAGGAATTCTCACCGAATACCACTACAGAATTTAGAATTATAACTCTAATAAGACGTAGACCTCCAATGAAGGGGTAGGTTACTAAGCTAGCCAAATGCGGGATCTTGAAATAATTACGTCATCGATTTTTGGTCCAATAGTTTCTTGGTAGTGCTATTCTCATACTATTCGCTAGCTACCACATACAAGTAAAATTTTATACAAGCATAATATTTGGTCTGTTGAATTATCTGGTAAGAATGGATAGAAAATCTGTCGAATTCCGGACAGAGCAACTCTTAATAAAAAAGCTTTTGATTTTCAGCTGAATTCTAAATTAGGTCGCTAATTATGACAATAGCTATCACAAAGAACGGATCCCGTAATTTTACACAAAATAACAGTGGTATATGCCATGTTGACAACATATCCCAATGTGTCCTTGTTTCATTTTGAAATAATATATTATCTTTAAAACTAAATGTAGATAGAAACAAAAGAAACTATGACCTTTCAGTGCAAACACTTATCCCAAAACGCACAAACTATATAAAATGACAGTTGCTGACAAAATTTTAAATATAAATAAAAAATAACATAAAATATGTTTATTATGGAATATAAGAAACAAGTATCACTTATTCCACGTGGTTAAATGTGAATCGGTAGACATCCCTACTCATCGGCAAAGAAGACAGAGGGTGTAAGCCGAGTAAAAAAGCCGGCGTAAAAAACTCTCGGTACTCTTTTAAAATAGCAAATCATCAAACAACACTTATTTTAAAACAAATATCGCAAATTAATTAGAAACAGGCCCTTTTATTACCTAGATAATCGTAAAATTTATAGTAAGCTATTTTACACTTATCTTTAATACATTTCTTAAATTTATTAAAAGGCAGAGATAAAAGAGCCTTTAAGTTTTTATTAGAGTATCCCTTTTCCCAAAAAAGAATTACTATCTGTAGATAGTCTAGTACGGTATAGTAAAAAATATATGTACACAACGCGTACTGAGTTGAACCAGTCTAACACTGTAATACAAGAGTTACTTGTAATGGCAGTCGGCTGAGTCAAATCATTAGATATCATTACCAAAACGCGTTGTCTATTTCGAACAATAGTCTATCGTTACAGCCTATACGACTCTCTGCGGGACATAAGTGTCTCCCATAAATTAGTAGAGCTGGTTCAGTCTGCATTTCCTGCTGCAGGTCATGTGAACCGTAAATAGGGATTAAAACCAGGCACTTTATAATATAATTCGTCTAAATTGTCTATGACTATTTAATATACGAATAATTAAAAAAAGTGCGTGCGTACAAAGTACCACAGGTAAGAAGTGAAACTTCTTTGGCAAACTAATTTTTAAGTCTTGTTCATATTTATACAAATCTAAATCTAAAACTTTGGATTTCCGAGACTTAGAGGGAGGGAAAAAGGAAGAATTGGATAGGAATTTAATTGTCATTAAAATATTAAGTATCGAAAATTAATACAAATAATAAATTTAATTTTTTAAATTTATATCTTCTATTATAAAAACACGTGGCATTTTAATATACAATTCGCCATTTGAGATTTCAATAAATTTTGGATAAAATATAAAATACTTATTACTTATATTTCGTAAATTCTCTCTACGAAATTAATTTTTTAAAAAAAGAATTTCTATAAGGTAATTCGCCCCTTTTTTTCGACGCTGCACATCTTCGTGACGCTAATATTATTATAATTGTAAGTTGTGTAAAGAAGTTTAACTTCAATAAATGTTCATAATTCAAAATAATTGCCGTCATCAAGATGTTTGCGTAATAAATTTGAGGGATTACAAGTGGCGAGGTAATAAGTACCCACTTTAATCACACTTAAAAACATGAGAAAAAATGAAACAATTCAGCAGTTTTGCAGCCTTAATCAAACATCCTGTTTTGAATAATTAAAACAATGGCGACGCGAAGCCTCCTCGAAAAACAAATGAGATGAACAATGTGTTAAAATATTTTTCAAAATTTTCTCCCGACTTTTGTTTGAATTGTGGCTGCTATTTCGTCGTTTATTAACGTTTGGCCTTATTTTACCTTTGAAGGGTCCATTCGCATTGACTTGTAAGACATGATTAGTCGTATTCTTTTATTAGTAAACACGCAAAATAATAAAAATAATCGTCAAAAAAGAATGATAACAAAAAATTATGGAAAGAAAAAAAAAGGAATAAGGTACATTTAAAGACTAAAGTGTGTAATGCGTGTGTGTTGTGATTGTAACTGGCCCTGGCTCAGCATTCACTATGCATACTGCTGATAGAGGAAATCTTTGTTTTTATTTTATTTAATTAACTATTATATACTTATTTATTTATTGTATACATAATCTGAAATAAAAAAAAAGTTTATAACAGTGTGGTGGAAACATATACTGGAGACAGTTTAGATGTCATGTGGAATATGGTGTAATGGTTGCAGCTTTTTACAAACATTGTGTAAAACATAAAACTTGGCGATTAAAAAGAGTGGCGGAGAGTTTATTGCCAGTTCTTCTCGTCCGTTCTACGATTGATTTGAGAACTGGCAGTAAATATAAAATTAGTAGTATTTAACATTTAATATGTATTTCTTTACTGACGTTAATAAGTGTACATTGTGTTACTTACATGAATAAACGATTTTATTTTTGACTTTGATTAATTTTTAATTAATCTTATACTTGGCACAATTATGGGCTTCAATTATGAAGTATAGCTTAAATCGTATCTACGAGTACTTCATAGATTTAGTACTAAAAATAAAAGTAACTAACGCAATATGAATAATACAAATTATAATTCGTTAAATCTTCACTTCTGTACATTTAAAGGGTTCCATTCTAAATTTAGTGTAAAATATTCCAGGCCTCGACTCAAACTCGCCCTGTCAAACTATTATTTGATAGTGTATTATTCTAGCACAGTCCGACGCTTGAGGCAGTTTCAATTAACATTGTAACTCATGTTAGACGATGTATGCGACTAGCTTAAACTTGTATCACAGAGTATGAATAAATTAATATTTGAGGTCCAATATAATTGCGTAGAATGGCAACGTAATTGATAAATAAAAATAAAAAAAATTGCATTTTTTTACAGGCGCCCGTTATAATAGGACATTCCTATTGACTCTTCCGATACAAAAAAATAACAAAAACTTTGCAAATAAAAACAAATATAGACTGAATCAAAATGTAGATAAATGTGCGCGTGAACCGTAACGTGCGTTTTGTCATATAAAAATGGCTCCGGTCTCCATAAACAGTCTCTAAAAACTACCACAATCTGTATTTTTTCTGTAGCTTAATGTTATGTCAGTACTAGCTACTAACTCAAGCTCTTTGCTCTATTTATGTTCCACCAACACAATGGTCCGGTAACGAAACCTTCAAGCCAAGCTTAGGCTCGGTCACAAACTATCACTTATTTATTTAATGCATGTAATGTCACATGTTATTCTAAAGTTCCAGTTGTTTTCTTAAATCATCTCACAGCAAATCACACAATTGGCGGCAGGAATCACTAACTTCCTTTATTTCACGTGCCAATAGTAGTCTATGAAAGATAATGAATAAAATAATAGTTATAGACTACAGAACAATGATTCGAAGTCGAAGTCTATAGCCACGAACGAGTAATCGATTTTTCTATATTCCCTGTATAAAGTTTATAACAAAAACGTTATTTTAATACGATACATTACTAGAATTAGACCGTGTGGTAGTTTTTGCATTTGGTTAAATGTCATGTAAAGCATGGTTTAATGGTTGCAGCTAACAAACATTTTGTGATAAAAGAAAACTTGGCGATTTAATAGAGTGACGGAGAGGCTCATTTTTCTTTCCATTACCATTGATTTGAAAACTGGCAATATATGTCAATTTAGAAGGTTTATTTTTTTATTGACGATCACTTTAACAATGTGTTACCTATAAAAAGAAATGATAATTTGATTGATAGTCGAATTTAAAAATACTTGACAAAACTAAAGTTTATAAGGTATCTTATTAAAGAGGCGTAGCGACATCTAAAAACCGACGTAACAATCGTTAGCAAAATTATTCCGATCGATAAGGCTATTACAATATGGAATTGGGTGATAAAGAAAATAGGATTGCAGTGATCGCCTTGCACAAAGTGGGTATGGAGCCGTTGGTCATATTCCAGACACTTCAAAAGCCGTATGTTCGTATATCGTATTATCAACAGATACAACAACACTTCGCCTGTCGAAGTGCGATTCTGTAACTCCCTTTTCGAACTCACACAACGGTTTTCACAGCGGCTGTCGTGCTCAAATCAGTCGTAAAGCAGTCATTTTACGATTTGGCATTCTGATAAGGTCCCTACTTGTAGTTTATTGTTTATATAAGCGCGACCGCCGCTGCGAAAACAGCTGTGTGAGTTCAAAAAGTGAGTTACAGAATCGCAAGGCAGAAAAGATCGGGACGGTCGCGTGGTGTTAGAACTACAAACGCTATTAATGCTTCTAAAGCCAGATTTCATCGAAACCCCATTAGGAAGCAAAAAATCTTAATTCGTGGCAAATATATAAGTATAAATTTTAATAATATTTCATAACTCCTTTAAAAAAATGCATTTTCATTTGCAACAGAACTTATGGCTGGACTAGGTACTTGCATCCAAAATGATTTATGAAGCAAATACATCTCATGAACTTGGAAGTACGATAAGAGGTTAGATTTATTTCTATCAAGATATAAATAATTCAGGCTTGTGGAAACAGATATGATATACGAATGGTATAAATTATTTACGAAACCAGATCCTGACAGGTCGTTGTTTTTATTTGATTTGTGTTTTCTATTTTTATCAAAGCTTTTACTCCACTGTGGGCATATGTTAGTTTACTGTTATGGGAATGATTACGCTATTGGAAAAATTGTGCTGCAACAAAAAAATACGAAATTCCGCCTGTATCTCCTCGACTTCCGTCGTTCCACAACGGAGCGTTTTTTAAGGCAGTTTTTGGCGCGACAACTACTATGTGGAACCAGTTGCCCACTGAAGTATTTCCGAACCAATTCGACTTATATACCAATTCTTAAAAGGCCAGCAACGCACTCACAAGTCCTCTGGCATTGAGAGTGTCACTAGTCCAAACTATAAGCAGTTTTGGACTAGTGATTTCAGTACCTGTGCAGCAATGGACTTTCTGTCTATGTACTCATTTAAAAATCGCTTGTGAAGGAAAACAACGTGACCCAACATTTTAGAACAAAATTCGACGGCGTGTGTCAGGCGCAGAATGCTATATACAATATACATAAAATAATTAATTATAATTAGAAATTACCTTTGTCGGGAGGGTTGAAGACCCTTGTCCTAAGCAAGCGCTAGCTTTCCGATGGCATACGAAATCTGAAACAATTTCAATTAATATTAAAACTTGTCAGAAACGCTTGCTTTGTTATATTTCAATGGAATATAAATTAAATAAGTATTTATTTACCAAGGTTTTTTAGTAATAATTCTACAGTTATCTAGGTTTTTTAAGCTAGATTATAGTAACAGTTGAATAGTATCTGCTCTTATGCATGCCGCTCTGCACGGTAGAGAGAATAGGAGGCACAACTTAGACAAGAAGAGCTAACATTAGAAAATAATGGAAGCAGCTGGAAGAGGCATATATGTAGGCCACGCTGATCAACAATAATATCAGCAATAAAGGCTTAATAATAATACTCAGTTACTGTCTGACTTAAAATAGTGTAAATATTGTCGTTTTAATTTTTTAGCAAATTTCGATGAGATAACTCTACTTTGAAGGGTTCGTATAAACAATTTAGTTCTCTATTTTTAAATTTAGAATATAATTCTAAAAAGTTACAGCGCATTATTAAAATAAAGTGTTTAAGCATAATGATTTAATAATTACTAGCTGACCCGGCGAACTTACCGTCAAACAGTAAATGTAACATATTACAGATTAACTGAACTTAATAAACGATTTTATGAAAGAAATGAATATAAAACAAATATTAAGCTCACTACTCTATTAAGAAATTAACACCAAAGAAAATAAGCGTCTGTCAAGCAATTACTATATTGACAACCAACATGTGAGTTTAGTTTTTAGTTTTTTTTATATTTTTTTGTATTAATTTAGACGAAATTAATACTTCCATATTTTTTTCAGTGTGACTTGTAATTATAATATTTTTGTTGATTGATGTTATGCACTTCTTGCACTTTACACTTAATATTTCTTTTCTTAGTTTTTTCCTAACTTGTGTTCGCTAGCGTTAAGGCCGCCCTTTGCATCCCTTATAACTTTTGTGTTATTCGTTTTTTTATAGTAACATAGTGGAAATAAAAAAACAAAATATAAGTTAATCCAAAAGGGATTCAATTACTGGCATTTTTAAAATACGCCATTATACGAATATTGATATATCTCGTCGAATCGAAACCTTTATTTAAATACGTTATTTAACTTGCCAGTGTGTTTAAAATTAACATATAGCATAGAGGTACGGAAAAAGGACGTCTTAAAATTAAAGGAACGATATATCAGTGTCAGTCGATTCCCACTGGTAATGCTACTACGTTATACAATTGATAACTTATCCTCCGACAGTTTACACATTAGCTTAACCTAGTTCTTAAAACTGTTTAAAGTTCAGTTTTATTCATTCTTATTTTTCGTTAATGAGCTATTTCTTTCTGGCAACCATTATTGGGAGAGACTCAGAAAGTGTTAATTTATCTACAAACTACATATGTTTATATACTATATACTTTTACACACAACTCTTCCTAAACTTCTTTACTTACACTGTTGATTTTTACACAGCAAAATGCTGAGAGCAGGGCCAGTTACAACCACAACACACACACATTACACACTTAAAATGTACGTTATTCCTTTAAAAAAATGTTATTTTTCAGTCTTTATTATTATTCTTAGTTTTTGTGTGTTTCTGTGTGTGTGATTTGTTAGTAATAAATCTTATGTATGCTATTTATTTCGTGATTCAGCTAACAATTTATATACAACAAAAAACAATACTTAAGATATAACCAAAGATGGATTGTATAATATATACAAAAATCAATAAACATTATTCAATACATTTCACTGTGTAGTACCAAATTCCGCTGTATTGTGTAAAATCGAGGGTATGTACGTTAGGGTGAGTTTGTGGGGTGTGCTCATGATGCAGGTGATTTAGCGCTATGGATATTCTTAATACGCCTCGAGTGTAAATTCCGCAAAAGCTTGAAAGTTAAAAGTGATTTGAAGGAGATTTTTAAAGATTATTATAGAGCTCGCGTTTTACAAAATAAATCAAAAGAGGGTTCTCAAACTGTCACTCGAAAGGTGGATTGTAAAGTTTACGAGTTTTTATTTACCTATCAGCCATATTACTTCGCTAGGAATCGAACAAACCCGGTATATGCAAAGTGTTTTAAACTATTAAGTTAAAGCGATTATAACACAATCCCAGTAATTAGTTTTATTTAAATTAAATAGAAAGCTGTACATTTAAAGTGTCGTCTGTATTTCATTTTTGGAGGAATTGTCTACGACCGACCCGCGCGTTAAATATGCATAAAAGCCTGAAAGTTTGGCTTAGGCACATTTGTAGGCATTTTCTTGAATTGAAATGATATACGGATAGTATAGTATATGAAATAGAGGTCAAAGGAGATATTATTGACTTAAAAGTTAGCGAATTATATCAATAAATCAATGCAATTATTATTTAACTTTGATATTGTAGTTGAACATGTGACGGCAAATGCATAAATATAATCTTAATTCAGAAATAGAAATATATGTATGCCTATAAAGTCTAGTAATATATGTAAATTATTAAAGTATTTGATATTTTTAAACATCAAATGTTTGATTTTTTCAAGTCATACTAAAATATAAGATTGTCAGGTAAAATTCATCTTTTTTCTACTATAAACTCTATGTAGTGTATACAAGCATAAAAAATAATAATAAAAATGTAGGCTCGCCGAACCAAAATATTTTTAGCGGACTTTGTAATAAAAGTAATATTTTATAATTAAATTTATGTATAATCTGTTCTTGTGTTCTGAAACCCCCTGTGAGCAAAAGGAGGCTGAAATGTTTGTTAATACTATTTCTTTATTCATATAAATGTTGGTACACAACTGAGAACTTGTATCTTATTTTCATAGTATGGAGACAATTTTTGCCGCCTCCATTATTAGTTTAAAAAAATTAATTATAATAATAATTCATTAATCCTAACACCGGTCTGTTTTTTTTTGTAGTTTTTTTCATTCATTTAAAAAAAATTCAAGAAAACCGCAAATTTATCCGTATCCATAAAATGAAACAGGTAGTGAAATAAATTGTAATAAAACCCTTTTCACGGTCTCCGAGACCTCTGGGACTAGTGTTATCACCGAAATAGAAATGTAACTGCCTGAAAATTCATTTTCTCGCTGTACGGTGATTTTTATCCCAACTTAAATTACCCATTTATGAAGGTCTCAACGATTTTACAGAGAAATATATTGTAGTGTTGGAACTTTTGATGCCTACCGTAGCTGTATATTGTTTTTGTTTTGAACGAAATCATTATCCATAGTACTAAGCTCATACCAAAATAAAAAAGATATAATATTATATACATTCACATTATTACTACTGTGAACTGACTCTGCTTACATATTATGAAGATGTTGGTAGTGTCGGAGACAGCATTCAGTAGGCGCAACGTCTTCTTTAGCGGGGATCTGTGCAACAGACTGGTTATGGCCAAGCAAACAACCTTGGTCTGCGCCGTCGCACATATAAGTACAATGTACAGTTCTTGAAGAACACTTGGACTGGTCAATAATTAAGATAAAGAAGTAAGATGAGAGAGTTAAGTAAATGATAACATAAAGTGTTTGGAATGGCATAACATAAAGCAAATACATATTTATGCCTTCCCAAAAACAATTAAAGATTCGCTGGAATCAATTCCGCGTTTAAGGCTTTGTTTGGTGTTACTTGTTTTAATGCATGAAATGACGATGAGCCAATTGGGGTAACGGGGTAACAGTACATTACTAACTAAAAACGAATTCCGAATAAAGAATACTGAAATAAAGTTATTCGACAAAAAGTATTTTCGTAATTTATATTTACAAGACAAACGGAAAATATGAAACAAACACGTTTGGCTGTGGCAAAACTTTTCCATACAGAAATTGTAACGTCGCGTTGTCAATAGTTGGCAACTTTTCGTCACCTTTATGATACCTGCCGAAAGGAAATGTTTCTTTGAAGAAAAGGCTCGCTCACAATAAAAACCTCAAAGGAAACCTTAGAAATACGACAAACGATGTTGAAATTAATATCACTATAAGATTTTCGTAAATACTTTCTATCTCTCTAATTCATCCTTATGCGATATTGTTAATCTACTGGTTGAGTGTGCATTTTACAACCTCGTGCATTTTTCGAATTTCCCTTTCTATGGGACAAAACAATGTTAGGTTGAGTTACAACATTAGGTTCGGTTTTATTATTTTACTTCATTAAACATATAAGATATAATAAAATACAATTTCAGAGTGTTTCATGTTGGATGGCCTGGAATTTAGCAAGTTGTCGCTGTCCTAATAATAGCCAATTGTTATTGAGACTTACAATTAAAAGAAGCCACTAATAGACATCAGGTGCATGATTGTACGACACTGTAAGAATACAAACCATTAGGCACATACGGCTTCCTTCTTGCTAATGAAATGGCAAGAAACCGTTGCAGAGACTCAAATGATTGTTGAGTCACTATTGTTTTTAAATTGTGTTAATAATAAGAATCAGTGGCGCTACAACCTTTTGAGTCTGGGCCTCAGATTTCTGTATCTGTTTCCTGATCATTCGTAAATCTAATAGCCAAGTCTGATCAGTCTCCTGTGACACACGCCATCGACTTTTAGTGTCTAAGGCAAGCCGGTTTACTCACGATGTTTTCCTTCATCGTTCGAAGCAAACATAGACAGAAAGTACATTGTTGCACAGCCGGAGATCGAAACTACGACCTCAGGTATGATAACCGCACGGTTTATCCACTATGCCAAAACTGCTCACTTAAAAATAATTAGTTAAATAAAAATCTTCTTGTTATTTCCAAAATTGCAATATTTCTAAAAAATAATTATTTCGATGTATTTCAGTGTGAACAAAGCTCAATAGATGTTATAAAAGTTGTGAAAAGTTCACCTTACATGGAACCAGTGGGGTGTAAATGTAATCCGTTGGGGAAACGCCAGCCGATCGGGGTATATGTTATCTATTTCTTATATAATAGCCTCAGAAACCGAACTGAGGCAATATTTTGCAGGTTAACGTTTATATTAAATTACCTAAAGAAACCTTACACTTAAGGCTCTACTGCCTTTAACATTATCACTATTAATTACTTGATCACTTAATAAAGTGGTGGTATTTCTTGTGCCATAAAATACCGGCTTTCGACTGGTTGTTATGATTAGTAATCTAATGAATTGTCTCTGCACAAAGATATCTTTTAACATTATGATCTAGCCTAACTTAAGAAAAATAAGTAATTAATAACTAACCTAATTTACTAAAAAAGATATTTAACATAAGAATGTGCCCTATAACTTACAGTCTCTTAAGGGGAATACTCTGTTCTTGTGTGCTATTTTTTCCACTTACCACTGTTTAGCACTAATTGACTAATTCAAATGGATTTATTCTTTTCAATATTCTCACAAGGCCCATGGTTTCAAGAAGTTGAATAGCCTCGACACTCACGTGTTGGTGGAGCGTTTGTTCGTGGGCTCCAACGATCGTTTTGGTTATTCGTGTCGATTCTGGAGAAGGTTTCTGTGTGGGGTAGTAACAACCTTGTTAGGTTTAATCCTACAAAGACTCAGGTTTGTTCGTTTTCTGCCAAGAAAGATCCTTTTGTCGTGTCTCCTCAATTTGAAGGCGCTCTCCTTAGTTCGTCACACAGCCTCAGTATCCTTGGGGTTGGCATTTCGAAACATTGTAAGAGAGACTTCCAGTAAAGCGGATAATCTCATTATATTTATAGGCAATAGAGGGAATCTAAACAAAAAGGAGCTTATTAGCTGCTATGAAAAATTGTGCCTACTTAATACTAAAAATCTAATTATGTTTACATTCCCTTATAGTAAACACTTTAGTCAGCATGAAAATAATGCGAGACATATTTTAAATCAGACAATGCACACATTAACATTGTACAATAAAAACTTTACACTAATTGATACCAATAGGTACATTAGTTGTAATAATTATTTTTTGACAAAGGATAGATATAATCTACCTACATATTTTAAAAGACAGATAGCTGATTCGCTATCATATTTATTGTATATAACAGCCAAGAATTTGGCTAGACAACCTGCTTCTATTGAGCAGGTTTTAGTTAGTAAGACCTTGGAAGATATTCCAAGAAATAGTATATCTAATTTAAATTAGACACTAAGACAACAGAGAGTCTCTCTGGCCTAGAATTAAAAAGTAAGCTAAGTAGATTTAAGAACAATACTATCAGTCTGGTTCACCAAAATATACAAGGCATGAAAAGTAAATTACTAGAAATTGAGTTGTTTTTGAGCAGTGAAAATGTTGACATACTGTGTATTACAGAACACTGGTTAAAGACATGTGAACTTATGTTCAATTTTTGTAATCATCAGATTGGTAGTTCGTTCTGCAGAGGAAATGCAATACACGGTGGCTCATTAATATTGCTTAGTAAAAAAATAAAATTTAAAGAAAGGAAGGACATAGTGAGCCTCTCTGTGGAACGCCTTATAGAAGTATCTTGTGTGGAGCTGGAGCAATTTATCATTGTTAGTTTGTATAGCCCTCCTTCAGCTCAATATGATAGTTTAGAAAAAATATTGGAGCAGGTTCTGTACAAATTGCAAAAATCCAAGAAAAAATTGATCGTTAGTGGAGACTTTAATGTAAATTTGCTTGACAACTGTAGTTCAAGTAAACGTTTGCTAAATCTGTTTAAATCATATAATTTAATTAATACTTTTATTGTACCAACTAGGGTAACAGCCACCACGGCAACATGTATTGACAATATCTATAGTAATATAGTTCCTCTCAACGCCTGTATTATCAACAAACTTACATCTGACCACTCTGGTCAATTGTTTGAATTTGAAATACTAAAATGTAAAGATCAAAAAAAGAAAATATGCACAATTCCTATAACAGAGGATCGGTTAGATAGATTTAGGAAAAATTTGATATTTAAAATGCCATTTTTGCGTAGTAACCAATGCCCTAATAATTTATATAGCACATTCTTTGATTCATTTATTGGTGAATTCAAAAATGTGTTCACTCCAAAGACTTTTTTGGTCTCGGAGAAACCTACCTTTTGTGACTGGGCAACTCCGGAGCTACACAAAAAAAGGCTAAAATTGTATGAGTTGTATGATGAAAAACAGTATAATGACAGTGAAGAATTTAAAACGTATGTTAGGATATTCTCAAAAAGTTTTAGGCAAGAGTGTAGAATCGCTAAGGCGAAACACTTAAGTCTTAGAATAAACAACAGCTCTGATAAGATAAAGGCTACTTGGAAAATTATAAACGAGGAGACTGGAAGAACCTCCAGAAAGGATACTGAATTCAAAGTGAACATAAACGGCAAAGTAATTAGTTCCGACCTCGAAGTAGCCTCTGCATTTGAAGAGTTTTTTACTAACATTCCTTTAAATACAACCAGCATTTTGAATTCTTCACCATCAGCCGCCCTTTTATTATTGAAAAAGAATGTTCCTGTATGCAATCATAAGTTTGTATTTAGCCGCATTAGCTGCAATGACATTATAAAAACATTTAAACAGCTAAAAATAAAAAAAAAATAAAGATCTTTGGGGTGTATCTGTTTTCATTTTACAATCAGTAATCAATACTATCAGTTCAGAGTTGGCTATAATATTTAATGAATGTATAGATTGTGGAGTCTTTCCAGACCAGATGAAGATAAGTAAAATCACACCGTTATTCAAAACGGGCAGCACTTCGGACCCCACAAATTTTAGACCCATATCTGTGCTGCCGGCTTTGAGTAAAATCTTTGAAAAAATCATTCTTGAACAATTATTGACACATTTTAATAATAATAAAATTATGCATAGCCAGCAGTATGGTTTTACAAGAGGTCGCTCCACAGCAGATGCTGGCATTCAATTAATTTCCGAGATTTTAAATGCTTGGGAAAGTTCTCATGATGCCATTGGAGTTTTTTGCGACTTATCAAAGGCTTTTGACTGTGTCCATCACGAAATCCTAATCAAGAAACTTCAACACTATGGCATTGGCGAAAGGGCGCTAAATCTTGTGGAATCATACCTGAGCGATAGAATTCAAAAGGTAAATGTAAATGGAGCTATATCACAGGGATCCTCTGTTACTATGGGAGTACCGCAGGGCTCCATACTTGGTCCCTTCTTATTCCTTGTCTATATAAATGACCTGCCATTTCTTGTAAAGGAGCTTCACGAGATAGTACTGTTTGCTGATGACACTTCGCTTTTATTTAAAGTGAAACGACAAAATCCATCACTTGATAACGTAAACAGTGCCATCTCCAGTGTAGTTCACTGGTTTAATACAAATAATCTTAAGTTAAACGAAAAGAAGACAAAATGTGTTAAATTTGTAACTACAAATGTAAAAAGTAGTCATTCTCAAATAATAATTAAAGACGAGGAAATAGACTTTGTTGATAATGCGGTGTTCTTGGGAATTACTTTAGATAGTAAACTCCAGTGGGGCCGACACATAGAAGGTCTTTCGAATAGGCTAAGTTCCGCAGCGTTCGCAGTTAAAAAGATACGCGATCTTACGGATGAGAACACAGCAAAGCTTGTTTATTTCAGCTATTTTCATAGTATAATGTCATATGGTGTTATTTTGTGGGGTAATGCAGCTGACATTAAATCGATATTTGTAGTGCAAAAGCGGGCTATAAGAGCGATCTGTGGGTTGTCCCCACGGGAGTCGGTCCGAAGCAAATTTAAGGAATTACATATTTTGACTCTGGCAAGTCAATACATTTATGAGAATATTTTATATGTGCGGAAAAATATAGATATCTTTAAAAAGAATAGTAGCTTCCATAATTATAGTACTCGTAATAAAGACAAAATTAGCGCACCAACCAGAAGGCTGCATAAAACGAGTAATTCTTTCCAAGGCAATTGTATACGTTTTTTCAACAAAATCCCTAGTGAGATACAAGCGTTGTCAATAAATAAATTTAAATCGTACATTAAAGTAAAACTGCTTGCTAAGGCTTATTATAATATAAATGAATATTTAAACGATCCTAGTGCTTGGATATGAGTTGCTCCAGTATATATTATAGGTAACACGACTGAATCTCTCGGCTGCATTTCCAGACTCTGGGCGATCGTCAACATCCACGACTGTTTTAATGTAAAGTGGGAACAAACCGTGATCCATGTGGTATCCAATTATTTCAGTATTATTATTATTTTCTTATGTAGCCAAGTCCACATTTCAAGGATCGTCATGCTCGCTTAAATGTCATTGCTTGTGGCGGCGTCCATGCGTCGGGTTGTCTCTCTCCCTAAAATATGGCGAGGGGGCCGATGGCTGGCCATGCGTCATACTCGTGAACGGGTGCTGCTTGTGGTGACTGGTCGTACTTGAATTCGTGTATGCGGTGATGTTAATTATTTCGACTATGTGTTTGCGTGTTGTTCCCACGAGAATGTAAGTGCGTGCTCCTATTTCACCATGCCTCCTGCTGATAGGGGACAAGTCTTTGTTTTTATTTATGTTCTTATTATTAATTACTTAAAATGTCATGTGGAACATGGTGTAATGGTTGCAGCTCCTTACAAACGTTGTGTAAAAAAAAAAAAAAAACATGGCGATTAAAAAGAGTGGCGGAGAGTTTATTGCCAGTTCTTCTCTTCCGTTCTACGCCCTTGATTTGAGAACTGGCAGTAAATGTAAAATTAGAAGCATTAATATTTATTTCTTTAATGACGAATCACAAGTGTACATTGTGTTACCTACGTGAATAAATGATTTTTGAATTTGAATTTGAAAGAAGTCCAATTTCGCAGTCATCTGGAAGAAAAAGCCAAACTGGCTTCCAAAAAGCTGGGTGTTTTGGGTAGGGCTAAGCAGTATTTCACTGAGGTGCAACGTATGCAGCTCTACAAAGCTCAAGTACGACCTCATATGGAATACTGCTCGCATCTCTGGGCCGGTGCTCCCAAATACCAGCTTCTTCCTTTTGACCAAATTCAGCGAAGGGCTTGTCGAATTGTCAATCTCCAATGTCTTACTGATCGGCTTGATTCTCTATCGCTACGCAGAGACATTGCGTCTCTTTGCGTTTTTTACAAAATTTATTACGGAGAGTGTTCGGAAGAATTGTTTGGGTTGATCCCTCCTGCCTCTTTTCAACACCGTACGAGCCGAACGACCTCTAAATTTCACCAGCATCATCTTGATGGTTGGAGGTCTTCCACGGTCCGCTTCACAAGGCATTTTCTTTTGCGAACTAGCGAACTGTGGAATCGGCTCCCGGGGGGGGTCTTCCCTCAGAGATACGACCTCCAAATGTTTAAAAAGAGAGCCTACTCCTCCCTCAAAGGCCGGCAACGCACCCACTAAAAATGGATGTCTATGGGCTGCGTAGACTGCCCTTTTTGGTCGTCCCGCAGCTCGTTTGCCCCCCTATTTTTATAAATATTATTATGACATGAACTTTACTCAAATTCAAAATAGGTTTATTCATATATGTAACCTAGTACACTTATGAAAGTCAACAGAAATTGATTCTAAATTTACATTTACTACTAGTTCGCAAGGGCGTAGTGTAAGCAAATAACTCTCCGAAACTCTTTGTTTTGGCTATTAGGTTAAGTTTCATACTAAAAGTTAACGTTAGAAACCCCAAGTCCGATTACCTCACGGGGCATTACTGCCAATGCCAGTAAATGAAAAATTAAAAGCATATTTTTTGACGTTCATAAGTGTACATTGTGTACCTATAAATGAATTAATTGATTTTTTATTTGATTTGATTTTTTATAGAACAGGTGGGATATGGGAAGGAGGCTCATCTGATGTTAAGTAATACCGCCCATTGACATGCGTTGCTGGCCTTTTAAGAATTGGTACGCTCTTTTCTTGAAGGACCCTAGGTCGAATTAGTTCGGAAATACCTCACAGGGCAGCTGGTTCCACATGTGCGGCAAAAACTGCCTTAAAAACACTCAGTTGTGGAACGACGGACGCCGATGTACGGATGGTATTTTGTATTCCGCCTTCACATCCGATAATGAAACTCAGATGCAGGTACAGTCGACTCTCGATAATTTGACGCTCGTTAATTTGAATCTCTCGATAATTTGAAAAAAAATCCGGTCCCTTGAAAAATACTCTATAATTTGAATAAAATCAATGAAAATTGGTCCCTTCGGTAATTTGAAGTTGAAAAAGTATTATCTTGCTTGCCAATATGCGATAATTTGAAATCCAGTCTTCCCTACTCTCTATAATTTGAAGCGTTTATCATGTACATACCTGTCGTTTGTTTACATACATGCACAGACTTGTCAATTGTTTATATAAATGAGACACTCACTCAAAAAAAGATTACAGACTTCTTTTAGAAATAAAAATTTGTGAATAATTATTAATACATAATAAGAATATAGAAATAATAAGTAACAAATTTTGATCAAATTCTTATTTCCTTCAGTCGCCCCTCCCCCTCGTGGTTATTCAAAAACTTGTTATTTTGAACTCTTGATAATTTGAAATTTATCTCTGGTCCCTTGAGTTTCAAATTATCGAGAGTCAACTGTATTAGTCCGAACAACTCCTCTGAACACTCTCAATAGCAAATGCGGTAGAAGATGAAGAAAATGTGTAAGTATTGTTTTGTATGTGGCGTAAATGTAAATAGCTACCCCATTGGAGTAATCTGTAATCGTAGCTTATAGTATACTGTACAGCCTATAGCGGATTACGTCCTTGTAATAATAACATCGTATCAAAGTAGTTAAGAGGCAAAGAGTAGGCGACGTAAGCGACTAAAATAAATAGATAAACATTACTTAACGCGCTACTTGATTACCACTAAGCCTTTATTTTTTAATTTAAATAATAATTAATAAAAAAACAATAAATCGCTTTTCGGCTTCGGCTGAAGAGTTTTTTATTATTTATCTTTCCGCTTGTTTTCAATTGCAACGCAATCATAGGCAATTGACATTCGATTGACATTGATTGATTCGTTCATTGCGATCGGAATATGAATTTTCGTATGCAACTGACGTCAATGAAAACTAAATGCAGAATTTAATAAATCGGTACATTTTCATCTTCTATGTTGAAAATAAAGATAAATAAAAAATAAATTAGTGGCGCTACAACCTTCTTTAGGTCTAGGCCTCAGATTTATGTATCTGTTTTATGATCATTTATCAATCTAATAGGCAATTAGGTAATCCGTCACGCCGTCGACTTTTTGGGTCTAAGGCAAGCCGGTTTCCTTCACCGATCCAGAAAATGTTAAATGCGCACATATATGGAAAATCCATTGGTGCACAGCCAGGAATCGAACCTACGACCTCAGTCAGGGATGAGAGTCACACTCTGAAGCCACTAGGCCAACACTGAACTGCTGCAGAAAGAACTGAGAAACTAATTTAAATTATTCCAATCACGCTGTCTCTGATAGAGTACACTACTTGAGAGAATGGAAAGAACATTTTAATTAATCTGTTACTTAGTTATAAGATGAGTCGAAGGTTGTTATATATTTAATTTATACACAATGTTCTGGCTACAATCGTATCCATAGACGAAAGCCAATCTTTTTTCGAGTTATTTTATTTCCAAAATAATACCAGAGAGACAAGGACATATAACAGTTATTTAATAAACAATAAAACTTCTTTTTTTTTATGGCTCTGGCACGGTTTATGCATTAGCCAGCGTCAAGTATAAGATTTTTTATAATTCGTGCTTTGCCTTAGAACTTCGACCGTGTCCTCCATGTACGGTTTAGGCACTCGCCCGGTACCGCACAACCCTCCCGTAGGCCGAGAACAAATTTATATTAAATTAAAACTTGCCCTCGAACCGGGAATCGAACCCGGTACCCCTCACCTAGCTGCCACTTAATAAGACCGCTAGGCTATGAGGCCCCCCCATAAAACAGTTATTTAATAAACAATAAAACTTCTTGTAAACTCCATTTTGATAAGCGCAGACTTCTATAAATTTTGTTAATAAAAGATTTTTCTAAATGATTAGGTTATCTGTGCTGAGAACTTGTTCTTTAGAAAAAACCTCTGCTCTTTATTGGCATGGAAAAGCGTGGGAAATTAATTGATTAAAAGCATCAGTATATTCTTAGTTTCTGTTATCGTTTTCTTAAACATTTGCCTTCTATTAAGAAGAAAAGATAAAACTCGTATGCCCTACAAAATACTAATGAAGAAAACTACGACGCTTAAATATTGGTATACATTAATTTAATTCTAAATAACAATATTGTGCGACATTAACAAAGATTACTGGGGCGTAACATTGCTTGTCAATTGTCAAACCATTAGCTCGCTGTCAAAGATGTTGGTATTAAGTTGGTATTAACAAAATCTTGTGCAACTGACAAGTCACATTAAGCCTGTATAAGACGGGAGGCTGTAGGGATATTGTCTCATATATTGTAATTAACTTTAAGATCGTCTTACGTACGGTTCGTATATTGTAATTAATACGCCTAGTTGTTTGTAATTAATGCGCAAATATCGTAATTTTTAAACAGTAATACTATTATTTTTAAACTAAGTTTAGTAAGGCTTTTGCAAATGCTACAATTACATTTTCTGAATTCAACTTAATTTGTGAACTTTCTAACTGAACACAAAACAAAAAACGGTGCATCTAAATTAATTTAGATACCATTTTCAGAATTAGTTTGTATTATACAATGAGCGTATGTTTAGTACGAGCTTTTCAATGTAAACATTTCATGTTATAAAGAATATTGGAAATGCTTTTCTTACACGTGTATTAGAAGTAAGAAATACAAAAGAACCAAAAAAACAAATAGATAAATAGAAAATTCAAACAAATTTTAAAAGATTTGTAGAGAATTTTAATTATTATACGTTCAGAGAATTAAGAGCTGTGTTGGCCTAGTGACTTCAGCTTGTGACTCTTATCTCTTAGGTCGTAGGTTCGATTCCCTGGCTGTGCACCAATGGACTATCTTTGTATTTACGCATTGAACAGTGGAATGGTAAAGGAAAACATTGTGAGAAAACCAGCCCATACAGTCAGTGGTGTCAGGCACAGGACGCTGATCACCTACTTACCTTTTAGATTGATAAATCATGAAACAGATACAGAAATCAAAGGCCTAGACCTAAAAAGGCTGTAACGCAACTGATTTATTTTATTTTTATGTAGGTTAAGACTATCAATTATTAATTTCACATATTCAAAAGTTAAAGCATCTACTGAAAAACTATCAGAAGATAACGTGATATAAACATTTTGAAGTTTAAAATTAAATTAAATTTCGTGTAAGTCTCGATTTAACTTGACCTAGATGTTGAGTGACACGATAACAAATACAGAATATAGTTATGTGAATACTTACAAATTATTTCTGTTAATATAATATTACGGCGTCTGTGGCTATGTGTGTACGTTACCATGGTTACGATATTATATAATATAAGAAACTTAGGTCAACAGTTTATAAAATGTATAAGTTAATAATATGAACGTTTAGAAAAGTGTTATTAGCTTAAGCATATCTGCTGTAGTTTGAATATGTAAATAATACCAGGCAACACTCGCAAATTTTATTTTTAAAAATAAAATTTCGTAAATAGAATTTATGAAATATTAGTATTATTTATTGAAATTTCAAATGAGTAATTGTAAATTGTAATTGGAGGAAATAAATTTATATATACACTTAATATTTTCATGACAATTAAATTTTTATAATCATTAGCACATATACAGTGTGTAAACATACATACATGATATAAAAATACATGGGGTGATCATATACTAGTAAATGATCATCTATCGGGGCTTTTACCTTAGTAACAATTAATTTACAAAGAAGTTTCACTTCTGACGTGTACTTTGTACGCACGTACTTTTTTTTATTACTTGTCAATACTCAATCCCATTGATTTATAACCACTCCAAACTCAATATCCCTTACATTATGATTGTATAAAAATCAGACCCTTTTCAATTCAGAATAAATGTAGCTGAGGTGAGGTTAAAACATTCAAGTGCTGTCAAAGGTTATATAAAGGCACTTTTATAAAGGTAGAATCACAAACACTTATTTCATCCCTTTTGTAAAGCGATGAGCTTTGTTTTAAGAGGCTGTGACGGATAGGGTAGGTTTGATTGTCATTTTTGATATATATAATTCTTATTAGTGGGCTTATGTCAAGGGTGGGTAAGGTTATTTCTGTGTGGCAATATAATTGTTTATTATATAAATATATTCCAACGAATTAAAAGTGTCCAAGTATTACTTAACATCAGGTGGGCCTCCAGTCAGCCTGTTCTTTAAAAAAGAATAATACTGGTATGTTTTGTGGTGGGCAGCTGTCGAGCAGTGTTCGGGGCCGGGTCGTAGGTTCGTTTTCCGGTTATGCACTAATTGATTATGTCTAGGCATTTAACACTTGCTTGTTCGGAAAACATCATGGATTGGAGGCTCAAACAGTTAAAAGGTTGATCACCTACTTGCCTATTATAAATGATCACGGTTAACAGAAATCTGAGATGCAGACCGAAATGACTGTAGCTAAAAAATGCCAAGAAGTAGGAGGAAGACCATATTAAACGAAAATATCTTATAAAACTGATAAACTACCTACCTAGATCTAGTATCAGAGAAAAATTACCTAGATACAGTTCATAACACTCATTTACAAAGCATTCTAATTAGACAATGATCACAATCCAGCCCACATATATCCACAATCCAATCTATTCTGTCACGCATACATCGCTTGATATATTACACCTTCAAAGCTAAAGGCTAAGACGAAGAGCAATGAAGTACGTAGCTAATTGATATACCCATTTTACCCCTACGTGTGAGCAGACTTAATCCGTACAAGAGAATTCAATTTAGTATATAAAAGATTCTTTATTACGTCATTTTGAATGCTATTGCTAAAAATCTCGGAGAGTTTCGGTCCCGTGTGTGTTATATGCTTCATAATCTATTTATTGAGCTTTTATGCAGCTTTTAAGCTCAGCTTAAAATGTATAAAGTTTAATAGGCAAGAAAATTTGTTTATAAAAGCGACAGTATACTTTAAAAATACAGTACGAAAGTTTTGAAAAGGTATTATAAAAATAATGACAAGGTTTTGGTTTCTTTAGGTTTTGTTATATTTACGTCACACACATCAAAAATACTTACTTTATTTCAATAAATCTAAGTATTTATTACTTTTTTTCTGTCGTTGTGTGCTATTTGTGTAGACACGGTAGCCCCGTCTCACCTCCCTCGGACAAGCACGCGGAAAATAACAAATGGCTCTAATGTCTTTTCTCTAGCTTCGATTTTGTTCCCTTTGAAGTAGACTCTTGAGCCGTGAGGCTCAAGTGCACAGGCGCGCTAATTAAAGATTTAAGTTGGGGCCTGGTAGATAGTACCGATGACCCTAGCTGCTGGTGCTTTCCTCGCTCAATGAATAAGTATCGCAATACAACGAGGAAATACCAGCGTTAAACGTACACAGCCTGATAGATATAATAGTGACCAAACCTTTTAAATTTGTTTTAATTTTATATTTATTATTTTTAATTATTATTACTATGTAAGTTAAAAATATTGTAAATACTGTTTATTAGTGTGTTGGAAATAAAAAAACTATTTTTACCAAAGGGTAAATAAAGTAAGATATATTACGTGAAAAACAATATTACTTATCCTACAATCATAGTACTTAGGTATAAAAAGTAAAGTGGTTTACATGGTGTACTTTTCGTATAATAGTTTTTATGAGAGGAAGCGGACGGAATTTCTTTGTCCCGCGTTTTATACCTACGCTTACGAATATCAGTCTACGTTTTATCGTAGGCCGTAGCAAATTTCCGTAGACATTTTATTTTTAAAATTCACTTAGAAATGTACGAATTTTCAAATATTAAAGGAAATCCTTTTTACGATGACTTAATCTTAATTAAGGCTTTTCATGAAGTTATGAATGTTATGTTCGTTAGTTGCAAAAGGCCTTTGCAACTAACGAACGGGAATATTACTTTAATGGTGTGTATGTATTTAAAAAAATATAGGCTTATAAAACTAATAAGGGATGAAAAGATATCAGCTAAATACCAGGTCATACTTCGGTGAAGATACAGGTCTAAATCATGTACTCAAGCATCCGTCAACTCTTTGTAAACCATAATGGACAAATACAGAATAGTAACGTCTTATAGAACATAGATTGTCTGCCTTTAAGTCGGGAAGGAATCCTAAGATTCAAAATCAGCAGAATTTTCTAAATTCTGTCTGCAAAAACCAACCTATGAATTCAGGAACCTCTCATTCGAATTTAAATAACAGTTATCCAGAGCTTGATATATTCCGTAGTAGGCTGATCAATTTAATGAAAAACATTGTTAAGTGCCTATCTAATACCGTATTTAACAAAATTGTCATGTATTTTTTGAATAATAGCTTGTAACATATACTGTAGACAAAGCATTATATATGATGGAGTAAACTTAAATAAATAAACAATCTGATAAGTCGCACAGTTAGACACACGCGTACGTTTTTAACTTGACCGACACAGGTTATATGTTTAAATATATATAACCCCTGTAGCCTGTATAAATTAAGTGGAGGTAAATAGGCGATACGTTTGCAAGACGTAAGAGTGAAGAGGGTTCACATTTGGCAGTGACACGGTTCACCGTCCGTAATGAGATGCTTAATTGCTTATAAATTAAAATACTAAGTTAACCAAAAGCTGAAATGATATTATTTAGAATAATTATATAGCAGTGTTGGCCTAATGGCTTCAGAGTGCGACTCTCATCCCTGTGATCGTATCGGTCCCCGGCTGTGGACCAATGGACATTCGTTCGAACGGTGAAGGAAAACATTGTGAGGAAACCGGCTTGCCGTAGACAGAAAAAGTCAACGGCGTGCGTCAGACACAGGAGGCTAATCACCTACTTGCCTATTAGATTGACAAACGATCATGAAACAGACACAGAAATCTGAGGCCCAGGTGAAAAAATATTACTTGTTATAGAAATAAAGTCCATTGATGCATAGACGTGGATCAAACCTACGATCTCAGGGATGAAAGTCGCACGCTGAATCCAATAGACCAACACTAGCAATATATAATAATACTTATTACATTAATAAGCCCCTAAGTACGACTATATGACTTATTAAACAATTGTTTTAATTAATTATTTTGCAGAAAGCTTCTTTTGTGTTGAAAAATCATATAATATCCGCACTAAAACTAGCGAGTAATAAATGTGAAGAACGGGAACAATGAAATGCAATTTTGAACAGTTTTTCGCCTAAAGTGAGTTCTGATGAGATTTTATGATGAAATTTAAGCGTACATATACGAAGTTGTGATTTTCTTTTGATAATTTTAATAACATTTTATAAACTAAAGTGGAAACTTTATCATTTTTGACTTCAACATTTATTTATATATTTCTCAACATGGAGCTGTTGTCTTACTTACTTTGGTGACTTTTGTCAAATTACGACAAAAGGCGATTAAAAAGAATAGCGGAGAGTTTATTGCCAGTTCTTCTCGGTCGAACTGGCAGTAAATCTAAAATTAGAAGTATTTAGTGAATACCTAGAAAAATATATACATTTATACATCTTCTTGGAACCAAGTATCGCTCCCTATACGATTTGGCGGCTTAGTAATACCCCAGATAACAAGTGTAGCTCTTCCAGCGTATCTCTCATCTGCTCACAAATCTAGCAGTCTGGTAGGTAAAATCCTTAGATCTTATTCTACAAACTACGAGATTGTGGATTTAACAGATGCGATAAATACGTGGTTAGCATCCAACCCAGGCTTGAGTTTGCCTTCGTCTACTTTCAAAGGAACTGGTATGATCCTTTTTGCAAATCTGAATTCCGAAACTTATAAGGTCACACTTCAATTACCGCGCAATGTTGGTGGCAGCGGGATCGAAGGCAGCCGGTCACTGGCTTAATGGTTATCCTTCACCAAATACTGGCACCCTTTTGGACCTTGAATCACATTGCATTGCCGTCAGCCTCAGTAGCCTTGGACACCATGGCCTCCATTGCCAAAAGAGTGCAGGTTATTCTTCTCGCCACGCCGCTCTCTTGCCTCCGCCAATGTTCCAAACATTTCGGAGCCAACAGGCATCTCTAGAGACGATGGCAAGTCTTTGCCGATTTTGATGGCCTCCAACTTTGATTTGGTTCCCTTTGGAATAGAGACTCTTGGACCGTGAGTTTCAAATGCACAGGCGCTAATTAAAGATTTAAGTTGGCGCCTGGTAGATAGTATAAGTAGCGGCACGAAACTCTAGCGCTGACCGTTATTGCGCAGAAGTAAAAAATAAGGTACCTGAGGGGGGCTAGCGGAATGAAGAGCGTCGATTGGCTCTCCAGTCGCATTTTGTCCCATGCGCAGCAATCCCCTCCACGTATCGGCCAGCGCTAGACTTACGTGCCGCTGGTTATACCAGTGACCCCAAAGCTGATGCTTTCCAGGCTCAACGAATAAGTATCGCAATACATACACGGCGACCAAACTTTTTAAATTTGTTTTAATTTTCTATCAATTAATATTGTAAATATTGTACATTTGTGTGTTGTAAATAAATATCATATAAAATTTAAACAAATTATTTTCATTACAGGTCAATGTGTTAGATATTTGGTTAGTAAGTCTATTCGGTTGTTCACCAACTGTTAGAAGGATCCCAGTGATTGGGATTTTAAAAAAAGAAAAATGAATTCACGAAACAATTAAGTGAACTTTATTTGAATATTAATACGAACAGAATAAAAAAAACCAATAAATGTGTTTCCGCGACGAAGGATGATACCGAACTGATTTCATCATTTAGTTATTGGTTCACCTCTCGGTGGGAAAATGCTGACTAGACAAAAGATATTAGTGTGTCAGCCACATAAGGTACAAGGCTATGATATAACAACCCCCCGTTTAAGAGTAAACTTACGGTTTTAGGTAAGTTTGCGAAAAGAGAAAAGGGTAAGATAGTTATTCCATACGGAGACGAGGCTGAGGATGTGGGGTTCACTGGTTGAAGAGGTATTATCTGGATTTTCTATGTCTTTGTTTGGAAATACGCATTTATTGGCTTTTACAAAGATTATAATTGCAATACTTAAGATTATTAAAAAGGAAACTATGCTAAAGCTAAAACTAACATAGTCTGAAGGGTCATTAAGGAAATCATCTGAATCATCATCAATTGACTTAATAGGTAAATCGTCAATTAAATTTAAACTATCAAGATTCACATGTCGTAACTGGTGTGTTGAAATATTAATATTTACTTTGGAAAATTCTATCAAATTACAACAACTGTCATTAATAATGTTAAAATTTGAAACAACAGGACTTATGGTAATTTCATAAACACTTTTTGCTTCAAATCTATTTTCTTTACAAAATGCGGTACAACCGGATGTCAAGGTAAGTATTCCGGTTCCTGATATAACAATGTCAATTATTCTATGATTACATTCAATAGTTAGTTTCTCATCATTAGATTCAACATAAAACCATTTGTTATTATTTAATTTATGCCAGATATCAATTTTACCGAATATAAATCTTGTAGTACAAGTTTTAGGTAAATTTTCAACAGCTTTGGTGATTATTTCTGTTTCACATATTGGATAATTAACAACACTGAGAATATTCAAAGGGTTACAAATATACTGATGTCCAATTATTAAATTACAAGAATCTATATTATCAAAATTAAAATATAATTTCTTATCTTCACTAATGCCTATAAAAGGTTTCGTTGCAGTAATAAGTGCAAATGAATTTGGAGATGTCGGATTATGTGGTACAGGGATAGGTATAACTTTATAAAGATTGTATGTTTCTACATTTACAAGAGGAATTTTAATTACAAATACTAGATGATTTTCGATTACATATGAAACTACTTTAGCGAGGTTCATTAGAATATTGATATTGTCTAAATTTAACTCTACAGGGAAATCCTTAAGTCTAGATACATCTTTAATATTACTTACTAAATCTATGTATAATTGCTTAGGAGTAATAATTGAAGGATGAATAGTGTTTGATTTTGAAAACAATACACTGCTTACAATATCTTCAATTTTGAATGAAAGTGTTAATAGGCTAGCTTGTAACACACTTAAGATTTCATCCATGTTTGTTTGCAACTTGACAGAGTTGATGACCTCAGAAACGTTTTTGACGGAAAGAGATAATTTATCGATAACATCGTTCAATAGGATTTGATTCTTATTGAGTTCGTTCATGGAAGTATTAAAGTTTGTAATTGCGGATTTAGAGATATAGATGCTTTGTTTAAGATTTGAATTAAGATCTTTATCTATTTGTTGCATTTTAGCAATTGCTTTATTATATCTATGTGCGTCATCTTCATTTAAAGTTCCAAAGATATGTTTGAATACAGTTCCAATACCGGCAAACCAAGCAGATCGTTTCGATTTGGAAGTTGTAAGGTGTGATATAGACTGAAAATCCCGAATTATGTCTTTGAACAATGAATCAAGTGGTTGAATTAGATTGTGACATTCAAAGTGGTTGAATGTTCCGCTTTGTTGACATAAGTAACGTATTGTGCTGAAAGCATTCTTAATATTGTCTATGTGAGTTGGTGCAAACGATATATCAATTGGGATCACTATGTGAATATGATCATTTATTATTTTTGCAGTAGCATGTGGATCGAAGTAAATTCCAGGACTCGAGGTGATAGTATGAATATACTCTTCATTTTTGTTTCCCAGGATAGGATTATAAATTATTAGTCTGTAAGAAGAAATTGAAAATTGAGTGCAAATTATAGTTAAGTCTATTACATAGGTTAATCTAAACATTAATTAATACTTAAAGGTTTACTTAAGAATTTACCTTAATACGATTTTAATTGTATTTAGTTTTCTTCTTCAACTGCGAGTTTAACTTCGTCATAATGATGTTTCACATGTCGACGATTAATTAAAAGAGATAGGGTGTTATTACCATGTATCCTTACTACTTTATATGGACCTTTCCATATAGGTGATAGGGCTTTACGGAGTCGGACATGGTTTTTAATATACACGTAATCACCGATTTTATATTGTACAGTCCGACTATGTCTGTCGTAATACTGTTTGGATCTTTCTTTAGAAATATTGATGTTCTCTAGGGCTTTTTGATGGGAAAGTTTTAAACGATGGTGTAACATTTTAATATATTCAGGGTAAGTGAGATCCGGTTGGGAATTAAAAACTGAGTCTGGTATGTATGGTTTATGACCGAATATGAGTTCATAAGGAGTAAACTTGGTTGTGCTATGGATAGTACTATTATAGGTGAGTATAGCTGTGTAGACATATTTATGCCAATCTGATTGGTTTTCATTTACAAATGATTTTAGGTATTCTTTTAAGGTTGAATGGCTACGTTCAAGCGCGCCTTGTGTTTGAGGATGATATGGTGTTGACCATATTTGTTTTATCTTTAAAAATTTACAACACATTTTGAAAAGTTCCGCAGTAAAATTAGTACCCTGATCGGTTAGAATAGATTTTGGAATACCGAATAAAGATATAAAATGGGTTAAGCATTCACAGGATTCTTCAGCATTAGCATTGGTAATAGGATAAGCCAAAGAGAACTTAGTAAGATCGTCTTGTAGAGTAAGTATGTATTTAAGTTTAATAGTGCCAGCTTCGGGCAAAGGACCGACTATGTCTAAAGCAATTCTTTCGAAAGGACGAGTTGATGTCGTAGTTATTTGCATAGGAGCTCTATTGACTTGGCGAAAAGCTTTGTTAGACTGACATAAGCTACAATTTTTTACATAATTTTCAATGTCGGAACGCATTCCTTTCCAATAGTATCTTTCTTTGATGCGAGAAAACATTCGATTTGAGCCTAAATGTCCGGCGATAGGAATATCGTGATTTTCTTTAAGTAGTTTAGTAATTTCTGTTGGAACGGGATATATGATACTGTTATGATATACATTAACTATTATGTTTGTATTATTAAATAAATAAATTAACATATTATATATTTTAAAGAAAGATTGGTCGTCATACGGGTTTTTAAAGTCGGATATAGCTATTTCACTGATATTACCGGATAATAGAATTTTATCCCGTACCGATTTTAATGTTTTAAATATATCTGGGTAAGAGCAACTGTCGAAGTAGTAAACTTTTGTTAAGAGAAGAAAAAAGGTTTTTTCATTTATCTGAAGTTCTTTATAAGAATGGAGTTCTCGTTCTTCATTCAATATTTCCTGGTTTTCTAAATTAGACAGGATTTCCTCGAGATAAGGATTAGATTCGTCAAAATCGATTGACACCGGTACAAGAATAGTTTTGGATTTAGTCTTCAGGAGATTTTCATTGTGTTCTTTAATGTGAGTTGTAAAGGTTGTATCATTTTTGGAAAATGCTTTTAAGAACGTGTTGTAATCATGGTTGGATGAAGGAATTGTGTCAGGAGGAGAACCGTCAGAGTGAGAGTTACTGGGAGTCAATAATTCAGAAGGAATTGAATTATCTTGTAGGTTTGGGGAGTGTAAGTCTCCTAATTGTATTAAGTCATCTAAAACTCGTTGTGCATCTATAGGAGATTCAGTATGCCGTTGATTTGGCATTGGATCAGGATTTTGTATTTCGGAAGGGATAATGGCATCTGGACTCAGGGGTTCAAAATCGACAAGATGATCAGGATTTAATGGGCTTATTTCATCAAGATTTAAAGGAGAGTCGTCACTCTGTATAGGATTTACAGGATATCGTGATAAAGCGTCTGCCGCAGAATTTAGTTGACCTTTACGGTAGATTATATTATAGTCATACTCCGAGAGTTTAAGTCGCCAACGCTGTAACTTACTGCTAGGGTCTTTATGGTTCATGAGCCAGGCCAGTGGTCGATGATCAGTTATTATATTGAATTTGCGCCCATAAATATAAGGACGAAAGGTTTTGCAGCCAAAGAGTATTGCAAGGAGTTCTTTTTCTGTGGTGCTGTAGTTAGTCTCAGCTTTATTCAGAGTTCTAGAAGCATAAGCTATTGGTCTTTCTTGGCCTTTAGGTCCTTGAGAAAGAACGGAACCTATGGCATATTTAGAAGCATCGCAGGTTAAGGTAAATGGTAAGGAAAAATCTGGATATATTAGAACAGGAGCAGATGTTAGTTTAAGTTTCAATTCGTCAAAAGCAATTTGTTGTTGGTTTTCCCAAATGAAAGAGACATCTTTTTTCAAAAGAGCAGTTAAAGGTTTGGCGATTTTGGAGAATTCCGGAATAAATCTTCGGTAATAGGACACAAGACCTAGAAAAGACTTAATATCTTTTGGAGTTTTTGGAATGGGGAATTGTGTCACAGATTTAATTTTGTCTGGATTAGGTTTTACACCTTTATCGGAAATTACATGCCCTAGATAAATAACTTCACGTCTCAAGAACTCGCATTTATCTGGTTGAAGTTTAAGATTAAATTTTCTAAGACGTTGGAAAACTAACTCAAGGTTTGTTATGTGGCTAGGTAAGTCGTGAGAATATATGACAATGTCATCTAAGTACACAAAACAACGGATATCTTGAAGACCAGCGAGAGCTGTGTTCATAAGACGTTGGAATGTAGCTGGCGCATTTTTAAGACCAAAAGGCATTCGAGTGAATTCAAAGTGCCCTTGAGGAACACTAAAAGCGGTTTTGGGTGTGTCTTCTACCCTAATGGGGATTTGATGAAATCCAGAGGCTAAATCAAGAGTGGAGAAGTATTTGCTTTGTCCGAGTTGGTCTAAGATTTCGGAAATTTGAGGAATAGGATAGCTATCTCCAATAGTGATGTCGTTTAGTTTCCTGTAATCAATAACTACACGCCATTTGCGATGTCCTGAAGCGTCAAGTTTTTTCGGGACCACCCAGATAGGAGACGACCACGGGGACATAGAAGGTTTAATGATGTCTTGCTCCAACATTTGGTCTATTTGTTTTGCTACTTCTTGTTTGTGAATTTCTGGAAAGCGATATGATTTAACATGTATAGGATTTTGGGGTGTTGTATTTATTTCATGTTGGATGGCATCAGTATGAGATAGTTTATCTCCAGGAATATGAAAGATATCAGAATACTGAGAGCATATATCGTGAAGAGCGTTAGATTCCTCAGTATTAAGGTGATTGACTCTTAATTGATTCAGTACTTCCTGAGTGCGAGTGTAAGCGTCAGTATGTTGGGTATGGAGTATTGTAGAATTAAAGTTAATTGATTCATGAGTTATGTCATCAAAGTCTAAAGGGTTCAGTGTGATATCGAGATTTGATTTTAAAGTAACAGGAGATTCAGAGATATTCAGAACAGATATATTAATTCTTTTATTCTTTTTAACTGAGACAAGGCAGTTAGCGAAAATTAAATCTTCGTGGAATTGTTGGTCTAGCACAAGACCTTCTTTTATGTTAGGATTGGATACTGAGCATTCAATAATTATTTCTGTACGAGGTGGAATCACATATACGGGGTTTTGAAAATCTATCTTAATTTTGTGATTTTTTAGAGTTAATGAATTTTGGTTATAATCAATTATGCCTTCCAGGTCGTTGAGGAAATCGTTACCAATTATTGCATCATAGGGTAAGTTAACGTCATCTACAGCGTGAAAATCAAAGATAATGTTTTGTTTATTGCTCAGGAAGAACTTTAATGGGAACTGGCCTAAAGTTTTGGTTGCTTCGCTGTTTGAGTTTATTCCTTTGAGTAAGATTTTGGGCGGTTCGAATAATTGTTCGAACTGGATGCAAGATTGTTTCATTAGGCTAACTGACGAGCCTGAATCGATTAGGAATTTGATTGGGATTTCGGATACATTTGTCTGGAGTAATACATATGGTAAGGATCTCTTTACGGCATTAGATGTCACCTCGAACACAGTAGGTGTATCTTTAGAGTTAGTGTTGGATACAGTGGAATTAGTATTGGATACAGTGGAATTAAAAAGTCCAAACTTCGGGGCGGAAGCATAAGATTTAGTGGGACTTCTAGGTATAGTAGATACAGAGGATTTAGTCACAATATCGTCTCGTTGGTTAGTATGGCAACCATGTTGCGGAGCCTGTGGATTTGGATTACCCTGCGAGGATATTGGAGTTTTACGAAATTGACTACCATGTAGCGGGGTCAAGGAGTTGGATTTTTGTTTACAGGGTAAAGAAATGGGAATACCATAATTGACAACATTGTTATTATATGTTGTGCCGTATTTTATTCTCTGACCCGCACGGCACTGACGCGAATCAGGTTTCAGTTTAAATCATCGACAACTTCATCATTATTGGTATCTTCATAAGATATCGGATCTGCAAAGTGTACGTGGTTAGAACTACTGTTAGTTCGTGGTTGGAATGTACGTGGATTTTGATTTGTATTTTGGAATCTTTTATTATTAAATTCGCGCTTCCGGCAGTTTTCCAATACGTGCCCTTTAGCTTTACAGTATCGACAGAATAGTGGCTGTGCACTGCTTAAATTTACATTATTAGGAGCACGTTCATAAGTTGATGTTGGTTTGTTTTGATAGCGATCTCTAAATTGGTAGTTAGGGCGCGAATAATTATTTTTGTTGGGCGGCCCTTGACTTTGAGGATTATTATATCTTTTCCGAGAAGCTTCCATTATTTTCTCTTCGGAAATTGCGAAGTTTATTGCGTCATTTAATGTTTCTGGGTCCCGACACCTGACGATAGTTGATATTTGGGGTTTTAGGCCGATGACAAAATGGTGCAGGGCTAAATCCTGCATAGCTGCAATTCGGCCAGCTAGTTCGCTTTTCTTCTTTTTTTGAGATAAATTTATTTCTGTTAACAATTTCGAAAGGCAGGATTCTATGTGTAATGCGAACTCGTTAACCGAATCATTATTTTGTATGCAGTTTTGTAAGTCGGAGAGTAGTGCCGAATAGTGTTTTTTCTCTCCGAATTGAGTGGTGAGAAACTCGGAGAGTTGTTCCCATGATTCAAATTCTTTTATACTACACGCACTTTCGGCCTTACCCTCTAACTGGCTTAATATATACTTAAGTAAAGCGGGACGTTTAGATTCTAAAGCTAAATCATAAGCGTTATGACAATTATTTAGAAATGGGACTAATCTCTCCCTGGACCCATCGAAGGGTTTAATAAACTTAAATAATACACTTAGGTCTATTCTGTCCTCGCTATCTTCTTTTTTCTGTACACGTCGCGAACTTGACTCGCCTTGTGTAGTCATAACAATATGTTCTTATCGCCCGTTTTGGAATGCGGGGATAGACGATAAGTTCGATTGAATGTTACAGTGAATAAAAGAATATATTTTATAACTCACAGGATACTGGAGAATAATAGTAGCTTCATTGGAATTTTATAAGGATTTATTCCGTCGGTGCTGGACTCAACAGTGGGTTGATCAAAGGAAACAACCCTGTGTCACTTACTGCACAGTGGACGGGAATTCGGTTGTCGCGGACACTTTTACACTTTCACTTTTCACTTTTGCACATATATGAGACGTTCCTAGGATTAATACAATCCCTTTACGCTGCCACCAATGTTAGAAGGATCCCAGTGATTGGGATTTTAAAAAAAGAAAAATGAATTCACGAAACAATTAAGTGAACTTTATTTGAATATTAATACGAACAGAATAAAAAAAACCAATAAATGTGTTTCCGCGACGAAGGATGATACCGAACTGATTTCATCATTTAGTTATTGGTTCACCTCTCGGTGGGAAAATGCTGACTAGACAAAAGATATTAGTGTGTCAGCCACATAAGGTACAAGGCTATGATATAACACAACGAACTTATTTTTTGATCTATGCGATGCCCGTTCCGCCGTTACATTATATACTTTGTATGCTAACAGTTAGCTCATAAGGATGATGTTTGTTTCAAGTACAGACTGAATGCAAGTTAATTTAAATATTTAACAACCCGATGGAAAAGTTTGCGACTTAACGAAATTACTCCCATTTTAACAGCAATGAGTTTGACAAAGTACTTTGAGGCGGAAAACTTTTGAAAACAATCGAGTCGAAACATATATTTCCTGAAAGCACGAGTAATGCAACCGAAGGCTGGCGTCGCGCCAAAAGCCTCATTTTATTGTTTTGACACTCAATTCGCATGTTATATACGTCGTTAGACAATTCTCTAACTGTGACAAACTGTTCAATTTAAATCAATCGTTTCTTTTTCGCTACGATTTATGGAATAATCTGGAGGACGGGCCCGTGAAGGGGCTCCGATCGACGGTACTGAAGGAAGCTAGAATATAGGATAACTATAATACTAAATTTCACCAACATCACCTTGATGGCTGGAAGTCTTCCACAGTCCGTTTCACAAGGTATTTTCTTTTGCGAACTAGCGAATTGTGGTATCGACTCCCGGTGGGGGTCTTCCCTGAGAGATACGACCTCCAAATGTTCAAAATTCGAGTATTCTCAAAGGCCGGCAACGCACTCACTAAAAATAGGTGTCTATGAGCTGCGATAACTGCCCTTTCTGGGCGTCCCGAAGGCTCCTTTGCGGATGGCAATAATATATATATAAGTATATAAAAAAAAACAATCAAAAGAAGAAAAAATTATACAAATGTAAAATAATCTAAGATGTGTATTATAAATTGTTTTTGTCATGATTGGAAATAAAACGGGCTTTATTATTATTAATCAGGAATGTGAGAAACTTTGTGTTTGTTATTGGTCAGATATAAAGGTGGAACTGACGCGTGAGACTAGATGCTGTTCATCAATCACAATCAAAGGAAATGCGCCATTTTCCGTCTTTTTTTTTTTTTTTATAAAATAGGGGGGCAAACGAGCTGCGGGACGACCAAAAAGGGCAGTCTACGCAGCCCATAGACACCCATTTTTAGTGGGTGCGTTGCCGGCCTTTGAGGGAGGAGTAGGCTCTCTTTTTAAACATTTGGAGGTCGTATCTCTGAGGGAAGACCCATTTTATACTCCATAGAAGTAAATTAAGGTAAGTGGATTTGTATGTTTTTCATAAATAACGTGTTGTGTATATATTTGAATGGTGGGTTAACATCTGTATAATATAAATGATAATAATTCGGATAATAGCGATTTTTTTAATTGATAATTTTTTTTTAAAGATAATATTTACAAATTTTAAATTAAAAATATAGCGAAAATTGATGTCGCCATATATACGAAGAACATTATGTACTAACAAAGACAATTTAATAATTTGCGAATCGTTTATTAAATATAACAATAAAAAATATGAAAACAGCAGTATTTAAATTTTTCTTATCCTACATAGTAATAATAAAAATAATTTAAAATTAATAAAAAGATTGTTATTATAATATTAATATAATCTTTAGCTACCTCGGACAAAGAATTAGTCTAGCTATTCAAATCGGGAACGCTGCCAGTATCTTCGAAACCTTGCTTAAAGGGACTCCTTTTAATAATATATTTTAGTAATTATATTTTAAGGTTAATAAAATGTTCTTTTTATTTGATAATTACTGATAAAGTCACATGTGCAATATAGTAGATTGTTTTCCAAGGGAAATACTATTGAAGCGAAAATACATTGAAACTAATGTGGAACGAAGGATATATATCAACATCTCGAGGAAAATACCTGATGAAGTAGAAAAACGTTTATTTATTTACCAACTGTACCGAACAACAAGAAAAGAAAGAATGCGAATCGCGAGTTTTACCTTTACACAAACTTCTTTTTCGATCTGGTCCACGTGAAGATAATTTTTGTCCGCCAATAACGTTTTAATACAATATTCGTAATCGATCTCTTTGGTGATTGAAATATTTACTACCACTATCCACGTTCCAAATTCAATATTTAATCTACGACTGAAACCAAAATTTCAAATATAAACTACATGCAGAAAATAAAGATATTTTTATTCTATGAAATAAGAAAGAAAAATAAATATTCAACCATTGCTACGTAACAATAAAAAAGTATGAATAGCAAATGCGCGGGAAGCACTATTCGAAATTTGAATTTCAAACGGCACAACAGGAATCGACGCTGATGGAAAAAAGATGGCCGCCATTGAAACGAAAAAACAAAAGAATTCTTATCCCGAATAGCCAGCTATAAAAGGATTCTAACAATGACTAGGGGCGAAATGGACGTCTGTAATCAGGAGTATGCTGAAAACAATAAGAAGATTTACGTATTGAAGTCTGGCTAAAGTTATTTGCAGTTTAAAGTTCGAATTTAGGTCAACGGAGTTTTATGGAACAAATGCTAGTTAATGTTGTTGTGATTCCTGTTGTAAATAGTGATACGACTGTTTCAATTTTAACGTTGTTTACAAAGGTATTATTTCACCATAGAATTAAGGTTAGTAATAAAAATATATATTTTTGGGTATATTAGGAGAGTGAGTGTGGGTGAGTGAATGAAAATATTCTTAGGATAATAATTTTATATTTAATTTCTATACATTATGTTAACTCTATTTATTTCCTAATAAATAGTTAAACATACTGTTAACAAAAGCTTCAAGACCTAAATAAAAAGAAAGTTTTTTTGTTATATAATAGTGGTTGCGTTGCCGGCCTTTGAGGGAGGAGTACACTCTGACTCTCACTTTGAATAGTTGGAAGTCGTATCTCTCAGGGAAGAGCCGGGAGTCAATTCACGATTTTGTAGTGATACTAAAAAATAAGCTTGTCATTATTGCCGTAAAAATACACCTCGTGGTATAATTTATTGAAAATGATTTAAAGTTAATATTTCAAAATATTAATTTTTATATTTCATTAAATTATTAAATTTAAATATTTCAATTAAATTCGTCAAAGAACCGAAATAAATCTATGTTTATATTCCTTTAAAATGTCGTAATAACGTCTACAAAGAAAGTATTTGAAGGTTCAACAAATATTAGCTGAGGCCAAACAGACCTCTGCGGGTCATCAATATTTTATTCCGACCTCAATTGACATTGTTTTGTTCTTTTGGTTTTGTGGATCAAACCTTATATTATATTTCATTATATGGGCTTGTGAATGGGGCATGGGGCCGACACATCTGTGTTCATTACAAAGCTAATACTGTATTTTAAGCGCGACATAGCATTTGAAAAATGCTGTATTCAAAGACAGAATAGAATGATAGAATTGAATTCATATCTATTAATCGCTTGATGCGATAAAACCAACATATGTGTCAACATAATAGTGTGGAACATAAATGTGGATAATACTTGTAAAGATTTCTAAAACCTTTGTTTATGTGTAAAAGAAGATATATTTAAGGTAATAAACATATTTTACATCAATTTAAGTTACATTCATAATATTCAGTCAAATAATATACTTTGCTATTTTTAATGCGATATAGTATTTTCTACATTACATAGATAACGATGTTAGAACTACATGTACTGTGTTCTATGAAATAATAGATAATGTGAACAACAGTTTAAAGTTAGTAAGTTTTATTACCAAGCGTATTTTAGCAGTTTTTTTTACAAATTAACACTTATGCTAGCCAAGGGGCCGCATAATATCAGTCTCATGCTTGCAAAACCTGAATCATTTTTTTATGGTAAAGGGGAAATGTTAAGTGATGGACACTCACATTGCCAGAAGGCTTGCAAGTGGGTTACCGGCTTTTTAAGAAATAGTACGCTCTTTTCTTGAAAGACCCTAAGTCGAATTGGTTCGGAAATACTTCAGTGGGCAACTGTGCATAACGGTGGTGCGCGGCAATAATGCCTTAAGAAACGCTTCGTTGTGGAATGACAGTCGATTTGATACGGATGTTATTATGTATTCTGCCTTGAAGCCCGATAGTGAAACTCAGCTGCAGGTATCAATAATAATAACTTTTAACTAAATAAACTTTATTACTAAATAGATTTCCTTGGAAAATTAGATTAGCTAGGCTTTGCAGTCCCACCTTGAGTTTTTCCAACAATATTTAACCAATAGTATCGTCTTTGATTAACATAACCTTTACACATTTAGAGAAAAAACTTTTTAACCGGATTAAAGTTATGTATTATTATAAATTAACAACTATTTAACATAATTTTAAATAGTTGTAAATTTATAATAAGGCTAAGTTCAGATGACCGCGCGGTACCGCGCGGAACTACGAACCGCGCGGTACAAGATCAATATAAACGGTAATTATCGTCTACATTATCGCGCGGTACCGCGCGCCAACTCGCGGCGCGCTCCGACCCGCGCGCAAGATCTTGAACCGCGCGCTTCCGCGCGGCACAAGTTTTGCAAACCTGTATCGACCTGTTCAGATGATCCGCGCGGCTTGAGACGGAAATACACATAGATCGATGCAAAATTAGTACCGAAGATATGGTATTAAGTATTTGGTGATATGCAATATCTTATAGCATCTTCACTGGATTTTAAATCATTTTCAATAGAATCGTATAAAAAATCAAAGGATGTAACTGACATCCGAAAATAGTTAAAAACATTATCTTTGTGTAACCTCAAGTCGGGATACAAAGTGAGAAAACAGGCTGGAAGGAAGTCTGTCACTTAAAATTGGATGCACCCAGTATCGTCTTTGTCATCTTCTGCGACGTCTCAGTCTTCTATATAATTTTATATCCATAAGCAAATTGCCTCCTCCTCGTCCATTGTCAATCAATGTTGAAGCCACACTGCCGCGCGTACATATACCGTCATGTGAATGCTCCAACCGCGCGGTGACGCGCGGCTACGCGCGGTCATCTGAACTTAGCCTTATACATAACTTTAATCCGGTTAAAAAGTTTTTTCTTTAAATATTTAACCAATTCAAAACCTTGACAAACACACTTAATATATCTCTCTCTCTATCTATTGATGACAATCCATTCAGTTGTGTTTAAGTGTATCGCGCACATACATTCAGACACGACAGGTCTTTGTTTTAATATATTGTAATAGTTTTTTTTTAATAAATATCATATATAACATTCTCGACGTATTTATATGTATTGTGTTCCAAAAATTCCTTCCTAATAAATAAATTCTAGTAAGACGGAGTCTTAACTTGAATTAATCTTAATTAAATCTAATCATGGACCCTTCCCAGTTACGAACAACGTATCGAATACAAAATCTTCTAAAGTAAAGTAATAAAGCCCCGTATCAGTCAATTGGGACATGAGGCATACTTTTATTCTAAGAAACGATAATTATTCGAAAATAAAAAGCGTTGCTACAAATCTTTACTGCTGATAAATAACTAATCTTTGTTTTTTTATTATTAATTAACTATTAATTACTTGAAGAAGTCATGTGGAACATGGTGTAATGGTTGCAGCTCCTTACAAACATTGTGTAAAACAAAACTTGGCGATTAAAAAGAGTGGCGGAGAGTTTATTGCCAGTTCTTCTCGTCCGTTCTACTCATTTGAGAACTAGCAGAAAATGTAAAATTAGAAGCAATTAATATGTATTTCTTTATTGACATTACTAAGTGTACATTGTGAGGCCTTACCATTACCTAAATAAATAAATTATTTTTAATTTTGTTTGGCCTTTGATTTCTGTATCTGTTTTCTGGTAACCTTATTTTCGTAACTCGGACCTGGCCATGTAATCAGCCTTATGTACCTGACACATGACTTAGATTATTAGATCTAAGGCGGTTTCCTCATGTACCTTAACTGTTAATTGGACGGACTCAGATGACAGCCTCATACGCCAACACTGTTCGTATACATTTTGGTTTGAAACTGGTATTTTTCGTCAAAAGTCCAGGTTCGTACTACGAGTCGTATTATTAGAAGCTTATTTAACAGCTGTTATATAGAATGTTCTACTTCGTCAATTACAAGCGATAATTAGTGATAAAAATATTCCCTGTGTTGGGCATTTGCCGGGTATCAAACCATGTACGTTGTCCATAAAGCTTGTATCAAGACTTTAGTAAGTTTTTATTTTGGTCCATTCGAACCTCAGTTGGGCAACTTTTTACCCTTTGAATGAAGCTCAAAACTTGGCCACTAATAAATAAATAAAATAAATCAGTGACGCTACAACCTTTTCAGGTCTGGGTCTCAGATTTATGTGTCTGTTTCATGATGATTTGTTAATCTAATAGGCAAACAGGTGATCAGCCTCCTGTGCCTGACGCACGTCGTCGACTTTTTGGGTCTATGGCAAGCTGGTTTCCTCACGATGTTTTTTTCACCGTTCGAGCGAATTTTAAATGCGCACATAGAAAGAAAGTCCACTGGTGCACCGTCGGGGATCAAACCTACGACCTCAGGGATGAGAGTCGCACGCTGAAACCACTAGGCCAACACTGCTCCCCTAATAAAAGTTACTATAATTTATTAAAATAGGCCATTAAAACTCGTAAAATTAGCAACTCTTTAACGCCTCTTTGTTCTGCACTGTCACGAGGTCGTTACCGTAAAGGGCAGCAATGGGCCGCATTAGTATGCCACAACGGCAAGGCCGACCGCATTGCATTTGTAAGCGATACTTAGATTCGTTAGATTCGTTATTAACTAAAATAATGCTTTAAGTTTAATCTCTATTTATATAAAATTCTCGTGTCAGAATCGTCGTTCCCATACACCTCCGAAACGGCTAGACCGATTGGTATGAAATTTTTTATGCATATTCAGTAAGTCTGAGAATCGGCAGAATCTATATTTCAAACCCCTATGTTATAAGGGGTGTCCACCTCAATTTTTTATTTTTATTGTTTTAGATAATGTTTTTTTTACTAAAAATACATAATTTTCACCCCTCTACGATCAATATACCTATTTTTTATTATAGTAGATAATATACATGAATTTACCAAATTGGATATGATTTTGATTCATTATTGTTCGGACTAGGATTTTTTTAAATCACTCAGATCTCATATTGAAAGTAAAGCAAAATCAAAAAAGTTTTGTGCTGTCGTCACTGGACTCCGAGTCCAAATTCTCCTTTGTTACATATGGTCAATTGTTCTTTACGGCTGTAAACCAGCCGGCGCTTAGAACCATTTGGTATTATTGTCGCATGCTTCGTATAGGCTGGATTGATTGATGAAAACTATTGAAAAGATTATAAGACGTCCTAAACGCTATCGTTATAAGAAAATACAGATATCAGTACTGCGTTTTGCGACCAGAGATGGCTGAGTTAACTCAGTGAGATTTTTTCCTGTGGTAGGGACTTACAATAAAATATTTCATATAAAATAACTGACATTATGCAAACATAAGTGACTCTTTAAAAATCTATCATTTTAGAATATACTTTTATTTAAGAAGATTTATTTAAGGTAAATATCTCAAATATCAGGGATTTGTTTTAATGGTTAAGGAATTACTTAATGCAAAGTAAGGCAGTAATCTTTGCTTAATATATATATAAATAAACTAAAGTACATAAAATACCAAAAAACCATTCAGGGGTAATGTTAAATTCCTGATAAACTAAAGAGTTTAAAAAAATACAAAAAACTAAATAACTGGAAATTAGTTGTGTGACCGGATGTGCATTTTGATAACACTTTTGTCCGAGTGATATTTTTTACTCGTCTTTAAGAAATTAACTATACCTGACTATAAGGGACTTCAACTAAATCTCTTATGTCCTCTAAATGGGAGAGACCACGCCCGAAGTGATGCTTCATTGTGTTCAGTAGGAAGCTCCGTGAATTCCAAGGACCTAATAGTTTTTATAATATACCGAATTATATAAAAAAATCAGAGATGTTCTGTGTCGGGTAGCAAAATAAACTCCATTTTCCCGAGATATAAACTTTTAGTTTATTAGCCCAAACGCTGCGGTAAGCACCCAATAAGTAAGGTCTCATGTGAACGAAATTTATAGTTTAGAAACCAGAAATAAACCTCTAAAAGCAAGTATTTACGAGCGACATTAAATTCTCGACAACAACGCAATTTAACATTCGGGAGATCAATTAATTTTGGCGGTTATAAATATCTGTGCTGTTTGGAAAATAATTGGATTTTTATATTTTCAAATAAGACAAAGCGATACAGTAGTTAATTTTGTTATTCCCGAATAGAAATATTGTTTTTTTAATTTAAAATTTTCCAAATATTTTATGAAAGAAACCATCATTTATTTAGAAACTATGCTCTATTCTAACAAAACTAGTAAACGGGCTCACCAGATGTTGCCCATGGACGCTCTCAATGCCAGAGGGCTCGCGAGTGCGTTGCTGGCCTTTTAAGAACTGATACGCTCTTTGCTTGAAGGTCCCTAAGTCGAATTGGTTCGGAAATACTTCAGGGGGCAGCTGGTTCCACATACTCGTAGTTGTGGAACGACGGACGTCGAGGTATTACGGGTGGAATTTCGTATTCTGCCTCGACGTCCGATGATGAAGCTCAGCTGCAGGTATTAATCCGAACAACTCCTCTGAACACTCTTCATGGTAAATGCGGTAGAAGATGCTGTTGGTGACGAGGCGAAGAATTAAAAGACTATTTTCGAAAAAAGTGTGCAGCTGCGGAAGCAGTGTCGAGCGGCGTGTAGTGTGGTCAGTGACCTTAGGCGAATGATCGAGACGATAGCACACCACACGCTCGCCCGGCCCCCGCCCCCCGCAGTTGCATCACACTATTTATTAACAAACTAAACAAAACTACAATTTCATCGTGCACATTCTCCCCCCAGTGCGTCCTGCGCACTCTCCGTCAGCAGCACGATGATTTTCTTGGTTGGCCTCTTTAGTACTCCAGCCTTAGTCTGCACCTCGACCACGCGAGTGACGCCATCTTTGCCCGGGAAAGTCGCCACGACCCTTCCCCTAGGGCACGAATTTCTGGGCAGGGTTCCGCCCACCACGAGCACCAGATCTCCCAGCTCTGGCATCTTCCCTCGACCTGTAGGATCCCGACGAGACTGTAAAATGTTTAATAAATACTCTTTAGTCCAACGTGACCAAAACATATCCGCCAGCCGTTGTTTACGCCGCCAAATTCGCCCGTGATTTAAGTCAGCATCAGCAAAACTCCCGGGTTGTGGAACCCTGGCTGGACCACCAAGAATGAAGTGTAACGGTGTTAAAGCTTCGATGTCCTCTGGTGAAGTTGATACAGGAGTTAGTGGTCGATTTTTCACCACATATTCTGCTTCTAAAAGCAAAGTAAGCAACATCTCCTTTGATGGGTGGCGTTCCTTTAGTGTTGCTGCCAGCGCCCTCTTTACTGACTGTACCATTCGCTCCCAAGCTCCTCCCATGAAAGGAGCACCTGGAGGAATAAAGCGCCATCGTATAGCCCTTACCTCCGCCTCATCTTTTGTTATTTTAAGCGCTGTCCTCCTTAGTTCTGCATCAGCTCCGCGGAGATTCGTCCCATTATCACTGTGTATTTCTGTAGGGCATCCCCGTCTCGCTATCATACGTCGCAGGGCCATAATTGCGCTGTCTGTACTTAATGAGCCTGCAATCTCTAAATGGATAGCCCGAGTTGTAAGGCAAGTAAATAGGGCAACATACCTCTTCTCATGGTGGCGGCCCACCGTAACGCTATAAGGGCCAAAATAGTCTAACCCCACAAAAGAAAATGGGCATTGATGATGGGCCAATGGGCGTTTTGCCCGTAGTATTCCGTATTGGACACAACTCTTCACAATACTTCGAGTAACCGTTCTCAATCGTATCACCCAGAAACGAGATCGAACTTCATTCATCACCGTATCAGGTCCTGCATGATTGCTTTTACAGTGTAACCAGGTGATGAACAAGCGGGTGTATCTGTGTTCACCATCCAAAATTGGAGGACTTCGCTGTTCGTCGTCCAGATAGAGAGCAGCATCGATTCTAGATTTCAACCGAATTATACCCTCATTATCCATGATAACGTTTAAAGTCCGCAATCGACTGTCTCTCCTCAAAGGAAGCTTCTTCTGTAATGAAATAATTCCATTTTGAATTGCTATTAATCTTCTTAAAGCATTCTCTCTATTTTCTGGTAACTTCAGTTCTTCTTTGCGCCACAACAATCCCGATTCAAAACGTCCATCAGGAAGACGGTGGCTGTAGCTCTTTAATAATGACAACGCGCGTTCCTCTGGAGCATTTTTTTGACGTTTTGGTTCGATTCCTAGTGAATCTATACTTAAAAACTTCTTGAACAAATCTTCTAATTTATTTTCATTCTTTTCATCTACTTCTTCATTATGATTTACCAGCTTTAAGACACTAACTTTTCCAGGACCCTTAGTAGGCCCGTGCAATACCCAACCTAATTCTGTTAATGATGCAACTGGATCTCTGCACTCACCACATCTTATCTTCCTCGAAATAATCAAATGCCAGTTGTCCTGGCCAATAAGAAGAGTAGGTGTACCTCGATCATATGTAAGATCCTCGGTTATTTCCCGAAGGTGATCACAACCTTCTATCATATCTGCATCCACCGATTGGTGATTAAGATTTAAACTATCTATCGTTCGTGCTTCTATTTTGTGCTCCTTATCCGTGTGAACACCATTAATATAGAGACTCACTCTCCTTGAACTGGAAGCCTCCGTACGTGCTCCTGCCACCCCTTCAATAATAAAAGACTCTTCTGGACCTGTAAGTCCAATCTCAGAAGCAACTTCTTTCTCTATAAGAGTGACCGATGACCCCTCATCAAGCAATGCAAATGTAGTCATGGTCCCCTTGGGACCTCTCAATCTTACTGGCACAATCTTCAACAAAGCTCTACCAACTTTCTGTCGAGTCGCAGCTACAACAGCTGATTTTCCTGCTGGTTCTACTGGCGTCTCTGAGGGAGACGCTGAAAAATGCAGAAGTGAATGATGAGACGCCTTGCAGCCTTCGACTCCACATGGCTTATAGGAACACCTATGACGATAATTGCGACGTCCTAAACATCTGAAACACAAGTTCAAATCTTTAGCCTTCTCCCATCTACATTTACTCTCCAAATCCATGAACTGTTTACAGTCTTTTATGTGATGTAAATGATGACAGACAGTGCATTCATAGCTTTGTTTCTTTGGTGTTATGGACGTTCCAGGTGTTGCAGTAGTTAATGCCACATTTGTTACAAACGGTCTTCTTTGTGATGATGAGTGATGAACATTTTCAACCTGAGCATATCGACTGCAAAGGTCCGCCTCGCGGGAAAAGAAAGAAGATAATTTAACTAAGTCCGCCTCTTCCTCAGGTCGCCCCGCAGCGTAGTCATACCAACGGTACCTCAAAGTCGGTGTCATCTTCTCCACAACAGCTCTCACAGATTCCGGGTTAAATAAGTAGCATTCCTTTTTTAAAGCCTTGATGACTGTTACAATATTGACTATCTTGCTTGAAAAAATACAAATATCACGAGGATTATCAGAAAGTTTAGAAAGTTGTTTAATCTTGTCCATCTCCATAATAACTAATGCATCAGGTCGTCCAAATCTTGCTTCCAAAAGTGACAAAATCTCTCCAGGCTCCACATCTGCTATAAACAAAGAAATGGCAGCTTCCTTGGCTGCCCCTTTCAGGCTTCTTCTTAGCCGCACCAAATTTTCCAATTTTGAGAAATTACTGCTAGTTTCATTATATGCTGCTCTAAACGCTAACCACTCACTACTTGCCCCGCTAAAAATAGGTAATTCGAATAGCGTTTTTGGGCTATGCATCGCTCGTGCGGCTTCAGTAAGCGCAGATACGAGTGTCTTAATATCGAGCTGCTGATTCGAAGTTGTTTGAGCATCATGATCGTTTGAATCCAACCAATCTCTAACTAAACTATCTCTCTCTCTGAAGCCTTTATTTTCCGCCAAGCTATCCAGCTCACTACCCTGCGCTTCAATAGCCGCTAATTCAGCTTCAGCGAAAGCGGCTGTAGCGCGAGCCTCTTCTACTCTTGCAGCTGCTAATCTTTTTAAAGCCTCTGCCCGCTGCACACTCTTCTTGCTCACCACCGATCGCTTCTCCGAAGGAGCCTTAGGGTATTCGTGTAATGACTTCTCTGATTGATGATGAACGGCTGCCATTGATGCAGGAGCTGGTGCTTGCGGATTTGCTAAGTCATCGTCTTCGTGTGTAGGATGTACTGGGGCCGATTCACATTTTACGGCCTGGCGTCTGAGCGACCTAGTAATTGGCATGTTTGGGAGAAAAAAGTAATTAATCAATTTAAAAGAAATCTCAACACTCAACATACACGCCACGCCCAAACGCACAAATAAATATAATTTTATTCACTACACAAAAAAGTTATTGAAAAGAACTCGTTACTACGAAACGAACACGAAAATAATTTACGTATTAGGTACGTACGAACACAACAGCAGAATACTATTATTTATAATTGTAATACCGCACTCGAACACTATTATTTTATTTTATTTCAAAACGCAACGTAAAAATTAAATCACGAAATTATTCACACTAATATTTTCATAAACACACACTTTAATATTATATAAATATAACTTAATGTCCATTTAGTTTCACAAAATATATAACGAACCGAACAATTATTAATTAATCACTAACATTCACTTTAAACGTAGGTAGGTTCACTATCACCAAAAAATAATGAATAGGTACCAGTATGAAACAAATAACTATTTCAACAAGTATTTTATTTAAATACTTAAAACGAATCGAACGAACAATAATTTAATAGCTATTTATTTCATAACTATTTAAGTAATTATTTATCACCTCACTAACACTTAACAGGTTTATTTATTACGTACTTCGATGAAACGAAACAAATAACTAATTAACTATTAAAATAATAAAACGAAACGAACAATAATTTTAAATAGCTATTAGATTTCACGAAATACGCAATTTACCTATAAAATAAATCACTGTGCATTCCGCAATAAAAGTACCTAACGTATAAGAACCGAGAACAAAGGAAACAAAGGGCGTGCGCGTGATTCACTATAATATTCACTTGCACACAAAACTTCACGATTCAAATCACTTTTATACGATTACACACTTCACTAATTGTCTATAAATGTTCAAAGATCCGGCCGAAGACCAAAATGTTGGTGACGAGGCGAAGAATTAAAAGACTATTTTCGAAAAAAGTGTGCAGCTGCGGAAGCAGTGTCGAGCGGCGTGTAGTGTGGTCAGTGACCTTAGGCGAATGATCGAGACGATAGCACACCACACGCTCGCCCGGCCCCCGCCCCCCGCAGTTGCATCACACTATTTATTAACAAACTAAACAAAACTACAATTTCATCGTGCACAGATGCAGTGACCCTACATCTCTACGCAACGCCAAGGGTTCAAGCCGCTCGGAAAGGGCTGGTTCGACTAATTCTTCATAACTTACACATTTAAATAGTTTAATAGGATAACTTTTTAACTAATAATCATTATTTAAACTTATGTACTGATCTGAATTATAATTATAACCTTCGATATCCAAAATATTTCCCCAGTTCGTAAATAAAACTAAAAATCCGATACAAAATTTTAATGATTAAGGATAACCAGAAATGTTACCTTTGAGGTCAACGCTCCTCGATTTCGTCAATAAACATAAGACTTTATTGAAACTAGTTTTAGATTTTTTTTATTATTAGTTTTGTAAGACAACAGAGAATTATTAAAAACAATTGAATCTAAACATAAGCACATACAAATAATTATTGTAAATCTTAAACACTACTGTAAATCATAAAAAAAACTTCTACTTCTTTGCCGTAACAAGATAGAAATATTTTCAAATTATTTATCTTTCGCCTTATTCTACGTTTGTAGAAAAAACGACACTAACAATTGAAAAAAAATACTTAATTCTTCTCTAACGCGCCAAAAGACTAACTTTAAAAAATCTAAATTGTTGACTTCAGGGTGTCGGTTTTTTGAGATGGTGCAGTGTGTGCGCGCGTCGTTAAAATTAGGTCCCATGGCAGAGTACCCTTAATGTTGGCCTATCCACGTTGTATGGTATATATATGCTGTACGCACTTATTATTCTGGAGTCACTGGGACCAATGCCCAAATATATTCCAAAGGGAGAATAAGTTGATATTATTAAAAGAAAGACTCCACTCCAATTGTATGTTAGATATATGAATATTCGCATATCTGCAAAGCAAAGTACAAAAACATATTTTCAATGTTGTCGGACATCGAAAACGATAACGCTAATTTAAAATATAAATAAAAGAATACAAGACTAACGAACGCAATTGTTGTATTAATGAAAAAAATTGTTCAATGTCAATCACTGTGGCAACATTTAAAATTTAGAAAAAGGTGTTTCACATAAGGAATGAATGAATGTTTGAAAAAAAATGAATGTGTTTTTCTATGCTCGCAATGCTCCTACGGCAAAGAAAAATATCGCGCTATCAGGCGTAAAAAACATACAGGTCTAAAGTGCTACTGGATTATTATTATTAAAGCCTTGATCGAAACTCTTTGGCATATCTTAAATTAGTTCAATCATCTTAGATAGATGTCAACGCCCCAAAGCTAATAAAAACAGAATTTGCAATGCAAAATTAGTATCAGCATAAATTATAGCAATAAAATCGATAGCGTGTGGATCATCTTGAATTAAATTAGTTTTATCCTTAACGAACAACCTGTATTGAAATGATACTTTTGTTTACGCTTTATGAGGGTTCTGAACCTTTGAATGTTATTAAGACTATTTTTCAGGTCCGTACGTAAAGGTTTCTTACGAAAATATTTTAATAAAGACATACATATTTTTGTTGTGTTTTTATTGATTTTTATTTTGTTGATATTTATACTTGTGACGGACCCCCTACTCGCTGCATCGATCAAGTGGCCCTTACAGGCCTACAAAAAAAATAGTGGTGGAGTGTTTATTACCAGTTCTTCTCTTCCGTTCTACGCCCTAGACGTGTCAACAAACTATTTCTAATACTATACGACATAAATAGACCTTTTGTCAGTTCCACTCAACGGACAATTAAAAACGTTAATCTATGAAGTTCATTAATTATTTCCATCCATGTCATATGTAAATAAAAATTAATCACAAAATATGTTGCTAAGTGCGTAAATCGAAGACAACTAGACCAAGACGAGTAAATTTTTTTCAATTGACCTTGACCTCTGGGGAAGGTTTTTATGGAGGAAAATATTTAAAAAGTACAAATATTTATCCAGAACAAAAACTAAGTACTTATTATACTTAGATTTTTGTTCCGGAAAAGCAAACAGTCTCTATGATAGCATAGCCAAATGCTTCTTAGTGTGGTATGTAGCTACTACTAAAAAGGTAGGCTAAATGATTAAATCATATTAGGACGAAACGAAGTTAGCGGGGCAACTAGTGAATTATTAAATTAAATACACGCTTAAATGTATCATCCCAGATCCCACAAATCAATCAGAAACAACTGCCTTAAAGAATGCCTTCAACTAAGAAATTGTCAAATCCTTTTTATCCCATATTCGTAAAACTAGCAAACTATTAACCCGACAAAATGAAACCTAATTCAATGTAAGGATAAATTAATGGAATTTTATAATCCATCCGTTGTTTTTGTCGAATTTCTTTGCAAACGTTTTAATTAAAAGTCTAGGTGCAGCAAAAAGCACATTCGTCAAGGCTCGCTTGCTTTAAAACACCTTTTTATTTCCGCGAAAATTTCTTACAACCAAACGATTTTACGTTTTAATAGTTTTACGGATGATCGGTTTTCCTTTGAATGGGAAATGCTGGAAAAACGTTGTTAAAGCGTAAGTTCATTTAATAATAATAATAATAATAATAATAATAAAGCCATTTATTCCAAAACTTGCTTATGTTTTACAATGTTGTTAGTACTTAATTGCTTAAATTTAAAATGGTTACTTATAATTACCGTTAGTATTATTATTTATGTACAAGGTTTGGATCCCTGTTGGGTAAAGGCCTCCTCCATCCTTTTCCATGACTCCCTGTCTCTGCCTATTTGTATCCAGTCGTTTCCTGCGACGTGTGTTATATCATCAGCCCACCGTCTTAATTGTCGACCAACATTTCTCTTCCCCATGGGTCCTTTCCATCGTGTGGTTTCAATGGTCCATCTTCTGTCTCGGTATCGTGAGATGTGTCCAGCCCATCTCCATTTGAGTAAGAGTGCGTGCCTGAGAGCATCAGTTAATTTGGTTTTTTGACGAATTTCTTCGCTCCTAATTTTGTGTATTCTCCTAATTTTCAGCATACTCCTTTCCATTGCTGTTTGGTTACTTTTAATTTTTTGTTTTATTTTATTTGTAAAGGTCCAAGTTTGGCAGCCATACAGCAAGCAAGGTAACAGGCATGTATCAAATATTGTCCTTTTCATGTGTGAGCTGTAATTGCCTTTTAAGATTTCTTTTAATGCCCAGAATTTCTTCCAAGTTGTGTTGATTCTCCTTGTCACTTCTTCTTCGTTATTTGAAGTTTTGAAGGAAATTTGTTTGCCCAAGTATATGTATTGCCTGACGTATTCTATATTATTACCTTTTATCACTATCTGGCGCTCCCGATTGTTCGTTAGTATCTTCGTTTTATTTACATTCATTTCAAGGCCGATTTTGGAACTTTCGCAGTCCAGTGATCTCATCATTTCGTCTAAGTCTTTTGCAGTCTCAGCAATAACAGCAATATCATCTGCGAACCTCAGATTGTTTAAGTATTGTCCGTTTATGTACACTCCGCTGTTCTTCCTGTCTAGTTTTTGGAAGATAGTTTCAAGGACTGCTATAAACAGCTTCGGGGAAAGAGGATCACCTTGTCTAACTCCGCGTTCTATGTTTATTTCGTCACCTCTAGTTTCTAATTTAACTCTGCTCGTGCTTTTTGTATAGATATATTTCAAAACATTGATGTATTTCTGGTTGATATTTGAATATTGTAAAGCGTTCCAGATTGCACAGTGACTAATGCTATCAAAAGCTTTGCTATAGTCAATGAACGCCACATACAGAGGTCTATTGTATTCTCTGTATTTTTCTATGACTTGTTCTAATGTCTGTATGTGGTCCATTGTGCTGAAGCTTGATCTGAATCCTGCCTGTTCTTTTGGTTGCTGCTTATCAATATCGTCAGATATTCTCTTTAAGATTATGGATGAAAATAGTTTATAAATACTTGCCAGCAGACTTATGGGCCTGTAATTCCCTATATCTAAGGGATTTCCTTTCTTGAAGAGAAGGATTATATCCGATGTACACCACTGTTTTGGTACCTTTTCTTCATCTAGTATCTTATTGAACAATCGCGTAAAATGATATGTTAAAATGGGTGCTCCTATTTTAAGTGCCTCATTGCATATTCCGTCTGGTCCGGGACTCTTCTCGGCTTTCAGCTTTTTCATATGATCATAAACTTCGGAGTATTCAATTTGTCTGATGTGATCTGTCGTGTTCGTATGGGTTGTTTGCGATATGATTTCGGGGTTATTTTGTTTACTATATAAGTTTTTGTAGAAGTTAGTAGCGTGATTTATTACATCTTTTCTGGATTTTGTTTTTAGTGAGTTATTTTCAAGTTTTTGAATCCAGGACTTGTGTGTAGTTAATTCTTTGTATGCTTTTTTGGCACTTCTAAAATGTTTAATGTTCCTTGTAATAATCTCGTATCTGTGGTTGTTGTAGTCCTTACGGATTGATCTATTAGTCTCTTTGTATATTCTGCTTAGTTCTGTTTTCATATCTTTAGTTTTGTTCTTTGTGTGTAGTAGTTCCGTGCGCCTTTTTAAAAGTTCCATTGTGTCTTTTGAGAAGATATTGTGTTGGTGGGGATACATATTGGTTTTGTATTTTAAGCTCTCTGTTATGCCTTTTTCCAGGATATTGTAGTATGTTTGGATATCAATGCTGTCTGTTTTTATATTTTCTGTATGTTTTTGTAAATTTCCGATGTAGCACTTTATTTCTGTTTCTGTCTTGGGGATATTAGCTGGTGTTGTATAGGTTTTTCTGCTCTTTACTGGACTACTCAAAAGTAATGTTGCTCTCACTAATCTATGATCGGAAGAGAATTCAACTTTGTTAAGTACCTCAATATTAGTTATAAGTTTGTTGTGGGTTATCATAATAAAATCTATTTCATTTTTAGTTTTGTGGTCGGGTGATAACCATGTCCATCTAGAGCTTGCTTTCTTTTTGAAAAATGAGTTCATTATGGATAGTTTGTATTGATGAGCATAAATTAAGAGCCGTTCCCCTCTATCATTCCGCACTCCGTAACCATATTTTCCCATTACTGGATAGTAGTTTGTTTTTGGACATCCTATTTTCGCGTTGAAATCTCCCATGACAATGACCTTCCCTTCTGTCTTTGTGTGAGCAAATTCAATGTCTTTGTAAAAATTTTCAATTTCTTCTTCTGTTGATCTCTCTGTCGGTGCATATGCTTGGATTATTGAAAAAGAGAAGCAATCAAACTTCATTTGTAGAAGTGCTACTCTTTCAGAGATTCCTATAAAGTTGATGATGTTATTTTTATACATTTTCTTGATAAGGAATCCCATATAGTCCTTTAGTTTCGCCAATATAGCAAAATATAAGGTCGCTGTGCTCTTCTATCTTACATCCCATTTTTCGGACTTCTGCAAGGCCTATAATGTCCCAGTTAATATTTTTTAGAGCATTAGTCAATTCAAGGAATCGTTCTATTGATCCTAGCGATTTTACATTATAATTGCAGATTTTGAGTGTTTGTTTCATACCATGATCTATTTCTCTATTTGGTGGAGGGTTGTAGTCTGATTCCCCACGATGACAAGTCGGATTGGGGAATGACAATCTAGTGTAACGTAAGGCTAATAAGCAATTCAAAACTAACCTTATTTAATAAAAGGATTTTTAAAATAAGAAAGTGTCCAATAAGACTACTAAAAGTCTCTATTAAGGAGAAGACACTCTGTTCTTGTGTGTATTTGGTTCCACTTACTTAACGTATTACGCAGTTTTTTTTTATATGTTTAGCATATGTTTTTTAATCATTTATATTTATAGTTTGAGACAACGACATGCCGGTTTCCTCACAACAAAACCGTAGGAGCAAGGGTTCATTGCGCACATAGATAGTGATGGCTTAAGTCTCTCAACCCAAAGATAGTAGATTTTTATTTATATAACTGACGTTTTATTTAATTACAATATAAAGAGTTTGTTAGTCTGTGGAAAAAGACGCGAGTTTTGACTTGTTGCTTAAATTTGTTTTTGTTAGACTATTTTCGGATTGTAATTAGGATTTAGATTAAAATAATTGTTTTGAAGAACTTTTATGAAATAACAAACTCCAAATGTTATTTCTATATTTCAGGTAATTGACTAATTATTCATTTCTTGTCTTCACATATATTTAATTTTTGGTTAATTAGTTTTAAGATTTATTGTTTAAAAAACTAAAACCAGTGGCGCTACAACCTTTTTAAGTCTGGGCCTCAGATTTTTGTATCTGTTTCATGTTCATATGTCAATCTAATAGGCAACTAGGTGATCAACCTTCTGCCCTGCGATTCTGTAACTCACTTTTCGAACTCACACAGCGGTTTTCGCATCGGCGGTCGTTCTCAAATCAGTTGTGAAGCAGTCATTTTATGATTTGGCATTCTGATAAACTACAAGCTCCTATCTTTTCTGCTGTGCTGACACACGCCGCAGCTGTTGATTTCCTACTCACAATGATTTACTCACGATGATTTACTAACGATGTTTTCCTTCACTGTGCGCACATATACAGAAAGTCCATTAATGCACAGACGGGGATCACTAGGCCAACACTACTCTTACAAACCTAAGGTTAGAATATAATAATAATTATACATACCATTATATGTACAAAATCGCAATAAAGCCCTTGTACTCGTGCAACTAATAACAATCAATAATGCATGTGACCTTAGATTATCTCAGATGAAATCGTCTTTAATGGATATCAATTTACATTATATTTACATATCTATATGAAATCTCTGGTGCGTTAACTTTTAATTAATATAATGTTTACCTTACATAATGTATTTTTTCATAATGGACACATGATTTTAAGATCTTGATTCAATGTTAAAATAGATCCAATAATGTGTATTTGTATTAAAAATCCTTAACACTTAATCCCTACCCCTTTACACAAATTTTTAACCTAGACATATTTTATAATACATCTGCGACGTAGCATAGTGGTTATATAATCTGCTAAACTAGATCTACAGTAATGCAAACAAATTTTCACTTCGACTTGAGCAGTATTCGAAATTCCAACCGTATCGCCATATCCAAGTCCGTTGTTCCACAACTGAGCGTTTTTAAGACAGTTTTTGCCATGCAAAACAACTATGTTGGACCAGCTGCCCACCAATGTATTTCCGTACCACTTTGACTAAGGGGACTTCAAGAAAAGAGCGTACCAATTCTTAAGAGACCGGCAACGCTTGCGAGCCACCACCAACACCAGGTGAGCCACCTGCCCGTTTGCCCCCTGTTCTATAAAGATTCATGAGCTGATACATTCTTAACGGTAAACAGATGTTCTTGTTAAATACATTTTTACACCAACCTCTCTCAACGCAAATTAATCAAATCTCTCATTAGTATTATTCTTAGTTTTGCACCGTGACGGACCTGTCATTGAATCGTAATAACACGGAAGACGATGCCACCTGCATGAGAATCAATTTGTTATTAATTTTAATTGTATAAAAACAATGGATGTCTTGATTGAGTGTCGGAAGTGTTGCTATATCGTTTCATATACCTTGAGAATTTTAACTTAAAATTATAATACCCGAAATTGTTTATTTTTAGTTGGAAGGGATAGATTGTTTTTATATATAATCATTTATTTATTTATAAGCTTGCCAACGCTTGGCACACGGATACGTTAGTACAAGGAAAACAAAATACAGTATTTAATTTGACTTACAGGCAATCATAACATACACGAACAGATAAAAAAAACGTGTGTGTATTTATGTACACGCGTTTGAAGTTATACTTCTTTGGTGTAACAAGATAAAATCTTTTTAAAATTTTTATCTTTCGCCTTATTCTACATTTGTAGAAAAAACGATACTAATAATAGGAAAAAGGTACTTAATACATTTAAGGTTTTATTATAACGCATTATCAAGTTAAATAAAGTTTATTTAAATATGCCAAAAAAATGATATCTGCATAATGAAAGAAATTGATATTTTTTATTTTAAAATGTTGACTATGCTATCTTCAGGGTGTCGGTTTATTGTGACGGTGTGCGCGCGCATCGTAAAAAACGCAATTATGTGTAACCAGACCTAGCGTTTAAAACGCTCAATCTGGATATCAGTGACCATTGCAACTACTAATCCTAAGAACAAAACACAATTTTAGTCTCCGGAAATCGCAACTCCTACAAGCTATATATGCAACTATATTGAAGTGTGACCAGTGTTGGCCTAGCGGCTTCAGCATGCGACTCTCATCCCTGATGTCGTAGTTTCGATCCCTGCCTGTGCACCAATGGACTTTCTATCTATTATAAATATTTGCGCATTTAACATTCGCTCGAACGGTGAAGGAAAACATCGTGAGAAAACCGTCTTAGACCAAAAACGTCGATGGCGTCTTGCCTATTAGATTGACAAATAATCATGAAATCTACTGATAGAAGTGTGACAATTAATATTAACTAAGTTAATAAATCACCCACTTATCACAAGATTACCACTGGGTGGGCCCCATTTAAGGACGCGAGATGAGAAATTTTTGCCTGATCAGTAAAGAAGAACATCGTGAGTAACTGCCTAATAACAAAAGTCTAAGTATTATACTGTTTACCAGTTCTATAAATAACTTCATGGTAATCAATCCGGGGTTGTAGCGACATCAATTTTTGAACTCAACACGCAGAATAATAACATGGAATATCTCAACGAAATAACTTCCTAATATATCATTAATAATGATAAATGAATTACTGGCTCGTTAATGAACAAGTCGACTGAATAAAATATGATCTTAGCAATAAGATTCATTTGTAGCTAATTTTGTTAACTAGGCGAAAACTTGTTATATTGAGTTATGCGGTCTTTTACAGAGAGCTTTAAAGAGAAGGAGCTTACTTAATTGCTACACTAGATCTTAACAGGTATTCACTATTCGATAATGAGGGTCTCTTCTATCTTCGAAAGAAGAGCGTGATCTTTCCGAATAGGTTTTTATTTATTTACTAAAATATTAAAAATCTTGATGTGAACAATACATTGGGTAATTTACATTAAACTCAAAATAACTTTATTCATATAGGTAATCAAGTACACTTATGAACGTCAAAAAATAAGTTAAATTAATTGTAAATTTACATTTACTACCTGTAACAATTATAATTAACGTACCGTATTCTACTTAAATTGAAAAAGTTAGAGAGAGATATGAGGGTGTAGTCATAACAAGTTATATTTGTTTTTAATTATATAACAAACGGGCAGGAGGATAATTTTATGTGTTAGTCCATAAATACATTGCCAGAGGTCTCGCAAATGCGTTGCCGGCCTTTTAAGAATTAAATTATATTTGTTTCGTTTAAAAACGAGTTACATTACTAGCAATCACCAATTGGTGAGCACATCGGCTCCAATTAATACTTTTAATTTACTTAAATATGTATGAATATCCTAAGTATAATAGATAAGTTTGTATCATATTTAACATACAAGGAATAAGCTATGATAAACTAAAATTATAGAAAATTAATAATTTTGTAGCTCGGACATTATCAAAGCCTTGACTTGTTTAAGGTATCGCGGAATATTATTAAAATAAGTAGCAAGAATATCCATACAGCCAAATCACCTGCATCATGAGCACACCCCACATACATACACAAATTTTCACACCATCACACAGCACAACTGAATTAGGTATTACTAAATACGTAATAATCATTTTTATTGATCTTTCTTTTCCTTTAAAATGTTTGCACCTTTTTGATTATAATTTATATTTAATCCTTGGCGATATGTTTAGTATAACTGTTTTTTGTTGTATATAATTTGTTTATTTCCTAATTCTAGGAAATAAATAGAATTTATCAGAGTTTCGGACTGTTTTCCACAAGCGAAGCTGGATAAAACAAGTGAATAAAACGAATATTAGCAACGAAACCTTTGTAGGTTGACCATCGTAAAAGGCACGATAAAATTTACAACCTATATGATATATTGTTGGTTTTATCATCCATTTACAACGTTTTGACGAACCTTGGACATCGCATTCATATTTAACTTTGTAGTTTATATAGCTTTCAAGCGTGCAGTTCAAATAAAAGATTATTTTGTAATGTTTGGGATTTGAGATTGAGGTAACAATATTTATTTTTAATAATAATTTATTTTTAAAGACAATCATAAGTCCATATGGTTATTATTAGTTACAATATTGGCCTCAATATTATATTTATGGTAGCTTAGGATTACGAAATAAATAAATCAAATTTTTATATTAGTTATTTTAAAATACAATCTTTTCAGGTTTTAAAACGCCTTAAAACAACGTTAATTAATTTATACAACATATACAAACTTAGGTATAGATATAGAAAACAAATTAGCATTACCTATTTAAAGGCTTTAGAGGACATAACCGGTTGGTTCATCTTGCCGTTTCTAGTTCAATATCACAATTTATAGGCATATTTTGACCTTTACTTATATTCATTAATAAGGACAAAAAATGCGTACCTTTTTGTACAAGGATTATGATTTTTTGCCTTTATTGCGTCTTGAATGTGAATAGTTCCTAGACTAGTGTTTTTATTTAATCTTGCGTAGAGATAGTTTGACAGTTCTGCATTGATAATCTGTAGCTATTAATTGCGATGAGATTGGGCAGTACAAACTAAACGTTGGAAGTTCCGGAGTACTGATGTTGTATAAAAAATACTCATTATAAGACCCATTGAGTTATAGATTATATTTTGTTGTAAAGGGGTTTTTTATAATTAGCTTTTAGATGAACCAATAAAATTTAAATTGACCAATAAAGATTCTGAGACAGACTTAATGGCCAATAAAGGTTTTCGTTAATGCCACAACAAATAAATTAATATTAATTATTATGAGAACAACGGTACAACTCAGCGACATTTAATGTAAATGAAAAACCTAATTCAAATATTTACAAATGGCTTAACTGACTCTTAATGAACGACTCTTAAGTGGCTAAATAAATGTCAAATTAAAAAAAAACTAAAGAAACGAATGCATAATTTTTATCAATAAACAAAATTATTCTCAACTATTTATAAAGCGAATACAACAAAACATCACAAAATATTTCATTGTAAGATAATTACTGAACCTGATTTCCCAATAATGTCAAGTTCACACGAAACAGGTTTTAATTGAGTGGCAATATGGCATCTATGCATTTGATTCACCCTGCCTTCACACGAAAACAAATGCGCGGGAAAATGACCACTGACATCCGTGACATTTTAATGACAGTTGACATTAATTACAAAGATAATTGTTTCTCAAACAAAGGAAGATTTAATTCGCATGTTATGGGCGAATAGAAAAATTTACTTACTAACTATTTTTCTACTTCGTTTGGAGGATCCTACAAAGTGTTTAAAAATGTTTGACTTTCAGTTGGGGCGGCCGCAGAGCAGGCAGAAAATAATAAACGGCACAAATATAAGAGTCTTGCCTCCAACTTCGATTTTGTTCCCTTTGGAGTAGACTCTTGGGAAGTGGGGTTCAAGTGCACAGGCGCTTATTAAAGATTTAAGTTAGTAGATAGTACCTGTGATCCCAGAGCTGGTACTTTCCTGGCTCAACAAATATGTATCGCAATACACCGAGGAAATGCTGCCAGCGTTAAAGGTACACTGCCACAAGGACCAAACTTTTTAAATTTGTTTTGATTTTCTTTTTAATAATTTTTATTATTTTTTGTAGGTTAAGAAACTTACTTGATTGTAATTATAAAATATGTATGACTTTCAGTACGAACTCTGATATTTTTATTATAAATTTCGCAGAGGCAGGCAAAGACCTGGATTTATAATTATGATCCCCTTTCTTACTTATGATTACTATTTTCAAACTCCACAAAGAACATCCTCAATGTAGTCCAGTTTCATACAACTAATCTTCCAGACCCGCCTTACACTCGCCTGGTTAAAGTCAAGTAAATCGGCAACAGAAAGATGGCCTCCATAACAATATATAATTTAAATCTTAATCTGTAGAATAAACAAAAGAATTGTTCGCATGCCGGAACGTCGTTAAGTATAACTTAATTACATACAAAATATACATAGAACGCAATATACTTTGTTATTCATAAATCAGCGTTTTATTATGCAACTCCTTAATTAATCACGTCATATTTGAAATTTTATTGCTGTATATACAGGTTTACCTATTAGGAAATTTTAAGTATTTATAAAAAATACTCAAAGCGAGCAGTTAGGTTATATATTAGGTATATGTTATCGACTTTACATATACAGTAGAACCTCTATAAGTCGAACATCAAGGGAGACGCCAAAAAATTCGAGTTATAGAGTTTTCAACTTATGGAGGATTTCTTCTAATTTTTCAGCAAGAGTCAAAGTTTTTAGTTTACGTTTCACAGCACTCATGTTAACTGTTGTACTAATTGATGTGTATTGCAGTAGAACCAAACTACTTCTGACAGTATTTAAGTCGAAATCAAATGACTGGCTTAGCTAAATTTCAAAGGGAATCAAAATTGGACACCTGACACAAAGCAAGCAAACACGTGTTTCCATGAGTCATAAATTTATTATTGTATACTCCTAAAATGTTTTCTAAGAAACAATAGTGTACTCACATTGTCGGCAAGTTCTTAAAGTCGGTAACTTATTTTTGTTCGAACAATAGAGATAATAAATTCCAAATGATCAAGTTGTAAAGGTTGTAAAATAAAACGTTCCTATGTTCGAGATACAGAGATCAAATTTAATTTTTCGAGTTATAGAGTAAAATATGTACCAAAATGGCTTGGAGGGACTCGGTGAATATTTCGATTAACAGAGGGTCAAGATTTCAAGTAATGGAGGTTTTGGTGTTTTAAGGGAAGGGAACAAAGCATTTTTTCGAGATTTGGAGGTTTTTGACTTATCGAGGTTCGACTTAACGAGGTTCGACTTAACGAGGTTCTACTGTAATTCATACTTCTTTCTATGAGCGCATTAAATACTCGCTAGTAGGGTGAAGGAAAACATCGTGAGGAAACTACACTCAAAAACAACGAAGCGTCTGATGCCAGGTTGATCCTACGTAAAGAAAAATAGCCATAAGAACAGCATAAATATGGAGGTGGTTCCAACTTTCATAGAAGTACAAGCGCTGTCTTTTGAATTTAAATTAGGGTCCAACACCGGACTGTATATTCCAAAATATTCCGATAGGTATTACAATCCCAACATCAATGCTGAGTCTTTGAACTGCGCGATTCCAAGAACATTAGCGGAAGGAACTACGTCGATTTAATTACATTGAAGCTATTGAAATTACAGTGTACCAACGCTAAATTGCTGTGAAGAAATTGCCGTTTCGGGTTGGTAGGCACAGATCACTTGCCTATATTCTAAACGTTACGGCCGATTTACATTATCTTAGTGTTTAGGAGAGTATTTTAGTACAACTTGAAAGGCAAGTTCTTTAGTGCTTTAGTGCGTTGCAAGTGAACGTTTACATTTCTTCCAGTAAAGTATCTTTACAGCGCCACAATGAACGCGCAACGACGTCGGCAAATACGCTCTATTCCACGCAAAATACTAACTGTAGTTATGGAATAAATAGAAGACGAGATTTTATTCGAAAAAAAATAAACTAAATATAAATAATAAATAAAATAGCTTCTTTTAAGGCAGTGTATGCCGAATGCCTAGCCTGTTTGTTTTTGTCTAAATTGTTTTTAACGTTCCACAAACATTCGTGAACAACATATTCAGACACAAATTTTATAGTTGTACCTTCCGACCATTTTAAAAATCAACAATCACGCACGCGTTTCACGGCACCTCTCTCTCCTAAAGATTTTACTAAATTACGTGTTTACACACAACGAGGGAAGATCTCGGGGGGTGCGCGGGCGCGGGAGGGGTATCACTTGAAACAAAAATAAAAAGCGATTCTATTTTGATTCAACTTGAAAGTCAAGTAGAACCGTACTAAAGCAAGTAGCGTTTACATGTTTCAACTAAAGTACTATCCTAAAGCACTCTGCTAAACACTAAGATAATGTAAATCGGCCCTTACGCTTATCAAGTAAATGGACAATGCTCGTTCAAGTGCATCATAGCCTATATAGGTTAATCGTGTCTGCAATTGGACAAAGCTATATTTAATAACATACCATAGACAATAAGGAAGTCCAAGGTGAAGGCTGCATATAATCAGAGTTTGGAATATTTTACATAATATGTTGCATTGTTCGCGTAATTCTCATTATATTTTATCGTATTAACAAGTTTTAAGGTTATTTAAAGAATCTTCTGTATTTTCATTTGTTTAATTATTGGCTATACATTATAACATTTTTTTAAGATAAGTAGAAGAAAAAGAAAGAAGAAGTACTTACAATAAGAAGAATAGAGGTCACTGTTGAAAATCTGTAAAGAAAAACATAATTCAGTAAGTTAATTTATCCAAAAATAGAGATCTGAAATAGATAATCTAAAAAGGTACAATTATCAATAGTCAAGGTCCAATGCAATCTATGGCACGTGATATGATTATTTATAAATGATAGGTATCGATGGCGTATGAAGGCTTTTGCGCAGTAATATTTATGATTATGGATTCTATACGATTGTAGAGCAGTGTTGGCTTCAGCGTGCGACTCTTAACCCTTAGGTCGTAGGTTCAATCCCCGGCTATGCACCAATGGACTTTCTTTCTATACGTGCATATTTAACATTTGCTCGAACAGTGAAGGAAACATCTTGAGGAAACCGACTTGCTTTAGACCCAATAAGTCGACGGCGTATCAGGCACAGGATCTGATCACCTACTTATTAGATTAACATATCATGAAACAGATACAGAAATCTGAGGCCCAGACCTAAAAATACTGTAGCGCCACTGATTTTATGAAGGAAGAAAATGTTTTTTTTTTATTACATTATTGGCATATTTATTTATACTGATTGATTATAAAAGGATTTATTGGCAGGTAGATTAATGATAGAATATAATTCATCACAATCCTAAATTCAGTTCGGCAGTCTTTCTATCAAATTCTATTTACGCTGTGATTGATAGTTTAGTACTTCAACTGTTTAACTGAGTACTAGGGTGACATCATGCTACAGAAAAGTGTCGTTCGCCGAGTCGTTTTAGAAATCTGGCTATCTTCATTCATTTGCTATTAGTATTTTCTTTATTTCTACAGAATTATGTATTTACAGTGTATATTCGCGCATGTAGGCGGACCCATGCGACTTCTTCAATACAAAGAGTTCCCTCGTGAGTTGTATGCTGGGATATGGGCTACTCATTTGTGAGGAAGTGAAAGATCTGTTTAGTACTGCGCCTTCTTAAGTTCTCTTGTCATTTTCACACGTGTATATACTTTCTATAAAATATTCATAAGTATCTGATTATCCTTGTAACATGTGTGATGCTTGAGAGCAAAAATAAAATAAAATAAATTAAAAGTATCCCCTAGTATTCCAGTCAGGATCATTTTAACTTTGTCCCCTTTTAGAACAGCGTAACACAATTATAAAGAAAGTGCCGATACAGTACTCCCAGTTAAAAGGGTGCAATTTGGTTTGTATGAATAAGTAGTAGAGTGATCTAGTCATAGTTAACAGTATAGCCCATTGCTATTAAAGAATCAAACTCGCATTTATATATAGAATATAGTATACACAACAGTCTATAATAGATATCGAAAAAGCAAATAAATTATTATTCTGTTCAGTGACAGATTGCTTACTATAAAACAGTATCAGAAAATTGATTTCATAGACAGTTTAAGTTATATAGACTAAAGAAACAGCAGTGGTACATGGTAGAGAGTGGCATAGAGGAATTGCGGGATTTGGAGGAGGCCTTTGCCAAAAAAGGGCACACAGATACCAAACTAGAAACTATCTGAATTAAAAGGCTATTATTATTATAATATGGTAACAAATAAATAGGGATAGGTTAGGTAAAAAAATAATATAGTTTAATAACACAAAGAACTGCTTTATTTGAAAGGATTATAAATATTTTGTACTGAATTTGCCTCCTTGAAGAACGCCAGTAAGAATGATTGGTATTTGAGGATGAGGTTACAAATCAGATTGCGGAATTTATAGTTGGCTGTTGTCCAATGTCGATGACACTTACGGACATTGGCAGGTGAGCACTTCCGAGTTGTGAGTCGACCAAAGACAACGTTTAATTAGCATCTATAGTTTGTGAAAAGGTTATATTGCGATGTTTGGATTCCTAAGTTTTATTGAATAAATTACAAAATTTAATAATTATAAAATAAAAGCCATCCTGGGTATATTGAGAATAAAGAAATACATGTACCAACAGTGTAACAAATTAAATTCTATGAGCGAATTGTAATTATTAAATACAATACAATTGTAATTATATTTATTACTACGTATGTTAAGAATATTGTAAATACTGTATATTTGTATAGGTTTAAAGCATTATTTATTATATACAAGGAAGATATTAATTATCAGATTTTTGTTATTATATTTTACATTTTTTTTATTAAATGTCGATTTTATGCTCTGTATCAATATACAATTTTCAATAAGTTTAGTACATTATCGGTATTGCATACGTTAAGTGTACTATTAATATGACCAATAAATAAAATAATACAACGATATTTGTGAATATGGCAATTACTAAGCGTGATTGAACTTTGAGGTAGTTTTAAGTCAACAAATTCCCGCCATTTCATTGTTCCATTATAACATTCCCTTCCGGTGTATAAGGTCAAGGTGTAACTATGCTCATTATATTCTATATTTTCTATTTACCTTCACATTTACCATATTTAGGTATATAATAGGACATATAACATGCATAATTGTGACGTACACATTACAATGCTAAAGATGTCAACATATAACACACATCTAACATATAAGAAGGGCTTATAGTATATTATATTAAATAGAACTGTGTAGTATACATTTAAATTTATTTTCGGAAAAGTAGTGGTTATCTCTTTTCACAATTTTCAAAATAGGCTTTTACCTCTAATCCCGAATTTATATCAGAATATCCCAGGACTTCAGTTTAAATGCATAGTGGCTTATAGAAAGTTATCCTCAAAATATACATATAGTAGATTCAATTCTATTGAAATGAAACATAAAAATGGATTTACATAAGCCCGGCATCGAATCTATTTGCACATCCAATTTTATGCTAAAGAAAATGCCACCATTTTGTATCTGGTACCACGATCGTAAATGTGCCCTGGCGGAAAAATATAAAAATATTATTGTCGATGGATAGAAACCACTCCTAGAGGTTTTATATTATCGAAGTTTATTGGGCGTTTATGTAGCTTTCCTTTGCTGCTAAAATATGACGAGTTCTTGGAAAGTAATTTTCCTACATTTTCATGGTGTATTTATTACAAATGTCTTTAAACATAGTTTATTAACTTTGTATATGTTATATGTAACTTTTTTGTTTTATCTTAATGTATTTGTGATAACAAATACAATATATTGCCAATTTTTAGCTTCAAAACGTGTTGTTAGTGCTTTTAAACCTGTTTAATTTGAATATTTCTTAATTGTGAATAAATGAACACTATGACCAAATGTGCAAATAAAACAAATGATCTTATATATAATATTCTCGTGTATGTACCATACTCCTACGAAATGGCTTGACCGATTTTCATCAAATTTTATATGCATATTCAGTAGGTCTGAGAATCGGCTACTATCTATTTTTCATACCCCTAAGTGATAAGGGTCCACCCCTAACATTTAATTTTTATTTTCTAGACAATTTTTTTTGTTTTTATTTTTTTGTATGATACAGCATACAAAAATACATACAACCCCTAATTTTCACCCCTCTACGTTCAACCCCTATTTTCATTATATAGTTAGTACGCTCTTTTATTGAACTAAAAAATGTTTCCTAGAAATAATATACATGGCAAGACAACGTTATGTACAAAAATAATAAAACAACAAACGAACGATATCGAGATTTTTGTATCATTAAAAGAGTCAATAAAATAAACATTAATACAAAATAACATCAATTTAAAAAAATGTACCAGGGAAGCAGAAAACATAATGGGCAATTAATTCGTTTTATGAGTTATTTGTTGGCATTCGAGCGTATTTTATTTGGCAAAGAGGAACACGAAACTTTTCCCATTCACAACTTCAGAACTTAATAAAATTTAATTTTTAAAACACTAGTAGATTTTTCGTGTTATACCAGTGTGGGAAACTCGTATTATCAAATTAATTCGGGTCATGATCGTACAACAATGTCGGGTTTGAAAAAAATCCAAAATCCACTTTTTATCATATTTGGATACTACATAGACTAAATATTACGGCTACATTAAAAAACAAATTCCATGTGTTTTAAATTTCAAATTAGTCAGTCGGTAAAGTGACGGATTTGTTAGAAACATGTGATTTTTCTAAAAAAAACTGTGTAATTTAATGTTATTATTTTTATTTTGTTTCAAAACAAACCCTTTTGTTTGCTTGTATTCCAATTTTCATAATAACAGAATATGAATTTAAAAAGTTTTGACAAAAAACTTACATTATTATATTATTTTGAAAAGGCTGCCCTGTAAAGTTTACTATTTGTCAGATCCGTCACTATTCTACGACTATGGCGATTATTGGACATACGAGGTCTGCACACATTGGGTTCACTTAGAGTTATCTTGATCTTAGCCTTTTATAATTGATAACAGTATTTTCTTCTTGCAATATCGCAATTATTTTTGTCTACAACTTAAGAATGATATTTATTGTAATTCAATAACAAAGACAATTGACAATTGATTCAATAACAAGACTCATTTCATTCAAGTTTCTCATTTAGAACTTTTAACACAAATAGACAATCCTTGAATACATAATATCATATAAAATAAAATCCTTTTTCTTTAATGCCATCTGTACGCTTTGATCTATTTGACTACGATAGAGTAGAAAATACAGACAGATAAAGTGTCATTAGAAACTGAACCATAGGAACATCTCAGGCACATAAAACAAAGTTAACTGTTACAATAATATCAAAATATAAAAACATTAGACGAAAACACAGATATACAATACAGGTTGACTACAATTACATGTTTTTACTAGAAACAAAACAAGCTTATGTCTAATTATAAGGTAGGTATTGATTCTGAATGCATAAATAAATTCATTATAAAGAGTTAGACTAACAAAATTATTCTAACAAAGGATTTTAGTTTTAAACATTTTATAAGACTAAGCCTGATACTGTTCGTAGAGACAGTAAACATTGCTCTGAAGCAAATATTGATCTGGTTTCAAACACTCTAAACCGTTCCTTGCCACTATAACTTACAGGAATATTGGGCTACTCCTTTGTCAATGAAATTTTTTAAATTCTATATCTCTCATTTTATTTTTTTCTTTGGTTATTGTTATTTTGTGTGCTAATGTGTGTGTTTTGTTTGTAATAAATGTTATGTCTATGTCTATATTGGTCAATATTAATTTAAAAAGTAAAGGTTCATAATTTACATGTACTCCCAAATAACGGGCGCAAAGCGAGCGAGAAGAACTGGCAAGAAATGGATAATTTTTTTAATTGCCAAGTTGCAACTGCAACCATTACATCATGCTTCACTTGACATATGGTCAAAAAATGTCACAATACTTATTATAGTGATAGAATTATACGCCGAGTTTTTTTTATAGAACAGGGGGGCAAACGGGTAGGAGGCTCAACTGACGTTAAGTGATACCGCACATCGATACTCTCAACGCCAGAGGGCTCGCGAGTGCGTTGCCCGCCTTTTAAGAATTGGTACGCTCTTTTCTTGAAATTGATTCGGAAATACTCCAGTGGGCATCTGGTTCCATATAGAGGTGGTGCGCGGCAAAAACTGCCTTAAGAAACCTTTAGTTATGGAACGACGGACGTCGAGGTGATACAAATGGAATTTCTTATTCTGCCTCGATGATGAAACTCAGCTGCAGGTATCCGAACAATTTTTAATGGTTATTTATTAAATGCGTACTGTTTTATATTAATACGAATTACATAAACACGGTATAATAGTTTATAAAAGAAATGTTAGGGGAAAAATATTATGTTTACGTTTCTGCGTCTAACAAGCCTGGATATTTACCATCGATGCATCTTGCTTAATTTTTAAAATATCAGCGATAACATTATAAAATTCAGACTCGTTCAATGGCAATATATTCATGTAGGAAATGTTTGCTTTCAAATATACTTTGAGAGGGAAATATACTTTTCGTAATACATGAATACATTGGAAATGTTAATATATTGGGAAAATTTAGCTAACATTTTGGGATTACATAATATTGTGTGGAAGATTCAGATAATATAATATTAAAATAAATACTACGCTTACATGGTATTGAATAAAGCGTAATAGCCTAGATAACTGGATGTATATAGATATTCCACATATTTTATTGTATATGTTTAGCCTTTGCGAGTGCTTACCTATTTCATGTAAGAGACAATCTACTAAATTATTATAATTTTATAGGACAGAGTGGAAATGGGCAAAAACTCACGTATAATTAAGAGATGCCGCCGCGCCGCCCATGGACAATTTCAATCCTAGAGGGCTCGAGAGTGCGTTGCCGGCTTTTAAGAATTGGTACGCTATTGATTATAAGTCAAATTGGTTCTTAAATAATGATGTGTGTCTCTTCTCAGTCGTATTCCTCATTGCTAAAAGTCGCGTCATTGTAAGGTGTCTTCTGCCCTGCTATATCTCCACAGATCGGTCTATAACTTCCCTTAGCGCAGCTGTTATGGGGAGACCTATGAGAATCGTAGACTTGGTCACAACAGCGGCGATCTGCCTCGCCTTTTGTCTTCCACATTGCGACAGCATATCCTGGTTTGGGACGGGCGATATGACCAAAGTTAGAGCACTTCTATAGCTTGTTGTTGAGAGTCTCGTACGAACTCGGAGTTGATCCAAGATTGATTAGTTACTTTTTTTTGGGGTCCATGGACCCCAAAAAAAAGTCGTAGCAGTCGGTAGCAGTGTATTATAAAATCCGGCATCTATATAATATAGCAGTCGCAAATACTACTCGTAATAAATAATATCAAATAGTTATACACAAAATCACTAAACGAATATAACTTTGTCACTAACGCTCAACAGAAGAAAGTATCCAATGTTAACCAGCTTTTCACGGGGAAAATTGCACGTCAGAATTTCCACATCAACGAATGCTAAAGCGTATATAATTAGCGTATAATCCTTCCGGCTGTTTGAACAAAAAATTAACGTATTCCATGCGAGCAGAGTAAGCGGATATTAATGAGCTTAAATTATTTGACTTTTTAAATCCGCATAAAAGTACAAAAGTTTGTTGTATATTCTCCTAAAATAGAGTAATATAATTAATGTTTATAGACACATATTATATTATAGCCCGACACCGCTGGACATTCAAAAAATATTTTTAAAAAATATAGCATTACAGGGATATCAATAAAATTGGGTTAAGTATGAGACCTTTTTTCAACGTTCACAAAAGTGCTTAAGTTAATATAATAAGTTACATTAATAAATGAATATTGAGTACTTCAATGTTCCTTTTAAAAACTTTATTATAATATAATATACATATAAATACTTGTGTGATTCACCAAACTTTTTTTAAAAGCTTGAAAGCGTCGAACAGGGTTGGTATTATATATTGATTTTAATGATTTTTGTGAATTATCGGTAGGCCTGAATAAATCATAAACTAGTTTTTAATCCCACCCAATTATTTATATATAAATTTAGGTGGTGAATTAATATTTATCGATACTTATTTTTTGATTTGCCCCCTTTGATCCCTCAACCTTCACTTTTCTTCCACCAACCCCCACTTTTAATAGAGATAATACTTCTGTAATAAACTTTGTCTGGAAACAATTTAGCCAGTATATTACAATTACCAGCCTATAATATATGCATCAATGTTGACAGGTGCTATAGCTGTCTTGTAATATATGAACACAAGAACAACATACAGTGTGCCAAAAGCGATATTCAGAATGATCGGAATTTAATATAGCTCTTGCAAACAAATCAAATTTAAAGGTGTTACTGGTCGCCAATGTATCTGTCATTACATAGATTTCCTTATACTCTTTGATTATAACAAACGTGCTGAAACTAGAGAGGAAATACACTGATATTATAGGTTAGGTATGTATGTGTCTTCCAATATTTCATTATTCATTAATTAAATGCAAGATAATAGGTCGTAAAATACAATTGTAATAATTAATTAATGTATGGAGATACAGAGGGTTCATTTTGCATACAATATTTTTATTTTATTTAGGTAGACAAGAACTTTTATAAAGATTACAAATGTATAATATTAATTGCCAAAGAATTGCTGTGAACGGCCTATCCTACACAACTTGACATTAATAAAACTAAGGCCTCTTACAAAATAATATATTAAGTAAATAGTCACACATACTCACTCTCACACACATAAACATACATACACACAGACACACCAATATTTATAAGTATAAATTGTATTTTTAAAAAACTTATAAAAATAAAATTTTTGTGGGGCGTTACGAGGAAAGTTTTTGTTTGTGCTAATCCAGAAAAGAATTGTCTCCGTGAATGCGTAAAGATTGGGTACGAAGGCTGTATTAGCTTATATACCAAGTCACGTATACTCGTAGTATAGGCCAGTACTCTAACGATTCTCTAATTATTTATATATAATTTTAATACTTATGGATGCCGTTTCATTAAAGTTTATTGGAAAAGGCTTACATTTCCTTTACTCTGTTGCGACCAACCATCCGTGAAATGCAAAATTAAAAATCAACTTCAGTGTTCACGTGTATTAAACCTTTTTACGTAAAATGGTAATTATTTTGGCTATGCGGCATTGACATTAAGTTACAATAATTAATCAATGGGATTACCAATTGGTTTAATTATTATTTCAGTAACAGAGGTCATTTTTTGCGTATTTTTTTTAAATTATATAGTAAAACTTGTCAACGAGGAATGGAACGCAGTATACTCAATTTAAAACTGAAGGACAAGATCAGAAGTACACAAATAAGAAACAAAACAAAGGTTATTCATGCACTGTCCTATTGCAAAATACTGAAGTGGAAATGGGCGGGCCATACCGCTCGAATGAATAATGGCAGATGGACAAAAAGGGTAACAAAGTGGAAAGGGCCACCAGGAAAAAGAAAACGTGGTCGCCCTCTTGCACGGTGGGCCGACGAGCTAAAGAAAGTTGGTGGAGAGGATTGGGAGAAAAATGCTCAAAACAGAGAGAGATGGAGTCAATTGGAGGAGGCCTATACTCAATAAGAGGTCCTTGAAAAAACAGAATGTATATATATATATGTATGTATTTTATGTGTGTGTGTATATTTTGTAACTTTTTGTAAATTTTATTTTGTAAATTTTTCAAGGAATAAATGAGGAGTGAGGAAATTAATTATTATTATTATATAGTAAAAGTGCTATTATGTGTATACACAAAGCTTCGTTTACGTTTTGTTACGTAATTTTTTTTTCTATGTGAAAACTTATTTAGCGGCGTTATACACTTTTTTTGGAATGGGTAAAAAATGTTAAACTCACGTCAGGACACGTGACCTGATCGAAAATTCGTAAGACGGATGGAGAGTAGACAGCTGGCGGGGCGTATTTAATCTATATATATAAAAGAAAGTCGTGTTTGTTACAACACTTATAACTCGAGAACGGCTGGACCGATTGTCATGGTTTTTGATTTGTTCTATTTGTTTCCGTCCCGAATAGCAGAATAAGCATAAAATATCGGATAAGTTATCGAATAACAATAAATAAATTACTTAATTTTACGAATGCAAAAACCATATGGTGCCATCTGTTGACAAAACTACGCATCATTTTACGTCAAATTCGTGTCAGTTCAAGAAATTCCGATCTTGAGGTGAATGAGGAGATGCATAACCATGCTTTGATCCTGATCAAAAGATGTTGGATATCAGAAAGTGCTAAACATGCAGTTTCGCTATATTGACGCTAGAGAGAAGATGCCTAATGTGTAAAACTGCCATTCTTCTTTCGCAATGGCAAGCAATAAAACATTTCTGTATTTGCAAAAAAGTTGTATTAATGTAATACTTAACATTAATGAAATCCTAAAATAATTTAAATTACATTGTTTTGACAACAATTATAACTTAAGAACAGTTGTTTTTATCATTATGACATGATGATAATTATTATGACATTTACATTAATAACATTGAGTCGTTTGAAATAAAAACAATGGCTAACTTTGCACAGAATAAGTTTCTAGTATTCGCCTGACGAACAATTTTCTTTTTTTATAGGACATGGGGGCAAACTAACCTAGGGGCGCTCAAAAAGAGCAGTCATATTTGCCAATGGATACCTATTTTAGTAGGTGCGTTGCCAGGCCTTGATGACTATGTTTTTTTTTCTGGCGCTTGGTATCCCGAACAGCCTTGGTCTTTGCCGTCGCACAAATCTCCTAAGTACAAAGAAACCGAGTTCTTGCAACACTTGGTATGCTCACCACACCCCGCAAGGCTTTAAGTATATAGAAGTCAACTGTAACTGTTTATAACAGTAAAGTATTGTATCAAATCATTAGTCCTAGGCCTAAAAATCCTGTTTGAAAGCTACCACTCTACGCTACACCCCTTTAGCAAGATCATCGTCACATTTTGCAGCATTTGCATGATGCACAAGAGTATTTATGGCTAAAATCTCAACTTGGCGCCCTCAAAATTCTATGACTGCGCAATGCGGCTCTATTTCATAGGCTGAAGCCGAGCAAATAACTCGGAGTCAACAGAGCGCCTCCAAAACAGCTTGAATCGCATGAATAATCCACAATTCGACGATTTACGGCGTTCCGTAATCCGCAAGTCGACGCGCAGCGTGTATTATTCACTCACACTGCCCTGAGTGAGTCTGTACACCTGGGGGAATTCTATAACCATTTTGTGGTAGAGTGTTTAATTGCCTAGTAGTTTACTACCCACATATATAGTTCTTACATAAATTGGGTAAATTTTTGTTATACTTTTTTATTTCCACTTCGTTGCATTACAATATTAAAAAATTACATAATTAAATGTAAAGGAGGCAACTGGCGGCTTTATCGCTTTCGAGCGATCGCTTCCAGGCAAACACTGTGAGAAAAGAAAAAGAAATGTATTAAATTAGATAAGGTAGTATAAGTATATGTTAATAAATCAGTGTCGCTACAACCTTTTTAGATCTAGGAATCCGATTTCTGTAACTGATTCATCATCATTTGTCCATCTAATAGGCAAGTAGGATCAGCTTGTGCCTGACACACGCCGTGAATATGATTTCTACGAACACAATCCTATATGTTAATTTATAATTTAGATATATATTTATAGGGAGTTTTATACTAAAATAGTGTACAGTAATTTTAAAGCTATTAAAGGTAATAAAAGAAATCTGTACCGATTTATTGTTACTATGTTATTAGGCTAGCAACACGAAATATGACGTAATAGGCGCGCACGCAGAGTGTCGGAAGCGACGTCACGTGCGATACACTTTCTTGGGTGTGGTTTTTGTTACAGGAGGCTGGCGATATCTGTGTTAAATTAATCCGATATTGGACTACCAAAATATTATTATTATTTTTTAGTACTGGTGAATCCAGAGCTGGTGCTTTCCTCGCTTCACGAATGAGAATCACTCCACAGGGACCAACATTTTAAAATTGCTTTAATTTATAAATTTTGAAAATGTAGTTTAAGAATATTATCAATACTGTATATTTACAATACTGCGTTGGAAATAAATTATTGAGTCTACCCAAGCAGAGAGTTTATTGCCAGTTCTTCTCTTCACTTCTACGCCCTTGATTTGAGAACTGGCAGTAAATGTAAAATTAGAAGCATTTCATAAACGTATATATGTATATATTTATTTTGACGTTCATAAGTGTAAATTGTGTTACCTACATGAATAAATGATTTTTGACTTTGACAAGGTACTGTGAGCCTTCTTGCAATGTGAGTGTCTATGGGTGGCGGTAACACCTTACATCAGACGAACCTCCTGCTCGTTTGCCCCATGTTATTATAAAAAAAACTAAAGCAATAGATGTTACAGTAAAAACAAATAAACTTAAGTTTAAATGGCCGGGGCACATAGCAAGAGGAACAGAAAAGTGGAGCGAAAAAGTACTCAACTGGTGCCCAAGGTAAAGCAAACGAAAAAGAGGAAGACAACTTAAAAGGATTGAACCAATTCGACTTAGGGTCCTTCAAGAAAAGAGCGTACCAATTCTTAAAAGGCCGGCAACGCACTCGCGAGCCCTCTGGCATTGAGAGTGTCCATGGGCGGCGGTATCACTTAACATCAGATGAGCCTCCTGCCCGTTTGCCCCCTGTTCTATAAAAAAAAAGGATCCACCTTCTCCAGACCAAATTAAAGAAACACCAGGTTTTGTGGCATCGCAAACATAGCACAGAGGAATGCCGAGCTTTGGAGGAGGTATTTGCCAAAAAAGTGCATACAGATACCTAAAAAAGAAGATTGAAAAATAAACGTATATATATGTAAAAGTATCAGAATTAAAAGGCAATATTATTATTATAAAAAATACACTAGCTTCTGTCACTAGTTGGATTGCTAGTGGCTAGGATAATGGCTCTACAAACTTAAATTTTTGAGTAACATTGTTCATGCCAGTTTAGATTTTATACCACACGTTCTCGCACGCAACCGTTATGTAAAAACCATGCAATCTTTGTCTCATGTCTGCATATGCAATTAACTGTGTAATGCGATCACTGACCCATTGTTTGATTGCCTATTTCTGTGTACAAAATTCATTTCAATTCATATTCTACTTATGCTGGCATTTAGAATTTCAAATCGATTTTATAGTTTCTGAGTTTTTTTGTTAAACCATTTTTTTAATAACCAACCAAAATAAAAATCATCGGAGCAGTGTGAAAACTGAGTCTACACTACATACATACATGTAGTAATCAAAAGGAAAGCTTATAAATATGCAAAGCGGGAGCAGATGTCGATTCTCGGTACATAACAAAGTTCCAACCCTTTTTTTTTTTATTTCTATATTAATATAAATATATTTTTTAAGTATTTTAAGTTCCCATATCTTAGTATTTTACTGCATGTCTTTTAATGAATTTAAATTAGTGAACCAAGATTTAATGTGTAACAATTCAACTTAGGGTCCTTCAAGAAAAGTGCGTATCAATTCTTAAAAGGCCGGTAACGCACTTGCGAGCCTTATGGCATTGAGTGTCCATGAGTTTTTTTTTATCATTTAACACTGAGGAACCTACTGCCCGTTTGTTTGTTCTTTGAAAAAAACACAATTATCAATTTATACAAATAACACTTTACGAATCAACATTATTTGAGTATCGACGTTTTATTCGTTAAGGACTCCGTAAAATTTGATTACCATTTATTTAAATCTATTTGTGTTTTAACTAATTGTTTAAACCGCGTACACCGCTATGAGGCAGGGTTTACTCGAGCGTGCCTCTCAGGTTGGAGGTCGTGTTTCGAATCACCTGTACATAGACTTTTCTTACTAAATCCGTACTTGCTCCCGTGAAGTAATGGTGGAGAAATGCCGTAGACCAAAAAGCGTATCACAGAGGGCTGATCACCAGTAAAAAAGTATTCCTATTAAGAATATACAATCTGGATATGGGGTTGTAGCCCCATTGTTTTTATTTGTTTGAATTTAATGATTTCTAAGCATCATTGCTTTTTAGATGACCTTTATACTGTTATTAATTTTAAAGAAATGTTTATTATGGAATATAAGATACAGGTATCACTTATTCCACGTCATTAAATTTGAATCGGTAGACATCCCTACTCATCGGCAAAGACAGAGGGTGTAGGCCGAGAGAAAAAGCGGGCGTAAAAAAACTCTCGGTACTCTTTTAAAATAGTATCATCATATAAAATGACTATGGCAAACAACACTTATTTTGAAAAAATATCGCAAATTAATTATATAAGATGAAGATTCAGATGACCTATATGCTGTTATTAATTGTAAGTCTAAGACATTCCAGCGATATTTCTTCATAGAACAATAAACAAATTGTGCACGGCCCTCAAACCGCACGTTTTCAGGGTTGAAAGTCGCCAATCAGTGGGCTTATATTGCTAAAGTGAAGTAAACTTTAATCAAAAGTATGAGAAACTAGACTTTTAGCTGAATAGGTTGGGTGTGCCCAGCAATATCGTAATTACTTCCGGTTCACGAATTTATTTATTCTATTCAATGGAACGCGGTGAAAAGCTAATTATGGCTTGAGGCTAAAAATATACGAAATTCATGTACTAGATGAAGTCTAAGGTCTAAAATATGTGTTTAATTATTGTATATTATCTTATTAAATTTTCTTTGAAAAAAGATTTTGTAAGTGGGAAATAGATACATAGAATAAATATACAACACATACTTTATACATGGTATGTATATTGTTTTCCTCGCTCATCGAATAAGTATCGCAATATAGTGAGGAAATGCTGCCAGTGTCAAAGGTATACTGCCAAAGAGACCAAACTTTTTAAATTTGTTTTTAATTATTTTATTGTTACTTTTGAGACAGAGCAATCCATATGGGTATAGTTTTCAATAGCGAATTGAGAATTTCTGGCCAGTTCTCGTCCATTAGGTCTTGATTTGAGAGAGAGAGCAGTAAATTTAAATTATTTATTTTTACGTACATACGTTTAATGCGATTTTATATTATTGTATAATTATCCTATAAAGCCTTTTAAAACACAAAACAATCATTATCAACTCCGACATTATCTTCAGTATAAAGATTTTCTTGCTAGTTCTCATCCATTCTACCTTGATTTGAGAACTGGCAGTATTTTTTTTTACGTCCATAAGTTTATACTATAAGAACAAAATTTAGATGTAATTTAAAGTTAAATTGAAAATTTGCATTATATTCCAAATTCCGATAAAAATCCCTTGATACGTTGACCTAAAAATAAGAATTCCCGTTTGATCCCTTGCGTAAATACATTATTTAATAATGAGTATCTTTGTGCTAAGGAAAATTGTTTAGTCAGCAATTTCCTTCAAAAAGAATAAATTGTGGGTAACTTTGAAATATGCAACATCACCATATTGTTAGCGGGAAAGGGGAGAATTCTTTAATAAATGGGATGTTTGTAAAGGCAAAGGGAAATAAGTATACAAAATGGGTTAACTTTATATTGTAAAGCTGCTCGTAGTTATGATAATTGCTACCTACACCCCGCAACTTACTGTCAATAGAGTTGATGGTTTTAAAAAACATTTCAGATTATTTATCTGTGGAAATTCTTTATTTTGATTCTATTAAGAATTCGACTTATCTGTGACCTTTTTGTGTCACGTGACTGGCGTATAAAAATGTATATTTTAACTATGATTTATTATAAAATATTGTTTATTAACAAGCTATTTTACTCACAATACTTTTAAAAACCATATTTTACATAGATTAATTTAGTATTTTGAAATTAAGGGTTTATGAAGTATAGATAATAGATATATTTTTGATGGAAAACTGTAGCAAGACTCCATATTAAGTAAATAGTTATGACTATTGTCCAAATTTTAAAATATGCAAATAAAAAATCTTATTTATAAAATAACAAAATGTATATTAGCTTTGGACACTTAAACGATTTAATGAAATTGATGAAAACCTATAAATAAAATCGAGGTAAAATGCAGGTTGAGCGATAATAAAGCAGCAAAGAGGTGTTAATGAGCAAATTGAATGGATTTCTATAGGATTCTATTAATTATTAACGAGGTTAACAGAGAAAAGCACTAAGAGAATACGAAGCTGGTTGAAGAAAAAGTTCAGTTGTTTAAAACAGATACTAAAAAACTGAACTAGATAGTGGGTGAAAATAGTAGATTATTTCTGTGTTTAATGCTATTTCAGAAAATAAAATACCTACATTTCATAATTAAAAATTAAATAAAACCTAAAATAAATTCACATAAACTTGGGCCTGTATGCGACGACGGTGTTTGGCGTATTCTCTACAAAGAAGAACTTTATAACATTCTTGACGTCGGCATAACGTCCAATTCATAAAATGCAACAGGCTCAGATGGGTATGTATTCGTACAAAATACAGTATTAAATTATATCTCAGAGTACTTAATGAACATTTAATAAAGCTAAATAAATAATTGAGGATGTCTTGATTTACCACTTTATTCAATTATTAACTAGATTAATATTGCTCTAGAATGTGGAATTGGATCTTGGATAATGTGAAAACACAATGAACGAAAGATATTTTATATTTGCGACCCATCAAATTGTGCAACCCAGCAATTATTGCTTTACCATACTAATCGATTGCCCTGTCTCGCTAATTCCATACTTTCTTCACAATATACAGCACCGTGTGATAGAATAATTCTCTATGAGGAAAATACATCATTTCTTTATTTAAAACTAGCGGCTTTCCCGCAACACGGCTGGACATTTATTGACTAAAATTATTCTAAAATAAACATATCGCTAGTATATTTATATAGAAGAACTATATAAATATACTAGAGACCCGCCACGGCTTCGCACAGTATTTAATTGGATAAGGATTAATGCTGTATTGGTTAAAATCGCTTCGAAAATTAGCCATTATTTGTCGTAAAAAGTAAATGACAAAAAATGTTATTGTGGGATATCCATAAGAGATAGACATATACCATCGTGGAGTTCTCTGTGGACCTTTTCAATGTGTACAATACTTAGTACATTATTTTGATAAATCTCGTAGGGTTCAGCCTGCGTTTGCATTCTAAGCGGAAAAAATGTAATTATTTACGACATCACATTAGAAACCTCAAAAATAACAGTATTTCTGCAATATTTAATGGTTGTTATTATACATATAAACCTTCTTCAATCACTCTATCTATTAAAAAAACCGCATCAAAATCCGTTGCGTAATTTTAAAGATTTAAGCATACATAGGGATATAGGGACAGAAAAAGCGACTTTGTTTTATACTATGTAGTGATATAGATACAGAAATAATATAGTGAGTAGTGAGACATAGGTTTCTCCTTAGACAAAGGACGGCAATTCTGTTACGCTACAGTGAGACACGGGACACATGAATTACTGTTCCTTTACTGTGCATCGGACACGCTGTTTAAAATTTATATGCATATAAGCGAGGAAACTGGCACGCGGTAACCCAATGGCGTACAGGCACAGAAGCCACACTAGCCACCTAAAGAATTATCAATTAAAGATGCCATGGTCGATTATCGCCACTGAACTATTTTTCAAATAATTATTTGACTAGAAAAAGCTTAAAATATAAAGACGAAATCCTAACAACCTCTATATTAATACGGTGTAGGAGGCTTAACTGAGCTTAGTGGTAGGAGACTAGTAGTAATAACGCTCTGTGGCGCCTCCACTCTGTCCAGCAGTTGCTACTGCTGTTTAAAGCCAGCAATTGGAGGGAGGTGGCACAGGTGGAGCGCTGGAAGTTCTCATTTCGGAGGCCAGAACACTTATTGGGACGCAGAGCCAGCAGTGTGAGACTGAGTGAGGGTAATGTGAGAGTGAGAAATGGAGAGAAGCATCTTAGAATAAAAAAGATTCACAAAATACGAAACGAACAGATCAGGGCAAAAACTAATCACAGGGGCAGTAACCCCCTTATAAATGAAATGGAAATGGGCGAGCCATATTGCAAGGTGTAGCAAAGATGGACCGCTGAAGTTACCCACTCCAGGAAAGAGAAACGTGAGAAGTTGACGACATCTTAAACGTGTCTAGGGAGAAATGGATGGAGAAAGCAAAGAACAGATTCAAATGGTTCAGGAGAACTTTACCCAGGGGGGGGGGGGCAGGTAAAGGCCTCCTTTTACTGCGAAATACGAACAATGGAAATCACAAGAACGAACTATCAATATAACAAATTAACACCCATTTGATTAGTAAATTTTACAGTATGGAATTAAAGCGGTTTTATTATAAATATTATAAAAGAATAGAAAATAAGTAAATAATGATTTCCTTGTAATTTTTTATTATTTTCTTCATAAAAACTGTTAAGTGTGTTTTAATGTATATTTAGTTTTTTCTATATCGTAGAATACAAAAACCAAATAAACACATCGCGGATTATATCTGTTAAATGAGATTCAAGAAAATTACAGGGTTCCATATTGTTCCCCAGATTCAACTTTGAATATTTCAACTTTGATTCCCCAGTTTTAATCTGTTCCCATTAAAATGGGTTCCTCGTGGGAGTACCCGAACGATATCATTCAAATGATCGAAATCTGTGGAATTGTGTCAATAATCTCTATTATTTAATAACTTTTTAAAATTAAGTTCAGTCTTAAGCTATATATAACATACGAGGAAGGTTCTACGCGTTTTGAAAATAAATATACTCGTATATGTCGAATTGTCTAAATCGAATAATGGCGAAGTAAAGTTGTGTTTAAAATCATTTGTTTTTTAATTTTATATTGTTTTTTATTCCGTAACCTCTCTAAAAAGGACGAACAGAGACTATTTTTTATAAACAGTAGTGATCAGCCTCCTAGCCCACACCTAGCAACCTAAGTAAATATTTTTATGAAATAAACTGTGATTATCATCGTCGAAACGCAACATACGCTCTCAACTTCAGTTCAGATGTCATAAAAAAACTGCGTGAAATCTAATGTCCAAAATCCAAGGTGATTAGCCTCCTGTGCCTGACACACACCGTTGACTGGGTCTAAGGAAAGCCGGTTTCCTCACGGTGTTTTCTTTCACCTTTGAACAAATTTTAATTGCGCACATAGACAGAAAGTCCATTGGTGCACAGCCGGGAATCGAAAGTACGACCTCAAGGATAAGAGTTGCACGCTGAAGCTACTAGGCCATCACTGCTCTATATACATATCCAAAAACATGTCAAAATTGTGAAACTAGAATTAGCAGGGTGTTTTGAATGTAGCAAGAACAAAAGGTATTTATATGAAGGGAATCCACTTCCGAGACTAATTTTAATTAGCACTCTCTATAGAAGTTGCCGAGAGCTTCGCAAATGCTTAGTTCTTCAATTTACTATTTAATTATTAAACCTTATTACCGGCTGAGGAGCGCGTTTGAGATTCTTGTCTATTCCTAAATTTAAATTGCTAACTTTAACACTCTTTCAGCCTTTTTATTAATGCAATGTAAAAGACGTTGAGACATTAACCGATCTAGCTTATACTAAGATTAATAAGCAATAAACTATAAACTTATTTACTAATAAGAATTGGTCCATGCGAAATGCGAATACACTTTTCACATTAATATGCCAACACACAATATTGATTAAAAATCGCTAATTTATAAAGTTTTTACTTTAGATTAGGCCTGAAAAGTGTATTGAAAAGATTGTATACACTTTTTCGTTCTTATAAGTAAAAATACTATTTTTGTATTGGTCACAAAGATTTTAAAATTTAAACAAATAAATTATATTGTTCTATTTCAATATTACAAATATATGATTTAATGCAACTATTGATACTAAATTTAACAGAGGAATTAAAATAAAGTTTTATTTATTTATAATTGCTTAAAATTACAAAGTAGCGAGGATAAGAACACAAGAAACCGCAGAAATAAAAAAAAATGGGAACTCGTGGTCTATCTGACCACGGCTGAAGGAATCAAAACGTCAAGTTACCTGAGTAATGTAATGTATTTACAAAAGCGTCCCAACTCTCGGCACACAGATACATCAAGAAAAATAAAGTAGAAGATTTAATGTGACAAGCACTTATAGGCAAACATAACATACATGAACAGATAAATTATAAAAACGTGAAAAAGTGTGATGGAAGCAAACAATATACAGACCTAGCTCGTTTATTTCAATTTCAATCTGTATAACGCCTAAACGTGTTCTTCTGCAAGGTGGGACAAATGGCCTGAGGTATCTAGCGGGTACACAAAATTTAAATTAAAAAAAAAATATTGGTTGTTTGTAAAGTAGGTTTACGATCGAGATGTTTACGTGATAACGTCTTATTGGTGATATAAGTTTTTGGGAAGTAAGGAATTAATGAAGATAACAATTTTAAAACTTAACCGCACGAGAAAATCTCCATTCGTTTGTATGCCGCTAGAGTGAGAATGATACGGGAGATCGGTCCGTCTCTCTCTCGTTATACCTGCGATCGCGCTCGTGAGGTTTTGGTGTGACACAAGTTTCTGAACATGTCACCCGACTAAAACGATTTTAAAGACGTTATCACGTCAAAACTTGGGTTCTTAAATATTTTAAACCCAAACAATTAATTTTCTACGATTCTCTAATGACAATCTTAAAGTACTCCAGCCTGGCTTTTCACCTTCAAATTTCACCACTGGTTTTATGTTGATTTTACCTTTAAAATTTTTCATAATGGAATTATACAAAATTATTAAAGCAACAAATTCCCGAAGAATGAGCAGTCATTTGCACGTCTTCAAAGAAATTAAATTCCACGGAAGCCATTTTTAATTACAGGAAACTCTTGAACGTATTAACAATTAGGGGCCGTACCGTTAAAATTCTAACTTACGGATAACAAATGTTCGATTTTCTTTATATCTTGTTTATTTGTGTTTCTCCTTTTCAACTTAAAGGATCCTCGAACAGTCTTACCACTGACTGTCTTGAAGGCCCAGTGGCCAAGGTCAAGAAGTCGTAGACTTGAGCGACCGCAAATAACTTCGTTTGTGCGTTTCAGTGTCATCATCGCACTGATTGTAGCCCTAGAATGTAAGTTTCGCTACACTTTTATAAGACACTAGCTGCCACCGCGAACTTTTTTTTTTTTTTTACTTAGCCTACCTGTTTAGTACATACCATCTTTTTAATTAACAAGTTAAAAATAGGGGTTGATCGTAGAGGGGTGAAAAGTAACAAAATATAAACAACATTTTTTGTCTAAAAAGTTAAAATTAAAATTTAGGGGACCACCCTTAAGATTTAGGGGGATGAAATAGATGTTGTCCGATTCTCAGACTTACTGAATATGCATAAAAATTGTCATAAGAATCAGTCGAGCCCTTTTGGAGGAATATGGGAACAAACATTGTGACACGAGAATTTTATATATAAGTTAAGTAGTAGTAATAAGTAAGTATTTAAGTTGTAAACGTGAAATCTGTGCAAAGGGGTACGTAGATTTTTGAGTGATGTCTACCATCTTCCATTGTGGCAATGATAGTTTTTTTCATAGAAAATAGTAATTTTTCTGTTTGTAACTAATTACTTAGTACTGTGTTACTGAATTTTCAGTGGCCAGTCTCGCAAAAACTATTAAATTGTTTGTAGGAGTTCAGGGAAGGTTTATATATATATATAGAAATATAAATAATAAAAGTAAAAAAAGACTAAAAACAATAAAAACTGTACTTAGCTAGAAAATATTTTATATTTAATCTTTTAAAAAAAAAAGTATTACTTCGTTGTCAAATATTTATAGATGCCATCAGGAATTTGTGTTTCAATCTGCATGCGATCCGATCTCTTTCATCTGTTTTAAAAAATATATCATCTAGTAGTGAATAAATTTATTTAATTTATTCACTACTAGATAATATTTTTAGAACAAAAGAAACAATTATTTATTTAAATTTATAACGAAGTCTGTAAAAGGTCCCTAAATCTACATTATTATTTGATAATGATAACGACAAGTTAAAAGAAAACTCAAACCATTAAATTATTGATAGAACCTTAATTTTCCGGGCGCAATATTTGTAATTAAATTTTCTCCTCGACCATTTAATTACTCGGTAACATTTCCTGTATTTCAGTTCCAGTTCAAACGAAGTGGAAAAAGGTGAAAATTGGAAGAAAATTCTAGCAAGATCGCTCTTGATGTATACTATATACTTTTGCTATATCATACATTATATAATTTGTTATTTACTTTAATGTATATAAAGTTTCTGTAAACTTTTCACGTACTATCATAATTTAGTAGTTAAATTTACTTTAAAGTTTATATCTTTAATAATATTCGTGTTTTTTTTATTTGATATGTCTAAATAAAAGAATCCATAAAAGTTATTTAACCTTGTTCTTCAATTTTAATTTCAAAAGAAACCTTCATAAGAGAGCCTCTGACCACGGTTGCTAAACTGGAATCAAATTAATTTTAAAGGAGGCTCATAAACTAGAACAGGCAGGAGCCTATTCCGATGTTAAGTGACCGCCGCCCATGGGCACTCTCATTGCCAAAGATCTCGCCTTATCGGCCTTTTAATAATTCGTATGCTCTTTTCTTGACGTAAATCGGATTGGTTAGAAATAATATTGTATCAAGGATTCTGTAAAATATGATTCTAATAAATCTTAAATTTGATTTCCAAACGTTAAATCTCAACAATATAGTGCACTAATTAGTCTTGGAAGCTGGGAAATTTCATCTCTCTAACCGATCATACCACGGCTAATGGAGAAATGGATATATGAAGATACAGTTTTGGATGAAATTTAATACGATTTATGAGAAATTGAAGATGAGAAATATTGTTAAGTTAATTTCAAATTATCTATGTTTTAGCATTAGAGCAGTGTTGGCCTAGTTGGTTCAGCGTGTGACTCTCCCTGAGGTCGTAGGTTCGATCCCCGGCTGTGCACCAATGCACTTTCTTTCTATATGCGCATTTAACATTCGCTTGAACGGTGGAGGAAAACATCGTGAGGAAACCGGCTTGCCTTAGACCCATAAGTCCAGGGCGTGCGTGAGGCACAGAAAGCTGATCACCTACTTGCCTATTAGATTAACAAATGATCATTAAAAAGATATAGAAATCTGAGGCCCAGACCTAAAAAGGTTGTAGCGCCGGAGAATTTTTTTTTTATCTATGTTATAGCGGAATTTTAAACAATTTCTATGGATTTCGAGAGTTAGGGCGATTTATGACTCCCATATGTCAAAGCCCAGTACATTTTTGACAGTTGACGCCTGGTAGATAGTACCGGTGACCTCAGAGGTGGTGCTTATCTCGACGAATAAGTATCGCAATACAGCGAGGAAACGCTAGCATTAAAGGTACTGCCATAGAGACCAAACTTTTTAAATTTTCTAATTACGAAGTAAGGATATTGTAAATACAATATATTTAATACTTTATATCAAAGTCCATAAATAAAGTGACTTAATAAAAATCACGAACCTATAGCTGATAAGAAATATAATTTTTTCTTTCCATAAGGTTCTATTAAAAATGTTCATATAAAAATCCAACCAAAAACATTTCTCCCCATTTCTCGGGTCGGGCAATAACACTAATGTCCAATTTATCAATAGAGCGACAGGTGACGGGATCTGGGCAAATTTAATATACTTTTTGTTGTAACCCTTCGGCTGACGTGGATTACATCGGTAGGGTTGCCACTCAAGATGTATTTAATTTCTACTGCTGTCAGTTTATTGGATTTGCGAATCCGTACAACAAAACCTTTTGCTCGCTTCCAGTGTTGGCAATATTTTTTATATTATTTCCCTTGTTTTGTTTAAATGTGCAAAACAATGAACGCTCACGGCCTATAGAAGCTTTGGAATATTTAAATCTTTTTGTAGACAGTTACGTCAGACTTAGATTTGCGAAATTGTAGTAATGAAACGCGTTTTAAAATACCTTAATTTGTTTATATTAGTAAACATCCTCTCAGAATAATAAACTTATAATTTTGTACTAATATTTTTTGTATTGACGTGATGCTAGTACCTATCTTATACCCAAACGCATTGTTAAGCAATAAATTACTAGTAAAATCTAAAATTGGAAGTGTAATATATGTATTGTCAGATATTTGAGATAGCTTGTAACATATAGCATTATATATGATGTGATTAATTTTAATTAATAAATATAAATATTGAATACTGGTTGAATCTAGGAATCAATTTTAATATTTAAAATTAAAATAATTAAATAGGTAAAACCTATTTCGTTTATTGCTTTATTAAGTCCAATTGGCATTATTGTTAAATTATTTTTCTATGTATATCTTCTATTAGAATGTATCCTCAAAAACTGATATTTTTACTGGGAATCGTACCTCGAATCTCCCAGTTAGCATTCATCAACTATGGAAGGATATAAGGTTATTTCTAACATGGTTAATTCAACAGTAGATAATGTAGAATCTTTGAAATTATAATACTTTAATATATTACTACGAATAAAATTTTAATAAATGTTTTTATTAAAGAAATATTAAAGCTGAAACGATCCATTGCCATCTGTCCTGCTCATTCGTATGTAAAAAGACGAAGAAAATAAAGACAGACAATGTATTATACTATAATAACCGGTTTTGTATTGAACAATAAAGGAATATCGACAATGGACGCATCCTGTGGGATTGTATTCAGTACAATCGTGTATTAAAAATATGGAGAAGACCTTTGTGTATGTGTCTGTATCATTCATATTTTTATCTTGAAAAGATCAGATAAGTATATAAATCATATATAGGTACCGAAAACTTCTTATTAAAGTAAAAGAAAACATGATTATTAATATACTTTTTGTTGTAACCCTTCAATCAATGGCACTACAACCTTTTTAGGTCTGGGCCTCAGATTTCTGTATCTGTTTCATGATGAATTGGTAATTTAATAGGCAAGTAGGTGATCAGCCTTCTGTGCCTGAAGCACGCCCTCAAGATTTTTGGGTCTAAGGCAAGCCGGTTTCCTCACCTTTCGAGCGAATGTTAAATGCGCACATAGAAGAAAGTCCATTGTTGCACAGCCGGGGATCGAACCTACGACCTCAGGCGTGAGAGTCGCACTCTGAAGCCACTAGGCCAACACTGGCCACTAATATTAAAATATACACATAAAAAATTGTTTCGTCAGACAACGAACCCCAGAGTCACAAGTGTTATAAAATTATAATTCAGTTCAAATTTAACGAGGTCATTTTCCTGGCAACACAAAAGTTTTAACCGATTTTCACTTTATGAGTGGATCAATAATGTTCTGTGGAATAGACGCAAAATTGGTTCCGGCCCATATCGAAACACGGTGTCGTCATACAGAAAGTTTGGTGCACAGGCGGGAATCGAACCTACTACCTCAGATATGGGTCGCTCTTTAAAGCCATCGTTGCTGCTGTCAGGTACAGAAGGTTGATCACCTACTTGCTTTTTAAAACAAAATGATCACCAAACAGATACAGTAACCTGAGACCTTAAAGTAATATCACTACTGTTTGTTTATCTCATACCTCATCACGGGACTTCAATCACAATTAATAGACACTTTTCTATAAAACATTGCATAAAGATTTCAATATTAATAAGGGCCAGATTTAGAGCTCTGGAGGGCTCGGGGCCATAAAGGAGAGGGCCCCCTAAACCCAAAATATTATCCAAATAAAATTAACAATTCTTTGCAGTCGAGTTTTTCAATCAATAATTGATTGTGAAACCAATCAGGTATTTTAGTATTTAATAAACATAGATATATACAGATTTCTGTTAATATTTAAGGACAATATAATCATGTATGTACAAAGGTAAAGGTAAAACAGCGAAAAACAATATTAAAATAAAGTTGGTTACTAGTGTTTACAAGTCTACTTTGGGGGCCCCTCTTTTGTGGAGCCCCCGGGGCTGTATTCCCGGTTACCCACCCCTAAATCTGGCCCTGTTAATACACCAAAAGGAGGGCCGGGCCGCTCAAAGTTTTAGCGGCGTCATGTCTTAGCAATTTTTGTTCGCCCCTTTGATGTTATTTTAACAGCGAGGTCAACAAAGGCAGATAATTTATAAATTTTTATTCACGCCTGTTTCCCAAAGGAGTAGAGACACACTCCACTTGCTATCTCTCTTTATTTCTTAACTCCTCTAGGAACTAAAAATAAAAATATAAAATACCATCCGTATCACCTCGACGTCCGTCGTTCTACAACTGAGCGTTTCTTAATGCTGTTTTTGTAGTAACCACCACTATGTGTAACTAGCTGCCCACTGAAGTATTTCCGAACCAATTCGACTTAGGGTCCTCCAAGTAGTACCAATTCTTAAAAGGCCAGCAACACACTTGCGAGCATTTTGGCAATATGTCTGCCAAGGTATTTCAGATGTTACTTGAAACTTTTTTTTTTAATTAAAGCTAATGATCTAAGCTGTACATAAATATAATAGAAACATCTTAGTTAACAGAAACATTTTAGCCAAACTTAACATATTGTTCATTTCAAATAATATCTAGTTCAAATAATGTCTAAGACGTGAAGTGCAGATGGTCGGAATTGAGTCCAGGGTCGAGAACTAAATATAGCCATGGAGAATTGTCAGTAACAGTACAGACGCTCTCGAGTTGACGTAAGTAATAGGTCCTAATATCAATAATTCCGATTCCGAGCAATATTATACAAAATATTGTTTTTATTGTTAGTTTTATTACCCCGACTTTTTCTCTCGGCCTATACCCTCTGTCTTCTTTGCCGATGAGTAGGGATGTCTACCGATACAAATTTAATGACGTGGAATAAGTGATACGTCTATCTTATATTCCATAATAAACATATTTTATTGATAATACACACAAACGCGAACACATAAACACATACGTATGCACAGATGCATCAATATTTTACTAGGTTTGGCCGTTCATGGCAATTCTTTGCTAATCTCTATGTGGCTTAGTAATTTTAGATTTTTCAAAAAGGTATCTAAATATAAAAAAATAACATAGGAGTAACATATTTATTTTCTGGCGTATGTATTTTTTATCTACTTAATATTAGTATATTATAAAGAGGAAAACTTTGTTTGTTTGTTCGTTTGTTTGTTTGATTGTAATGAATAGGCTCATAAACTACTGGACCGATTTTAAAAATTCTTTCACCATTCGAAAGCTACATTATCCACGAGTAATATAGGCTTATATATTTAATTTTGATCAAAAATAGGGTTCCGTAAGATATTAGGGTTTTTCGGACACAAGGTGTAAAAAATCAACCAAAAAAGTTACTTATTTTGCGTACCCTGCCTAAACTATTGAAGATAGAACCATAAAATGTTCTAAGTAATTGTAGATCTTATAAGTATCTACAAAAAAGTCCGCGACACACTATACCTATCTATGTCGAGTGAGGCACAATAACCATACATGATATACATGGCAAAACGACGTTTGCCGGATCAGCTAGTTTTCTATATATTTGAATTATAAATATCCAGCGTTCAAAGCTAGAAAAGGCTAGTAATAAGTATTTTTAACTGTGTTAGATTCGAATATTGGTACCGATAAATAATTAAAATAAATAAATAAATATAAAAAGTGCCATTATGTCTTTATTATAGACTAATAATAAAACTATGTTAATTAATAAAGAATATATAATTTTAACTATAAGATTTTAATGATTCGTTCCACAAAGCGCATTCTTTATTCCTCAACCTTTCTATAGAGACTGTTTATACAACAATATCACAAAAAGAATATAGAATCGTATGGACATTAAAATAACATATAATGAAAGGCATTCTTAACATATCTTAAGTATGTTCTCACAAAAATCTTATCCAGAATATGAGATAACATTCTTCGGACATATAATTACTAAAATAATTAGTGTTCGCAGACAAGACACAATGAATATTATATATTATTACTCTAACTCCAAATTACTGGAATGTCATTACACATTTTTGTATGGTGAAGCAGTCGTCCATTTTGAATGGCGATCTTTCTAATTTTTTTCCTATATTCCCTCAGAATCATATCTATTACATACGGCGTTAACGAAATAAGTGTAGTTATCAAATTTATGTGAAAGAAATGTAATTACGTATACAGACTTTTTATTTTTAACTGTGTTTTTAAAAAACGTTATAAAAAGTTTTGATAATCCAATAGAATCATTTAGAATACAATTAAAATTATCTGTTACTAGCACCTATTGGCTTTTCATGGCTGAAAATATTTATCAAATATATAGAAAATAATTAATGTTATCCAGGAGATATACGAGTATATAGACTATAGATAATGTAGTATGCTAATGGTGAAGCATTTTTTTTAATCGGTCGGTTTCAGAGTTTATTTACAAACATACAATGGAAAGACGGTTTTTCATTTAAAATATGTCTCACATAACTCAAAGCTTGAATTTGCGTAATAAAAAGTTGGTACAGTTCTTAAACTTACCAACTTAATTAAATCTAAACCGTCTAATATTGTTCAAATTATTTTATTAATAAACAATAAGTAATTAACGAAGATTATGTCTCTACTATTGCAAGTGCATTGTGGACAGGAAATTCTAATTAGCAAATCGTGTTGTCTGTCGGATTGCGTGTAACTACATCACACTGTCCTGTTTCGATAATGCTCGCATAAATTACTATAAAAAGATATTATAGAGGATAATTTAGAATACAATTTAATGATTGGTTATATGTCTTTCTTCTTATATTTTTTTTTGACTTTCATAAGTGTAGATTGTGTTACCTATATGAATACTTAAATGATTTTGACTTGACTTATATGTCATATCCTTTGGAAGGTAGGCGATCTACATGGCTACTTTCTTAACTATAATTATATCATAATTTCTACTTCAGGTCATCAGTATATATATTATATTATACACATTGTTCTCTATGCTTTTTATATCTTACACGACATTAAAATTATATAAATGGTAATTATAATTATTATACTGTACATATTAGTAATTATAACAATAAAACATACTGTATTTACAACATTCTTAACCTACATAGTAATAATAAAAATAATTAATCAAAAGAAAATTAAAACAAATTTAAAAAGTTTGGTCCCTGTGGCATTGTACCTTTAACGCTGGCATACTGTACATTATTTTTATACGACCGAGTAGTATTCCGTGACTTAGACGCACATGGTGATTTGCGGAGTTAGCCAAAGGATTCCTCATAGGACAAAGACATCCTCAGCTGATCCAGGGTTCGGACCCAAAGATGCAATAATATTAATACGCAATAATATTATCATTTATTTATGGACCCTTATGTAAAGGAAGTCGGTATATAGGTCTACGAAGATCGAAATAGTTGTTTGTCGTCTGTACCATTCATCAGAGTCCAATACAACTGAGCTAACAAGATAAAACTTGCGTCTCAAAGCGGTCCATTGTCATGACAGACCCTAATTTAAGTGACTGATAAACTATCTGAGAAGATTTTGAATGACATTATTGTTTTATGCATAATAGAGAAATATTATTAAAATACAAATATAGCTATTGTACCACAAGTAACGGTTCTGTGGCCGTTGATACTCTTAACATGAAATGCACAATTGTCAGTCGTAAATATTGAGAAGAGTTTGGGAACAATACGAGAGGTTAGACTTATGATACTATTACGTTTAAAACAGGTCATAATACGTACTAAACTAAGAAATTATAAAAATTTAGGATGTCATTACAAAAAATAATTGAAATATAAATGTCTAGCATAACCCGAGCGAAACAGAGAGTTAAAATATCATAGATCACAATATATTGAAAATACGATATTTAAATTACGATAAGACTCAGTAGCATATGTATGTATATTTATTACTGTAGGTAACATAATTTGTAGACTTATGAATTTCAGTTAAAAATACTGCTTGACAATTGACTTAAATCAATGTAGAACGAGAACTGTCAATAATTTCTCCGTCACTCTTAAAAAAGTGCGTTGCACTCTTAAAAATTTACATTCATAATCTTTATAAGATTAGGAAGGGTTGATCGCACATCATACTTGAATTGAGGTTACGTAACTTGAGCCAAATCAGCTTACCCAATGGGGACACTTAACCGACTTCCGTTAGGTATTTTATATTACTCGGGTATCGGAAATAACTTTCATTATTTAAAATAATTTTGCTTCTAAATTTTTAGTGACCCAATAAAATGTTTAGATAATCTTTTCATTGATCAAGTGACAACGATAAGAGATTGTTTAGGTGTATTATCTGTTAAATAGTTTGTTTATGATATATATAGCATCTGTGTTGTCTATTCTTTTAGTACGTTATGGCTGAGTAATGGTGATTGTTTCGAATAATAATTGTGTAACAATTTTGTATGTAATAAAAATTATTAAAAGGCAATAAATGTTTAATTTATACATATCTAATACAATTAAGAGATGGAACGTAAAAATTTAAACAATCGATGAATTTTGACAGACAAGATGGCGGACTTCGATCAGCTGTTAGGCTTTATTTGTTAAATGTATTAGCTAAGGCATATTATATTATATGTACTGACTAAGTGGGCAGGCTTAACTGGTGGACTGATGATTTGATAGAAATAGCAGGAAAGGACTGGAGGAAGAGGCCGTCACGGAAAAAGGGTTCATATGCAATACTAATATCATTTGAAAACAAATGGAACTTAAGTATAAAACAATTTTAAGTATGATGTTAAGTATAAACATCATTAATCTCCACTCCGATAACACAAATATTACGAAAGTAAGTAAATAATAAAAAAAACACACTTCTTAACGGTTCAACTCAGTTTCTTGTAATCGAACTGAATGAATGAATGAATGTAATGTAATTGATTCGTCGTTCGTTCATTTTTGTTTATGATTGATCAAAATGGTATATTATATTGCAGGCTTGCCCCGTAACTTCAATGGCTCCAGTTAAAATAAGGTTGACTGTGAATGAAAAATACTTTTGTCCATCAATGGAATGGCTAGTTAAATAATTGCAAATTTGATGGAGTTCTTTAGAATAGCATCTTTCTATATAATAGGTAATAAATAATTAAAAATACATTTAGCTCAAATGGATTTATGAAAACTATATATTTACAAAAGATTCACAACTAATTGGGCAACAAAATACAAAAGTGACTGTTCGTTTCTATAACAAAATGACAATAGTCGATCAATCTACAAAAAACAAATGATTTGCTTCAAAACAATTCCGAAACGAATCGACTTCGCCATTTTTCATTCCTACTTACGAGAGGTAGTTATTTCTTGGATGTTGGTACAAGATATAAACGTAAAGCGGACAATTTAAATGCCTTATTTCTGTCATAGGGTTATAAGTGGCGCAACAGCCACTCTCACCTTGGTATCAGATTTCGGTATTTCTAACACTTTTCTTTATACGCTACCTGATCCGCCGTACCTGCCTCACACCATTATATTTTGCAAATTAAATAAATCAGTGGCACTACAATTCTGAATCTGTTCATGATCATTTTTAAAACTAATAGGCAAGTAGGTGATCAGCCTCCAGTGCACTCGCCGTCGACTTTTTGGGTGTGAGACATGTCGGTTTCCTCATGATGTTTTCCTTCACCGTTCGAGCAAATTTTAAATGCGCACATAGAAAGAATGTACATTGGTGCACAGCCAGGGATCGAACCTACGACCTCAGGTATGAGAGTCACGCTGAAGCCACTAGGCCAACACTGCTATTTTGCAAATATAACATATAACATAAAAACTTCTTATCCTTAGCTTGATATATTCGGTAGTGGTCAATTAAAAATTTTTTTTTCAATTTGTGGATTACATATTAAGCAAAAAATTACCAGTAAAAACTAAAATTGGATGTGCACTATTTTTAATTTTTGTAAAATTTATGTTCAAAATAATTGTCATTTTGAATAGATAGATTGATTACTATAGAAAATTATACATATGATGTGTTGTACATAAATAAATAAACAAATACTTGTGTCTATTTTTCGTCTTGAATCGCTTATAACTTAAACCACAGACTCGTTACAGAAAAAACGGACCTATTCATTTTAATTTGTCCTCGGGAGGATTTGTGTCCTGTTGAGTCTAAGGCTGATTTATTGCGAGACCTCGAGTACTTGCAAATTTCACTTGCTTCTATTCTGAATGACGTCATTACTCATACATCCTTCAAAGCATTTGCGTTATTTTGTCCTAATTTTTATCTTCAAAAGGCGAACAATCTTTACAAAATATACAGTTCGTTTAATCAATTCCATTCCTTTCGATTCTTCTATACTTAATCAACGATTCAACCACATAAACCTGGTAAACACATATTTTTACTTAATATGTATGACTATAGCATGCATCAATGAAATTCTAATTTTCTTAAGACAAGACACGACGGTAAAAAATATTTATTCAATAATTCATTGTATTAAGATAGATATGAGTTAATATCTGTTATTATATCTTATATTATGTATTGTATTTGTGTGTATTTTATATTGTAGTTACTTAAAGTATTTATTTTCACACAAATAAAGGTGCGCTGCCACAGGTACCAAACTTTTAAAGTTTTAATTTTCTCTTTCATTTAATTAATATTATGTAGGTTAACAATATTGTATAGGTTATTCACTTCAATATTCAGGCATAAATTGGCAGTTAAAAAGGTTAATATAATGCTTATAACAAAAAAAATCGTCTTCCTAAACCGTAATATTTCGTGTACAATTTCGAAATATACATAATTAACATTGCAACAGCAACTACAACCTTGGTGTTTTTGTGGCGAGCTAAGTATACTGGATTCATCTGCATTACGTCAATCTTTATTATTAACAGTTTTAGGCGAAAATCAGAACGGTGATAAACGAATCGTGGCCAAATAATGCGTGACCAAAAACGCTTTCACTGTAGTTTATAGTTTACTATTGGCTGGACAAGCTGGTATTGGTAGGGTGGAGTGATGGCAGGAGAAGTCGGGGTCGATCGCCTACCTTTTGGTCTGACCAAATTAACACAATTATTCTCAATATCCCTAAAGCCCTGAGACAATCTGAGCATGTGGTAGAGAGGCAGCAACGAATCAGTTAGGGCTTTTCAAGACAGGCATTGCCATGTGGAACATGGTGTAATGGTTGCAGCTCCTTACAAACTTTGTGTAAAACAAAAAACTTAGCGATCAAAAAGAGTGGCGGAGAGTTTATTTCCAGTTCTTCTCGTCCGTTTTACGCCCTTGATTATTGGCAGTAAATGTAAAATTAGAAGCATTTAATATGTATTTCTTTATTGATGTTCGTAAGTGTACATTGCGTTACCTAAATGAATAAATGATTTGCTGGCGACTACGACTTCGACGATAGACTTTTAAGAACCGAGAGTAGGAGCCATCTTTTTTTTTAACGTCAGGAAATGCTGTGTATGCATTTTGTTCGAGCAGGGATTATGATTCAATTTTAATTTAGAATTTGTCGCCTCTCTTTCAACGATTCGATACAGGTAACTCCTAAAATATTCATGACCAGAGAGAACCTGAACGAGAGAATAAGAAAGCGATGTACTTTTTTCCTTAGTGCGGCTTGCATGATTCTATGATCCACCACGATACTATTAACTCCGAGCAAAAACTTCGTTTATTACTATAGAATCCTTTAAAAATCATGTAAGTTTATAGGCCGTTCACTACATTATTCTGTTTCAAATTCAAATTCAAATTCAAAAATCATTTATCACTGAGATAAACAGAACTAAAACTAAATTACTATAGAGAAAGATTTTTTAGAGAAACTTTTATTCCTTTGCGTATAAGGTATGTTAAATTCAGCATTTATTCCCCATTGCAATATATTTATTGTATTTTCTTGTTTATGTTTACCATGAGTAAACAAAAACACACACTCAAACACTCATAGAAAATACTGCCCTATATTACACAATTTGAGTGATTGCAATTGAATTCTTACGAAAATATATACAATTCCGTCAATTTGTAGGTTAATTCTAGGTCAGCGAAATGTGAAAACGTATTCACGCTTGAGTACGTGAAACAACCTGCGAAACAGAGGTCGAATGAATTAACAGTCGTAACATTTCAATGAGGTTTGGATTCTCAAGAGGGATTTCAAATTCACAATCTTGGACGGATGGTTGAAAAGGATTTCTCTAGTGGAACTACGTATTGCGATCCTCTACTTAGCGAAAGTGATCCTCACGCTTTTGTGAGAAAGTCCGATGTAGCAATCCCAAGGTCAAGCTGATGTCGGTATGAACTAGATCATTGGAAAGGCACACTCATCCATTTTCTTAAAAACAGAACCAATCATTTTTATTCCATTAATAGCTAGGTATTTGTGTGTGTGTGTATTTGTGGGCGTTATCAGGGAATCGAGTAAAAGCCATATTTTTTTTACATATTCACCAATTAGAGCAGGTTTGTCCTAGTGGCTTGAAGAAGTCTCTTATCCAGAGGTCGTACGTTCGAAACCCAGCTTTACTGACTCTTCTTATTTTCTTTATCAATAACCATATTATTTTAGTCAATTCATATACTACAATGAATACACCCAAAGGAATCTTGTGCTTCTGCTGAAATCACTATTTATTGGTGACCTGTACTGTCAGACATTTAAGAGATTATCGTTTTCATACAGAAACGCGGCGGGAAACTTCATCTACACTAATATTATAAAGAGGAAAACTTTGTTTGTTTGTTTGTTTGATTGTAATGAATAGGCTCATAAACTACTGGACCGATGTTAAAAATTCTTTCACCATTCGAAATCTACATTATCCACGAGTAATATAGGCTATATTTAATTTTGAACAAAAATAGGGTTCCGTAAGATATTAGGGTTTTTCGGACACAAGGTGTAAAAAATCAACCAAAAAAGTTACTTATTTTGCGTACCCTGCCTAAACTATTGAAGATAGAACCATAAAATGTTCTAAGTAATTGTAGATCTTATAAATATCTACAAAAAAGTCCGCGACACACTATACCTATCTATGTCGAGTGAGGCACAATAACCATAAATGATATAATGACATGGCAAAACGGCGTTTGCCGGATCAGCTAGTTTTATAGTAAATAAGGATATGTGTACCAACATTAGCCAACATTGGATTGGCCCAAGAGATTTCTTGTTTGGAAACCGCAAGGAAAGACGTGGCCGATGAGACAAAGAGAGTTGGGAAGACTTGGAGCGAAGTAAAGTACAGGACTCAAGACCGAACGCGATGGAGACTCACTGTACCCTCTGCCCCATCATTATAAGACATTATGTCAAGGATATGTCTGTATAAACAAGACTACCTCTTGTCAGATTGTCTATACGAAATAACTCAAATACTTTTTTTTCAAAACTAAGCTATTTCATCTAAATCAGCGACATGAGCAAATTAATAATAAATTAATACTAATTAATAACGGATTGATGTAAGCTGATGAATTGTTGTTTACCGCAATGAATTCTCCATTAGACAATGTTTAATTGAACAGCCAATTACCGGGCCGGTTATGATAATGTTGACATACAGAAACTATATTCATAGATATTATGTCGCCCTCGTACGAACAATGTTTATTATATATTATATTAAGTTCATTGTATGTAATACAGTTTTAAGTATTTAAACTATGAATTGAACATCTTTTAATTATACATTATTTTATACACACATAGCTTTTAATTCCTTTCACTGAAGTGACCACGAAACTCTTGCTACGGTCCAGATGTACCGCTCTCGCATTCATCATGCATGTTCATCGGTTATGGGTACTTCTGACTTGTCCCTTTTCTAGTACGTCCTGCGTACCCAAGCAACGCTTACCCAACCCGACCTAGCTATTCACGCCATTGAATATTGTGCACGTTAACTTGAGAAATAGCACGATCATGATTTGAGTCTATTAACTATCAAACAATCAAGAGATCCATCAATATCTAACTCTTTGTGATCAAACAAAAAATGCAGTGGTGACGCAATCTTGTCCGTGACCCGCAGTAAACACACGGTCAAACTTAAAGGTCGCCCAGCTCACGAAATTATGACCCCTATTACTGCGTAATATGGTTCAATGTTGCGTTTAACAATTGTTTTAATATTTGCTAGTAAATATTACGCTTTCAATGCAAGCAGACCTTTAGTTTGTCCCTTTAGAATACATTAATATTGTCGTAACCTAAATAACAGCTGAACAAACATTTGTGTTAGTTAAAATTACATTTCTTTATATAATTGCGCAATATCGTTCTAGACAAATTAAATACTAATTAGTTATTAACCTAATATTCACCGTTTAATAATTTAGAATTATGCGTTATTGTTATTCATATCGGAAGGAATTGCGTAGATTTCGCGGTTTCTTAATTGTTTCATCGCTATAACAAATGACAATTTAATTGTTTCAATGAATTTGCAATATATTTAATTTATATTTATTTAAATGTTGACATATCTGTTATTTCATGGTTCATTTAATAAATTCAAACAATCTACACTTATGAACGTCAATAAAGAAATACATATTAAATTCTTATAATTTGACATTTACTGCGAGTTTTCAAATCAACCGCGTAGAACGGACTAGAAGAACTGGCAATAAACGCTCTGCCACTCGTTAAATCGCCAAATTTTTGTTTTACTAAATGTCTGTAAGGACCTGCAACCATTATACCATGTTCCATATGACATCTTTAAAAATTAATACGAAAATAATATATGTATAATTATTGAGCGTCCATCTACGTGAATATTATACTCAATTCGTTTAATATCGTATTTATTTGCTTTTAAATATGTTCATCATTACATACGTAATTTGAATTCAACTAATAAAATCTTACACTATGACATTTACGTATCAAATGCACATAGAAAATAAAATGAACAAATCTATTAAAAAATTCTTTAAGCTCTTTACCGCGTGATCGGGAGGTAACAATGCGAGCAAAGAAGCAGCTCTCATTAACCTCAATGAGGTGCCTTTTCCACCCTTTCTCTGTAATCTATACACTTCTTTACATTCTACATTGTATACTGAGTATACAATACTCCCTATAGCTATTTCTATTATCTATGGTATGCGACAGTCAGTCGGCTAATTTTAATTTCTTAAAGTGATTTATAATCTATACGATATACTCTACTACCTAAACCTTTTTCTATTATCTATAATACAGCTCTATGTATAATATTACGAAATATATAATGTTTAATAAGAAGCGATAGCATTCGAATATGTACATTGTACTCGTATGACATATAATAGAACTTTTACAGTGCGTTGTGAAATTGGCTTCGATACTCTAATATATAAAATTCTCGTGTCGCGGTGTTTGTAGTTAAACTCCTCCGAACATCTTTTTTTCATCCCCCTAAACGTTAAGGGTAGTCCACCCTTCAATTTATTCTAAAGTTTTATATGATACAGCATTAAAAAATACATACAACCCCTAATTTTCACCCCTCTACGATTTTTTTTCTAAATAATATACATGGCAAAACGACGTTTTATTTTAGTATAGACATTTTAATATAGATTCTAGCAAGACGTCTGCTAGAATCTATAATAAAATGTCTACTACTACTCTGTGTCAAATGTATTAGATTGAACTATACCACAGCCAGTAGTGTAACAAAAAATGTATTGTTTGGTTAAAAAAACAACGCACTCGTGAAAGTGTGACGCTTCCTCCGTAGACGTAATATCGACAAAACATTTCCTCTTTTACCACTAATTATATTTATATAGACCATTATTGCAACTTTATATAAGTTATACACTTTATGATATATATAATTATTTGACAGCAGTGTTCAATGATCAGCAAGGAGCTGAGGTCGTAATTTCGACCAATGGACTATTTATTTCCGCATCTAAAACTCGCTCGTACGTTGTAGAATTCGTGAGGAAATCGGCATGTCTCAAATCCAAAAATTTCTGACAAGTGACGATCAATTCGAGTTAGGGTCCTTCAAGAAAAGAGCGTATCAATTCTTAAAACGCCGGCAACGAACTTGTTAGCCCTCTAGCATTGAGAGTGTCCACAAATGTGCCAGAAGACTGATCACCTACTTGTCTATGAAATAAAAATGAAATCAAAGATACGGATGCAATCTGAGGCCAAGGCCCACTTGGGTTGTAGCGCTACTGGATTAATATTTTAATAAATTATCGGAACAAATGACGATCCGTCTTTCTACATTTTTCTTAAGACACATTTAAGAAAATCACAAAGATTTTCATTATTAGTTAGGATTTAACTATGATTTCACAGTGCTGATAATCAGCTTTTTGCAAGCCGACCTTGAGCGGGTCTGACGGCAAAAACTGTAGTTTTTGTTCCTACCAGCTCAACCTGACATTGAAATAGTTACACTGTGAATAATACAGTCATTGACTATAATTATTTATAAACATTATCATAATAAAAATGTATGAGTACTTATTATTGCAATTTAAACCTCTATCTACTTTATATATATCTACCAGCTGATCCGGCAAACGTCGTTTTGCCATGTATATCATTTATAACAAAAAATAGGGGTTGATCGTAGAGGGGTGAAAGTTAGGGGTTGTATGTATTTTTTAATGCTGTATTATAAATAAAATTTATCTAAAAATTAAAAAATAATAATTTAGAGGTGGACTACCCTTAACTTATGGGGATGAAAAATAGATGCTGTCCGATTATCAGGCATACCCAATATGCACACAAAATTTCATGAGAATCGGTCAAGCCGTTTCGAAGGAGTTTAACTACAAACACCGTGACACGAGAATTTTATATATTAGATTTTATTGCTATATGACGTTGTTTGAGTTTGGTTTGGCGGATTTCCTAGGATGAAATCGCGAAACATTAAGCCACAGGAAAGCTAATGGTAATTGTATTGTGATAAGTACAATAATATATTATATACAATAAAATAATTTGAGTATAATTTGTAAATTAGTATTTTACGTATTTGCCAACCAATTCGACTAAGGAAAGAGCGTATTAATTCTTAAAAGGCCAGCAACGCACTTTGACAATGTGAGAATCTATGTTACATAAAAAAAACAATTTAAATTTAAAAAACAGCACTAAATCAATAAATTTAAATCAATTAAGAAAGATTGGTCCCTATACAAGTCCCCTTGTCTGTGTGTGTGTTTACTATATTAAATACGCGATTTAATGATGAAATATGAAAGTACAGTTAAAAAAGTAATTCTACCTTTGGAAACCTAATCCGTTTTTGTCACGTTCTCCACATTTACGATTGTTTACCGCGAATTGAATTAATACTAAATTCTCTTTGACCTTTTATCAAATCTCTTTAAAGTATATTTTGGACACGAAGCTCAGTTTATAATAAATATTTTCTGAACTTCCTCGCTTACTTTTGGGTTAGTACTATATTAGGGTTAATTAGTAGTGGTAATAATTTCAAGGTCCGGCTTATAATCGATTGTATGAACAAAAATTTTATTAATAAACGAAATAACAAAGAAAACAGTATTAATCAAAGTAGAAATCACTACTGTTTAATAATGTATTTTATTTTTAATTGAGCAATTTAACGTTATTTTTAATGACTGGGGGCAAACTGTCAGGAGGCTCATCTGATGTTAAGTAATACCACATGCCTTTTAAGAATTGATTCGCTCTTGAAGGACCCTAAGTCGAATTGGTTTGGGAATTGTGGGGAGCTAATTCCACATAGTGGTGTCATCAAACTTTTTGAGCAAACTGGCAAATGTTCGGGGTTTACAGCTCACCTAACTATTTAGGCAAATAATATATATACATATATATTTTGTATATTTGAAACGAAGAAACTGAAAAATAACTGGGCAGATTTCAAAAATCATTATGCATTTATATTTCGCTTAATATTTCTTGGTGATGGTGGTGTGATATGTTGCTATGTTTTCTCATGTAAGTGATAAGTACGTTTTTGTTTTTATAAGAATAAATTTCTATTTAATTCCCGAGTACCATAGGCAATATTTATTTCCAAAATTTTTAACAAATTCGGAGACAGTGCTATATAACAGACATTTTATTTATATTTAAGGGGCTTAATTTAAATAATCTCACTATAAATGAAGTTTTGAGCTTTCCTTTTGTGAAGGCGAAGGCTAAGGGTCAAGGTTTAGTGCACTCACAACAATTGCACCGCATAATCGCGACTCAACAGAAGTGCAGACATTACACTCATTTGCAAGTGAGTGGGCTAAACATAAAGGACAGCATTTAGTTTTCATCATGGCCGCTTTTGATGCTATTTCTTATTTTCTTCTATAAAAAAGAATTCACATGCGTTTTTGAATACTTCTATTTGCACAGTATTTTTAATTGTAATTCTTAACCTACATAGTAATAATAATAAAAAATTATAAATAGGAAATGAAACAAATTTAAAATAATAATAAAACAATAAAAAAGGAAAAGAAAAATCCATATACGTTTTTATATTAATTTGGTTTGATGTTCCAACGAAGGTTTTTTACTTTTTATAGAATATAAAATATAGCAATTACTTTAATAAAATTAAGAATTTTTACGCAAAATATTGCTTGCTTATTGAATGTACTAAATAAAACTAGCTAGCAGGCTTCTTTTATTCAATAGACGGACAATTTTTTAGTTGCACGAATCTTTGACATACACTAATTATTATTCATTTAAAATTAAGTAGCCGAACCTCAATATACATTATTGACGTACGAGATTAGCACCTTGTTTATAAATTTTATAGACTCAAGACTTACCACTAAGTTAGGATTACGGGATCTTTCGTACGTTATCGTATTGCATTTGGAACTTAACTAAGTGTCGTCTCTGAATCTATAACTATAAGACCTTAGCTTACGTTGTTACCCTACAAAACAACTTATATATTCGTGATAAATGTCACCTCAATAACACGTGCAAACCACATTCATTTAAAAGCAATTCAATAGCTGTAATTATAATGTTGAAGTAAATAGATAAGGAATAAAGTAACCTCTTTCATTAGGTTTTAGCAGTGTCGGCCTACTGGCTTCAGCGTGCGACTCTTATACTTGAGGTCATAGGTTCGATTCCCAGCACCAATGGACTTTATTTTTAAGTGTGCATTTAACATTCGCTCGAACGATGAAAAAACCATCGTGAGGAAACCGGCTTGCCTTAGATAGATCTAAGGCCAAAACCAAAAAAGGTTGTAGCGCCAATGATTTTTTTACTTTCTTTAGGTGCCCATCTATATATACAACCTCTAAATACATACATTTACTCGTATAAACCTCTCTATAGGCCTGTCGGTCCCCTTCTTAAGGCCGCAGATATATGGAGTTTGACTCGTGTATGACAATGAATTTTGACCTACGGAAGTAATAGTTCTCGATAACTCTAGACTCTGGGTTAGTGCTGGTTTCCTCAAGATATTCTCTACTTATAAGCATGTATACATATTACCAGTTCACATCCAAGGCTTGCCACCTGTGGTAGTGTCGCCAATGGTTTACACAACCAAGTGAATAAGCCAACGAGTAATGGTCTTTTTCGTATTTATTATCTGTATTCATAATATTATCAGAATTATTTATAGAAATTGACAGGAAATTCAATGAATCGTCTATTTACGAACAATAAGAAAATATAACAGCCAGTACAATAGCGCATTGATTAATAAACAATATTGTTTGTAAACTGATTGTATTTTCTTTATTTTCCAATTTTCTATTATACGTAACAATATTTACGTGAAATCCTAATCCTAAAAGGTATCAAAATCGTTGGTGGTTTCAAGATTCCTTCGTCCTAACATTATATAGATAATTAATATTACATTTAATCCTAATATCTTTAATTAATAATGATATATTTACGCTATTGTGATTAAAATACCACTCCTCCAATCGGTAACTTAAAACTATATACTTAATTCTTTAAGAGCATTAAATTTCCTAGCAATTCTTTAGATATATAACTAGCTGTCCCCGCGAACTTAGTTTCTCCTTCATGCCTAGCCTAACTTTTTAGTACATACCAACAAGGAACATTTTGCTATGCTATCCCAGAGACTGTTCGGTTTTCTGGAATAATAACTTCTTAGGTTTTTCCGTGATTTTTCTGTATATAAACCTCGTCAAGATATAAGTTCTTATCTAACAAATAAAAAATAGGGGTAGACCAACACTGGTCAATGTATTATCATAAACAATATACCTATTGTGTGAGAGACACATACCTATATATTGGCGAAATACATATATTGCGTCGTAGTTGGAAAACAACCAGTAACAAACAAAGCGAACCTTGTTACATTTTAATACTATATTTACTTGCAATATATTAATTATTATATTACGAAAATGTATATTTGTAATATTCGACCTTAAAAGACAATAATTTTCATTAATATAATTAAATCTTTATTAATAAACATTTTGATAAGCTGTCCACACAGCGTACACGAGAATTATAATTTATATTTAGAAAATATTCTTTTTAAATCAAAATGAATATTATAAATATTATATTTTTTAAAAATGTTTTAATTTTGTAATTTGTTTTTAGGCAAAGTGCTTAAAAACCTTTCTGGATCTATAGAAAGAGGAAAAATAAAGTTTTTAAAATTCCCTATAACACACAGATTTAAAAAAATCACATCACATTTCTGGAATAAGGAAATAAGCAGTTAAGTCAGCTGACCGCCTACAATCTAAGAAATGCATGAAAACAATTGAATAATTGTGCATTACATCATATTTTTTGGACCGAACAAATAATAAAATCAATTATTAAATTAAAACAAAACAGATACATTAAATTATCAAACGCAGATCACAAAAAATACAGCAAAATAGATCTATGCCATGATAAAAATCTAATTAATAAATGTTACGAACCTCTTTGACTGGCGCACAAAATCCTTGCACTGCACAGATAAAATAAAAAAAATAAAAACACAAATTCGAATTTCAAACACACGCGGCGCGAATTCGAATGTTTCTACCTACCGGACGTGTGCGCGCAACAGCCGACGCCTGACAACTGACTGAGAGGCAATCTAACCGATTTTTCCAACTGGGAAAAACAAGGCATTTGTTTATTGATACATCAATTTGCCTCAAAAGCATTTAGTAACAGGTTCTTACGGACGCATAAATAAATAATATAGTTTTGAGTCCCGTCATAGAGTCATCAAGAAATCTTTTTAGGGCCGAAATTCTAGGCAGATTAAACCGGATATTTAACACAATATTATTTTAGTGATTTCTTTTGAATAGGTTACCTGATGTTAAGTGATCCCGCCGCCCATGGACACTCTGAATGCCGGAGGGCTCGCGAGTACGTTGCCGGCCTTTTAAGAATTGGTTAGATTGGCAGTTAATAGTATGAGGTAGTACCAGGCATAAACAATAGTTTTGGATTTTAAATCCTAAGATATTCATATCATTAAAAACGTCTACACGGCCCTTAAATCAGTGGCGATATCGGGGCAATGGTGGTGGAAATGAAATCGAAACAGTTCGAATCCGCAGTAGCATACTCTACACACGACTATTAGGATACGATTTGCCTACACACGAGGGATCTCGGGAGAGATCTAGGATGCTCCCCATCACTTCCCCGATATTGCCTCCGTTTTTAGGGCCGTGTGTAGACGGTTTAAGGCAGGAAATACTTAAATATTAATAAATAGACTGTAAATCGAAGTCAAGTCAAGTGTAAGATCGTCACCGGCAGTTGTGTATTGGAAGGGGAACGGTGGACCCACGTTCCCTTGCCTTTTATTCAGAACCGGAACGCGTTCCAGTACTTTTTAGTGGAAATTTTGTAGTACACCATAAGTGTACTAGACAATAATAATATCTTTCTGATTTTCATCTTTTTTTGAATTTTTTTGTGTTCGTTAATATTTTGTATAGTAAGAATTTGAAAAAATAAAATCTTACATGGAAAAAAAATAGTTTGCTGAAAATAGGACTTTTTTTGCTCCAACTATTCGTTCCCTTACTTCTTATTTTACCAATACTTCACTGGTCACAGGCAAACATATATGCTGCCAATGTCCATACCCAAGGGATGGTGAGCAGGAAGAACGTAATGAAGCTCGTAAGAACTCGTTTTTTTCTAGTCAAGGAAAATAATTTCCACCGTCGGAACACTCATTAACAGCGCACATAGAAAATACATTCCAAATTCGCAGCATCTAGACGAACGCGTTTTCTACGAACGAACAGCTTCCGTAATTGAAATACGTATTTTATTTTGACTTACAGTCACAGAGCTTGGACGTATTATTGGATACTTAATAAAACCAGTTGAGATGCTTTCCTAAATTGAATAGCATTTTTTTGTACCACGACCTCCTTTAACCTGAAACGTATTTGGAATTGGAAACGAAAGAACGATAACCTTGTTTGTGGTAAGTTTTGAAATGTAACTGTCAAACTAGCTTCGACAGATGATTCAATAAAAATCTAAAAATTTAATAATCACAATGAAAATAAAACTATTTTTTTATATTTGAGCATCTCATTTGTTGTCAATCGTCTCGCAATAAGATCTCTTGGTACGCCCCCTTGTTTCTGAAAAACGTAATATGGCGAGTGACATTAAATTTGTTTGTCAAAGGAAGCGTACTCAAGTCGTCACTTAGCTCAATTCTCACATCTCCGGCCTTGTTGCGAGGCTGTATCTTAGGTCAGCTCATTGTCATCCATTGTTAATAACAATATACAATTTTAAGCGTTGGCTACTTACATATTTTAATATTTTTACATGGTAATTTTAAACGCTAATTAAATACTGCTGTCGCCTTCAGTTTAGTAGTTATTATGTCTTTGTTTACCTAGTGGTGTAAGCATACTATCTATTAATGAACTTACTTTTGTTTTCTGTTTCATATACATCAAGTCAAGGGCGTAGAGCGGGCAAGAAGAACTGGCTAGAAACTCTCTGCCACTCTTTTCATATATTGTTTATCTATGTAATCTGTTTTGGCTTTGTATATTGTCTAAGTGTTTAATTTTATAATACGTATGTTAGCTGTAAGATTAATAATTTGTGTTTTCTCATAGTCAAATAATAATTTAAGTGCCAGTCTAAACATCGAAATTTGGGTAAGGTTTGGTTCCCTCAAGACGTATTATTTACTAGTACGAGCGAGTGTTAAATGCAAGAAAGTCCATTTGTGCACAGCTAGGTATCGAACCTACAACCACAGGGATAGGCAAACACTGCTCCATGTACATAATTAATAATTTCTCCTACAATTAAGATCCAAAAATATACAGAGCGCATAGGAAGCTAATCACCTCCTGTTACTAAATTAACACTTTATTCTAGCCTACATTGACTTATTCTTTAATATTATTTTATCATTTGAAAGGTTGATTAAAACCTGCTAACCTGCCTGTGTAGAGCCCCGTCTGATCCTCAAGAAAAAAGGCACTCACTTCCCAATACAATATATTTATATCTGTACTCTATGTATTGGTGGTATAACCGTTTCCTGTGGTGGAGTGGTTTGTTGTAAGAATACTATATCACTTTATTATTACTATTATCAGACTTCTATTTTATAATTATTATACTCTGTACTATTATTATTTATTACTACTGATTTACTCTTGCGTGAACTAATGAAGCAAATAAGATTTGAAATTCTGAAAATCCTTTTATATTAAATGTATTCCATAAAAGCTTCCATATTTCGTTATGAAGGCACCGTTATTTACACGTTTTGAATAATTGATTGCCACATTTGTTCTAACTTTATTTTTGTTATTTCTTTAAAACATTTTCATTCCTTGTGCTTCACAACCCCGAGGTCGTTTACGATATTGTTCTGTATCTGTGAAAAATAGAACCGATTAAACCTAAATCCCAAATATGTAACAAGATTGATCCGCTTTGCGTAAGGGAAAATTTAAAAAAAAGATTTATATTTCCGTACGTACGGACATATTTAGATTTAGTACATTTGTTACGATAATACGTATAGTAATTCGTAGCTTACTCTGACCGGGGCATAACCCAGTAGCCAGAAAAAGTAGAGAACGCCTAACAGAAACTTGGGAATACAAAATAAAAGAGCTATATAAGCGGGGAATGATTGGAAAATAGTAGCAAAGATGAGAGAGAAGTGAATGAATTTGGCGGCCTTCCTTCGGAGGCCGTCATCGATTTCAATGTAACTTAAATAGTACGCGATTGAAAGTTATTTTTATTTTATTTGTACTTGAAAACTACAGGAAAGATTTGTTTATTTATTATAGTGTAGCATCCCTCAGTAACATAGGATATGCCTGTGTAACTTCGTGCCCAAGGAATACTTTAAACATACAGCCAAGGGCTATTTCTGAACAATGGAAATTAATTAATTGCTTTATGGGGATTTGGGTGATTGGACTTCGAGGCATCGGGAGTTCTCGTTCCCTAAGGTATATATCAAAAATATATTTTAAACGTTGTAATTGTTTCTGTAGTGACAAAACAATAAATAATACTTCGTGTGTACAATGGCTACTAAATAGAATTCATTGGAGACCCAATTAGCAGATAGTATAGTGTAGCACAAAGCCTCTTCTGTCTTGGAATACATTTATGTATTTTCTATACTATTGTTACAAGTAATAATAAGTATTAAGCCGGCTTCTAATGCCTATCAATATTATTTATACCTAAAAGGTATTCTAGATTTCAAGTAGTTTCAGAGAAATTTGTTCAGAAATATAACGAAAATAATCGGTCTTGGAAACCTACATTTATTATCAAATAAACCATATTTACAATTTTCTTAACATACATAGTAATAATAAAAATAATTAATTTAAAAAGTTTGCTCTCTTTCGCAGTGTAGGTACCTTTAACGCTGGCAGCATTTCTTCGCTGTATTGCGATACTTATCGTTGAGCGGGAAAAGCACCAGCTCTGGGGTCACCGCTTTCATTTATTATTATTTTATTTATTATTGTATACATAATCAGAAATAAATAAGAAGTTTATAACAGTGTGGTGGAAACACAAACGGAACACATTTTTTCCACCAGGACGTCGCAGTAAATGTAAAATTAGAAGGATTTAATATGTATTTCTTTATTGACGTGTATAAGTGTACATTGTGTTAGCTAAATTAATAAATGACTTTGACTATCGACAAATAATATAACCTTATTCCTAAAATATCAAATACAAGTCAGATTGATGACCTCCTTTTTTCGAATTGATTTATTTAACGAAACAACTGTGTCGTCGGTCTATGAATGATGCATAACTTGCGAAACCATGATTTCGTCTTCGATCCCGCTCACCTCTTTTTTAGATGTTTTACCTCAAGGCTAAATAGAGTACATGCTTTTAGATGATCTCCTTTCATCTATCAAGTTTTGAGAAATCCTAACCGATATGGAGACTTGCTGCCACCACACCATTCTATCCTCAGCTTGTCTCGAGGCATTAGGTATGTTGAGACTATTAATTGTCTTAATTTGGTCAGACCAACGGGTCAGACCCGTCTTTTCCTGCCATCACTCCTCCCTATCATTACCAGCTAATGTCGAGGAGTCGGTTCTCTCTTGGCAATATGGCCAAAGCACTGGTTTATAAATGGTAGTTGACGGTCTTGTGGTTAAGAATCTCAATCTTTAGTTGAGAATGGACTTATTGGGTCTTTTCTTACTTATAAGTCCATGCTATTCGCAACATTCTCCTCCAACATCACATCTCAAATGGCTCTATCTCTACCAAAGCGCTGACGATCGTGCTCTTGCGTTAGATGATGTACTAGGTGAAAGTTTCTTTGTAACTAATTATTCATGATGGCATCGCTGATGGATGCCTTTTCTCTCTGTTCCACAAGAAAATGCTTGCCGTAATTTTTTTTCCACAGCTGAGCTTTCCTTAAGGCAGTTTTTGCCCGCCTGCCACCACTATGTGGAACCAGATGCCGAATTAAGTATTTCCGAACTCTAGTTGAAATTCTACACTTAATCCTCTGGTATTTAGTTAATCTTTTAAAATCTCATAATACGAGCTACGAGTCATTGATTATGTAACATTTTACATTTCTTAATTTAATTTATAACATCAAAATAGTCTTTAAAAAATATAAGGTAAATATGAAAGAAAACCGGTCTTCAATTAACAAATAACGAAAGATACAAAGAATGGAATATAGAATCTCCATTTTTAAAAAGACCGTGATAATTGGTAACGCACTTGTGTATTGCGCAGTAATATTCGTTGTGAATTTTTAAAGATATATACAACCTCTAAAGTCGTAAGTGCTGGCTGGTGACATGAAAAAGAAACAAAGAACGCCATGATTGTTGGCGGGAAAATGTTACAATATCTCAATGTCAGGAGATAGAAAAATGGCTGGAGTCGCGTTTTTCTATATATTTTTGTCACACAAGATTGTGGAAATTTCTAGAGAATAATATACGTAAGACGAGACAGCATGTTTTTTATTTTTTATAACAGAGACAAACGGGTAGGAGGCTAACCTGATGTTATGTGATGACTGCCGCCCATGGACACTGAATACCAGAGGTCTTCTTAATTTTGGCCAACTAGACTCATTCTGATATGTATCTTTAATGCCCTTTTGAATTGGTTAAACGCGCTAATATTACGAATTTAGACGGTAATTTATTAAATAATTGCTTACCATAATACTAAATAGACTTCTAGAAATAATTTGTACGCGGCTTTAGCAAGATAAGCAAACTAGCTCTATGAGTATTGTGTGTGATTGATTTTAAATGAAAACCTACTATGGAGAGATATTTATTTATTTTTAAATTAAGATACAGGTGCTATAATAATAATATAGTTGTTTAATCGTCATAATTTTAGTAGATTTTATTAGTGTATGTTAGAAAATTGTATCTATAACTTTATTTCAGATAGTTACTGCTAGCACACTAACAGTTCTCTCATTTATGTTAATAACCCTAAGGTTACCTAACAATATGGTAATGACCTATCCTCAGGGTTGAACGAGTGCTGTCACCTTACCATAATCGTAATAAGGTCGAATATTCGATTAATCGCTGAACCGTGACGTGAGATGTGTCGACTCGATTGTTCAAGTGCCGTAACGATTATCGATTTCACTTTACGATTTCCACACAAAACTACTGTTACGGGTTTAGAATTGTTTATGAAGGCAATTTTTACGTTCGTTCATTTACAATTTATGGTAATATACGCTAATTTTGTTTTCTGAAACAATTAATAGTACAATGCGTTAGTCAATAGATGGCGCTAAAACTTGTAACTCTCAACCTGTTTGTATTTAGGCTAAGCGTGAAACGAAATGCAATAATATTATTAGTGGTACAAATGGTAAGATTCGTCCACTGAAGACATTCGCGCGTCCTAGCAAATATGCTATTTTGAGACAGTGTTAAAAATTGTTAAGAGGGAAAGTTATTAAAAAACATGCGTGTGTACTTATGTACACGTGTTAGAAGTTATACTTCTTTGGCGTAACAACATAAATATCTGTTTATATTTTGTATCTTTTGCCTTTTTCTACGTTTGTAGAAAAAACTACACTAACAATAGAAAAACGGTATTTAACACATTGACAGTTTTATTATAACGGCTTATCTAGTTGAAGATAATCCGTTATAATAAAGATTATTTAAATATCACGAAAAACTTATTTCTACATCATTAAAGACATGGTTTTTTATTTTAAAATGTTGACTTTAGGGTGTCGGTTTTTTGTGACGGTGTGCGCGCGCATAGTAAAAATTTACTCCATAATTTTTGCCCAACGTGCCAAAAGAAGTATAACTTCAAAATCGTTACGTTCAAGGAAAGTTACTTAACATATTTTTCTCTTCAAAATGAAGACTTGGCGTATTAACTTGAATAAAATAAATAATAAATATAGAAATTAGATTAATGTAAGTACTCGAATAAAGGCTAACGGACGGAGTGATGGCCTCCTGCAAATTTTTCCATTTCTCTCATCCTCGCTACAATTTTCCAATCCTTCCCATCTATCCCTTTTTTACCATCTTCCCAGGTGCTCTTTTTTTTCTTCCTACTGGGCCACTCCAAGTAACTTTTTGACCCATCTGTCATCACAAACGCGGGCAATGTGCAGGCCCATTTCCGTTTAACATTTTTAAATGAATTACGATGTCTCTTAGAGAATATACTCGAGAAATACTTCTATTAATTAAAATTAATAAAAACTAAATTACTAGAGTTGAGAAAGTGTTCCTTATTTCATTGTATCCAGGTTTTATCTAATCAAAATTGCATCAAATGTTTTTGTGAACGGCGAAAACGTTGTTTGAATATTAAACAACTGTTACAACTACGGAATTTACATATATTCTAATCTTTATGTCACTTTGACATAACTCCTACGTGATGACAATTTACGCTATCTAATAAAAATGGCGCCTTAAACACGCACATAAACAAACATAAAACCATTGTAAGGAAATAGATATTTGTAGGAATATATTCCTATAGCATTATTATTATAATTACGTGAATTCTAAAAATTTGATTAAAACTTACTTTCTCAAGCGGGGGGGGGGGCTGCAGTCTGTTGAAAAATAATAAATACAAACAACATATAGGTACGTACAAAAGATTCGTTTATTAAAGTAATTAATAATTATAGTGTAGTGTTATAAAACTAAATTATAATTTTACAGTGACGGGGTCCTAAGACTGTTTTACTTAACTTATTACCTTTTTCGTGGGTCACGACATAAATAAAAATAGTTGAGAAACGATGCTCTAGACGTCAACACTTAAAGAATAAATCTAAAAATAATATTTGAGAAATAATTATTTTTTAATTTGATTGTACACAATCGACTCATTGAAAAGTAGTATCTCCTAACAAATTAAATACAAATACCCTCAAAAACTTTCGAATTTTATCTATAATTTTTCTAATGTCTTTTGCCCCTAACCAAAGCTTTACAAAATCTTAACTGTTTTAAGTTTCGAGTTTTACGATTTATATTTTCTAGCTACAAGAAAACCGTCAACCAAATGTAGGATTTTAAATCATTCCAAAACAAAAATTCGATAATATTTTATTCACAACAAAAGCGACAGTAAGACATACTCGTATATACAAAGAAAACTCCTGATAAGGAGTAATTATAATAATTTTATTATTATATTAAGTAATTAATAATAATAACATTAGCATGGTGTAATGTTTGCAGCTCCTTACAAACGTTGTGTAAAAAAAATGGCGATTAAAAAGAGTGGCGGAGAGTATATTGCCAGTTCTTCTCTTACGTTCTACGCCCTTGATTTGAGAACTGGCAGTAAATGTATTTCTTTATTGACGAGTCATAAGTGTACATTATGTTACCTATATGATTAAATAATTTTTTACTTTTTAGAATAAAGTAGGTCGACAAAAAATAAATTTAAACATTTATTAAGCTGTGTTCATATGCATTTTATGAATTGAAATTTGTTAAATACTTTCTTAATACTTCTTCTAAACATACAAAACGCAATTCATATAAAATGTTTTTATTTCGTGAATTAATTCCTCGAAAGACTACTTCGAGCCTACGAATGAATGAAAGGAATTATTGTTAGGTACTTGTTCTTAATTAAGGCCGTGTTTAAATTAATAAATTAATTTTAAGATGGTGAATATTAAATAAACATTATTATGTACATATACACTTAGCCCTCGCTCGTACGTAACTATAACTTACGGGGATAAGTTAAAAAAAAATTGTGTATGACGTTATTAGACATTTATTTATTTACAAAAGTTTTCCAACGCTCGGCACACTGATACATTCGTACATAAGAAAAATAAAATACAATATTTGCACAAGCACTCATGGGCAAAGATAACCAACACGAAAGGAAAAGGAAATTAAATTATAAAAACTAAAGGAAAATAGATTTCAAAGTGTGAGGGAAGCAACTATGGATATCCAGACCCACCTCGACTTTTCCATCAATCTGGACATCGGTGAGTTAAGGCCAAAACGCGTTCTTCTGAAAGGGTCAAGTGGCATGATGGGATGCCTGAAATGGATGAAAATTAATTAAAAGAAAATTAAAACAAATTTAAAAGTTTGGTGCAGCTGACGCTGGCAGCATTTCCTCGCTGTAATTTGTAATTGTTTTTATTCTTATTATGTAGTTTAAGAAAATTATAAATACTGTATGTTCGCTATGATTATCAATAAAATGGTGTTTAGTTAAAAGGTTTTATATAACAAATAATTTTCAAGAAAGCCTAGAATTAATAACATGTAAAAAAATAACCTTTCGGAATAACACCTTTTGCTATTGTATTTACACATTGACAACGCCGTCGTTGACGAATAAGTTATAAAAATTAAATGATTTTACAAGGTATTTTTTGATAAAAATATTGTTGATCTATAAATGACGGAGTACTGTGGTAACATTAACAGTCATCACCGAGATGTTTTTGGAGAAGATCCTTTTAATATAATGAATAGAATTTATCATTCGGAAATCTTTACTGGCATCAATCTTAAGTAACGTCAAGGCTAATGTGTAAATGTATTCTTTAATGAGGTTAGGAAAACCTTTTTCTTTAATGGCAACGTATAGACAACTTACTTTATTGAATCACGTATCGTAATATTTGAACTACGAATAATGAGTTACACAGAGCATCAAAGAGAAAAACGTTATGATATTACAGCTCAAACAAAAAAAACATAACAAAAGTGTTATATATTACGATATATATTACAACAGCATCACAGAAAAATCGCTCATAGCCTTAGGGCTGATTGCAAATAACCGCAGAAAAAAAATATATTTTACGATAGAAAATTAAAACAAATTTAAAAAGTTTGGTCCCTGTGGCAGAGTACCTTTAATGCTGGAACTATCTACCAGACGCTAACTTAAATCTTTGATTAGCGCCTGTGCACTTGAACCCCACGGCCCAAGAGTCTTTACTCCAAAGGGAACAAAATAAAAGTTGGATATGATCATTATAATTTTTTTTTTAAACGAGTACCATACTTAGTACTTATTGTTTAAAATAGAACTTCATTGTTGAAAAAAAAGATAATTCTAACACAACTGTTTGGGCACAGTTTTGTTTTATTCCTATAGTTTTTTTTATAACCTACAACTAATTGACGTTAAGAAATTTACAGATTAGATCGCGCATAACCAATGAAAACTCCTTGGTATTTAATACAAATTTCTATTTTTTTTATTTATACAGTCGTTTTGACGTCTAGTATCGAATATTAGGACACGAAATCTTTTTATATTGCTTTATTTGCATGATTTCATATTAAAACCGTTACGCACTAGCATTTTCAACCATAAATATCGCATTCTGTACAGTTGGGAAATAATTTAGTATGTATGCGAGCAAAATTACAAAGCGTTTTTTAATACAAACTTTTTGTTACAACTGGTGACTCAAATGAACTATATATTATATTATTTTTATAATTATTCTATGTATGTCAACTTTTTAAATGAATAAAACTTTAAAATAGTAAATTTACACCTTTCATTTCTCCACCATTGTCACGCGTCATTCGTGTTTATAAATATCATTGTTAAGATTGTCTAACAGGTTACGTAATTTCATTGCATATCTAATTGTTTTCATCTACAATACGTTTTTAACTGAAAATTTAAATAAAACATGACGTATATAAAACAATAATATTACGTTTATAATGAAAGTAATCATCTTGACAAAAAAAAGAGTTTGTACTTATGTACACGCGTTAGAAGTTATACTTCTTCGGTGTAACAAGATAAAAATCTTTACAAAAATTGTATTCTACGTTTTCCAGAAAAAGCTACACTAAAAATAGAAAAAACTAAAATTTTTACCACACCTAACTTCAGGGTGTCGGTTTTTTGTGACGGTGTGCGCGCGCGTGGTAAAAATTTACTCTCATAATTTTTCCCTAACGCGCCAAAAGAAGTATAACTTCTGAAACATCCACCATCTTGACATTCAAGACGTGTAAACGATTTTTTTAAATCTGGCATTTGTTTGAATTCTCTGAACATGAAGACGATATTTCATAGATGTCGCCCGGGTCCAAGGGAGACGCCAAGCCCACCAGACCAGCTTAAGCAAATGAAGTTCCTTTTTAGGAAAGGCCAGATCGACGTCTTCTATGTAGGGGTCCTATAAAAAAATAACGCTTAATTCGGTTAATTCGTGAAAAAAATATTTAAATACTGTTTAAGTGTTAACTACTATAAAATAAAATGGTTTTCAGTAATGGTAACAAGCAAATACATATACATATACAGTATTTACAATTTTCTTACCAACATAGTAATAATAAAAATTAAATCAATCATTGTATTGCGATTCTTATTCGTTGAGTGAGGAAAACAGCAGCTCAGGGGTCACCAGTACTATCTACCAGGCGCCAACTTAAATCTCTAATTAGCGCTTGTTCACTTGACCACGGCCCAAAAGTCTCTACTCCAAAGGGAACAAAATCGAAGTTGGAGGAAAGACTCTTATATTGGAGCCGTTTATTATATTATGTACTTATCAAATAGGTGAGTTCTAATAACGTAAAAAAAATGCCATACGTTGAGAGCGAAGCAAATTTAAATGCAAAATTTCCAAAAACCAAACCTAAATTTCCAAACATACTCATCGGGTGAGTTGAAAATTAAATTTAGAACACAAAAAGCTTTCGGGGTTTTTCACGTTCCCGTCTAACTGAAATGGACGTCCTTATTCGACCGTGGCGCCGACAAATTGATCATTTCTGTTAAAATTATTCCCGTATACGCTGTGTGCACACGTTCTTGTAGTAAACTTCTTCTGTCCGTCTTGATTCGTGATAAATTTCTAAACTGAACAAGATGAACGCGAACAAAACGCGTAAGAACTAAACCGAAGCACTTTCTTCTTGAAGTCTCATCTGAATCTCGCTGTATCATATCAATAAAATCACAAATACACAACTAAGATTTAGTGACGGGTGAGTAACGTGTTAAATAAAGTTTGTAAAATAATTATACATATATTATTTTGAAGGTTTTTCTTGTAAATTAATGTGAGTGCGTAAATAGTGATAAAAGAAAAAAATAGTACACAAGAGTGTCTTCGCCTTAATGGAGATAGTGAAGTAGGTAGTGTTATTGGACACTTTCTAATGTTAATCCTTTATAGTAAATTAGGTTACATATATATTACTTATTAGTCTTGAGTTAGGCTAGATCTTAATGTTAATTGATATCTTTGTGCAGAGAATTTAAGAAAAAGTTGAAGCCTTTTCCGTTTTATGTTATCATAATAATCCAGTGACTATAATTCTGTGTTGCACTCTTGACATTGCATTCATTTCGATATATTATAGCGCCTTGACGAGGTTCTCCTCGATAATAAGATTTATTTTTTTGCTTTCAACATCACACATGTTACAAGGCGGACAATCATATACTTATGAATATATGTTATAGAAAGGATATACATATGTGAAAATAACATGATAACTTAAGATGATGCAGCGCTAACCAGATCCATGCAACTTTACTTCACAACTCACAATCGAGTAGCCCGCAATATCTCACACTTACGAGGGGACTCTTTGTATTGAAAAAGTCGCATGGGTCCGCCAACATCCGCGAATATACACTGTAAACACATAATTATGTAGGAATAAAGAAAATAATAATAATAGCCAGTAATTAACACAGCAATTAACACATAGAACAAGAAAACAATTGCTGAACATCCGTGTTACGAACCCACAACCCCAGGGTTGACAGTTGTGTTAAACGTAGACCAACAATGCGCTTGAGTACAAATTTGTTTGGTAAATATTTTATTCCGTATTGGACAATGTTTAAGAATTACATAATTGTTTTGTTTTAACAATTTGCGGTCATCGAAGGTTTTGCAAGTTTACTGTAGAGGTCAAATTAATGTGACTTAGTTTTTGTGAATTTAACTACAGTTTAAATACAATTCATATTTCAATTATAGTTCTAGATGATATAATGAACGTTATATGCTGACTGCAAAAAGTTAAAATAATGAATTGCTTGATGCATACTGAATAATTATTTAATTGCGAGTCTATTAGTAAAGGAAAACAATTAAATAATTTTTAGTGCTTATAGTTAGTTTTTTTTAATTATTAACTCTTTACCTTGTTTTTCTAAATTAGTCTCCAGTCTTGTCACATAGGTTTGCATTTGTATAAGGGTCATCTGTTCTTTTTCAGGAATACACGCTTTAAAACATTATTAAAGATATAAAAATAATAACACAATTAAACTTGCCGTATTCTTACAATCATTTTAAAATATCTTTAAACTCCATATCTATCTCTACCATTGTCATTTTTTGATGAAGGTTTTTTGCTTAAGTACCTATTAGTTGTCATGGTAATGTGCGTGTATATGTAATGTCTCTGCGTTCGAACGAATTCTTAAGTAGATATAATAGTTAGTTTGTGTATTATAATCTCAGAGACTCAGAAACATCGAATTTAATAATTTATATTCTAGGAGTATATCTATAACGTATAGCATTATATTTAATGTAATAGCACAATGTATGCAAGCACTTATAGGCAAACAACAAAAAAATAATTACAAAAACTTAAAGAAAATTGATTTCAAAGTGTAAGGGGAGCAACTTGGATGGAGACCTAGCTCGTTTATCAGAATATTCAATCTGGACATCGGTGAGTTTTGGCTAAAATGCGTTCTGAAAGGAGCAGGGGCGAATCTACTTCAGGGCTTTATGTTCTACAGCCCAGGGCCCCAAGTCCCTGAAAACAATAGGCGATATTTTTAATTAAACAAAATATCTGAAATCAAAAAAAAACAATAATAAGGTTGGTATCCCTGAGATAAGATCCTAACGAACGAAACTGGGAATTTGTAGTGTATTTTTTCGCGTGACTATTACGGGGGACTTCCCCGTCCAGAGCCCCACAAATTTACGATCCGCCCATGGAAAGGAGAGACAAATCGGATGCCTGGGTTATATAGAGTGTACACGAAATCAAAGTTGCACAATCAACATGACTCTTAAATATCTTAACCGCAAACGATATATCTAAATAAAGACTATATTCGTTTGAACATTAAAACAATTTTCCTTGTCTGTAATGGTTTCAGACTTACATAATATAAACTAAGAGATAATTATCCGAGGCGATGGCACTACCCGGCACTTCGCATCAAAGGCGTCAATTACGTTTCTTTTAATACAAAACAATTTTCCGTTAGGTATTTTTGCGCGGCTTTAGTATAAACAGTTTAAGTTCTGAGGTGATCTTTATGGCTCAGATTTCTTCATCTGTTTCAAATCTAAACAAAATTATTTATTTGGTTACACAATATACACTAATGAACGTCAAAAAAGTTATACATGTTAAATGCTTCTAATTTAACATTTACTGCCAGTTCTCAAATCAAGGGTGTAAAAAGCAAGAGAAGAACTGGCAATAAACTCTCCGCCAATCTTTTTAATCGCCAAGTTTTATGTTTTACACAATATTTGTAAGGCTGCAACCATTACACCATGTTCCACATGACATCTTAAGTAATAAATAATAATATAATATAATAAAAAACAACGATTTTTAGAGGACAAATCAGAAGGAGGCATGGTGAAATAGGAGAAAGCACCTACATTCTCGTGGGACCAACACGCGATTTATAAGTTTTTAGAATACTTAATGGCAAAGACGAATTCCCATTTTTAAATCCTTTATTCCCGATAAAGAGAAACCGTAAGTGCTATCATTATCATTGTATAAAAACTTAAACTTTATCACGGATATAGGGACCGTGACGCCTAGGTTATCGGGTTTGATTCCCAGTCGGGTATTATAAATCAATTCGTATGTTTACCTCTCATTGGTTGTTAGGATATCCAAAGAATTACTCGTCTCACATGTAATAACAAAACTTCTATCTTTCTCATGATACTTATTGTAAATATTTTTTTATATACATATGTATTATATGCGAAATATAATATTTATAATATATATATCATTAGTATATAAGTTTTAAATATATTCGAGGTCCTGGTGGACAGAAAAACTGTGTAAACTTATTCTGAAGTGAAAACTTCTTTAGGATCGTTGTGATTTGAAAGTCGATGAAACGAAAAAGCGACTGCAAAAAGAGACTGACACATAAATTCATAAGATTTCACGTAGGAGAAAATGAGGAAGCATTATACAGTGTAGAAACTTTAAATTACTGTGTATTTAAAAATTTTCTGAATTAAAAATAACTTAGATGTGCAAAAAATTAAATAAGCGATTAATTTAATTCAATTAGAATTAGATGTTTTGATTATCAATTTTATTTACATATCAATAATAATGAAAACTTTTTGAAGTGAAAACTTTTTGAAGTGAAAACTTTTTTTTTCCACATAATAAAATGCTTAACAGATTTTGATTTATAGTATTCCTCTCAACATGACAAGTACCATCGCCAAGTATTCTAGACGTAATCAAAATGAAACTTAAGGATTGGGTCTAAAAGTTTTGGTAGGACCTTGAAAACGATATATTGTATCTTTAAACTAATTCGTGGTAATTAGCAATTTTTTATAAAAGAACGTAATTTTAAATCATAAGTAGCTGTTGCATCAGGTAATGTCTATTATAAGACGCTTGTGTACAGGTAAGTACAAAATTGTTTTTATACTTATATTAAGTTACTCTGGTGGAAATATCAAATAAACTATCGAATAATTTATTTCCATCATACAAATATACAGTATTTACAATATTCTTAATAATAATTAAAAATGTATAAATAGAAAATTAAAACAAATTTAAAAAATTTCGACACTGGCGTTTTCTCACTTGTGATACTTATTCGTTGAGCGAGGACAGCACCAGCTCTGGGTCATCTAAAATAAACTTTGTATTTCATCAGGACTGGTATCCTACTGCAACCTAAAGGAAGGATTCTCAACCAGTGTTACTACTGACTGGCCCGAAAGCCCCAGTGTCTATGGTCAAGTAATTGTATATAGCGACCGGAATAACTTCATCAACGATGTATGTAACATTAAATTATATATATTTATTGAATAAGGAAACGTAAAAAATATACAACGTTTTATTACAGAAGTGTTTTTGAATAGATACAGATACAAAAATGATTTTAAAAGAAGTTTCAAAGCAGTAGCGGAAGAAACTAAAGACACATTGAAACATACCTAATGCAAACACTCGCTATAGACGACAAATCTTATTCAAGTAAAGGAAAAATTAATATAATAAACGTACAAAAAAAATCTTTTTCTTCGGTTATAAAATGGCATTGATCTTTCTCCGAGGACGGATTCGATTCCTATCGCAATAAATCATGTAGATACGTAGAGAGCGTACGAATGCTTCAAAGGTCGGTAATGCACTTGCGACCATTCTGGCAATTTCCATGGGCGGTATAACCTCCTGACCGTCTGCCCCCTGTTATACATAAAAAAACATAGATGACATGCTGATATACTTAGGGACTGAAACACTAACCTATATGAGTTTCTACTTAGCCATCCAGGCAGAACCCATCTCTACTTACACCAACTTTTCTCATAGCAACAAATCGAACAACTTTTCCACACACCTGTACCCACGTGACGAACACAAGGTCGACATCAAGCAGGCAGAACAATCACGGCTATTTAATATGCAAAAATAAATCAAAACATCAAGCAATTACCAACCTTATCGTGTGCATATAAATACATTATTCGTATACATATATAATAGATATTAATCTCAAAGCATACTTCATAATGATCACGATACTATGTGCGTGATTGAAAATTGATTTTGTTTACGATTATATCATATTAAATCCTAAACGTTGTTTTGACATTGAACTGAATTGAAAATAATTCTTCTATTGGCACCTCTCCATTACTGGAGAGGCCGATGGCCGAGAGTGCCAGATGCAGAAACTCTTCCGCAGTCCCAAAACCTCTAACGACGCAATGATTTTTTTCTTCTACGAACACGCCATTTTCTCTGGATTTTACCCATTATAATTGAAGGTAGCGGTCATAGCGTAACACGTGGCCTATGTAAGCAATACGAAATATTTCAGTTATTTAATTGTTTTTATTTGGGCAAACGGGCAGGAGGCTCACCTGCTAAGTAATACCGCCGCTAGACACTCACATTGCCAGAGAGCGCGCGCAAGGCAACGCGCCTTTTTTCAAAATTGGTTGATGTTCTGAACTTTCTCGTTAGAGATCTTCTGGATCCCGCCTATACGATGTGAATAGTATAAATAAAATATCTCCACATTTCCATCATTAAGTCTACTTGGCATTGATCGTATCGTAATATTGTCTATTGGCTATTAGTCACCAACTAAAAACTAACTAGACTCAAATCTCATTCATAAAGGTTTCACTAAGTTACTCTTCAAAAGGGAGTTATTTTAGATATTCTAGATCTTTTTTCTTTTTTCATTATTCCTAAAGTAATTTTATGTAAAACATTTCTCATGTAATGTTCGACATTCACCGCTATTCGAAAATCTTTTATTTTGCAACTTTCCAATTCCATAACTATATTTAATGAGTTTTTAATGTTCAAAGTACCACAATAACGTTATAATCATTACAATTATATGCTTTTAATTATAATGCAGTTAAAATTTAGATATTTGAAATTAAAATCATAGGTATGCGCAGACATTTCGAAATGTTCGAATCGTGCGAGTCAAATCAAAACAACAGAAAACATATTAATACAAAATTTAAACTAAGAACCTAATTATTACATATAAACAAAACAAGAAAGCATAAAACCTTTTTGCAACAAATATAAATTGTGTATTCAGCCAGTAATCCACCAGTTGTCAACAATGTTTTTTTTTGACATACGGTAATCGTGTTAAGACATGAATATTATCTAGAAATGCCGGTTTCCATAATGAAAATTCAAGTCGTACAAGTGTTACATACCAATCATCTTTGCAATTCCCTAATCATATTCCAACTATAATTGATAAACCACAAATATTCACTAATGTACTGATTGCATGATTGCAGCATGTTATATACTTGACAAGGTTAGGTCAATAAAATTATTGCATCCTAGGTGTTGTTTAATTACTCAGAGATTAATTTATATAGCAGTGTTTGGCTTAGTAGCTTCAGCGACTCTCATTTCGTAGTCGCGAAAGTCAAAAGTCAAAAATCATTTATTCATATATGTAACACAATGTACACTTATGAACGTCAAAAAAGGAAAAAAAACTATTTTTTTCTAAAAATAAAAACAATAACTAACCCTAAAATATAATAACTGAAATATATTATTAAAATGAGCCCCTTTAGGCAAGGTTCCGAAGATACTGGCAGCGTTCCCCCTTTGAATAGCTAGACTAATTCTTTGTCCGAGGCCAGCTCTTCGGTCCCCTGAGATGTCGACTAACCTTTTTGATATCTCCTTAAAAAGCCTTATAGCGCTAAGACCTCACGAAACATTATTGCTTCTAATTTTACATTTACTGCCAGTGCTCAAATCAAGGGCGTAGAACGAAATAGAAGAACTGGCAATAAACTCTCCGCCGCTTTTTTTTGTAGGTTCCATCCCTGGCTGTGGACTTTATTGATCGTTTAAAACTCATGTAAATATTATGAGATAACCGGCATACATTAAACGCGAAGTATTGACGGCCTATGTCGTGTAGTTTTAAAACATTTCATTGCAAATTTGCAAACATACAATCAAAACGCATGTTGGTCTTTTGAGTAGGACATGCCGTTTCTTTATAAGAAAGCCGGGATTCGAATACCCAAACTTAGGAGTACAAAAAGGTCAATACAAAATATATATTTTTAATCAGTACATAAGTATGACGTTTTATGTCTCATCTCTTCGTGATACACGCGATCACGCGCACTCCTGCGCATAATTGCATAATGCAGTAATTCATCTCAGTATAATTATTCAACTGAAACACGAATTATATAATAATCTAACTATATGAAGCGTGATTACTCTGAAAATTAAACAGGGATCCCAATTTCAGTACCACGTAATTCCAAGTTTCGACATATTAAACTATATCAAACTAAGAAACATACATGACATCACATATTTTTTTACAGTCTAAAAAGTATATAATACATACATACCAGCGTAATCTTAAGAGATATATTACAAAAAATATGGGAGCAGAGACTTGGTTTAAGTGCACAGACGCTAATTAAAGATTTAACTCAAACTCAAAATAACTTTATTCATATACATAAGTAACCAAGTAGACTTATGAACGCCAACAGAAAAGATGTCAAATTGATTCTAAATATACATACTAGCAGTTCGCAAGTCAAGTGCGTACAGCGGGCAAGAAGAACTGGCAATAAACTCTTCGCCACTCTTTTTAATCGCCAAGCATTTTGTTTTACAAAATGTTTGTAAGGAGCTGCAACCATTACATCATGTTCCACATGACAACATAAGTAATTAATAGTTAAAAGCAAAGATTTGGCCTCTATCAGCAGAATGGTGAAATAGGAGCACGCACTTACTCAATAAAATAAAGGAAATACTCATACTTAGTAAAACTATAGTAAAATACGTTCACCTCTGATAACAGGTATAATTACCAAAAGTATCATCTAGTTTGACAGGTCGTTTCCATACAAATTGGGAATTAAAAAGGCTTTTGTCTCAGGATGTGCACATTTTAATCCTATTAACGTTGCACCACAAAATAAGTGTTATCGTGACGGCATGCACTGGAGGCGGTTGTCATGACAACGTAATACAAACAAACCTCTTAATCCCGATATTAATGCATGGTACAATTGTTTATGGTATAATATAAATAATTTATGAACTTTAAATTTCAGTTTTTTTAACAAATTTTTAAGAAATCGAATCTTAACTTAAACGGTTAGTCACAATGTAATAATAGTTATTGTATGTTGTTAATTATTTAGCCCAAGATTAGACTTTTTCGATAGATTTTTTTCTTTTTCAGTTTCAGCTACAATGAGTTTTTATCGAGGTAAATAAAACACCCTTACACACGTACAGCTATAGCATGTGACACGTAAGTTTCTATTTTCTAAGCATTAAAGTACTAAAACAGATATATGTATATATATTATAGCTACCTATTTAATCTGGAATTGGAAAAAAAATAATTTAATATAACACTAAATACACACTTGTTAACTTGCGATTTACAGTAATTTTTATTTATTTATTATTGCTTAACATATTATATATAAAGAAATACAATAAAACAGATTAAGAAATAAAAGAAAGTACAGAAAAATACTAAGGGGGTTTAGTGCTTGAAGGGCTACACCACAGTGAATTCCTCACAATCAAACACTACAAACTGAGAGAAAATAAGAACGTTTTTATATTTTACTACTAACGGTCGTTACCTGAAAGAGATTTCTTTAAAGCTGTCCAGACTAATGCCTAATTCTACTGTAGAACTAACGCAACGCAGTGTCAAAAAAACCTACTACACAATTATTTTGATATTATTATGTACAGTTTAGCTTAAGATTCTAATTATAACTTTAAGAATAAAATTATAAAAAACACATTTTTCAAATTACTGCAAAGTGCGTTTAAACTCTGGTTTTATAAAATTAGCAAGTTTCGTAAAATTACGTATATCACAATGTCCGATATTAGTGTCAAAAACATAGTAAAATCTATTAAATATTTTAAAATAAATACCTATCTACCATTGTTACTATACCATGTTCTACAAAATTGCATGGCGCGTCGCTCTATGGCGTGTAGCTTGTTTATGTGCCAATTATTCGCAAGTTTGTTTTTATTGAAGGCTGATTTATTGTTTCCCATAATGTAAAATCTGGGACACGCCGGACCATCCTAAATTTATTGTTCTTCAAGTTTAAACTACACTTAAACTTCGGGTGATTTTGTTTTATTGCGATTTTTGAAATATGAACGGAAATATTTGTGAGAGCTCTTTCTAATATATTCCATTTAGTTTATGGAAAATGTCAATATGAATTATAGTCTATTACACACCATAAAGTACTAAAGTTGGTTTAACTGTCAAATCTACTATACCATAGACAAAGACACAAATTTACTAAACAGAAGCGGTCTTATAGACATAGACTAAAGTCCTGGGCTTGTTGACATTATCTGGGTCTATGGTTTTTCATGATCAGTTGTCAATCTAATAGGCAAGTAGGTGATCAGCCTCCTGTGCCTGACACCTCCGTACTCGTATATATCCTCCAGACATATTTAAAATTACTGCAAAGTGCGTTTAAACTCTGCGTTTGTATCGGCATGTATTACACCCAAAAATCGTTTCCAACGCCTCTAACTTTGCTATAAAGAAACATTTTATATAAAATAGTTCATAAAACTGAGCCGAAATTTTCAGTTTATTATAATCTGTGAATAAATAATAAAAGTGTCTTCTAATGTAGTATTTTTTTTATCTGTGACTAAACCCCCCTAATAACAGTAGTGTATGTAGAAAGTCGAAGACTAAATTTGTATGAAAATGACAGTTCATGTCGACAAATTTCCTACAAATTTAGTTTTCGACTTTCGACATACACTACTGTTAAGACATCTAGATTAAGCCCCCTTATAAATTAATAACGAGAATCGAGGTTTAATAAGATTTCATGTACAAATGAACATGAACACAATGAGCTATCATGAATATTTGAGAATGGCAATCAAAATTGTCTGTTAAATATTTCATTGAAACGGGCTTATGTAAATCGCTGATGTAATCTGCGATCAGGCTTATCTATATGTACTAGTTATTAATTTACTGACCTCAGAGTATACACTCTGTGACTGTAAAATATAGTACTGTAATTTTCATAGACAAATACAGTAGATTGGTTTATTCAATGACAATATGTTATATTGCTCTTAATCTAAAAATTGATTCGGTAAATATATATTAGAATTCTTAATTATTTTTAAATATTTCGCATGTGGTTTTTTTATAGAAATACTTTTCCTTGCTTATATCATAATATAGAATTAAATTAAAACTGGTTATAATTAATAATACAATGTGGTTGCATATGCGATGTTTATTTTCATAATGGAATATGGCTATTTGCCTCAACGCTTTGACATCTGTCATATATGGGTTTTTCCCACGACTAGTGCAAGGGCGTCTTCTGCAAGATTCGGACCTCAGCTTGGTCTGCTGTGGGGGAGACAGTTGCCCAAGGAGACGGGAGCTCATTGGAAAGAATGAAGTGCGAAGTAATCTGAGTTTGATTTTGCTTTTCCTCGCTTTGTCATTGGCTACGGTGATATGATCATCCGGATCCGATAGAACATGTCGGGGCCTCCTACGGGCCTTAAGAACCCACTTGTAAACATTGTATCAAAACTATGATGTACGTAACGGCTTTGCTTTAATAACTATATATAACAAATCTAATGATGACGCATTTAAAATCATGTGAATAATAATTCAAGTTCTAATACGAGTCAATTAAAAACATTTTTGAAATCAAAACAACCGATATCTGGTCTGTGCTCCAAATACCTCTAAAGGAATTCTCTCTAAGGCTTCTAGCAAACACGAGATTATGAATCCATGTTAGCATCGTTGAGACACGTCCGATGATTAATAACTTAATATTCAATACACATGGAATTCCATTCAAACACCTGTTAGATAAACGGTGCCAGGAAACTTCTAATAACTGAGGAATGTATACAACCTTTACGTAGTGATTGATATACATAATATACGTACACACGAGGCCTCTATAGAATGATCGCTTGACCGGAAAAGAGTCCTGCAAAACAATGTTTTAGATTATTTATTTAAAAACAATCAGATACATAATTTATATACTGTAAGAATGTTAAGTTATTTAAGAATATTCAATTAATAATAAACAAAATGAATTTTATTTAATTGGTACGCGACATAGAACTTACTGAAGTAAATGATGATGTGTTTGGACAAATTAATTAAAAAATGTCATACTCACACGAGTTTTAGATATTGGTGAAAATAGCGATAATGGTTACGTAAAAAATCTTTATTGATAATAATTTTTCGACAGATGACAGAATCCATATTTTGTTTTTTGAAGTTATACTTCTTTTGGCGCGTTAAGAACGGTGAGAGAATTTTTACGATGCGCGCGCACATCGTCACAAAAAACCGACACCCTGAAGTTAAAAAACTTTATTTAACTAGATAATGCGTTATAATAAAACTTTCAATGTATTAAATACTTTTTTTCTATTATTAGTGTCTTTTTTCTACGAACGTAGAATAAAAATTTTGAAAAGACTTTTATCTTGTTACGCCAAAGAAGTATAACTTCTAACGCGTGTGCATAAGTACACACACATGTTTTATTTTTAATTGGACCGCCAATGAACACCTTGTAGTGGGGCTAGTCAGTATCTTGCTGACGTTTCAGGGAATGGAACGCTCTTTCCCTGTGTCGTATCGACCCGTTTGGATCGACCTCTTCTAGCAGCTGGTTCCTCACAGAGATAGTGCGCAAGACAAATACGTACTTTATACGAATGGCAATATTTCTCTAAAAACAATATAAAATTGTTGTATTGCTACACCCAATGCTTAAAATAACTAAATAATTATTTTAGGTGGTTTTTGTTTTTAAGGTATGTAAAAAATTACTAGGAATTGATTTTTTGAAGTGAAACTTCTTTATCGGGGTTGGAAAAAAATTTAGTGTAACATTTTTCGGTTACGCGTCACATGTTTCGGTTACGCGTCACATTTGACCGTTACGCGCCTCTTTTTCTCGTCCCTACCACGGTTGATTCTAAGAGATTCTAAACCATTAATAAATATTAAAATATATAATAATAAAAATTTATAATAAGTATATCTAAACTTTATCTAATTTAACTTTATTTAACCAATTTCTGTAAAGTTGCATAATATAGATAATTTTTCGAAAAATAAGGTCATAAAGAAGTTTCACTTCTTACGTGTGTACACCTAGTACACGCACAATTTTTTTATTTATTATTCACTACATTCTATAAATAAAAATGCTATAGAACTTTAAATTACGGTGTTTTAAAATAACGAAGTCATCGCTCGCGACATAGCACGACGCTTTCTGTGCGCCTTTCATAATATATTGAGCAAACTGGAAAGATGATGTTTTTGCTCGTGACATAATTAATTTGTTTTAACACTGTTTGTACATAACTAACTTACTCTAAATTTTCTCAAATGAATGTTATTCTTTGAGAAATAAAGTATTTTTGAACCGCATTTTAATTATAAATATCACTATGTAAGTGAAGAATATTATAAATACAGTATATTTGAGTGTTGGAGAAATTCTCATTACAGTTATTAGTTACACTTTAATCATTAGAAGCAAGTATGTACACAAATCCTAAAACATTCTCTACCCTTATGTTAAAAGGTTTCCGGTAAGTTATCATAAATAACACTGTCAATCCAATGTTCATAACACAAGCGAAGCTGTACCAAAACAGAGGAAATTATTTCAGGTTCGGATAACCGTTGCTGTGATTCGTGGCTAAGAACGTCTTCTATTTTATTCATAAATATTTTATTTAAGTTGTATATTTATATGGGGTTGTATGGAATGTACCCATTTCATTCCGTTATGTACCAACTTTGTTTGGGTTTGGATACAACAAGGTAAGGAAGGACCTTGCTATCACACTATATTTTTTAAGGTCGTTAGGGTATATAATGCGAAAATATTGGAGAGACTGGGGCTGCGAGTGCCAAATAATCACGCACGGCCTGGTAAGCGGTCGCAATAGCGGAGCCGCGAGCGATTACAATATCTCAGGGAAGCACCATAACGCGCGTCTTGCGCTATCTGAATACTATTGCATTTGATCTATTACATATAGAAATACATATATTTTATTGCAGTCTGAATTCACAAGGATTGCATTGTATATTTATTTATTTATTTATTTATTTATTTATGCTTTATTACCTTATTAACATACACAACAAAAGTACAAAAAAAACAAGTTACAAAAAGTTATAAGGCAACGGGCGGCCTTATCGCTAACAAGCGATTTCTTCCAGGCAACCCTAATGTGGAATAATGAAAAAGAAACACCGACAGAGGGTAGAGAGTACAAGAATTACAAAAATTATTAACAAAAAAAAAACTCAAAATAACCCGTTACTATATCTAAAAAAGTAAAGTCTAAAGGAAAATAACAATAATCCTAAATAAAAGTATGTATAAATACTTAAATATTAATCAAAAGGTAAATAAAGGATATAAAGGATAATATTAAAATATAATCAAAAGGTTATCAGAGTCAACAATAATTAATATATAAGCAGAGGCAGCTAATTACGAGACAGAAAGAAAATGATCAAGAAGAAGCTTTTTGAATAAATTTAAGGACTGAGCCCGTCTAATGTCAATTGGAAGAGAATTCCATAGCAGAATACTTTGCACAGTAAAGGAGGAGTGATAGAATTCAGTTTTATGAATAGGAGTTTCAAGAATAAGGTTGTCCAGAGAACGCAAGTCAAAACTACCACCAGAGAGAAACATAAAATTTTGCTTTAAGTAAGAAGGAGTTTTAGGATTAAAAAGAATATTAAAAAGAAGTTGTAGAATCAAAAGCATCTTACGCCGCAATCGAATGGGTAGCCAATTTAGCTTTCTTCGGAACTCCGAAATATGGTCAAATTTACGAAGACCAAATATGAACCTGATGCAGACATTTTGTAAGCGTTCTAACTTATCAATTATATAATGTGTTATAAAAAGTCAATAAATGTTTCTATCTTGTGTTACTTTTATACGTGTAAAAGAATTGCTAAGAACTTGATACAAAATATTATCACCAGACCATATCAACAAATAAATTGCTACAAAAATTCTTTAAAATGTAATAACTACGAAAATAGCTTACCGCTCGGAGTTATCCATTAAGATGCGACGAAGCGAGAACCATACGATATGAGATGTATCCGAACAGACAGACGAGGGGTTTTGGCTTTAATAAGAAAATATAACATTATTTTTAAACATATTTCCGGTTCTATAATATATTATATCCAGTAGGCCTAGGTACCGCTGGATCGACAAAGTGGAGGAGGAACTGGTGCAGCTGGAGGTAGCACGGGAAGATTCTCATTTCGGAGGACAAGACATAAATTTGATTTACACAGCATATATAAATTAATATGACTTAAATGAAAACAAATTGGCCAATTCAAAAGACCTCTACCTTGACACTCGGCACGGGCGTCAACAAGAGGTTCCTACTGTCGCACTTGGTGCTCATCACCTCAACATTGTAAACAAATTTTTATGATACTATTGTAATAAATGTCGACGCTTCGGTGGACGGAAAAATTGTGTGCCATCGTCACATACATTTTTGTTTGTTTAAATAAAAATAAGATAATCTGATTTTTCCAAGCACTTGCAATTTAAATATCATTTATTCATGAAGGTATGAACTTCTATTGAGTGAATTTAATTTAATTCTCAAATCGAAATGAAAAGACCAGAAGATATATAGGCCGTGAACGCACTTGCGAGCCCTCTGGTGTTGAGAGTGTCACTTAATATCCTGCTGCCCGTTTGCCTCCTGTTCTTTAAAAAAAGGAGAACTGGCAATAGAGCTTCCGCAATCCTTTTTCAAATAAACCAGTGGTGTTACAGCCTTTTTAGGTCTGGGTCTCTGATTACTGTATTTGTTCATGATTATTTGTCAATCTAATGCAAGTAGGTGATCAACCTCCTGTGCCTGACACACGCTGTCGACTTTTTATGTCTAATGCAAGCCGATTTCCTCTCAATGTTTTCCTTCACTTCACACATAGATAGAAAGTCCATCGGCGCATCGAATACGCTCTCAGGGATGAGAGTCGCTGAAGCCACTAGGCCAACACTGCTATTCCTCCTAGTTTAATCGCCAAAAAACCATAATACCATGCTATAACTTAACGTTTAATTATCCCAATAAAAAGACACACAAACATAATTGTAGACAATGTCTACAAAATATGTTCTTACAAATTTTTTCTACGATGGATAGTTTAGGAGATATAGCCAAAAATGTGTTTTCACCCCTTTTTCCAAGATGGCGGCCAGGGGACTAGAGCGCCAACCCCACAAACTTGGGTTTAAGCTTGTATTGACCCCCCTACATGTCCTATAAATAAAATTGCGTCCGCTATCAAATGTTCAGCCCTTGTAACATTTTAATAGACTATAAACAGAACAAGATGAATCACGGTTGAAATAATTAATGTATCATATAGATAGATAAATTAGATAAAGACATTTTAAATTACAAATCATTATACTGTCTTTATTGTCTCATCTCTTTGTAATTTACAACGAGTTCGAGCAGCCCACAATAAATATAATTTTATGCCAACAGACTCACAAAGGCTACAGTCTCGCGGGAAAATTATTTTCTATTTTAATGATGTGGTTTCCACGTTCCAACCCACCATGTAACGCGTGAATACAAAATCAAGTTTGCGATATTTTTATGTGTATTTCTAAATTTGTAGGTTAGTACGAAAAATGAAATCCTTGTAGTTTCATAGTCAACATGTGGAAGTGAGAATACATTTATATCAAAAATCCGGGCGTACAATATTTTTATGACTTTTGCGATAAAATATGAATCGTAACATAAAATATTTTTTATTTTACTTTGTCCTCACGTAACTGTACGATGGTGTAAGAGACACTGTGCGCTGGACAGAAACCGGTGAAAACAAATAGTCAGCTCCACGTACTTCCTTGGTGACCACGACGCTCAGATATGAGCTGTCGATCAAAGAGAGAGAAACTCATACAATATTAATGTGATCAAATTTGATCCACATCAAAGAGAATTGTGTTCTAAGACTATTGGTCCTTCGAAAAAAAGCTTCCAGCTCCAGTAGCGCTATAGTTTAAATCAGAGTGATTCTCAGAGACCACTTTCAAAATTTTGCTAATTTACATGGACCCACATCTACATATCTACCATAGATTGGGACCTACTACTTAAAATGTGATGATTAGATGTACCTATAGTTCATTGTGGCTGAGTCCCAACTTCTAAATAAACAGCATTCAAATAAGAAGTGTGAATTCATTGTTTAATTTATGATGCCGTAAGTAGATGATAAAAATCAAGTTGGAAAGATAAATATTAAATTCACCGCTGTGTTACATGTATATATATATATATATATTTCTCTTAAAAATATGTAGAACTCTTTATTTCGCCCGACTACAGTCTGCGCCTCACGTCTGAAGCAACAAAATAATAATTTCCCGAAAGCTATCTTAAATTTCACGTACCTACGCTAACATTTCACTTCATGTAATAATAATAATTATTATATAATACTATATTACGAGTATTAAATAGCCACTTACGTAGCAAGTAAGACAAAAGACGCTGTCTAAGATTATTCTTATTTTTGACAAAACTTCGTTTGTTAAACGCTATTTTATTTATTGAATAGTCAGTAAGAACAAACTAGAACTGAGAAAGCGCAAGATAAACTCGGAGCCGGACGTCCATATCTTAAAGTTGTACCATCTTTCATTGTTTAGGAATCGACATCCTTTGATAGCTATTTACTAAATTGGGGTCTGTCTTGATCACAATACAAGTTTGTTTTATCTTGTTATAGTTTGAGAACTTCGCTGATTTGTGGATAATAAAATATAATTGGATATCAAATGGAATTTATTTTCATTGTTAAAGAAAGCGTTAAACAATACGTACGTATTACACAATACGTACGCAAGAACGGTTAGTTTTAGTATTTCTAAAATAGAGGTAGTGATTTTGTTTCTATTTATGATAATATTATAGCTTTTTATAAATATAACGAATACTTAAATGATCCTAATCCTTGGGATTTCAAACAATTTGTATGACTCAATACTAGGCGATTAAAAAGAGTGGCGGAAAGTTTCTTGCCAGTTCTTCTTACCCGCTCTACGTAGTAAATGTAAATTTACAATTAATTTAACTTCTTTTTGACGTTCATAAGTGTACTTGTTTACCTATAAGAATAAAGATATTTTGAGTTTTGAATTGAATTTATATCGATATTGTCTAAAATATTATACACGGAAAAAAACAAACGATTTATCAACTGTTGACGAATCTCTTTTGTTATCGCTCGGAGAACATGCATAGAAAAATGCGGACTCCATACAACTATTCATGTATGCTGCGCACGAGACTATTGCAAAAGCATAATTTTTGTTTTGATGTTTCGGATAATATTAAGGGAGTTTCTCAGAATTGAAACAAGCATCTTAGGAGCTGTTTTTATTCTACTGTCCTGTTGTTCTTTAAACGTTAGGTCTTCTTGAACTATTCCTATACTAGTTACTACTTCATATTGTAATATAACTACCAAGATTCGAAATATGATATCTCTTGTCTTAGAAAAGAAATAACAATTGTGGTTGTTCAGGTCCTTTAAAAATTCACCATGAAGTTTTAACATTTAAATCTATCAATCTAAAATATATAAAATTAAATAAATAAATTAGTGGCTCATCGACGCCGTCGAAGTTTTGACAAACTCAAAAATCATTTATTCATATAGGTAACACAATGTACACTTATGAACGTCAAAAAAGAAATATGTATACATTAAATGTTTCTAATTTTACATTTACTGCCAGTTCTCAAATCAAGGGCGTAGAACGGAAGAGAAGAACTGGCAATAAACTCGCCTTTTTGGGTCTGAGGCAACTTGCCTTTTTCCCTTGGTTTCCTCACCGCACCGCACGTACATAGAATGTTCATTGGCGCACAGTCAGGGATCGAACCCACGACCTCAGGGATAAGAATTGCCAAACTGGAGCCATTAACGACAACAAATAATTGGCGATACTTTGTATGAGAAAAAGAGAAAATCATTTATTGTATACACTCTACATTCAAAAACTTATTAATAAGAATTATTTTCATATTGGAAAATCAATTTCCATCAATTAAGTTGTCATTTCCGCTTTAATTATTGTACTCCAAAAGGAGTTTCCACTGTTTTATAATTACAGATGCATTCAAATTAACCTTCGATGGACTGCAGTTAAAGTCTTGAGTTCTAACAATGTGAATAGCTTTTAAGAGTTAAACAATTTAAACAATTGAAAAAAAAATATTTTAAAATGTTTAAGAAATTACAGAAGTTCGGTCTAGGCCACTGTGATTTTCAGAATTTGATAAGCAATGTTTCGATACTTCTGCGATTATTACTCATTAATATTGATAAACGAAATACTAAAAGTAAGTAAATGTTTTTCTTAAATTCTATAGCAAAAGTCCCAATTAACGTTTGACCATATCACACTTACAAACAAGCGTAATGACGTTTTGCTTTCTTGGGCCATTATTGTACAATAAACTTAAAATAGCTGTTTATAAATTTCTAAATAGCCTTGATTATCCAAGAGAACATTTGTTATCCATAGCCATTTGAGGTAGACTTAAAAATAAATGCTTTCACACACGTTTCATTCACATCCTTACACATATTCACACAACCACTCATACTTTAGTTTTATTGTCACTTTAGTTTAGTCATAGTATGTAGTCAATTCTTTGTATATTTTCTGACCACGATGAAACACTGGTGACCAGTTATTATAGTTCCCTCTTAGTGAATCAGTAACATATATAATTATATATATTTGTTATATACCAAACTATCGCTTTGTTGTCTTTTAATGTCGAAAATTATTAGCAAAAGGTATACTTTATATGCCACCGATTTATTGTATATTTAAAAATTTATTAAGACTTGAAAGTGAATTTTGTGAAGCCGACGCTATTAAACTAAACAAAAAATAGTTATAAATGATACGTTTTTAATTAAACCCATAAAGGTCCATAAAATGTTATAACTCTCGCTAATAATCAACGTTATTAATGTCAAAATAAGTGTTAGTAAATCTATGATTATCTTGACCCAGACCAACCTTTCTTAGCGCTACAGCATAACTATCAGCATTTTGACAGGAACTGTCCTGCGATTCTGTAACTCACTTTTCGAACTCACACAGTGGTTTTCGCATCGGCGGTCGCTCTCAAATCAGTCGTGAAGCAGTCATTTTATGATTTGGCATTCTGAAAAGGTGGGAAATTGTAGTTTATTGTTTATCAGAATGCCAAATCATAAAATGACTGCTTCACGACTGATTTGAGATCACAGGGCTGAAATCGCAGGGCTGAACTGAACCCGGTTGTGGAAAAGCGACCATAACAAAACTCATTCCACAAAATAGTTCAAACGTCCTCCATTGAACCTCAGTCACCAAGATCGGTTTACGCATGAGTTAAGCTTGCAAGTCATGAAAAAACCTTTGACTGATTTCTAAACATATAGATATATAGTTTTGAAGTGAAACTTCTTTAGTCGCATGAGGGTAAATTTTTTAAGGAACGTCACGAAGATGTGCAGCTTTTTTGTCAAAGAAAAGGGAGAGAGCGATTGAGAAAGAGTGAGAAGGGTAAATTACATTATAGAATATCTATTTTTAAGAGAGAATTTATGAAATATTAGTATTTTATATTTTATGCAAAATAATTTATTGAAATCTCAAATGACGAATTGTCAATTAAAATGCCACGTCTTTTTATTATCGAAGATTTAAAAAAAATATATTAATTTTATTAATTTTCGACACTTTAATGACAATTAAATTTCTAACATATCTTCCTTTTTCCCTCTAAGTCCCGGAAATTTTTAGATTTGTATAAATATTAACAAGTTACAAATTAGTTTGCTAAAGAAGTTTCACTTCTGACATGTGAACTTTGTACGGAAGCACTTTTAAAAAAATGTTTATTACTGTTTCAGGATTTCCACTTATATCATTCGTGGTGACTATACTAATTTCAGTGGGTTACTTCTATACATATCTGATTTCTGCTGTATGGTATGTTTTCTGGCGTTGTCAGGAAACTGGAGACAAAATTTCCGCCTTGATCGTATTTTCCCTTGGTGTTGCCAGTGAGATTTCCGCGTACAAATTGTTGTTCATGTATATTTACAGGTATATATTTAGTATATTAATTAACTGAAAATATTGAGAGTTAATTAACGCATGCGAACATGACTTTAGAAGCCGACGTACTCAAAGTTGTCATATTAATTTTAATAGATTAAATGAATATGCGAAGACGGCGTAACGCAAAGTAATCTAATTGTCATTAAGTTAAACTACCTAATTATCTTTTTATTCTATCTTTACACTTGTTTGTCTCTTAGAACCGTTACCTCTTATTTATTTATTTGCTCATCAGTATACTTATCTCACTAAACAATATTCGAACAATTACATTATACACAAACGCCAGAAACGGAATACACATTTAAACATAAACATAAACCACAGTTATCAATGTTTACCTATTTATACAAAAAAATATAACAAATAAATACATTAATATAATTATATTGAATTCTTAGTTCTAAGATGCATTGATTAATATATATTTAATATACAGGAAGAATAACATAGCCATTATTAATAAAAGATACCAGAGTTTTGTAAATTATTTCTTAAACATTTTTTACTTACATTAAATATATCTATTTGCTAGTAATTTGTGTTATATGTCCTGAATATAGTTATACGATACATGACTGAGTTACATATGTACGTTAATAGTTTGTATTAGACCGAGGAAATTGAAATAGTTGGTTTTGCCTTGTATTGTCAAGTCAAGTCAAGTCAAGTCAAAATAACTTTATTCATATAGATAAACAAATACACTTATGCACGTCAGAAAAGAAGTTAAATTAATTCTAAATTTACACTTACTACCAGTTCGCAAGGGAAGCGCGTTGTGCGGGTAAGAGGATCTTGAGAATTGTATGAACAAGGGGTGTGAAAAACATCAGGTCGTATTGTTTACGTCTACATTCTAGAGATTCAATATCACAGTACTTGCATAATCTATATAGTTATAATCTTAATTAACGACTTTGAGTACAGGGAAACCCTAGTGTAGCAATCAGTCGCCTATGACTGTAAGTCTTACTTGCCTTATCAGTGTAACATATCATATTCAAACCTGAATATTCGGTTTCATGAATCGGCTGTGAAAGCCGTATTCGTATCAGTAATAATTAATTTCTTTGATAAGTATTGATTGATAGGAGTAAAATTGTTGGAAATATATTTTAGTGACTCTATAAGGAACATCGTGGAAGGCTATCTTAATTTAGACGCTAAAACCCGTACGCAAAGTCTGGAGAGCAAATTAAAGATTATAAAAAAACGCGCAACTATTTACTGGTGTCTTATAATTTCTAATGGAGTCATGTATGCCTTTAAACCTCTTCTGCTACCAGGACGACATCTGATGGAAGATAATTTTGATCTTTTCGGTAAGACCATCTTATTTTTGGTGAAGCTATGATAATTGAAGTATAAATGTATTTTTCACTTTATAGGTTTGGACCCAATACTAGAATCGCCAAATTACGAAATAGCGTTCACATCCTGTGCTCTAGGAATTTTCTACACTTGTTACCTGGCTTCAAGCATCAGCGCGTTCCTTATAGTCATCGCGGGGTACACAGAATCGCAACTCATTGTTCTTAGCGAGGAAATAAAGAATTTATGGGATGATGCCAAGGAACAAATTAACGGAAATGAAGATAGCACTTCATACACAGAAGACGAAACTAAGCGTTTGAATAATATCATTAACGACAGTCTTAAAAATATAATCATTACACACATAACCAACATAGATCTTATGAACGAAGTGAAAAGAGTATTCAGTGGATCGATTCTGGTAGAGTTTCTTCTTGTAATTACAAGTTTGATTGCTGAATTACTTGGAGGATTGGAGAACACATATTTGGAAATGCCTTACGCGTTGGCACAATTGACTATGGATTGTATAACTGGACAAAAACTGATTGACGCATGTGATGTTTTTAACCGAGCAATTTACGATAGCAAATGGGAAAACTTTGATAGTAAAAATGCCAAAATGGTACTATTGATGTTGCAAAACTCACAAAAGCCATTATGTTTATCCGCTGGTGGGATGACTACTCTCAGTTTTGTTTGTCTTATGTCAATATTAAGAATGATTTATTCTGGATACACCACATTGCGTAGTACAATAAATGAGTAAATAGATAATGTGTTATTACTTTCTAAAATATCGCTTGCCACGGAACAAAGTCGTAAAATCAAAATCTATATTTTTTTCAGGAAAAATAAAAGAAGGTAATGCTATTATTACTATGATACTAACTACATTACTTATACAAATATATATTGTTGTGGGTTCTTCTTGTAAAATAAAACAAAATTAGCACAGAATATTTATAAAAGAAACCACAAACGAGTTATCTACCACAATACAATAACTAAAATATACTAAACTAAATCTTATAATTAACTTTAATAAATACGCCAGGCGCTAGGAGGATTTCTGGTTTATCTTACCCAATCTATTTTTATGTGGTAATGTTTACTACATAAAACAAATTGTTATTTTATTATTCTATAATTGGACACCTAATTTGATGGTATTTCCCAAAGTTAAAAAAACATTTCAAATAACTTTATAACAAAATAAAACTAAATCGTAAATTGGTAATTAATTAAACATACCCCTCACAAAGCTATAAATTAATTCAAAATTTCATATAACACAAGGAACAAGACATGACAACAATGAATGTATATTACAATAATTTATCTAATTAGACTGAAGAGCAAAAGCTTTTTACGATTAATTCACTGTAAAAATAATTAAGGACGACACAGTACACATTACAACGAATGTCTAGATGGTAATAATGTATTACCACTCTGCGGACATTTTATGACGTCCAAAATGACAAAACATTAAAACAGTAGTATAATGCCCGAGTTACACGAGGCTAGTTTTTCAAGCTAGGATAGCAAGCTAGTGTCAGTAAGCTAGCAAGCTAGTAATTCTGGCTTCGTGTAGACAAAACTAGCTTCATTTCTGAGCTCGTAAGCTAGTAAGCTAGTTTACAAGCCAGGATAGTTTTCAATAGGATGGATAGGAGTTATATTTTTTAGGAAAGTAGCGCCTCCCACCACTGATTTTACTATCCTGGCTTGTGTACTAGCTTTATGTGGCCGGTGAAGCTTGTTTTCAGTTGGCTAGTAAGCAGGAACCACGCGTTTTGTTTATTTTATTCACCGCGACGTTTTTTTTTGAGATTTTAAGATGCCCAAACTAAGTATGGATTTAAAGTTTGTACTACTGTACCGTGACCATGAATGTCTGAGGAACGCCACCCTTCCAAGGTATAAAGAAAAATCAAAACGTGATTCAGCACTACTACAGCAGAATATCAAACAAATCAGGAGTCATTCGCAAAATACTCTTATACTCGTTTAAATCTTCATTGCGAAATTCTTACAATAGTAAAGCAGATGATCCACGTTCATCTCTTCTTAAACTCCACGGTCTTGTCCACACCCGTTTTTGTAACTCTTCTTCTAGTTCGTCTAGTGCGAATTGGCACAGTTTTCGAAGTCATTTAGACAAGAACTCATTCAGTTGAATAGTGCTTTTTTTCGCATGCAGCATATTTTGGACGTGTCAGTGTAATAGTACCAGCTTAAAATAATCCTAGCCTCATGTAAACAGAACTAGCATGTTCCAGGCCAGGTCAGCAAGCCAGGACAGTACTAGCCTGCTATCCTAGCTTGAAAAACTAGCCTCGTGTATCCCGGGCATAAGTGCTTTACGACTTACTTCCCCGGGGCAAGCGAGATACATACATACAAAGATAATTGTAATGAAAAGATTCTTGAAATATTTTAAATGGGATACAGATACAATGTTTTTACTTAATAGTTGCCGTTACTATATTAGCAATCATTTTTAGTAAATACCTTTAATTGGGGTAATTGGAAAATTAAATCGGCATATTACCTAGTAGTTAAGTTTTAATTGTTCATAAATAATTCAAATTTAATAGTAATGAATTTAAATTCCTAAAATGTACTAATGCCGTATGTTTTGTATTGAAGTTACCAAGCAGAATAAAAAATACGGCAAAAATATACAATTTATTAGACATTGAGGTAAAATATAAAAACTAATTACATATAAACTAAAACACAGTTTCCGGTGAAAAGGACAAAAGTCGAACGAATTACACTCGGAAATTATTGAAATTAAAACCGCAGTCTCGCACTTAAAGGCTTTGAAAAAAGTATATTTTAACCCTTAATATGGCGATAATTATTTTTAATGATAGTTCTCTTGAACTACTTTAAATTTGAAACGATTAGAATGTCAATCATACACTTCTTACAAGAATTGGTCGTTTAATTTTTAATATCTAAAAGTGCGCCGATTATTAGCCTCTGTAAATTACAAAGAAATTGCTTTAGTTATAAATACTTCATATGTGTATAATTACGGTTGGCTAGGACGAAAAATAGTTACATATAAAATTATTTTGAGAAACTAAAATGCTTGAGGAATTTAGAATGTTTGGATTAAATCATTGCGATCTCCCAATTATCATTAGCAATATAGCGTTTCTCCTAAGATTAATTATTTTAAACATCGACAATCGGAATACAGAGAGTAAGTAAGGTGCCTTTTTTGTCAATATTAGAAACATATCATATTTATGTACTTTGGTTTCAAGATAATAAAACGAATATAATTTTAAAATAGAAATTATTAATTTTGATAGGAACTATAATGATTAAAAAAGTTTTTATAATTCATAATAAATTGGAGTTTTTTCACTAAATGTAGTATTAGAGGTTTCTTTAAATTAATTTTTTAATTCAATTTTAAATTTGAATTTTTAAGCTTTTTTTCGTGATTAATGATATGTATATAAAATTGATAAATTTCATCTAATTTCAAAATTAATGATTAATTTAAAAATTAATCTCTCAGTTAATATTTTGCAGATCGTTGTTTTTTTTAATTCAGAAAATGATCAAATACACACAAATTTCAAGTTTATATTCTGTATAGTGTATAAGGGTTTCTATCTCATCATCTCTCCCACGTTAAATCTTATGACTTAATGTGTCTGTCTTTACAGTCGCTTTTTCGTTTAATCTACTTTCAAATCACAACGATGCTAAAGAAGTTTTCACTTCAAATATACTTTTTCAGAAATACCCACTATATCCTACATTGTAACGATTTTAAGTAGTATTGGCTATTTTTACACTTATTTTTTGTCTGTAATATGGTATGTATTCTGGCGTTGTCGGGAGACTGGCGACAAAATAGCTGCTATCATCGTCTTCTCATTGGGTGCTGCCAGTGAGATTGCATTTTATAAGTACATATTTATGATAATTTACAGGTAAGAGAGAAATATTTAATGAGAAAACATAAACTAAATACAAAATGCATTTATTAGAATTTTTAAAAAACTTAAAGCAAAAATACTATTTTTATTTGCAGAAACTCTGTGAAAGACATTGTTGACAGATATTTAGCTTTAGATGCACTTATTCTCCCTGGCAGTCGCCTATCTCGGAATATGCACAGGAAACTAAGAACTATTAAAAAACGTGCTTTAATATATTGGATTTTCATAGTCTCCAATGGAGTTCTCTATATCTTAAAGCCTATTATACTACCAGGACGACACCATATGGAAGACAACTTTGATCTAATTGGTAAAAACCAGTTTTCTCTGGTACTAGTACTTCTATGATTTGAAAAAAAATTCAAATAGTTTCTTTACACCTACCAATTTACTATTATCGCCAGATACTGTACTGTACGCCATTCAGCTCCAGCTTATATCCATCTAATTCAAATCGTCTTTGCAGGGCTGGATCCAATACTAGAATCACCAAACTTCGAAATAGCATTTACTGCTACCGTTTTAGGAGTTTTCTTTACAAGTTATTTATCTTCAACAATTAGCGCTTTTCTTATAGTCGTAACTGGCTTTGCCGAATCGCACCTTTTAGCTCTAAGTGAGGAAATAACGAATCTATGGGAAGACGCAAACGCTGAAATTGAAACAGCTTCTGACGTTCACTTAACAGCAGATCAAATTGTATTTTTAAACATTAACAATCGCCTCAGAGAAGTAATAAAGACTCACATAACGATTATTAATATAACGAAACAAATTGAAAAGGTGTTCAGTGGAGCTATTCTGATCGAGTTTATACTCGTGATCACAAGTTTGATTGCTGAATTACTTGGTGGATTGGAGAATACATATTTAGAAATGCCTTTTGCGTTGTTTCAATTGAGTATGGACTGTATAACTGGACAAAAACTAATAGACGCATGTGATGTTTTTAGCAGAGCCGTGTATGACAGTAAGTGGGAGAAATTTGATGTAAAAAACGGTAAAATGGTATTGTTAATGTTGCAGAATTCGCAAAAGACGTTAAGTCTATCGGCTGGCGGGATGACTACTCTCAGTTTTGTTTGCCTTATGTCTATGTTGAAAATGATATATTCAACCTATACTACACTACGTAGTACTGTGTAAAGGATTTTTAATCTAAATCATTTTGTTATGTTATTCTGTACGCTACAGCTTCTTTGTCATTAGACCATATTGTCATTAAAACACCTTCATTTTACTAATTTTTTAATACTTGAACTTCAATTTAAAATTAAACAAATAAGATACTGCCTCGTTATTTCCTTTTACAAAAATATTACATGACCACAATTTGTCTAGTTTCACTTACGCGGTTGTATCTTCATAGAACAGTCTTTCAAAGGTCGTAACACAATATCGATCTTAAACTCCATTCTGCTGAAACTTTCGTCGCTAATTATTTCATAACTTCGTATGCAGTGCACCAAAACTGTCTTCAAAAATGCCATTGAGTATTTCTTGCCTGAAAAATCGAAAATTATTTTAGGACGTTAAACCCGAGAACAACAGACCTAATATTTGAAGATACAAACGGGATACATTGAATTAAATTAAATTATACAAGCTTCAATGCTTCATTATTGCACTTAAGTAAAAAATACTACTAATCCGCTAGCCGCTTAAAGACATACTAACAACTGGCGAACTGACTTCACCGCAGTGATTTGTGGACTTGTGTCTTCGATAGTTCTGGTGAAGTTCAAATACAGAAACACTTTTTAATAAATAATATTTTTTTTAATATATCTTCATCAAATTTATTGATATCAGTCTGGGCTCCGCATGAGACGAATTCAGAATAAATTTACACGGTTTGATACCAACGGCTGAATGGATCAATCCTATCCGTTGTTTGTGTTAGGGATGTTGGACACATCAAGCTAGAAACTCGATGGGTATTACAGCTTTACGCTACTTTGTTAAAGTTTTTAGGGGAATTATTAGTAATCCTAGTGTAAGAACTTATTTGTGGAAAAAAGTTATTTTTGAAGGCAGAAACAAAGGTTATTTGCAGCCCCTACGGGCTGAATGAATTTGTGGCACCTTGTGGCGTTATTTGTGTTGGCGTTCTGGCTATAACAAGGGCTTAATGCTAGTGCTTAACGCTATCTCCGAAACGATCGATATTTTTATGTCCTCAGAGCATGTTTGCAGTATTATATAAATTATTATTTTTTATTTAATAGGAGGCAAACGGGCAGGAGGTTCACCTGATTTTAAGTAATACCGCCGCTCATGGACGCTCACGTTACCAGAAGGCTCGCAAGTGCGTGAAAATGCCTTTTAAGAATTGGCACGCTCTTTTCTTGAAGGACCATAAGTTGACATGGTTAGGAAATAATTTGGTGGTGCGAAGCAAAAACTGCCTTATGGAACGCTCAGTTGTGGAACGACGGATGTCGAGGTGATACAGATGGTATTTTGTATTCTGCCTTGACGTCCGATGATGAAACCCAGCTACAGGTATACGAACAACTCCTCTGAACACTCTCCATGGTAAAAATGGTAGAAGATGCAGAGTGACCCCTAAACTTAAATAATCCTTTGTTTTGTAAATACAAAAAACAATATAGAATTTAAAATAGTTATTAACACGTAACATTGACGTAATAATGACGACGAATATACAATACCTATACAGGCTCTTTTCCCCGAGCTAAAAGGTAAATGAGAACTTGTGCTGGGGATGTTCGGTGGGAGCCATCTCTCAGGTCTGAACTCGGCTGCATCATCACCCCACGAACGCTTCGACCTTCCCGCACCCCATATATTTATAATTGCCGTTGTACCTTTCGTTATTGTACAGGAACCTGTAAATACAATTTCTGATCTTTCAGGAACCGGTTTAATCACAAAAAATTTAACTATGTAAGTTATGTCTAGATAAAATACGTTCTATAAACTGTTTTATTCATAAACGTATTTTTGTGCTATCAATTTAAGGCCGTGAACAATGGCCTTTTCTTTCAAAGTGCCGGTGGAGGAAAACATCACGAGGAATTCTGCAAGCCTTAAAGCATCTACACACAGCCCTTAAATCAGAGGCAATATGAGGGATGTGGTGTGGGAGAACTCTAGATCGTCTTGTCTGTAGGCAAGTCGTGCCCTAATTTTAATCCACCCAACCCTAACTCAGAAATTGGTTCTTGCGATCTCACGATGCATCCCCGCCACCATTCTCCCGAAAACGCTACTGATTTTAGGGCCATGTGTAGACGGTAGTCACAAAAATCGTGTCAGTCACGGAAGGCTGATCACCGACTGGCCTTTTAAGAAATGGCTGACAAAACGACTAACGTCTTGGAGAAAGGGTGTTGTGTTCCTCCAACCAAAAGGGAACATCCACGAACAGTATAACTGCCTGGCTAAACAAAATTTCAGTTGATAATAAAGTAAACGTACTGATCTTCAAGTCATGGTCAGCCATTCGTAATACGGCTACAGCTGGTGGATACAATCTAAGGCTTTCATTGATCACTGCTTCACAGTAGCTTAGCTGAACCAAGTCTTCCTTCTTTATCGGTCTATCGCCAACTGTCCTCTTTATCCTGTTAATAAATAACTACGTGGTACTAATAATTTATTTGAATAATTTATTCATACAAAATTTGATTTTGTTTTTGATCCTTTTTGAGAAGAGACTCTTGGGCCGTGGAGTTCAAAGCACAGGCGCTAATTAAAGATTTAAGTTGGCGTCTGGTAGATAGTACCCGTGGCCAACGAATAAGTATGACAATAAAGCAAAGAAATGATGCCAGCATTAAAACAGGTGTCACAGGGAGCAAACTTTTTTTTTCATTTTCTATTTATCAATTTTTATTATTATTATTACTATGTAGGTTAATAATATTTGTTTGTTGGAAATAATTTATTTTGTAATTATATTTTATTTTATAGTTTCCAGTCACAAGTTATAAGGAAAGAGATAAATAATTATAATCAAAGGAACTAAGAAAGCTTGTTTAAAATCTCATTTTTCATAAAAATAACTTTCTAATTTAAAAGCAATACTCGCGGGCAAGTTTTCACATTTTCCCTCTAAAAATACACGAACGAACTTTCCGGTACTACGTAAAATCTTATTCCTTCCCTTCATATTCACTGGAAATGGCGTCTAATCAATTAAGGCCGGGTAATACGAGAGGCAAGATACTGATAATTGGCCTTATCAATTGTATGGGAAAATAATATTACTCTGCGGTATTTTAGCAGCATTTTCCTAAGAAATAAATCCACCCCCATGCCTCATTTGGCCATGTCAAGCTGCGCCTGATCTCGCGTACACTCCAAGTATATGAGTGTTCTCTTGCGTACGAGGCGAATTATTCATAACACTTAATATATTACAATATAAACACTGTATTTTTTAACTATTCTTTAAAAAAAAATGTATACTATAATTTTTAATTATTTTTAGTAATGATATGTTTCGTAACTCATTATAAATAATAAGTTATTAAAGTATTGTATACTCACTCTTCATACATCTTCTCTTGGACATCCTTCCTACTGCCTATTACGAGAAGAGTATAGAAGAGACTGGTAGCAACCGTCTCCTGTCCAGCCAATATGATGGTTGCGGTTTCCCACAGAATTTGTTCGTCAGTAAGCGTTGGGTCATGTTCCCGGAGCTCCAGTAACTGATCCAATAAGGATTTAAAGGAATCTTTATCTATAAAAAGTTTTTGAATCCCACTTATAATTAAATGCTGTAATATAATAATAACAAGCTGACCCGGCGAACTTCGTTCCGCCTAACAATCTAATAATATCGTGTTAACTTTAGTTAAACTTAATTTAGGATTTCATTAAGGTATAATACATGTTATTATACATTAATTCTTTTGCAAATACAGAAATGTTTTATTTCGTTGATATTAGAGGTTTGGATGCCAAAAACCGCCATATCTCTCACTTCCGTGACATATTTGCAGATATTTGAGATAAACAGACGAGTATGATCAGTGCAACCTGCTCCACAAAACATCAGGGAGCTAAAAAGAGTAATTTGCGAAGAGTGAGAATGTATTCCCCAAAAAGTTATTAAAAACATCGTAGAAAGCATGCACAGCTGTGATTTTGAGAAGAGACTTGTAATTAGGTTCTTTGCATTTTTAACTTTATTTAACTGAAATAAGTAAAAAAAACTTTTTGTCATTATTCCGACCACTTCTTGTTTGGCCGTGTACATCGGAGTTCATTCAATTTTTTACTCCGAATGCCATAATTCAGGCGTAGTAATTTCCACGATTAGTAATATACTTAGAAAATTAAAAATCGTTTTACTATTAAGTACAGTTAATTTTTTTTTATAATTACCATCAATATGAAGGTCCCCGTTTTTTAAAGCGCGTTCTATTTTTTTATTATTCATTATCTGAAAAGAAATCTCCTTACAGTATTTTCGTAGTATGAATATTTAATTAAAAACAATGTATAAGAGTTAGAACACGACTTTTACATTAATGGATTTTTCTTTTGTTTAGCGGAGGTAAACGGGCAGGAGGCTCACCTGATGCCCATGGATACTGACATTGCCAGGAGGCCCCCAAGTGCGTTGCCGGCCTTTTAAAAATTGGTGCGCTTTTTTCTTGAAGGACGTCGGCCCTAAGTCGAATTGGTTCGGAAATACTTCAGTGGGCATCTGATTCCACATAGTGGTGGTGCGTAGCAATAACTGCCTTAAGAAACGCTGATTTTGGACACTTACCGTTTTTGAGACCTTGTGCAGAACATCAACACATTTCAAGAGCTCCTTATGCGCTGGCGTTAAACGGTACAGCCAATCAGGGTGCAGCAAAATATTGGTGCCTCTATCCACAATCAGTTCGAGGGTACGATGAAAGGCTTTATAGTACTCTTCCGTCACCAGATTATTGGATTTAGATACCCCAAGACCAACCTCTAAAAATAATGTATCTATATATCGATTTCAAGTCTTTTAGACTTTTTTTGTTTTTTTTTATGTAACAGGAGGCAAACTGGCACGAGGCTCACCTGATGTTACCGACGCCCATGGCCAGAAGGCTCGCAATTATACAATTTTGCACGATTAGAATAGGACTACATTACAAATGATTAGATTTGGAAATCATGAATTTCCAATATTAACAATTTAAAGAAAAAATGTTTTCTTTAAATTGTTAATAATGTAGATGAATGCATCTACATATGTTTTCAAGGACTGCGATTTAACTCCTGGCGAAGTACCCGAACTAAGGGTGGCCTATCCTCTAGGCTGGCCAAAAAGACAGAAGTAGACAAAGTAACTCACGACAAATAGTTTCCAAAGCTGAAAAGCATAAGTATGGCATAGGATCAAAGAAATCGCCGTTCACTTCCCGCACCAATTTTTGAACAAATTTCTGCGCTTGCTCATTGAAAAACACTTGGTATTGATCTACAGCTGGTCCTATAAACGTGCTCGCCATCTTCTTAATGTTCTTCTTCCATATCCAACCTGAAATATATTGTATATTCCTAACAGTTACAGAAAATATATTTTTATAATAATTAAATAGAAATAAAAAAGGTATTCTGAATTCTTAAATTCAGACCTCGCGTCCAGCTCGGCATAAAAAAAGTGGCTCGAGTTACGTAACGTAACATTATTTTAGTAAAATATATATATATTTTTTTTTATTTATAAGAAGCGCAAACCAAATAGCATTTATACTTGAAGCCAATATCAAGTTTTTTCCACACTCATTTATGAGTATATTGAGAATGTTAACGTTGTCGTTTCCGATATATATTTATTTATTTTATTAGGAAACAAAACAAATGTATTTCTATAAATGTAAAATTAAAAAAATAAAACATAAAATTAACACATTGGATATATCCACGAAAAGTTACTACAAAACAAAACATAGGTACAACAAAACAATTAATGTCCAATAGGTTGACTACACTTATAAGAATATAAGTGTAGTCAATTATAGGTAACATAAGTGTAACTTAGATTTAAGAAGCCAAGTTAGTGTTTTGTTAGGGTCGCAACCTTAACTTTATGTTAGTTAAAAGCAGTTGACACCCATTATAGCTTCAAAAAAGAGATTCATTTAACATTTAAACATCCCTTAACAACAGCCATCGAACTTAACTCCCGAACTTTATTGTGAAAATTATTGTGTCGCACAATCCTTGTATTGAGGAAGACAATAGGTATATCGTTTTTACAACAAACTCCCAAGCGATTATCACTAAATAAATTCAAAGCCAGTGGCGTAGCTACCTAGGGGCTAGGCGGGGCAGTGCCCCGGGGCCCTCAAGCTCAGGGGCCCTCGAATCCTCACCAGAAATCTCGATCGTTCTGAGCTTTTAGAAATTTCTCCCATTTTCAAAATAAATATGACAGGTTGCAACCCCACTTTAATCAAGACATTAATTTGAGAGAAATTCAAAAGTTATACCTAGGGAATTCCCCTAAATATTTCTGTAGGTTGGCAGTGTTGTCAATTTGACGGATAGTTTATATAAACCCTTGAATCTTCTATATTTCAATTCGCCAAACCGTACCAAGTTTTCATTGTAATTTATGTTAAAAAAAAAAACTTTTTACCGGATTAAAGTTATGTATTATTATAAATTTACAATTATTTAACATAATTTTAAATTGATCCGACGTTTCGTAAATTATGTTGTTACTGTTTAATATTTTTATTACCTGCCCTGCACAAAACAACACTTGAGTAGCTCAGCATTTTTAAAGTATTTGTATATTTCATATTTTTATTTGATATAACCTAATCAGTTTACATAGCAGTGGGGCCCCATTTTTTAAATTGCCCCAGGGCCCTTGGTCACCTAGCTACGCCACTGTTCAAAGCCCTCGTTAAACGTAAATTAATCAGTAAAGCTTTTTATAAATTTGACGAATATTTAAATGATCCTAATCCTTGGGATTGATTTGCTCCAGTTCAAAAAATTTGTATGACTCAAAACTTAGCGATTAAAAAGAGTGGCGTAAAGTTTCTAGCCAGTTCTTCTTGCCCGCTCTACGCCCTTGACTTGCGAACTGGTAGTAAATGTAAAGTTACAATTAATTTAACTTCTTTTTTGACGTTCATAAGTGTACTTGTTTACCTATATGAATAGATTTATTTTGAGTTTGATTTTATTACGCGACCGAATTAACATATTATAAAACTAGTATTAAGATATAGGTAACTTACCAGGCGCAGTAAATAAGCCATTGCCAAGCCAAGCATTAGCAAATTTGTAATAGTATGGTTTTTCTATGAAGGCGTTTGCCACCAGCCTGATGTCATCGGGGTCACTTAATACTGTAATATGTTTTAATTGTTTTATTTTTGAAGTGAAAGCGCATGGGGGTAATTTTTTACGGATGAAACGTCACGAAGATGTGCAGCGTTTTTGTCGAAGAAAAGGGAGAGAGCGATTGAGACCGCTGGAGAGAGAGTGAGAACGGGAGATCGAGAAAAAATACACGCTAGTGGTAGATATATTCGTTTAGTTACATATTAGAACTTAAGTTGGTAATTCTATAGCATTAAACGTCTTGTGCAGTAAATACAGATTTTTTATTTATTTATGTTATCAGTAGCACGTATACAGTGTGTAAACAGTGTGAATATAGATATACAAATACATGGAGTGATCATATACTGGTACATGATCATGTATTGGGGCTTTTACCTTAGTGATAATTAATTTATAAAGAAGTTTCACTTCTAACATGAGTACTTTGTACGCACACACTTTTTCTTTAATTCTATTCATTGGGTGGTTTCAAATTAGGAAGTTATTTAACTTTGATAGATGTGAATATAGCATATAATGGATAGTTAATAGTAATTGCAATGACAACGGAAGTTTTTGCATGTTTTTGCGCAATTTTTTTCCTAAGTTGTTTTTTATTCAGTTCGATGATTGCAAAGATTGGTGTAAGACTTCGGTTTTTTATAGAACAGGGGCAAACGCGCAGGGGCTCATCTGATGTTAAGTGATACATGGACACTCAAATGCCATAGGGCGAGTGCGTTGCCGGCTCTTTAAGAATGGGTACGCTCTTTGCTTGAAGGGCCCTAAGCCAAATTGGTTTGGAAATATGTACATACTTCAGTTTAATTAGGTCACAAAATAAAATCAAAATCGATTTTTATACGTTTTCATCTAGAGATATTAAAAAAACGGTGGCTTTAGTTTTGGGCCTCAGATTTATGTATGTTTCCCATGCATTTTTCTTTATAGGCAAGTAGATTATCTACTAGGTAGCCGTATATTCCTGACCAAAGCCGTCGATTTTTTGGGTCGAAGGGAAATTTCCTTACAATGTTTTCATTTACCGTGAGTGTTAAATTAGAAATATTTACCACTCACGGTAAATTTTAAGCCAGCACATTAAACACTATCTTAATCACTAAAATTTGACGTTAAATATATATTACTTACATAAAATCGGCGTGGGTCCCGCCCAGAACACAAATGGTTTGTTAGCACTTTCACATTTCTTCGTTACGTCTTCAAATGTTAAGAATAGCTCTAAAAATTACCATAGATAAGTTAGGTCGACTTAAGAACTTGTGGAGAGGCGGTCGCAACCGTTGTCGCGTGTCGGAAAGCGTATACACCTGTGCAGCCCTGCGATTCTGTAACTCGCTTTTCGGACTCACACAGCGGTTTTCGCATCGGCGGTCGCTCTCAAATCAATCGTGAAGCAGACATTTTATGATTTGGCATTCTGAAAAGGTGGGAGCTTGTCATTTATTGTTTATCAGAATGCCAAATCATAAAATGACTGCTTCACGATTGATTTGAGAGCGACCGCCGATGCGAAAACCGCTGTGTGAGTTCGAAAAGTGAGTTACAGAATCGCAGGGCTGTTACCACATACGTCCAGGGTGATTGTTGGTGGTGCCTTGGGGTTTTAGTGGGAATGCACAATAGCAAGACTCATATAACCTTCACGTACTAAGCAGTAGCGCCGCAGAAAGGATGCGCAATGCATTTCCCCAAGTAAATAAAAAAATGTAATGTTTCATATAATTCGTTTGTCAGTCTGTGAAAAAGACTCTTAAATTTTTATTTTTATTCATACAATTTTCTGTTATTTATATAAACAATACTTACTCCGTGAATTTCCATACAATTTGTAAGCGTTTCCCAATAATGGTAGATTCGTATAGGATGGTAAATGAGCGTAGAACTTTCTGGCTCTCCAATGCCAGGTTAAAACACACAAGCATATCATAACAAGTAGACACGCCCAAAGATACATCTATAATTTAATCGTAATACCAATAGTTTAGTTAATTAACATCATATAACATACGTTTTAAAGTATAATTTATATTTAGTGATGTATAATTTGTTAAAAGTTCAAACACTTAAATCATTTTAGTCTACATCGCTACTGGAACTTGATTCGCCTTTACATTATTTTTTTACTTAGCCTACCTTTTTAGTAGCTACATACCAACATAAAACAAAACTACATTTTCAATTTTTTCTCTACATAAAAACCTTCCTCAGAGTTCAAAGAATAAATAAAAAAAGTTGCTTTTGGCCAAAGCAACATATTTTGTGATTCCATTTGATTTACATATATAGAAAATACTACCCCTATAGTTTAATTCCATAGAGGAAACAAAATTGAAAGGGGAATAGCGCGTCAATAGTAAAAATAGCGTTTAACAATATGATTAACTAATCATACTTTATAGGTTACGTGAAATGGTGGAAGTGGAATTGGTTACACTAGTTCTAAAGGGTTTATTAAGTTATAATATGCTTCAACTATTAACAGCTCACCGTTTCAAATATATTTCTATTAGATTCACGACTTTCAACGACAAATGCCGTACAAATACTATATTATTATACAAGAGTGGTACGGCAAATAAACCTTAATCATAAAGATCTCAGTACAATGAAGTATAATCGTGCACACAATTGTCAACATAACTCTAATAACAGGAGTTTTGAAATTGTTTTGATATTCGGCGAATATCTTACGAATGAAATTAAAATTTCATTCTAAATATATTGAAAACAATTTCATGTTTATGAAATCAGTTTTATAAAATATTTGAGTAAATTAAAAGTCTTACCGCGCTCGTTTCGTTCGGTTACAATATAAAAAAAATTACAAAAACATTTGTTTAACTTCATTTATTTGAAGTTTTATAAAATGGCCGATTAAGTATGTTTAAAATGTTACAATTAATGTACAAGACATTAAGTTAAAACTTTAATTAGGATACTATCAAAACTAAAAATCAATAAATCAATCTTTGAAAAAAATATGTTTATTATGAATAAGTAATACAGGTATTACTTACTCCACGTCATTAAATGTGAATCGGTAGACATTCCTACTCATCGGCAAAAAACACAGAGGGTGTAAGCCGAGAGAAAAGTCGGCGTAAAAAACTCTTGGTACTCTTTTAATATAGGAAATCATCATACAAAAAATTGAAAATGAATTGGATTATTACATGTGACCAGTGTAAATTTGGTATTTATCTGTCGCATTTACGCCACATTCATAAAGTAATAACAAATTGGGCATATGCAAAACCTATAGAGTTAACTATGATAAAATAAAAATAATAAATTTCTGTATCGAACTTTTAACTTCAGACAATTACTTTTTTGACAACATAAAAGTGAAAAAAAAGTCCATTATACTATCATTACGTTGCTAACAAACAAATCACATCATTAAATCTAAAGAGGTGTAATAACGTGAGAAACACAATAACAAACTAGGAAAACCTACAATTTTTGTAATTATAGTAAATTTTCATAACATATAATGTAAAACTGAAATTCAAATTCCAAATAATCTTACTAGAGATTTTTCTATATTAATTTATTATTTTAATTCAGTGAGATCCTTGCGCTCGATGCATGCTGCACAGAGATTTTATATTAGGTTTCAATTTGGTTAGCTTCAAATCATTTATTTCAATTAGACCATCTAAAATGGCACTTTTGAACGTCAAAAAAAATAATATAAAGAAGATTCTAGTTGCCCCTTCCAAAAGGTAGTTTCGTGTGGAAAAGAATGGGCAAGAAACTCCACACTTACTCTTTTAAAATAGGTTTACAATATTTTGTTACATTTGTTAAATAATTATATGTGAAGACAATGTACTCTTAGAATAAACTACTATACTAAAAAAGTTAGTATACATGTTCCTCACATATTTACAAATATCGAAACCGTAGAATATTAACATAAAAGAGTAATAAAAATATTAAAAAAACACAACAAAACAGTGTGTGAGATACAAAAAAAAAATTAATAATAATAATTACATTTGTAGCATTATAAATTAAAAAAATAAATAAAATAATAATAACAAAAATATGTTACAGCAAAAAAACAGCAACCAATTTGATTTTGTCCAGGTTCTATGATTGTCCTATGGAGCAGGACCAGCATGTTTCCAAGCATTCTTATGTTGAATATAATCATCTAATTTGTAATATGCTTGTTTACAAAGTGTACTTTTAATAAAAATTTAAATTTTCGTTCATTTAGTTTTAAAATGTCACAAGGTATTTTATTGTAACATTTCACACAGTACCCCATAAATGAATTTTGAACTTTGGCTAATCTGAAAGATGGTTGAGCTATTTTATCTTTATTTCTAGTACTAAAATTATGTCTTTCATTTATTTTACTAAAAAGATGTAGATTCTTTTTCAGTCTCAACTCTCCACGTCGTGTTATATCCAGCCGATTTCTATAGGGGATACTCCTTAACAATCAAATTGCCCCCCTGTAGACCGTGGGCCGTGGGAAAACACTGATCTAGAGTTAAGAACCAACTCTGGCGGCATTTCCTCCAAGGAACAAAACATATTATCATATAGAAAGTCGTCCGAAGTTACAGCCTCTCGGGTCCCTCATACAATGATTACCAACCTGTAGAACTCTCGTAGTACGGTAAGTAGATGTTTATTTTGGCACCACGACAAGGAGTATAAGAAATCATAAATTGTTAACTATTTGTGAAATTGAAGTCCAATTTAAAATTTGTAAGTGATGTATTTTAAACCCTATAGATACCCCACAGTTAACTTATACAGAATAAGTGGATTGTTATCGGTGAGACAGTTATACCTACTAAATGTGACCGTGTATCTGCATAAGTCTATTCCATTTGATTCTGCCAGTCGGGATAGAAGACGGAGTGATACTGTGGCCTGCTCTGCAACGGTTCGTTCGAATTTTGCAAGCCGTCAGTACGTCACTCAGTCTGCATTCATTTACAATAAAATAAACGCTGAACTTCAATTTCATTCTAGAGTTCTGTATGAATGTAAAGAAGCTATAACTGATTGGCTAAAAACTTTAACTTATGAGGAAACTGAGCACATTTTAGTACGAGTTCGCTAGTTTGGGACATACATACATAACTATATACTTAACAACAAGTATACACTCACTCACACACACACACACATGCGCACATACACACTCAACCACGCATGCATAAAATAAGTTCATAGAATCGTCAGAGAAACTATGAGAATTACATTTCATTTTATTTAATTTTTTACCGGCTTTGCTTCTTAGCTGGGTTATTGTTTTGTTTTGTATTCTTTTCTATTGTCTCAATATTGTGTAAATAAGGGAGGTAGCGAGTCAACCCCAACACAAGTGTCTCTGACTACTTACGGGGGCTGTCTCAACTCATGAATGTAATGTAAAATTTGAGATACTAATAAACATTTTCATTTTCATTTTTCATTTCATATGAAAAATAATTGGCATTTTAGAAATTTCATGACATTACTGCCAAAGTTCACACATACTCTGTGACCAAGAGAATTTAAATTTCGAAGTAATAATAACATAGAATATTATTAATATTTTGATGTCTAGTCTGTGGTTTACGCAAATACTACACATAAAAAACGTTCTTAACGCATAGAAACGCAAATTTATTACATTATTACATATCTCTACTAGACACTGACTAAATATTAATAATTTCGCGTTTAAATCTATAAGTCGTTAAGTATTTATTAAATAAATCGTTTGACCCTACATTACATAACATATCTACTATTTGATATCTACACGAACAAAAAGACAGGCCATTCTTAGAAGAATACCTGAAATTTGTTGCTGCGTGTTGATAATTATATTGTAATAAACTGTAATAATATGATTTTAAGCCTACAATGAATTTATAACTTTAAGCTGTTAACAGCTTGTAATTAAAAATTAATGCTACAATAAGTGCGAATAATGTTTCCTGTTTCTTAGGAAGTATACTAGTTTTATCTTCAGTTTTGTTTATCACAAAATAGAGTTCAAAACCTATATCTACACTTTAAATCGTATTATTTAAACTTTTACGCAAATTCTTTTGTTGATTTGATTTACAACTTAGATTATGTTTCTATATATTAAGTAATTAGTGATAATTGCCTCTCCGAATAAAATACTCTGCGACTTTAGCATAGGATCTAAAGTTATAAGGCGCGTCGGCAAACTCCGCGACTTGGTTGTTATGTTTATTTCAGATCTCTTATTTGCGGAGCATAATCGGACCATTACAGATGCGGCATTTAGTAGGTTAGGGTTATATATATATATGTATGTATGTATAATATTTACCTATAAAAAGGTTCAAAATTTTACAAAAGCGAACAAACAATAAAAAATAATAAATACATTTAAACTAATCGATACCTAATTTAGCTGTGTTGTGTGATGGTGTAAAAGTGAAAAGTACGTGAAGGTGTGTATGTGGGGTATGCTCATGATGCAGTGATTTTGCGCTATGGAAATTCATTTTAAACATATTCCGCGATAGCCTAAACAAGTCATAATCATTTCATCTAATCGATTTACAGAAGCTTAGCCAATAATAACGTCAAATAGATTTTATGCCCGAGTTGAATCACAAACGACAAGTTGACAAATTATTTATAATATATAGCAATTATATTAATTACGCGCACGAGGGACGACGTTCGCAAAGTCTACTCTTTTTATGTCATTAAAGATAACATAATAATTAGCTTTATTGTGTTCTTCAAGAAGATTATTTCCATTATTGTTGAACAATGCGCCAAATCCTAAACACGTGGTAATGTATGTGTTCTTCGGCATCAATTCACTTCAACAAGCTTTCTGAAAGAATTTATTCGTATTTCGTTAGTTTAACCTTTCATTTTATTGATTACGTACTATTATTTACTGGCAAATTCTTCGCTAGGTGTTTTATACCAGCTAGTCATACGAGAAAGAGACATCGTTAGGAAATCGGCACGTTTATTACAAGAAAAAAGTGCGTGCATACCAAGTACATATGTCAGAAGTGAAACTTTTTGTAAGTTAATTATTGAGTAATTAAGCTGCCCAAATCCCATAATTTAATGTTGTTTGTCTTTCTATATTAATGAAATAAGGCTAATTAAAAACCAAAACTACAATTAGTTATTGTTATGTATATAGAAATACCACCATAAATATGGTATCAATTACCAAATAATATAACAAATTAATTATTATCATAATTGCAAACTTATGTCCACATTTTCTAAAATAGCCAACTGGGTCTTAGCAAAAAATGTTCTTGGTTCTCTGCCCCTATAAAAATACAAAACCAACGAGGAAAAATGGTAATTTAGTTAATTAATAAAATAATAATAATATTAATATGAATTAAAAACAAAATCGGTGTTCAAGTATGAATAATTGCAGCACAATATTATACTAGCACATCTTTATTAAAGAAAAAAAAATCTAAAAACTCTGAACATTTTCGTGACGTTCCGTAAAAATTGCGCCTCATTTGCCTAAAGAAGTTTCACTTCAAAAAGGTGTATGTCAGGCCCCGAAGTGCGACCTTCGCCTATAAAGAAAACTGATCAAGGACAGAGAAATTTGATTTGTTTTACCATTAGACAATGAACGGTATTTACTTATAAAACCACGAATTATCTTTGATTGAATAATCTAGTAAATTCTAGTGTGTACTCATAACTTTATTAAATGAAATAGAATTATTGATATGTATTGTACATTTCAATTATATATAACTGACAACATCTCAAAATAAAACTCAAACTTAAAATAACTTCAATAATATAGGTAACCAAGTACACTTATGAAAGTCAACAGAAAAGATGTTAAATTGATTCTAAATTTACAATTACTACCAGTTCGCAAGTCAAGGGCGTAGAGCGGGCCGGAAGAACTGGCAAGAAACTCTCCGCCACGCTTTAATCGCCAAGTTTTGAGTCATACAAATTGTTTGAACTGGAGCAAATCAATCCCGGGATTCAAATGAGAGTGAAATGAGTCCAATTTATTTATAGTTTTATTGATATTTTACGTTTAACGAGAGTTTTGAATTTATTCAGTGATCTTATTTGACTATAGTGTTACTATTATAATATAGACCGGGCGATAGAGGTATGTGATTATACAAAATGTGAGTGTCGAATTTAGCCAACGGATTTGAGTTAAGAAAAGGTCAAGAACGTGGATCATAATAATGTGGATCTTGCCGGTCCATTTTTTTACCCCCTTTTCTCTTATGCGTAATAAGAATGTACATGATATAAAATCATTTTAACAATTATTTCTATAATAATTTATAGTTTGTTGTAGTGGTAAAAGTGAGGATCGATTCTTAAAGAATGAAAAAAAAAAAGGTGCGTGTACTTATGTACGCGCGTAAGAAGTTATACATACTCCTTTGGCTTTCTTTTTTTTTTAAATATATTAAATAATTAATAATAAATATTTAACGTTAATAATTTAATAATATTTAGTATAATTATTCAATTATTAATTAATATTAATAATTATTATTATTATATATTATTATTTTATTATATTATTCATTCAATTTAATAACTAAGTATGTTTCATAACCTTTTAACTAAGTAGCAATAGGTCTTTGTGAAAAAGCATTGCTAAATTTCTTTGCGAAAAATAATTAAAACTCCTTTATTTGTTTAAAAAGTACTACACGCATATTCTATTTCTTTTTAGCTCGGCGCCCGGCTGGTTCAAAAAGAATCGTAAAATTTCACTCTCATACATTTTTCATAACGCGCCTAAAAAAGTATAACATCAAAAAAACGAAAATTAAAGTAAAACATTTTAAGTAGGTAAAAAATTACTAATTTTATTGTGTTAACTAGTCGCAAATTTAAAAATTTTTTTCGAAGTCTCTATTGTGGGGGCGCCGACGCTGTAACCCCTAAATCCGGCCCTGAAAACTATACAAACAAATTATTCTATAATTATAACAAAATAACCACAGGAAATTACGTTGCAATGCAATCTCAAACATAAATGTGCAGTATGGAATCTACTACATATAATTTTCTAATTAAATCTTCGCGTGTGGTATTTAAAATATTTGTAGCTGACAGTTTTTCGTAACAATGCCGTGACGAATGACGATGTTGACGTTTTAACTTCTTTCTTGGCCAAATTTGTCCTTGTTTTACATAATACTTAATATACCTTGTCTATGGTAAGATTAATCTAAAGTGCCCTGTAAACGATCAAATTGTTTGTCAAATTTGTTTGCCAAACTTCACGTTTTCATCAAACAATAGCTTAAACGATCAAACCAAATATCAAACAAATTTGTTAACTTTCTAGTAGATTCGGGTTTCTCCTTTCGTGACGTGACGTCGCCGTGCCGAGCACTTACAATTATTACAATGAGTAATTCAGATGACGCATTTTTGGCTTTGATTCTAGCACTGTGTATCAAGACAAAAAAATAAGACGATGGAGTCGAGAATGGTTGAAATTAAGAGATAAATACGAGAATTTGCTACGGGAAATATTGCGCACTGAACCTAAGGCTATGTTCACATGTAACGCGCGTTAACGCGCGTCAACGCGCGATCAAATTTGAAGAGCGTTCAGATGATGAGCGCTAACGCGCGTTGCGAGAGTACTCGTCAGTCTAGTTCGGTAGAATGTAGAAAATGGACGTGGAAGAGGCTATTATTTTGTGGTTATATTATAAAGAAAAATATAGAAAAAGAAAACGTACACATTGGGTTCATCCAATTTTGAAAAAAAATACAAATTATATTATATTTTTTATACAAATTTGCTATATTCCAACTTGCTGGCCTTTTTTCTACTTCATCGATTAGTAAGTCGATGTCAATATCTTCAATTTCACTCATTTTAGATGCGAGAACAAAATATAATTACGAAAATTTACAAAATTACATGCGATCGCGATGAAAGCGCGCGCTCATCTGAACAGCAAACGGACATTACATTAATATCAAAGCGCGCGTCAACGCGCGATCACCTGCGTCTAGAGACTTTTTCTCTGAGCGCCGCGTTGACGCGCGTTAACGCGCGTTGACGCGCGCTCATGTGAACAGTTGTATGAAAATACCACAATCTCTAGTCGCGCGATTTGAAATCATTGAATTTCTTAGGTTAGTATGATTTATTGTCTTGATACTTCATGGAATTACTCATGTTTATTTCTATTATATATTTTTTCCAAATAGTTAACAGGTACAATAGCCTAAACTTTGATAGAATATTTCGTTTCTTTCGCAGGATTTGATTATTCCGAATAAAGTTGTGTTTTATAATAAATATAGATTTCCATGCAATGCTAGTCATTTTAAGTATCAATAGTAAAAGACTAAATACGTATGGTATTTAATTTCATAGAAATACAGTTACTATCAATGTAAAAAATAATAAAATAAAATCAACTATCAAGTAATTTTAATCCACAACATAGGTATATCAAACTTATACCATACTAAAAAAAATTGAATTTTCCGCGCTTTTTCGTTATCTTCTTTCATTAGCCAGACTCTAGTTAACAAACTATTATTAATTTAAAAAAATGAGAACATAAACAAATATATTGAAATAACTTTCTTTACAAGTCGATTAAAACAAATTAAAAGCCAAGTTTGGAGCACACGAACTCGACGGAACACGACTCGGATCGACGATCGCACGCTTCACCAGGCTGGTACTGCAATATGACTAAAGGTGAGATTCTCAGAATCGAGACATAGGAATTGGAAATCTCTTACTCGTACTCTAAATAAGACTGAATAGATATATTAAAATAAGACATAACATATTTTAAAAATAATGTATTAAAATAACATAGGTTAACATTTGATCTTGTCATCATTCATCATTTGTTTTGTTTCGTACTTTCGTAAATGACGACCTTGGTCGGGAAGTAGGAATATAGGCTGTAAACTATCATTTCTCCATATTGGAATCTATACTAATATTTTTAATTTAGTTTATTTTTTACAATCTTTCATCTTTATATATGAAAGTTTGAAAAAAATAAACTTAAATGAAGATTATACTATAACCTATCAAATTATAATAGAAACCCTCAATGATAACATTATCAACTCTAAACAATAGTAGTTTAATAATTGGACTATCTTCAAGCAGATTACCTTTTCATGGATACAATATTTGCGTAATTAATACAATTGATAAACGTAATTATTGTGTATTTCAAAGGCTGTTTGCCTTATTACATTGCCCAATTTCGCAACATCGTCTGATTAATTTCTAAACACACCTCTATGGTCTTTTACCTAATAATTAGTATTATTCCACAATACCACACCATTTTCAATAATTGAAATCTGTTAAGAGACAAGAGTATCCTGATCCTAAAACCTAATTTTCTGTAAAGCTGTAACCTGCCTGATGAACGCGACATACATACAAACTACAAAGTAGTCTGTGGCAGCATAGTTTTGACAAAAATATGAATACTTCAGTAGTGACAACTGACGTAATTTAATTTCAAATATAAGAGTATGAAAATTAAAAGAAAACAGTGAATTTAATTTCAAGAGGATCAATATTATAACATTTGATGTTCTATAAATTTAACATGCTTTTTATTTATTTCGAGGTATAACATAATAGAACATTCACAATGAACAAAAAACGGAAGACTCATTTATTCGACTTGTATTGGGAAGACATAATAGTGGCAAAAATTATGCCACTACTTACTATTCAGGAATGTTTTATATTTCGCAGTGTATCACGAACTTGTCTCCAAATTGTCAATATGTATTTTTCTAAGTTAAAGTCTTTGAAACTGATGAAGAAGAGGTTTTCGCCTCACACCTTTAATGTAAGTAGGTTTACATACGTTGTATTGAAAACACACTTAATATATGTTCTTTTAATTAAAAACACTTACAGGTATTTGTCACAACATGTTCGAAACTTAAACTTCTCAATTTAAGTAGATGTGATTCAATAACAGATACAGAATTGATCCCTATATTACGTAAAAATACTGGATTGATTCATTTAAATTTGAGCCAATGCAAGAACCTGACTGCAAAATGCCTGCAACCTGTTATACTATATTGTGATAATTTACAAATTCTGAAGTTAGCAAGGTGTTCTTGGCTCACAACAGGCGCTATTGAAGCCTTAGCTCTTCATAAGAGTAAAATAGAAGACATAGATTTAGCCTATTGTGTTTCAATATCTGAAAGTGGTATATTGATATTCATAAAAAAGTTTCGACAGATAAAGACATTAAATCTGGAGGGTAATAAGCAGGTAACAGATAAGTGTTTATACACAATGTCTAAGTATAGTAAATCTCTGAAGCTTCTCAACTTGAGTGGCTGTTGTGATGTCACTGATAAGGGAGTAAGGTAAACAACAAAATATTGATTATTTTTACTACAGTGATGATCCGATGATATTGATTGTATAAAAACACGTTTGTTAATTTCAGAGCTCTAGCTCTCCATTTGCCACAGCTGGAAGGTTTACTTGTGCGAGGATGCACCAAAGTCACAGAAAACAGCCTACAACTCATGCGAAATCGAGTCCATCTTGATCGAAGACCATCCCAAGCAGTGCCGTTACCTATGTATGTGCAAATATAATTGTGGTTGTGTTATTGCTTAATATAGAATATACTTATCAAGACTTGTAAATAACGTAATGTAATGTAAATATACGACTATGCTAGGAACTAAATTGTAATAATGTTTTTCCTTCATTATTACATTTTTTTTGACTAATAGCTCCTGCTTATTACCCAATCCATCTTTCTAAACAGATAAAAAAATATTTAATGATATCACCATTTTATATAAAAAATATAAATGAATGGGTTAAGTAAGAATTGCCCCTGATGAGAATTTATTGTAAGAAACTGTTATTTTAATATTTGTTAAAACTTGTATAGGCTGTAAGAGAAATATTTAAGATCTCAATATTTTTTACATATTTGTTATTAATATATTAGATACATTTATTCTTTGTTTCTTGTAAATATTTAAATAAAATTTTAATACAGTTTTTTGTTTTTTTTGTTCTATAATATTATATAAAAACCACCTATTTAATAAACCAGAAGTGCTACATATTTTATGTATATTGCATTTTATATAATTTTAATATTATATATATTATAATATTAAAATTGTAAAACCTTACAAGTAGTAATTGATAATTACACTGATTCAGCGAATCTCAGATACTGTTAGTATTTCATTTTAAAAACATTGCCCCTTCTTATGTGAATTTAATGTACTTTTCGACTTAAATAATAATAGTTTTCAAATAAATTCCAAATCCCAATCACTTGAAGATTGTAAAACACGGAATTCGTTCAGTCTATTAAAATTATTATTTATTATTAGATAAGCGAGCTTTAAGCAAAATCACTCTTGTAGATTTGATTTTATCTATGTTCACTTAAATTCAAAACATAATACAAAACAATCATAGTCACCTCTATCTTTGTCATTTTTATTCAATCGTGACGAACATAATAGAGCCAAAAATTTATTGAATTACATCACATTAGTTTGGCCGAGAGTTTGTTACTAGTGATTGTACTTATATAAATATAAAGCATTTGGTGTTTACTTCATTTCTGTTCCGCAAAACACTGTATAGTCCGTCTCATTTCTTGCGAACTTCGGGCATACGTTTGTTTCACTAGTCACTAGTCAGTCACCCCGCATTTATAATACATATTAGTAGGAATATATAATAAGTCATTATATCATTGAAAGAAATATACTATGAATTTTTAATCAAACCGTCTAGTATATGTTAACTAAACAGACGCAATTTTATGGTTTTATTGCAAATATTACCAATATGATTTATTTTTAATGAATACTTTATAATTTTATTTGCCGCTTTTTGGTCTCAATAAAAAGATAAAACAAATCTTTTTATAGACACCAACTAATAATAACAATGTTTAAAAGTAATAGATGAAAAAAAACTCGTTCTTATATTTTTTGCTTCATTATATTTCGATATTTCACGTATCGTTATCGATATAAAGTTTAAATCAGTTTAATAGTAATAGAGATTACTCTTACAAACAATCTATAATGGCGTCAAGTACTTTTACTCCTAAAACAATCTGATACAGACTAAGCAAAAAGGAGTAAAATAAAACTGCAAAATTTTTCACAAAATTATATTTTGTGTAATAACACCTGCTACAAGGTCTTACGATTTATCATATTTACAATATTTTATATCCTACACATTAGTAACAAATAACATTTAAAACGTAAAGAGCAGATCTTACAAATAATTTACTGTATGGGAGCGCCCCTCGCCGACACTAAGGGTCGATAAACTTAAAATTAAATTGAATGTTAATAACATTTGGCAATAAATAACTAGGATAAAACGAAAAATAACCCTTAAAATGCAAATCGTAAAATTAATATTAGCATACTGTTAAAAAATAAACTAATTATTAGGCCTGTTTTCAATGAAATGGCTCCCTTCATCACTCCGCCAATGAGAACTAATACATCACAAGGTAAAAACAACCATAACGTTTACACAAGAATCATAGATCCTGTACAGCCTTGTGTTAAGTAAAGCGGTCCATTTACAATATTTTACATCAAAATTAAGCATAGTTCGGGACGAGAAAGAGGCACTTTTATGAACAGATCAGATGATAAATTATTCCTACGCATTCTGTACACATAATGTATGTATATTACATCTCGATGGAAAAACAAAACAGCATATACACATAAAAGAATTTCAAACAATTTTTACATAAAACAGTACATTTTTACGAAATCGATTGCACTCCGCTTTAATTACGCTTAATACTTACTTCTTTGGGAGTTATAAAATATTAATTATGAATTAAGCACGCCCGTAAAGAGTCCGATCGAAGATATCACAGTACACGCGCCGATATCTAAACTGTAAACGGATAAAAATCGCAATGTTATCATACTTTATTGCACTATACATTATGCTACATTCGTCAATACAAAAGTCTTAAAACATTTATTCAGTAATTTTGTACTTTACTCAGCATATTCGTCAGTTTCCTCATGGAGAAATGATCTACATACATATTTCATATTATGATACAAGTGCGGGCGTAGACGTGTAAGATATTTACGACACAATCGAAACTATTGCAGAATCATATATTAAAAACAACCAATTCTTAGAAAATCATAAGATTTTATTTTAATATCAGTCCTGGCGAATGTCGGTATCGTACACGGCCTACACCCGCACAGCTGCCGTAACGAAGACAACACTGACAAGGCAACTCAAGTGGTGTTAATAGTTTCTTATTTACATGTAAACTACTGTTATTTGTACTATTACTTAAAAATACACTCTTTTTGGTCAATGTCAGTTCCAACCACGAGTATTGTCTCTACGCTGGGCTCGGACCAACCAGGTGCTACCCATAAGCTTATTTGACGCAGTAGGTAACTCTACTCACTGCAATACTTGCTTAAAGTCAGTCGAAAAGGTCGAATACTTATATAGAGTATGGGTAATCAATTAGCAAACCCGGTTATCCGATCACTTTGCACTATCACTTCCTAAATTTGGGTCGAGGCTACCGACGCATAGTAGAGTTCAACGTTTGCATCGTCAAAGGAGGTGGAGGATTGATGTATCCCGCATATGCATAGACATTCGGCTGCTGAGCTCTAGGGTCCGGAGCGGGGTATTGCACACTGGGTTGGACGTTCATCATCTGAACGGGGAGATTATTGAATTGTTGCTGAGGCACTCGGTAGCCGTTGAGGCTGTATTGGTTTAAAAGATGGGTGTTCAAGTTCGGAGACATTCGAGAGCCTGGACCCATCGGGACATGCTGGATTTGGCTGAGGTTGCCTGGAATTGAGAATACATTTTTTAAATACGCAAGGTAAAAATATTCTAAAATGTATATGGATTAAAATTAAATAAAAACAGTACATTTATCTCATATGTTAGATTGCCAATTAATAATAAAATAAAATAAAACAGTGGTGCTACAACCTCATTAGGTCTTGGCCTCAGAATTCTGAATCTGTTTCATGATCATTTTTAAATCTAATAGGCAAGTAGGTAATCAGCCTCCAGTGCCTGACACACGCCATCCAAGACATGTCGGTTTCCTCACGATGTTTTCCTTCACCGTTCGAGCAAAAATTAAATGCGCACATAGAAAATTAATAATACACGGCTAATAATATTTTATTATAAAACCTCAATCTTTTATTTTAGAATTGAAGTTGCAACTGTAGTAGAATTCAACACACAATTATAAAATAAACTGTCACACTTGTACATGAAGAATAATAATAATCAAAACATTACTCACTGGTAGCATTTCTAGTATTCCGCGGAGAGTCTAGTTGGTTATGCGCGGGCGCGTAATACTTGGGTGCGTGATAGTGCCCGCTGGGAGGAGTTCCCGCCTGTTGGACATACTGGAATTCCACAAACATAAGAGTTATTATGTTTTCTATATTCAACATAGGTAATTAATGCATAAACACGATCACATCATGTCACAAATTATACATGAAATAAATTAGTTCTCTTCAAAAGAAATTATTAAATTAATAAGTTATAATATGTTAATTATTTAGACAACGATATATGTATATCAAAGATGTATTATAAAAAACTGTTATCCACAGCAGTGTCTGGTAAGCCAGTGAGTGGATCTACATTTTAATGGTGCTAAGAATATATTTCAAGTGTTTTGATAAATATGCTATTTCGTCAGTAAAAGGAAGTCGTACCTGAGCGGGCGGTGTGTGCGTGTGCGTATGGGTGTGCGTGTGCGGCGGATGCTGCGGCGCATCGGCCATCTGTTGCAGCTTGGCGAGCGAGCAGGAAGGGGCCCAGCCGGCGTGGTACTGCTGCTGTTGCTGCTGGAAGCTGATGTAGCCGCCCTGGTAGCCCGCGCCGCTGCTACCTCCGCCGCTCATCACTCCTGCAAGAGGTATTTACTTACTAATCGAGAATACATTTCAACATATATCTGACTATGTTAAATTAATGATACGGTGAGAAAGAAATTATAAAAATGGACCTAAGTGTCAACAACCGAGTCACACCGTTGGCAAGTGATCGCACATTTGCTTGAACGTGCTTGAACATGCTTGATTTGGAAAAAATAACATCTTATAAAATTATATTTGTCTGATATCCAACAGTATCAGTTTCAGAATAATTTATTAATTAAGAAAACCACATACAAATTAATGCAGTATTTACAAAATTTTGTTAGAATAATAATAGACTTCATATATTGTGCTAAATCAATGTCATAAATACCATGTGGTGGCTGGTGGGCTGGAGGTGTGGCCCGATGCCGAGCCGGGGGCGTGGCCGCACTTCGCATCGCCGACTTACTCTCAGCGCTACCACCGCTGCCACTACTCGCTGTGCTGTTCCTGCAAATAGATAAATGTTTAGAATACTTGTACTTAAAAAAATATTTCTTAATATAATTCAAATTTAATTAAATTCAAGTTAAAAAATTAATATATTTCAGATCAAACTGTAATCATTTGGTTGAGAATTTGTTTAGAGGTAACAAATTAATACTTTATCAAAATACAAAATACTGAAAATTTCCTCCATCAGCTCAGATAATTTTTACTTGATTATATATTAGACTGGTCGCCCACGTAGTCTACAATTAAACCTAAGTGAACATTTAGTACCTGTTTCTGTTATTAATCTTCTGTTGCTTTGCAGGTTGATTGGGCTGACTCATAATTGACGGAATATGTATAGAGTGCGGGTACTGCGGGCTCGGTGCCGGATGCATGTGCATCATAGAGCACGGAGACGCCAGGTCGGAACCGATGCTGGTCGGAGACTCCAACCCCAACTGACTGACATCCAGCTCGCAGGTTGGATATTGCACGGAATGCACCGAATTGCTGGTAGAGTCTGGTGTATAAACTCCCATTGACTGCAAAGCTGGACTCACCGCTTCGCATAACTCCTCCTTGCTGGTGTCTTTCGGAGACTCCTCCTTCTTGTGCTTGCGATGTTTGTCGATCTCTGTTTTCTCTTGACATGGTCCGTTTTGATTAAAAGGAGTCTTACATCCGGGTGACGTCAACACTTGCGGGCTCTGTTGACGATATTCAGCGCAACTCGTCGCCACTTCCGGCTGCTTGTTCACCTGGCGTTGCATCATTTGTTTCATGTGTTCGTTGTGCGATTGCGACTTTTTAGAATCGCATTGCGTCTGACACGCAGTCGTCGTCTTCGACTGCTTTGATGATTTGCAATCGTTCTTTTGACATTCGGATTTAGACGAAGGCGCCTTTGTCTCTTTGAAGTGCGGCAGCTGCGTCGCATATATACTCCCGGATAAGGCGCCATAAGCGATGTTGTGGAAATCTTTTTGATTGAACTTTTGCGGCGACTTTTGCATCTGATCTAAATGCGGCAAATTGAAGGACTGGTACTTATCCAGATAGGGTTTGTCGTTGGTCTTCATGTCTAAGAACCTGTTGTGATCCCACGTACTCTGCAGCCGCGTGGGGTCCCAAGGGGGCCACTGCGCGTACTGAGGCGTATGGTGGTAGTTTGGGATTTGGTTCATGGCGTAATCGGCCTTCGGCACTAGTTCATTATCGTATTTAAACTTCGGCAGCATTTTGTTCAAGTCGTTTTGATCCATTTTTAGCTGCGAGGCACAGGTTCTTTCGTGTTTAGCGGAGGCGTTCTTTGTTTCGCACTTAGTCGAATTGGACTTCTCTTTCTTGAAGAAGTCTTGCTTCTTCGGTGCCTCGGCCGCTTTCGTTTCCGACTTACTCGTGACGCTGGTCGTGTTTATCACGTTTATTGGGACGGACGTTTCAGGCTTTCTTGGGTTCGCACTTTGCTCTGGAAAAAACATCTTCGGTTCCGGCGTGCTCCTGGGTGTGTCGTTCTTGGACACCTTTTTGTCAGTTTTCTCCAATTTACTATGAGCAGAGTTCACTCTGACGTCGCGTAGTTTACTTTTTTCTCTCGGCCGTTGATTGGGATCGCTCTTGTCCTGTGGACCGGCCTGTATAATGTTCGCGGACCCTCCCAGAGCGCTCTGTAAGGGATTACTAGTAAAGTTAGACTCGAGATCCGTTCTTTCCAATCCCAAATTGATGGCGGCGTTAGCGCTTTGACAGCGGGGTAAAAAATTGATGTCTGAAACGTTGGGAACTTTCGGAATGACGGGGTTCACGACCGGCGAGGATATCGGGTGCGGAACTTCAAGTTTCGTGGGAGCCTTGCTGATGACGGGGGTGGAATCGCTCATGCCGGGTAGTATTCTATTCGGTTCACTAGTTTTGATCATCACCTTATCGGTCTGCACGGCCTGAGACTCTTTAGTGACCGGAGGCCTGTGGTTCATGTAAGGATGTTGCGTTGGGTTAATGGGTTGTATGGTCATGGAATTTCCCATTGCAGCTTGGTAGTTTTGCATATTGGCCTCAATTATGCTTCTCGATACGACGTCATCCTTTCTAGAGTTTAGAGTGTCGGTGCGAAACGTTATCTCACTCTCTTTACTAGTAATCGGGTTGTGAAGTTTGTTACTGATCTCTATAAAGGAATCGGATTTGTGTTCCGGCCTCTTCATGCTGTTGACGATATCTCTGTGAGGATCGAGACTCTGTATGATCGACTCGATCTTGTTCGGCGATTTCTTTTCGGCGTGTTTCGAGTCATCCATCGTCTGATGTTGAATGACAGTTTCTTTTCTTACTTCAAATCTTTTCTGGTCATTCGGTTCGTTTTGTAGTTTTTCCGGAGATCTTCTCGGTTTGGGCGATTCGCTGATGACGGATTTGTCGTTTTTCTTTGGAGAGATACCCGTTCGAGGTGAAATGGGAGTGTCCGACTCGCCTTCTACGATTATTGTTTCAATTTGGTGGCTCCTTTGCACGTTAGGAACGATCAGATCTAATGATTTATTTCTATTGGCTTCTTCCGGTCCCTTGGCATCTAAGACAATGTGAGCATTTTCTGTGGTGACGACGGGCATGACCTTCGACGGACTTTCATTTTCCGAGACTGCTTTCGGTTCGGGGTCATTGTTTCCCACTGGCACTATATCGTCAGCTTTCGGCGATGGTAATGGGCAGCTTTGACTATTGTTATCGTCCGATTCAGATATAACGATGGTGTCCTTGTCGTCTAGCGGTTTTGCTGGAGATTTCATCTCTCCATTTCTTGTTACTTCATTCCGCTGCTTCTCATCATTAGCTTTGTCTTCAGCCTCTTTATTACTGATCAACTCGTCGATGTTATCAGGCGTGGCACATTCGCTTTTCTCCGCTTCAGTTTCTTTAATAACCTGATTATTCTCGGCGATCGATTTCGGAGAATCCATATGTATGCTGTCAAGCTCCATGTCACTGGTGTGGTTATCTGTACTGTTCTCCTCGACTGGGTGTGGTGATGCGGGTTTACTGGCGAGACTCTTGCCATCATCTCGTTCTTCAACATCCATCTCGTCGTCGGCCTCTCCCGATGAGTCTTCAGAACTAGCTTCCGAATTTTTATCCTTTTCCACAACATTTTGATCCATCTTTTCGATTGGCGCCGTCGGAACATCTCGCTCTGGTTCAGGACTCTCTTTGGAATCAACTTCGGTGTGTTTGATTTCCTCTTCATCGAGTTTTGTTTTCTTAGCGATGGGAGAGTCCGTTCTTCTCTTAGCCTTATTGAGTCGTTGCCGTTTAGTTTGTCTGCCTCGCCATGCGAGTTTTCGCTTGGTCTTCACTTTTATCACGGGGGTAGCTCGTTCCAAGCTCTCTTGACTGTCCTGACTGTCTTCAGAAGCGTAGACCGGCATTTTATTAGCTTTGAGATCATTCTCCGTACTCTCGTTCGCTTCGTTTTGTATAACTCTTGACGATCTCCGGGCGACACTCTTGCTGCGGGGCCTTCTAGTGCTCTCTTCTTTTTTGTCTTCATCATTTTCAGAGATTTTTCTATTGGCATCACGTTTACGCTTTCTATTTCCGTCGCCAATAGCTGGGGTGGTTTGGTAAGTGCTCTCGCTGTACTTGAGAGGTCTGGTTCTTCTTCTGCCGGAAGAGGTAACTTCTACTGGAGTTTCTGGAACTTTGTCTACATTATTTGTTATTTCCGATTTAAAAGCGGGCATCTCGGGTTCGGTTTCCGTCTGTTCACTTTCAGTTTTCGCATCAGCCTCATCATTCTCCGTGTCCTGATCAGCCGAATTTTCTTCTGGCGATCGGAAGGGATTCACCGTCGGAGCCAAAAGCGGCGTCCATCTCAAGCACTCCGGGTCGATTTCCAAGCGCGGTTTGGCTCTCAACTTCTTCATGTGATTGCCGACCCTATTCCAGTCTATGCAGATGCCCAACTTAACCGAATCGCCGTTCGGGACGTGTCTGACGAATCCCAGCAGTTGAAACGTAACCGCAATGTCGTTCATGTGCATCCCCGTGCCTAGAGCGACGTCCTCGAACGTGAACGGTTTATTTCTGACCCCGTCTAGATATTCGAGAATAACTGATTTCCAATATGCATGATACGAAACTCTGCCCAAGTCCGACAGAGGCTTCTCGGGCGTCCCGGGCTGACCTTCCTCTTTCGATAACAGATAACCTGCGAAAATAATTAGAAAATCAGAGCTAGCGCTAATAGAGATTTCAAAATTTCATAGAAATAAAAAGTAATTCCACCACTCACTGAAATGTATCAGGAACCTCCCGTAGCCCTGTCTCTGATATTGCGGCATTGTCATTATACACGATACGTTATATTTTTGCTGACAGTGCTTCTCTTTAGAGAAATATCCGACGAGATGGCACCCTTTGGTGTCGTTCTTCGTCAGCACGTAGAACAGGAAGGGTTCCACGTCATAGTAGAGAGTCTTATGGTCGAGGAAAAGCTTAGCGAGGAGGCACAGGTTCTGGCAATAGATCTTGTTGGCGTTCCCGTCCACTTCGAAGACGGAAATGTCTCCGCAGCGGTATATCTCGGTGGCGGGAGGATGGCGCCAGAGGCACTTGTCGAGGTGACGCATCAGCACAGCTCGGCTTTTCGCGTATTTAAGACAAAATTCACACAGGAATAGTTTGGGTAATCTGAAAGAGAAATATTGATATCATAAAAAACATACTCATGTACACGCGTTAGAAGTTATACTTCTTTGGCGTAACAAGATACAAATCTTTTCATAAATTTTTTCTGAGTTTGTAGAAAAACGACACTAACAATAGAAAAAAAGGTATTTAATACATTTAAAAATTTATTATAACGCATTATCTAGTTACTAACTTGGTAACTTGTCGGTTTTTTGTGACGGTGTGCGCGCGCATCGTAAAAATTTACTCTCATCATTTTTCCTCAACGTGCCAAAAGAAATATAACTTCAACAAGCTTTTGATCATACCATTAAGGATTTAAAGTAGACTTGCAAGGAATAGTATATATGGCAGTATACCAAATACCGAATATTCGGCGAGGTAAAAATAATTAAATTATGTACCTGTTTTATATACCAAAGACTGAAATGAATGATTATGAAAGAAATGAGAACCATACCTTTCTAAATTTTGATTATGAAAATAATTCAAATGCATAGAAAAATTCTTAACTTCTTTAATACAGAAAATAATTAAATTATGTATAACCAGCGGCACGTAAGTCTAGCGCTGGCCGATACGAGGAGGGGATTGCTGCGCATGTGTACTGTCGCGCGGGGGACAAAATGCGACTGGAGAGCCAATCGACGCTCTTCATTCCGCTAGCCCCCCTCAGGTACCTTATTTTTTACTTCTGCGCAATAACGGTCAGCGCTAGAGTTTCGTGCCGCTACTTATAATATATACGTATTCAATCGATTTGAATTTTTCATTTTACCAATTATTTCTCTATGACAAACTATATTATTTAAGTACATATTCGGTATTCGGCCGAATATAATAAAAGCAGCCGAATAGGCCGAATACCGAATAGTAACCGAATATTCGTTGCAAGTCTAATATAAAGTAATTAGAAAATAACTTCTGAGAAATCTGTACAATTATATTTACGATAATTATTATATTTATACTAGCAAACTCGGCGAACTCCGTTTCACCAGATGGCTTCGTTTTATGTAACAATTCGTTAGGTGATTCCGCTTTTCTGTTGAATTTTCTTTGCTATAAACCTCACGCGAGCGAGAGACCTTTTCAACGAATGCAAAACCGTGGAAATCGGTTCATGCGTTCTGGAGTTATAGCGTCAGGAAGGAAAACCCGACTTATTTTTATATAGTAGATTTAACCTTAAGTTCTGTACTCTGAAGAACATCGTCGACAGTAGTTTTTTACTATCATTTAGTTATGTAAAATAATGTAACACGCTTTATATACCTGGCATATTCCTGTGGGAAGGGGCTGGAGTACCAAGTCTCGATCTCCCACTGGCCGAACTCGATAGCGGAAGGGCAGCGGGCGGCAGAACTTCCTTCGCCGTCCGCTCCGCCCGCCGCTCGCGCCGCCGAGAATACTTCCGCGTCCGCTTCCGTCACTCCGGGCGGTAAGCGTTTGCCTTCTGTAACAGCGTTTGAATGGATTTGATCAATTGATTGATCTGATACAAAAATAAATTGATATCAACTCGAGATTGCAAATGAAATGTTAATTTTGTTAGAGTAAGACAACCACCTTCAGAACAAGTCAAAGACATGCAGTTAAGACCACACAGGACTGAACTAAAATGTTAACAAAATCACACACAATTAAAGTAACATGACGCGCGAGCGAAAGTGCATGTGTGGATACTGCGGACACCAAATTCAAGCGTCCGAACAGAGAAGACGTACAAACTCACCGTCCGAACAGGAATTACCGTAAATTACGAATTATTATCGTTACGAAGTCGTTGAATTAGGGATCGCCCGCAACTCGCCGACCGCGAGACTCGCTTTCCGCAATCGCGAAACTGCGACAGTAAATAAAACAGGAGTATCTCATGAACCGATTCGAGGAACGTAAATATGCAAATACCTTCGTCAGTCTGGGTGGAACGAATCGGGCGCTGAGATACCGCTCTTTATTTACCGCGGCGGAGGCCGGCCATCAATCAGAGCGAGACGGATCCACCAAACACTTTCACCGCGCCGCGAACCGATCTTACCCGTCTGATTGGTGGCCGGCTGCGACGCCAGCGCTACTCCGCGCGACAACTTATCCGCTTCGTCCGTCGCCGGCCCCGTCGCCCTCCGCTTCGAAGCCGCCAGACTCCGCACCAGCGCGCTGGCGCTCATTCGCCCCCGATCCCTCTCCGTCTCGCGCGCTTCGCTACGTCCGTCTCTCTTCAACGACGCCTGGTAGCGTTTGAACGTGCTCCGCGTCTCTTTCAACACCTGTCTGTCTTCCTCGCTCTGCCGAAACTCCCGCCCGCCGACGGCGCGCGATCTGTGCCGCGACTGCGACCTGGACCCGGTGCGGACGGAATAGAACTCGGAGAGGCCGTCGAATAGAGTCGTCAGTAATCTGTCGCTGCATTTGCTCTGCCTTCTGCGTCGGGCGTGGGGAGGATTCGGTTTTTCGGGACTGGGTTGCGGCGTCGGCCGCCGAGACTCGAGCTCCTCGGGGGGCGGGTCTTCTTTCTTTTCCAATAGGCTCTGTTTTTGCGCTTCCGCGGCGAATCCCCAGACCGCGGTCGGTTCGGTGGCTAGCCGTTCGAAGAGGGTGGGCAGCGGCGGAGGCGACGGTTCGGCGTCGGAGGAAGACGAGGAATCCTCCTCGGTGACGGGCGATCTTCTCTCGAGACGTACTTCGACCCTTTGGACCCTGGTGACTCTGACGCCGCCCCACTTCGAGTCTTCCCAGCTCTCCCAATCGCTGGAGGATTCCCGGCGGCGTCGCTTGACGAGGTTAAATGCGGAGAAGCGGAAGAACTTTTGTTTTTCCTTAGACATTCTCTGTTCGGACGGAAGGCATGAGGAGGCATTACCGTCGGACTGCGAGTCGTCGCTGTCGCGTCGCTGGGTCTTCGGCTTGCGCTTCTTCGGCGTTCCGCTCACCGCAGATCTGAAAAAGCGTTACTCTTGATGTGAATTATTGTTGTAATGTCTATCTATATATTTGGTTAAGAACAAAACACAAAACCTTAATGTGCACATTTAGTGTGTATATGAATATAATAAGTGCCTCGACAATAAATAAATAAATTTAAGAATTTATTTAATAGAATATAGTTGTGCTGTCAAAAAATTACAAACTAATTGGGCTTTAAGCATGAAGAGACCATACCTGGCGCAGGCGTCGCAGGCGTGGGGCGGCCTCGCGCACCGCGGATGGGCCAGGGCGGGGCAGGAGGGGCATCGGGCCGCCCATTCTCCTCGCGCGCCACATACGCCACAGCGGCCACACTCGCCGCACGACCAGCGCACGCTCTGAAATTACACCCTGTTCTTACTACCCTGGAATACCTCTGAACATGACTCCTCAAAAACAGGTTGAAAACTGCCTAATACAGATAAAAGAGTAACAATGTGCAATCAAAAATGACGCAGTTGTTTCAAACATCTTATTAGAAACTAGAACAGGAATGTCAGAAAAATAATTATACTTTTTAGGTATTTTTTTACATGTACATAATTTTTGAAGAATTTAACTGGTTATGTTCAGATTACATCATCTGAACATCAACCAACTGCTGACATGGATCATGTGTGTTCTAAATTTTAGCAGCTGAAAAGCAATTTTAATTATATATTATTTGAATATTGATCATCTGCTCTGTATCTGGTCTCTTGGTGCATCCCGTACTTATTTATATATTCACTATTTACGTGTTAGGGTAAGTCTGTAGGGCTTAGGGATCCATAGGGTTGTTAGGTTCTTACATCGTCACCCTCGCATATATTTAGTCATCTAGTGCAGCTTGTTCATACACACATTACATATACTATTCACACACATTTTACAGTCCACTAACTAGCAAGCTGTACAGTCATTTTCGACCCAACATTGATTAACTTAAACAAGTTAAAGTGGATAAAGAAATGTACCTTGAGAAGTACCTGAATGTGTGACAGTTAAGAACAATATATTAATAGTCTATATAATTTACCTTGATAGTAGTTAAATTAACATATTCCAACAGATTTAGGCACGTTGGATGTGCATATGATTTGCACTGAGTGCAACAGATCAAGGCCTCAGCTGATCCGAGTCTGTTTTTAGCATCAGTCCCCAAACACTCAGTACAAACTGGGACACCACCAATTTGTTTCTGAAATCATTTTATAAAAGATTCATTATTCTATTTTAATACATATATTTTTATACAGAATAAACAATGAAAACTACAAATAATAATAATTCAACAATAATTAATATGAATTCTTATCAAAACAAAAATATATTTTAAAAGCATACATAAAAAAATTCAAAGAGAAATTTCATATTTTTTTAAAGGACACAAATATAGAGTGAATTAATTAAAATGTAGTTTTAATAATAACACAGACATAGTGGAATATTATGCTGCCTTTATGATCAAATCTAGAATCATATATCCTATTTTACTTTTATAACTAATAAGAAAATAACAAAAATAAATAAAATAGCTGTGTTCAATCAATTTAGAATTTTAAAGTTTAGTCTTAACAGCTTTACATGCTTTTATAATACAATAAATTTTAAAAATGATGCACAACATTTCAAATAAGTTTACCATATAAATAACAGTTACGATTCTAGACATGAAAACAATTCTTACTTATCACTAACTAATTTTAAAATATATAATTATTAAAATTCTAGACTAAAATCTAACATTAATAATATGGTTATTGACAACAGCTTACCTTTTCAGATGTTTCCAAATTTTTCTTTTGTTTCTGGCGATCAACACCAGCCGGTCTGTCTGCAACCTGATAGTTTCCAGATGTATTTGTAAGTAGACCTCTGGCTACAGCACGCTTGGCAGTAGCCCGTAGTATAGCACGAACATCTGTATTCTCTTCCACAGACACTTGGAATGCTTGCCTTAGATGTTTTTCAATTGTTTTTAAACTTGAACCATCTCTTTCTCCCAACTCACGAACTGCTTTAGCAAATATGCGGGTTATATCCGCGTCTGCTGCTATCCGCAGTATCTTGTTCTGCACCCCGCATGGATCCTTGTAAGTACTCTGGCCCTTGTTGTATACTTTAAGCACAGCCCCATCCCGCACGGCTCTCTCTAGCCGTTCCGATACAACATCTTCGTGATAGTTGTGGTGTTGTCGTATCGCATGACATATGCGCTCCACACTTGGCCTCTGCTTTTGCGAACGTATCTTATGTATCGCTTCAAGAATCCATCGCTTCCACACTTCTTTTCCAACGTCGTCTGGTTCACTCATTTTTGTCTATATTTATTTGTTACGGCCGTCTGAGTAACGGTACGGTATACTCACTTGAGTTATGTCAACACCCATCGTATTTTGGCGCCCCGAGCGAAATTCCATTTTATAAAATGGAATCTCGCTGGAAGCGGCACGGAATCTTGGCCGCGATACGAGACGCCAAATTACAACATGCGCGCAAGGTGTTCACTCACCGATGACACATCGGGCCTCACAAGCGAGTTTTGGCGGAGCGAGAATCCAATGGCGGCCATCTTGTGACAATCACAAATTACGTATTGAATATTTATCGGCCCGAGACGTAAATAATGCCTCCAAATTAATTTTAAAGTCTTTTAGTTAATACACACACTTCACTGAATAAAACTATATTTGAAAACATTAATTATTGGATATAGTAGAATGCTAGTTTGTTCCGGTTTTTTTTTTGTCACAATGCGTCTTTATTTAACAAATAGCACTATTAACATGAACGCGTTGCTTGATAATAAGAGACTATATTTGGGTGATTTAAACTTTTAAATTCGTCTCGATTACGAAATTCTGCTAATTTATCTCAAAAACATTCACAAAACACCAACAAAAGCTCTTCAAAATGGCTATCAAACCATCAATCAAAATACTTGCTATATGAAAAAACAACTTTGATATCCTGTCGGTGTATTGCCATTTTAATTACACATTCAATATGTCAGATAAAAATTGTTTGTCTATTGTCAGCTACTTTGTTTGCGATTTTTTTTAAATCAAGCCCTTAACAAAATCTAACTACAAGCCTTTTTAGCTCATATTCAACAGATATTACAATATTGTCTTGCCTGTTTTTCCACGCAAGCCTTTTGGCCTTTCTTAAACTTTTGTAAAGTTTAAATTTCCATGACTTTTCTAAGTTGATAGTTCTCAAACCCATATGTTTTTTAAATGCGCTGTAAAAGAGTTAGCCTATTTGGTGCATAAAGTTTAATACTCTACATGTTTTTGGTTTTCTTTCAAAATGTATAAATAAAAGTACCTTAAAGCATTTAAAAAAAATATTTTGATGTAGTTTAAATAATTTTTTATTGTAAATAAACAACAAAATTAGACTTGCTGTTATATGAATAAAAAAAAATGTGTTCGTCTCGGGACGCCCGGCAGAACTGACAACTTAAACTAATTTAATTTGAACTATTTAATTCTGTAATGTTCCGAGGATCATCTTCTGCTTCATTCGTCATATTTTTTATAATCACTTCCTTTTTATAATCCCTTTCAAGAACAGAGATTGTTTGAGGTTATGATATGCTCACTGTCAACAGTAAATGTCGAACGCACACAAAAAACTGCATAAAGAGAGGGCTAACGCTGCGAGTTAGTGAGAGAATAGGAACCTGCATACCGCTGTCGTATAGGTGAGAGAAAGCGAAGCACACTGGCGCCGTAACGCGTTACGTATCGAAGCGGTTTACCCACCCGTTGGACCCGGTTGGTTCCATAAGAAGTTATCACTTCAATACTTGTGAAGTTAATTTCAATTTAAGAAAGCTCATGGTAGACCTTAGGGTAAGGTGGGTAAGAGTCGAGACAGCGCCAAGTTTCGACTCCTGTACGTTAAAAACGTGGTGGAATTCGATTCGTAGGCATATTTTGTTATTGGCCAGATAAAAATTATAAGCATTTAAAAAAAAACTCTTTATTCATATCATCCATAGCTCATAAGTACAAACACTTCAAACTATCTTACAGATCTGGTAACAACTTCTTTTTGATGTAATATTGTGCATTAAATTAAATTTTGTACTGTAATTGTAACTTAAGACTTTAAAGGAAACTTAAAGGCCCTTTAAGTAACAGTTTTAACAGTGCTTAAAACTATATAAATTTTTATGGTAACATGCTTTTAGCACAATATTTTATAATTACTTATGTTACCAATTAATTTTAAATGAAATTTAAAAAAATCCTATCAATATAACATTAAAGTCTACATTGCTCTATTGTCTCTATGGAAAATAAACTCATTTTGCCAGTTATTTCATTTTTTTTTTAGGCAAAAACAATTGTATTGAATTCATAACAATCAAATGAAAATAAGGTTAAACTTACACAGTAAATAATGATAAACATCCAGACATTTACAACATAATTCAAATATTGCTTTTCATGTATATTGCTGAATATTATGGTAAATACAAAATAATTTTAACAACACTAACATTGTTAGGTTGCACTCTCTACTCTCTGGTCTCACTCAAAAAAATTCTTTCGAGTAAAAGAGTATACCTACATTATTGATATTAATTGAATATTATTGATTAAAAAACAATGGTCACATTGACATATTATCAAAGCGACATTCTTTTAAAAGACTGGTACAATATTACTTTAGATTTTAGTGTATTTTAAAACTTAACATAAAACTTCATTACAGTTCACGAGAATTTAAAGTAACAATGGTACAATCTTATGAACTCTCAATATTTGAAATCTACCCGTTGATATGGAAATTATAGCTATTTTAAGTCACACTTGAGTGGCTTGATAGAATTATTCTTGAAAATCACTTTCACCACTAACAGTGCAGCCCGAATGCTGTATTATATGAGTCGCACTATAAATACCACACTTGACACATGTTTCGTAGGACTTTCCCATAACTAATTGACTTAGAAAACCCCCGGCGAACGCATCCCCGGCGCCATTGGTGTCCACAATTTGTTCCCGGGTCAAAAAAATAACTGGTATTAAGGATATTTTGGAACCCTCCACTAAAATCACCGGGTCCTTTCCTTGGGTGATTACTACGACACGTTTTCGGGAATTCAGTTTTGGTAATGCGGCTGTTTTCAGGGCTAATTGCTGCAAATCTGTTTCAGCTATATTGAAGGCTTGTGCAAATGCCTCTGCTTCCTGAAATGAATAATAAATTATATAAAATTATTTTTTGTTATATGGGCGAGTTTTTTCTTAATAACATTTATAAGAAATTTACTAAACATACATATTTATTTTCTCTTAATTATAATATCATCATTATTGTAGCATTACTCAAAGGTAATGTATAATTTAATAACTGTAAGATTTATATACGCAATATGAATAAAATTTGTGGTCGAAGTCCGAATAATATTGATTTTACATTATTGATGATGACATATTATTGATTGAACATTAATAAATCTATAATTGGTCTAAGTTTCAAACATACTTTAGTTGTAACATATTTACATAGAATATTTAGTCACTCTCGTTTCTCTCAAATATAAATTTAACAAGATAAACAAAAAAAGGTGGATAGAAGAAATAGCTTTAGACCAAAATATTAAAATCTTCGGCCACAATAGAGCATAATGTTAATTACGTAAGGAACAAGATTGATAAGATAAACTTGATTGTTTATAAAAGAAAATAGTTTTATTACAATCCAATTGATTTACTTGTTATTGCATGCAATAAATTGTTTGAATGCTGTATTTGGTTGAAACACAACCTTGATGGTTGGAGGTTATGCCTTCGAACCTCGGCCTCTATGTTGACACTTGTTTGTATGGTGATTTTTAAACTGGGTGTGAACGGGCAGGGGCTTCACCTGATGTTAAGTGATAACGTATATGGACATTCACATTGTCAGAAGGCTCGCAAATACGTTGCCCCTAAGAGTAAAGAATAGACACCCATCATCTTAAAAGGATATGATATATCGTGATACAACAGGTATATCTGACATGTGCGGCACAGACTGCCTATAAGGAAAAATTAACAATATAAGAGACACAAAATTATTTCTTAAACATAGATAAAATATAAAAATACTACTTACAGATTCATTACCAAATAAAACATCCACATAAGGCATAATTTGTGTTAATGGTTCCTTGTAGAACTGGGAAACAAAAGGTGCGCTCAAATTCATAACGAATGTATGTGAATGCGCATGCGCATGTTGGGCGAGCTGCATAATAGACTCGGGTGATACTGCTACGAAGAAACCCTGCAAATAGAATTAAGAATATAATAAATATTATTCGTACAATGACGATACTGATTATTTTAATTTATTAGTATTGTGTACTTTTTTAATACATTTTATTGTCATCATCGTTTGAAAGCGGTATGTTAATTCTCATATGTCAGTTTAACCAAGCTGTACTGGTACTGTATATGTCATATTTTAGATCTCAAAATCAATATCTCCGATAGAAAACAATATCTAATATCTATCTATAAAACTAAATTCAAATTTGATAAAATTATCTGCCACCGGATTTTTTTTTAATTAATGCCAAGTTGAATAACTACTAAAAATAAAATATGTTTATTATGACACATAAGATACAGGTATCACTTATTCCACGTCATTAAATTTGAATCTGTAGGCATCCCTACTTACATATCGCAACTTAATTAGGAGTAGCCTGTCTAGCACTAGTCCCAGGCCCTTTTATCAACTAGCTAATCCGGTACTTTATAGCAAGCCTTTTTACACAGCCTTTCTTTAATACATTTCTTAAATTTATTTAAAAAAAACTATACTACGGATAAAATCAACAGATAGGATCATCAGACATCACAAAAAATATTTCATTATGGCAATATCTTACAGATGCATAGAAGAACTTTGCGCTTTCGATACTCCTCCGACACTCTTCCTTTCCCAAATGATCTGGTGTGAACTTCTGTGCTGCAGCAAGATTAGCACATAATGACCTATGAGTCCCTGTAACTAGTACCGCGCATGTTCCGGTTGGAGCTTCGTCTGTTACTTGGTACCGGACTGTTACTCCTTCAGCCCTGGAAATAGTAAAAGTAGGGGATTAGAGAAAAATATCACAAAAGATTAAAATATCTAAGTTACGCTTTGAGTTCAAAGTTTCTTTAACGCTGCCAAGGCTTATATATATAAAATAAAATAAATAACAAAGTGTTTATTCATTTTAAACAATTCATTATAATGCAAATAATAACGAAACGTGAATAATTACGAGGGGCAATGGCCGGCCTTGTCTATGCCAGGAAAATAACACAATATAAAATATATTAATTTGTTAATTATTTATCATCATACATTGTTGTTTATTATAAAGTTTTTTTAAGTGAAACTTCTTTAGGCGCACAAGGGTAATTTTTTTACGGATGAAACGCAATAATAATAATATTAGCGTCACAAAGATGTGCAGCGTTTTTGTCGGAGAAAAGGGAGAGAGCGATTGAGAGAGAGTGAGAAAGGGCGAACGTAGAATGAAGCAAATAGCCATGTAGCGAGCGAGCAAGTGAGAAAGATCGAGATAGAGACAGTGAAATATAGCGAACGTCGCATAACGCACAGTGCCATGGAGCGAGAGGTGGGAGAGAGCTATAGTGAGAAATATTGAGAGAGAAACGGAGATCTAGAAAAAATACACGCTATTGGTTGACGTATTCGATTAGTAGTTACATATTAGAACTTTAGATGGCAATGCTGTCGCATAACGTCTTTTGCAGTAAACAGATTTTTTTATTTATTTATATTAACATTAGCACGTATACAGTATGTAAACAGTGTGATTATAGATATACAAATACATGGAGTGATCATATACTGATAGATGTTCATCTAATTTTTTAGGGCTTTTACCTTATTAATAATTAATTTACAAAGAAGTTTCACTTCTGACACGTGTACTTTGTAAGCACGCACTTTTTTATGTTAGAAATAGTCGTGTAAAATGTATGTATAAAAGATTCGAAAAAGAGTCTAAGATAGTTATCACTTCATATGGCAATATTACTTATAAGCAAGTTTCAAGATAGGTATTTATTAGATTGATTAAGAGATAATTAATTACGCTTATTTTCCGAAGAAATACTTATTTATAGTGTTTAATTCTTTTCCTCTTACTAATTGACTCGTATTAGTTAATGAATCTGTTTCGTATGTCTATAAATAACCAAAAACAATTGTTCATAAGTTCAGTGGTATCAAAATTTAGCTTCTAATGATAAAAAAGAATCTGATATACTAAGTATATCTTTAGTTAGGTAAAGGGGCGTTATCTACTTATATTACAGATAACTGATAACCTATAAACCTACAAATGCGTAAAAATATATATTTATGCTTATTGCTTTAAACAAACAAAGTTATATAATAGAGTGAGATTTTAATTTTAAAAATGGAAATAATATTATTCATATAGGTAAACAAGTGCACTTATGAACGTCAGAAAAGAAGTTAAATTAATTCTAAATTTACATTTATTACCAGTTCGCAAGTCAAGGGCGTAGAGCAGGCAGGAAGAACTGGCAAGAAACTTTCCGCCACTCTTTTTAATCGCTAAGTTTTGAGTCATACAAATTGTTTGAACTGGAGCATACAATCCCAAGGATTATTATTGTATTTTTCCCAACAGTAACACTATAGTACAGTAAATCAGTGTAATTGTTAAACGTTAACTAAAGTACACATCTGTCTCTTTTTACCACAGCGTGAACACAATTTATCAGAACGGGACGAAAGAGTACTGCAGTTACTCGATTCAACGGTGCATTAAAACTTAGTTTCTAAACGTGAACGAAGGGAACCAAAACAAATGTTTTGCAAAATTTGATAAAATGATAAGAGATCGTAGCGTTATTTTTAATTTAATTTCGATGGATTCGCAACGAGACGCCAAAAAAATAACAAAAATAATCAATTATATAAATATTAACTACCTTATCTAAACGTGAATGAATGAATATTCAACAAAACCGCGGGCATCGAAATAGTGATAGAAAAGCGCCAACAAAGGGTATTTAAATTGCTATTCAATGTGTAACCACTATATTTAATAGGTACAAATTGAATCTAATTGACTCCCATAATAATTATTTTGTAGTACTTTGCTTTATATAACACTCCTATATTTCGAAGGCCATTTCCAAGAACGCCGTTAGGCTGCGGCCTCGAATTTCGCGGGCAGCGGGGCGGCAGCGACTGCGGCGCGGGAGCGAGGCGGCCAACGCATACCTGTTCAGCGGGCAGATCGCGCGGCACTATAGCGGTGTAGTGTTGTGTTCGTGGTTGTGTAGTCGAGATATTTGTTTTTATTCGCGAACGAAATGTCTAAAAAACGGCGACAATATCTTTTTGATTCAAATTTATTCCTAACGCTCGATTTATTGTGGGCAAAAATATGTTATATGCAAAAATATAGTTCCATATGGGTCTCCTTTCAAAGATTTCTGAAATAATTTGCTCTTGCACGTCCGAGGTCATTTTGATACGTCACAAAAAATATGTACAGCACTATACTACAATGCATACGCGCAACGCGGGCGGTCACCGCTTGACTGGATTGCGCCGCTAGTTACCCGCGCCCGCGCCGCTGCCACGCCGCTGTTTTCGAGAACCGGTCCATTTGATTGTACGCATAATATCCTGCCGCTCCCGCGCCGCGGCCGCCGCTGCCCCGCTGCCCGCGAAATTCGAGGCAGCAGCCTAAGCGACACGGCGTAAAAGAGTACAGTGGTACCTCGATATACGAGCGATATTTTCCTTTGAGATGAGAGCAAGATTTGACTTCACAGTACACTAGCAGTATCTCCCACCTCAGACAAGACCTGTGTGTTTGCTTGTTTACCTCGGTACAGAACATTATCACCTTTATTTTTATAACCATGGATGGGTCCGAAGATTATGTCTATAAAATTAAAGCGTAAATCATTTTCTTATCCAAAAACACTTAACAAAAAAAAACATGTGTGCAATTCACACAGTAGAAGTGAAACCTTCAAAAATTTTGGTTTCAAGGTGATGAGAGGAATTTAATTTTAATATAATTATTAATTTTGATAAAAACTACAATGATTAAACGTTTTTATAATGAATTATACCTAAATTAGACTTTTTTTCATTATCTAAATGTAGTTTTTATTCCAATTTGAATATTTAAATTTAATGTCAGTCTTTATTTTTGATAAAAACTAAAATAATTAAAGTTTGAACAGTAAAAAGTATTTTGGGCGCTGGAACGAATTAATGGCATTTCAATTAATTTAAACGAGGAAAATTGTATGTAATACGAGCAAGGCTACGGAACGAATTAAACTCGTTTGTCGAGGTACCACTGTATTAAACATTTCACATAATTGCTATATAAATTCCACCGTACTACACCAGAAGCACAGGCCGATGGCTGGCTATGCGTCATACTCGTGAACGCGGTGATTTTAATTATTTCGACTATATATTTGCGTGCTTCTATTTCATGCTTCTGCTGATTGAGGACAAGTTTTTTTTATTATTAATTAACTATTAATGCTAAAGATGTCATGTGTAACATGGTGTAATTGTTGCAGCTCCTTACAAACATTGAGTAAAACAAGAAACTTGGCGATTAAAGAGTGGCGAAGAGTTTATTGCCAGTTCTTCTCGTCCGTTCTATGCTCTTTATTTGAGAACTAGCAGTAAATGTAAAATTAGAAGAATTTAGCATTTAATATTATGTATTACTTTATTAACGTTCATAAGTGTACATTATGTTACCTAAAAAAATAATTTATTTTTAAATTTGAATTTGCACAAAAATTAATTATAATTTGCGCTCGGACCGACCGATCCCGACCCCTGGGTGTCTAAGAAAGTCTAATTAATGCTTGTTAATTAAAACATTAAATGAAATAGCATATGTTCATGCTATTGTTAATTTTCAATTCGTAATGCAACTATTTTACACAATACACTATAGCCGTGTTTAATTTATATGCAAAACACCTTATCACCGTAAAAAATTTACACAGTCGAAATGATTGTTTGCGATGAGCGAAATGGTAGAATTAAACAAATACTGAAACTAATTAAAGTCGATTATATATTACGACGTATTCGTCTCTAAATACTTATTAAAATTCCGTGAAACCATACAACGCTTATAACCCTCTGAGCAGGAGCTATCTACTTAAGGGCTTTTTAGGCTGCAGCCCAGGGCCCCATGGCTACAAAGGCCCCAAGTCTCCATTGAAAACCATAGGCAAAATTTGGAATAAAATAAATATCTGCAATTTAAAAAAAAACAATCGTAAGGTATCCCTGAGAGCAAAGTGTAATAGGTAGTTTTTCGTGTGTCCCTCTATTACGGGGGACTTCCAGGTAATAGGTAAGAGCCCCACAAATCACGACCCTCCCATGCCTCTGAGGTGTCTTCGTGTTGAGTTATAGGCCAAGTACCTACCTACCCGACCTCCGCCTTCAAATCCTAACCGACATACATAGAAATAGATTATCTGAGAATCACTAAATAATAATAGAGAGCGCAAATAACGTTATTTATTCATCTGTTTACTAATTATTAATTAAATAGACGTCCAATGTGTACAATATCATGATTATCTCTTGACACGACAGTAACATGACTCGCCTTGGTCTATGATAAGGCTATTTGAAGTGATAAAAGCCGTCACATAGATGGTATTGTTATCAAAATGAGGTAATAAAATCATTTTGATAGTAATCCAAACTATGGACAAAGTTGTATTATGCTACTGAAATTATAATATGAGTATAATCTATCTGAAACCTGGAGATAAAATATTATTATGTAGAAATAACGTGTGTGTACTTATGTACGCGCGTTAGAAGTTATACTTCTTTGGCGTAAACAAGATAAAAATCGTTAAAAAAAATGTATAGTACGTTTGTAGAAAAAACGACACTAACAATAGAAAAAGGTATTTAACACTTTGAAAGTTTTATTATAACGCATTATCTAGTTAAAAAAAGTTTATTTCAATATCACAAAAAACTAAAATGTTGAATATAGCTAACTTCAGGGTGTCGGTTTTTTGTGGTGTGCACGCTCATCGTAAACTCTCATCCTTTTGCCCTATCGCGTATAACCAAAAGAAGTAAAACTTCAATAAAATTATGTAATCAATGATTAAAATCAAAAATTACGTAATCTTTATGTAATCAATACAATTACGTTAGGCTATAAAACTAATTGAAATTATACCTACAATAATGTATTAGCTTAAGTACTAGAAAAACGAAAACATTTATCTCTATCAAACTTGTTTCAGAGTTCAAGGTTTAATAATACAAAAATACTCGAATTGGTTTAGCAGTCTTCGAGTATTTCGCTTATCAACATATTTTGCGATTCATTTTTATCAATACCATCCAATCATGTCCACACGTGGAATAAACATACATTTGATCAGAATTGCTATTATGACAATTTCATACATCGAAAAATAATTTATAAACAACCAACTCATAACACAATCTGCAAGTAAGAACGAAACCACTTTTGAATAATATGTCTTGTCAAGGTTAAAATACAAATAATTTAAAAGACAATAAGAATTCGACTTTTTTTTCAAGCAACATAAAATTTACCACAGATTAGTATGATTAGTATGATTGATTTAAGATTTTTAAAAGAAAATTTAGTGATGACTAAGATTATTTTAGTTTTCTATTTCTTCTTACATCTACCATAACACGCGCATTCGTTCTTATTATGTCAATAAAATATCTAGTCCAATCAGACACAGACCCTCTTTCCGTTTGACCAATCACAATCAAACGAAACGCGCCATCAGTTGGTCATTCGTTTAACATTCTCTTATGTATCCGTTAGAAACTGACACAGAAAACAACTTTTTTTTTAAAGATAGATTTACTTACTCTGCTCTTTCTCTTAAAATCCGTGCGTAATCGTCATTGCCCACACAACCAAAGTATGTGCATACATTAGGTTTCTTAAGGATCCATTGTGCCACACGTAAGGAATTCTGAACACTACCACCAGCTATGAATTCTGCATTGTGTCTATGGAAAATAACAATTTGATTATTTTAAGGCGTTTTAAAAATTTTGTTGTCAACAAGTAGCTTAAATGTATCGAACAAATTATAATGGGGTTAAACTACAACTATTTATAATGATAATTTAAATTTAAACGGTCATCTTTAGTTTTTAAAATAAATAAGATGATTTTCAATTATTTAAGCATGTGTTTACTAAGGATTAGAATAATAAATAAAAGTTAATGTTGTTGACTATAGGCACCTTTATAGTCTAACAGTAGTTCTTAGTCGTCATTTTTATAGTCCTACAGTAACCCATGGTACTATAAATGGCACATTCTGTCCGATTTTTATTAAATTAACCCTAATACATATTTCAATGAATATCTTAGTTGCTAAGACCTACAACGCACTAGCGGCTGGCCGCAATGCGGCGTGCCGCTGCGGCAGGCCGCACATCGATTATTACATGAAACCGCACGATAACAACGCACTGACTTGCGGCCAACCGTCAACCGCTCCGGTTGATTTGGAGCTGCGGCGAGCCGCACCGGTTGAATGATGCGGCGCGCCGCGTCCCCTCCACGCACTCGGCGCGGTTAGCCGTCCTACCTACGTCATCACATATAATTATTTAACAAATGTAAACAAAATATTGTAAACCTATTTTAAAGAGTAAAAATAAAAAAATAAAATATGTTTATTATGGAACATAAGATACATGTATCACTTATTCCACGTCATTAAATTTGAATTTGTAATATTAAAAGAAGCACTGACGAGTGACGATTGCGGCAGACCGCAATAGGACCGCAATAGGGACGGTTAGCCGGAATACGGCAGGCCGCTACGGCGGACCGTATATACCGCGGCCCGCCGCAGCGGCACACCGCATTGCGGCCAGCCGCTAGTGCGTTGTAGGCCTAAGTGATCCATTTGAATAGCACTCATTCATATTTCATTCATAAACATTAAGCATAATGGGCACTCTTCCAACTGGCTAGTTGATTTGTTTATTAATAATTCTGGTAATATTTTAAATGACTATTTAAAGTCATATTTAATATAATAAAAAAAATTCAACCTATTTAATCTATCTATATTTAAGTAGTTAAGTACTGGTTCCTGTTGCCCTGAAATTGATTATTGGCAAAACAGCAATAGTAGAAGTTGCAAGGCATATAACAGCTATCGTCTCTTCACAAAAGGGGGTGCACCCTTGACTGACAAATCTTGATACACAAGAAAGATCTTATATCTTGTTTTTATCATTCAACATTAATAATATAAATAATGTTTACTTTTCCATAAGCTCTTTGTAGAGTGGCATATGCTTGTCTTCAGCCATGATGGCTCCATCGGCTTGCAGTTCATATTTCTGAAGAAGGGATTCATCCACAATAGCTGATATATCCAGCAAGGGATTACCAATACCAACTAGCAGGCCTTTTTGACTACAGTCACACCTGAAAAAATATATTTTAGTTATTTGTGTAACCAAATGGTTATGTTAATAATTACTCGTCCTGAAATATGAAATACTATAAAAGATTTCATGCAAAGAAATAAATAAATACAAAATTCAACTTGGTCTACTGCAACTTTACCTAGGTAAAAAATATTATTTTGAATTATAATACCTTACACTAGCCTTTGGCTATCTAGCCGCCGTTATATATGTGATTGTTTTTAAACAAATGTTTCACTAGAGGTTATTATTTCAAAAGAAACATACCCCACATTTTTTTAAATGAAAAACAAAAAATATAGAACAATAATGAATCGATATCGATCAAATATAATAATAATAATCGAGTTATAAACTTATTTTTGAATAAATCTTATTACTCTTTTTATAAGCATTTATCCTGTATTTTTTTAAATTAATTGAATACGCACGCCGCAAAGGGTTCTTAATAAGAGAATTAACTCACCTTTTAGCCATTATGTAATAATTATTTAACTAGATTTAAGAAACAATGACTAAAACTGAAAGACACAGTAATTATAAATTAAAAAATTTATTCAATTGCGATTTAATTTGTAACAAAATATTACCGCATGCTATCCAAAGAAAAACGTGTTCACTAACATAAAATAATTCGCAGATTGAAAAAAAACTGAATTTCAAATTAGTTTGAAGTTACGTGTGTTGGCGTTTCCAATCAGCTGCTGACATTTGTCAAACTTTAACGTCACTGTCTCTAGATCAAGTCAAATTATTTTATCTATAAGTATAGACTAAGTAAGGCTACTATTATAAAGTAAAGGGCGTTGATAGTGCAGGAATGTATTATTTTGTGTAATTTGGTACTGTTAGCTAAATTTATTATTAGTTAAAATTTTCACAAAATCAATAAATATAAACTTTTTGCGAAAGTTAAAAGTAAAAGAATTTTGTCAAAAGATAAAATTAATCTATATTCTATTGTCTTTGGCCAATGACATAACCTCGTACCGGTATAGAATCACGTTTTGAGTTCGACAATCGTGCAGTGATATCGTCAGAATCTTCGAGAAGCGTGAGTTCGAAGTCTTCTGTGAAGGCCATTATTTCATTCCATTTGCAATTTTTTAAATAAATCATAAAATGTTGAGGTTGCCGCGTGTACTCCGACAAACTGTTTCAGTGCAAAAAGCACACCATCTTTCTAGATGTTACGCCAAAGATGTGAGATTCGGAGCTGATGTAAGAGCTCTGATGCTCCAGGGAGTAGATATATTAGCCGATGCAGTTGCCGTCACAATGGGTCCAAAAGGGCGAAACGTGATTTTGGAACAATCTTGGGGCTCACCGAAAATAACCAAAGACGGCGTGACAGTTGCCAAAGGTGTTGAACTTAAGGACAAATTCCAGAACATAGGCGCTAAGTTAGTGCAAAATGTTGCTAATAACACTAATGAAGAAGCCGGCGACGGTACAACTACAGCTACAGTACTTGCCAGAGCTATCGCAAAAGAAGGTTTCGAGAAGATTTCCAAAGGAGCGAACCCTATTGAAATTCGTCGAGGTGTTATGTTGGCTGTGGATGCGGTAAAAGACAAACTAAAGAATATGTCCAAACCCGTAACAACCCCTGAAGAGATCGCTCAAGTGGCAACAATCTCAGCTAACGGAGACCTAGCTATTGGGAAGCTCATTGCCGACGCTATGAAAAAAGTTGGAAGAGATGGAGTTATCACAGTAAAGGACGGTAAGACCCTAAACGATGAATTGGAAGTCATAGAAGGCATGAAGTTTGATAGAGGTTATATTTCACCATATTTCATCAACTCATCTAAGGGTGCCAAAGTTGAATTTCAGGATGCCCTTGTTTTGTTCTCTGAGAAAAAGATCAGCAATGTTCAAACCATTATCCCTGCCCTAGAATTAGCTAACCAACAGAGGAAGCCTTTGGTAATTGTTGCCGAGGATGTTGATGGTGAGGCACTCTCTACTCTTGTTGTGAACAGACTCAAGATTGGTCTTCAGGTTGCTGCTGTTAAAGCTCCTGGCTTTGGTGACAACAGGAAAGCTACCCTCAGTGACATGGCCATAGCTGCTGGTGGTGTGTTATTTGGTGATGATGCTAACCTAATCAAACTAGAAGACGTTCAGCCTTCTGACCTTGGTCAAGTTGGTGAGGTTATTATTACTAAAGATGACACACTCTTCCTGAAGGGTAAGGGTAAGAAGTCTGATATTGATAGACGAGCAGAGCAAATACGTGATCAGATTCAAGAAACTAGCTCTGAATATGAAAAGGAAAAACTTCAAGAGCGTCTTGCTAGGTTGGCATCTGGAGTTGCTGTACTACATGTAGGTGGATCTAGTGAAGTTGAGGTAAATGAGAAAAAAGACAGGGTTAATGATGCCCTGAATGCTACTCGTGCTGCAGTTGAAGAAGGTATTGTTCCTGGAGGGGGTTCAGCACTTCTCAGATGTATCCCAATGCTAAATGACCTTAAAACATCAAACTCTGACCAGGCCACTGGTGTTGAAATCATTAAAAAGGCCTTAAGAATGCCATGCATGACCATTGCCCGTAATGCTGGTATTGATGGTTCAGTTGTTGTGGCCAAAGTTGAAGACCTTGGCCCTGAGTTTGGCTATGATGCATTGAACAATGAATATGTCAACATGATTGAGAAAGGTATCATTGACCCGACTAAGGTTGTGAGAACAGCATTGACAGATGCTAGTGGTGTAGCATCTCTCTTAACAACAGCGGAGGCTGTTATTTGTGATATTCCACAGGAAAAGGAACCTAACCCTATGGCAGGTATGGGAGGAATGGGTGGTATGGGAGGAATGGGGGGAATGATGTAAACTAAACTGCTTGTAAACTTGCATTTATTATACAAAGAACAATTTATCTCTGAGTAAGATTGCAATGTATGTGTTACGCATTTAATATGTGCAGTGAATGAATATATTTTTATGGAGTCTGATTGTGTTAGATTAGAGACGGCTGTCTTAGAATTATTTAGTTTAATGTTTGCTTCAGTGGAGCACAGTGTTATTTTTACAATACATAATGTTACGAAAACTGTATTTTTATTTAATTATTACATTATAATAGAATACAATCCTTTACTCTTTCATGGCCAAGCATACAAACAATTTTATTATACAAAAAATGAGTTTCTCAACAATCAAGGGCAAATTTATTTTAAAGCCTAATTAATATTATATTAGTATATAAATAAATGGAATTAACTCAGAGTGAATAAATGAAACCTTTAAAACCGTTAATCATAAGCCTTATTGAATGAACATGCATTATTGAGAAGGTCAATGACCTGATTGTTGCTTATATAGTTAGGTTAATTATAGTGTCAATAATTTTTAGAGTATCTATTCTTATAAACTCGACTCGATAAATAAGACGCCAATGCTTTCCTTAAATCGGCCAGCGCGAAGCCCTTCCCTCCAACCTATTGAGCATGTTTGGGATGTTCTAAACAGACAAGTAATTTCAAGAAAGTGGTCATGTATTCCTCTAAACGTTATTAAAAACATCGTGGAAAGCAGCCAGATGGATTCCAGCGGTAATTTTGAGAAGATACTCGTTATTAGGCATTTTTACTTTATTTTATTTAAATAAGTAAAAAAAATTTATTTTCTTATTTTATAATTATTTAGATTAAGTCATCTTAATGTTTGTACATCGGTTTTTCAGAATTAAGCAAAAATTTAAAAACAAATTGCCATAATTCATATATTATATTATTCATGTATTCATTTAATTAACTGAAATCGGCCTTAGAACGTAACAACGGCCACCTAGGCCGTTTTCTTCGCAACAGTTTACTTATTTTCGAAAACATTTCCATACACTGCATAGATTTGTTATGTAATAGTACTAATATTTGTTAACGTACTATGTCAGTATGTTGGATAACTATGTCAAGGCTTAACATTTGATTTTCCTAAATTATATATTCTAATGCTAATGTAACATTGTACCAAGAACCACAAAACAAAATAGAAATCACAGAAGAGATTTATATAGAAATATACTTTTATTATATTTATTAAATATTTGTCAATAATATCTTTAAAACTTATAAAAAAATTTGATCTTCATCTGAATCTCCGGCCCCATAAATAAAATGTCTACGAACAACGTCATCACTGGGAATTGCACTCATATTGCTATTTTTACATGGAGTCACAGGATATCTTACGGGACCCAACCACCGCCTACTGAAGCCAAAATTACGTGGTAAAGCAATGCTTTTTGCTAAATCACTTTTTTCTTCTTTATCCTTTTCAATCAGACAAGATTGTATACATTTCAATGAGGACTTATTAAATGAATCTTCACAACTTTTGTCTAAATAATCATCTGGCAAATTAACATCAGTTGGAATGCTCAAACTAAGGGGTCTCCGTTTATATTTTTCAAGCACATTACCTCTCCAAGTATTAAACTTCTTTTCATTCTTTTTCTCTGGTGTATTACCCCGTGATGAAAGATCTCCCAAATTGGAATCGTCATTTATTCTGACTTCTGAGTAACATTTCTGAAGATTGCTTTTCCGCGGTGTTACTTCTATACTTGAATTATCTTTTATTCTATTTACAACTTTTTCTTTTGTCAATTTTATAAGAGCATATATAGTCTTTAATGCCTCTTCATTCAATAGTTCATCATCAGATAAATCGGCATCCATTGAAGCTATACTTTTTTTTAGGCTTATTTCTTTAGCTTTGCCTTCATTAGCAGATTGATACTCATTGGTAATGTTTTTGTTCACATTTTGTAGAACTATAAGTTCTACATTTCTAGGAGCAGATTGTAACATTGCTAAAGCCTTATCATATTTTAAATTAAGCAGTGTCTGTCCATTTACTGATATAATTTGGTCTCCTGGTAGAAGTTTCTTACAAGAATCTGCTGCACTATCTGGAGTGATTGATTTTATGTAAACATTCCCATCAGAACCTTCAGCTACTTGGAGACCCAAAGCATTAGTTTGATCTCTTTTTAAAACTGCTGTAACGAAGATCCTTTCACTTTGAACACATTCCATGTTATCTAACTTTTCAAATATTGAACTGTTAATGCATGATTCATTAGGATCATTGTAGTTAAAAGCATCAGGATACACTTTTGGGGATTCTAAGACATATGCTGTTGGGGCTTGAGACATATTTTGACTATAAGGTCTTTCTGGTAACAATTTCATACTGTTGACATTACACTGTTGTTTTTGATCTGAACTTAAGTCATCTGAATCACTTTGTGTAGTGGCAAGATCCCCTTCAGATTTGATAAAGTTATCATAATGGGGAGTTCTGAAAACATTGTTTGATGATTTCATCCCATTGAATACCCTCGTTCCCATCTTAACTCCATGTCTTCTAGGTAAACTACTTTCAGAAGATGAAAGTCCGTCATTTGAGGAGCTTTCAGGACCATTGAGACTTTGTATCAGGCTATCATCACTGTGTTGGGGTGATAATATTCTCCTTAAAAGCTCTTCAGTGTCAGGCTTTTGATTTTCTTTACCTTGAATTTTTTTTTCACCAAATATGTCAACTTTAAACCTTCTTCGAATTGGCCTTCTTAATCTAACTGGATTCCTTACTGCTAAATTGTAACTGTCTTGATAATTACTTACATCTATTTTATCTGGAGTGTATAGGCAGTTTGATTCACCAGTTAAATAATTAATAAAGTCTTCTTTTGCATATAGCTTAAGATATAATCTATGATGTAATGATGCCAACCAGAATATGAAGAAACTTTTATTTTCACTCATTTTCAACTTATATTTTATACCAATTTTAGATAGCCCCGAATATGCATTAGGTATTATATAAAGGCTTTTTTTGTTATGGTAAAAATTGTGTATATGATGCCAAGGCAAACTTTGTAGGACAATTCGATTTGTATTTGTTGATGGAGACTCAATTACTTGATTTGTTCTAGAATATAATGTTATCCCCCGTGGTCCAATGGATAACCATACATCTCTGCAAAAGCCATCTCTCGTAGCCCATACAGCAGAATAGAAATGTGCACCATAGTCACGGAATGTTTGTGCCAAAGTGATATAATTGATCACAGCTCTATTTCTTTCTAAACCTCTTCTAGATTCATGAGCTTTCTTCATTTGTAATTTAACATCAGCCATTTCATTAGTAATTAGAGATTCAGGCAAATAATGTTCTAAAAGAAAGTAATCAGCAGCTCCATGTTCTCTATAAGAAAATTCACCAAATTCAATGTGTAAAGCATACCCAGCCAACAAAATGAGATTCTGTATGGTTGAAATCATTTGTCCTTCAACAGTTGCTCTTCGTAGTTGTAAATACACCCTGTACCTCCATTCACCCCCTTGAATATTACTTGCAATATTTTTAGGCAAAAAAAACTTTATTCTTAGAAAAATAGTTATTGATAAACATTCTTCATGTAATTTCTGTTTTTTATGGTGTAATTTGTGCCAGGTTTCTGGAGCTATCTTCTTAATTTTGTAGTCATCTGGTAAAAATACAAAATCTCCACCAATAAGGATAGCGATACCAAGCATAAAATGATGTTCATACTTCTCACTTTGAACAAGAGCATCAAATATTTGTCCTGCTGTTATTGTATTTGGATCACATAATACTTCAACTTTTTGACCATTAAGGAGTACAACAGTAATAACTCTTTTGCCACACAGGGCTGATATAGTTAAATCAATATTTTTAGCGGGTTGTGAGGCCCTAACTATAAACTCAGGACCTACACATCCCTCCTTGCCCCTCTGTATATCTGCCTTATATAATCTAGATGCTGCTCTTTGAACAGGCTTTGTTCTTTTAAAATGATTGAGTGCTTGTTTAGTTTTAGTATATTTGTCTTTATTTAGGCCATTCATGGAGACAGCATTACACTGCATACTGGAGTTTTCAATTTGAGTACTGCTAGCTATATTTAATGAAGAATGGGCATTGCTAAGGCCACCCATTCTTGGTGTGTCAAAAAAATTTGTAATAACCTTTCTCTGGCGGCTTGGCAGCCTACAACTTGGAAAAGGATCTTTGTCATCTGGAGATTTAATGAGACTTATATAGTTTCTAGGTTTGGTACTAACAACCAAGTTAGTGTTTGATTGTAGCTGGTTGTCACCTTCATATGCATGTTGGGCTTTGAAATCATAATCCATGACAGGGCTAACTGTGATGGAAGCTGCTGAGCATGAACTTCTTCCAGAATCCTCATCGCAGTTATGAAGCATTTATCTGAAACCTATATATAAAATTGATAGTAATTTTCACTAGTTGAAAGAAATACAGAAATAAATCTATTTTCAAACTTTTTAAATGAAAGTAGTTTTAAATTACATTTTACTTATGTACTTTTATTCGTTAATAAATAATTCTTCAAAACTGAACTATTTATCAATGTTCTTTGAAGAATTTTTTATCAATTTATCGGTGATAATTATTTTGAGAATAAATCAAATACCATCTTCAAACTGTAAATCCAAAGCTTTTACACATAAATAATTAGTGCTTAGAAGTAACTTACTTGTTTTTGAAAAGAGTTGTAGCACGATATAAAAAGCAAAGCTTAACAACAATCAAAATATGATTAAATTATGTTAAGTTTTTTATTACAAGTATTTAAATTACAAAAATACACCTGTTTGAATGTTTGGAAATTTAACGCACTTGTTACGTTGTTAATTTGTATGTAGTACCTGTCGGCTGTCATAGTCTCATAGATGATAGATGTGACAAAATAATCGCTCGATTTTTAAAATCGATTCTCTAAATAATAAAAATCGATTTAAATCAGTTTCATTACTTTTTAATTATTTTCTTGTATTTTTTTATTTTTACAATTATTGTTTTATTTATGTTTGTTCTATTTAAATGTTAAGTGATACATTTGTGGCAATCATTTGTATTAGTTTGTTTTTGGTTCAATTTATTGTATTTTAGAGTTGAGACCAAAGGCAAAGGTCAATTTATTTCTTAAATAATGATAAATAGTATAATATTTAAATATAATAGATACTAGAACATAAATATAATTCTATATATAACTATAATCTAGTATCATTTTACTAGAACATAAATATAATTGATGAACTTTATTTTACATTCTTTTGTATTAATCGTTATGTTTTATATCTAATTAAATATTATATTAAATAGTACTAAAAATTAGTGGTAATAATTTTGTGTTCAGTTTCTTCACTCTTAATTTTTTTAAAACTTGTTTAGTTTTTCAATTTTAAAACGAACGTTGTTGTTTTAGTTATTATTGACTAAGTAAGTTTATTATACTGTACAAAAAATCAACTTTTCGAATAGTTAATAATAAAATCGAGATATTTTTAGTTAATCGCTTTTTTTATAATCGATTTATTTTAAAGAGAGTACATCGATTATTAATAATCGATTTTTCCCCTCCAAGTTCATCCCTAGTACCTGTCATGGGTCATCCACTGCTAACTTCTCAGTTCTTAATTCTCATTGTTTTCAAACTTAGAGAAAGTAGGTATACATACAGATGGGCTCTTATAATTTGAGTATGAAAGAAGATAGAGACATGTATAGAAATATATTAGAGAACAATACTTATACATCTATCTCTGTCATCTAGTTAAATATCAGCCATCAACTTTTGAGATTCAATCTTATTGACAAATTGTACAATATGACTGGTTTATAAATAATATATATTATAGAAGTGAAAAATTCCATCATGTTGCCACACAAAATTGGCATAATAAACTGTAGTTAGAAAGAATTAGCTTGGAATCAAATTAAGGCAATTACATAAACCAAGCCTTTACAAAAAAAACCTATATATTCATTTGTTAAATTTATCTATTGTACAGTTAACAGACACGTTACTGCAATTTGATTATATGTAGGGATTTTAAACATATTTTTTTTTTATTGAGTTAACTGTCAAGTTTTCATTACCCACAACAGTCAACACAGGGTTATATTCGTTAGTCAGATGTCAATAACTCAATATTCAATCGATTTCAATGTAGTTAAATGTTATGTACATACTCAAGCTCAAATTTAAAATAAATCTTAACAAAAAACTAAGATGAAATTTTAAAAAACAACCTTTCTACTTAATTGAATATTACGTGACGGCGCACCATAAAAGTGTAATAGTGGACTGATTTTGTTTTCAAGCAGTGGAAAGAAACTGATTATGTCTACCTTAATTCAATCATATGAACAACAATATTCAGTTTTAACAGCGGAGATCACGTCTAAAATTGGTCGATTAAAGTTGGGAAATGACGGTAAGTAATTCAACTGTGTTAAAGCTGAGTTTCAACTTGTAGTAACTTAAATGTTTTATATGTTGTACATGGCAAGCAAATAAAAAATACAAAACTTTACAAAAGTAATAGAATTATAAACATATAAAGCAAAGTTAATGCATATATTTTGTCACACACATGCATCACAACTTTAATTAACAAATTAAAGTAATTTAATGCGTAAGTGGTTTTTGAAGATTCCAGTTAATAAAATGATGGTTCAAAAATTTAATTTCATTAACAATCCAGCATAGGAATTTCAGCATCTTTTATTTGATTTTGCTTTTAAATTACAATATTAACATAGTAATGAAAAACTTAAGCAGCTTATTCTTAAAGACTAAAATTATTCAAGTAAAACTTTTACCAACTACTATTAGTTATACAAATAATTATAAATTAATTAATTTATAATTATTTGCCATTGAATATTACAGAGTTCTGAAATCATAATTTATTGATTTCATTTTAGAAAAGAACAATCTAATTTAATTTAATTGTTAAATTAAAATATTATTAATTTTTTAGATAATCCTGACAAATTATCGAGAGAGATACAATCAAGTTTTGAGGAAGCTAATGATTTGGTAAGACATTCTTTTAGAAATTTAGAGACAATTTCATTTTGTATGAAAAGAGTTGTCAGGAGTGGTACTTTGTAGATTTGGTATATTTTAATTTATTTTTTGTTTAATAATCTTAAAATAATCTTCTTATAATCTTCTCCTGGGAAGGCTGAAGTGAAACTTATGTACTGAATTATGCGCTAATATAGTCATAATATTATTTTTAATGAAATTATATATATGCATGTCTGTATATTTTAAATTTTTAAAGCTGGAGCAATTAGAATTGGAGTATCGTGGTTCAGGTGTTGGGTCCAGGGTTGCTGCCTATCGTGCTGAACTGCAGCGTGTTAGAGATGAGTACCGCTCGGTGATTAGCAATTCTGCAGCTTGTTAGTTCATTATTCTTCTTAAACAATTATTATTATTATACTTTAATGATTGCCAATTGAAATGAAGAGTTTGTTATTATTTTTTATTGTCCATTATTTTGTAACCAAGATTAGTTTGCATTTAAGAATTAATATCGTAAAAAAATGATCACTACATGTTTTAATTTTACCAAGTATATACATTACAAATTAAATGTATTACCTATATTTGCTCTCAAATGTGTAGTATTAATTTAAATAGAAGATTCCTGTTGCCTAATCATTGGTTTTTAAAAAAAGAATATTTTGGACCCAGCCAATTGTCTTGAGTGTGATTGTCTTTTTATTTATATTGATGTTGCACAGACAATATCGATCCTGATGATTATGAAGACTGGTCGACAATGAATGAGCAAAATCAAAAGCTATTGGACAATTCAGAGAGGTTGGAGCGGTCTGGTAAAAACCTCACTGAAGGCTATCGTATCATTCTGGAAACAGAACAAATTGGTAATGCAGTTCTGCAGGACTTACATCATCAAAGGGAAACTTTACACAGGACGAGGGCAAGGGTAAGTGTGTTTATAATAACAATAATCTTTCATTTGCTCAGTCAGTGTATATGATTGATGACAGTTTCGAAAACGCATTCAAATTTTTAAATTTGTGCTTTACCTTCCACAATAATTTCCCATAAGGAAAGTCTTTAATATAAAATTCAGAGATAGCCAATTAGATGTGGTTCAGATTTTTTTTTGGATACTATGTAAGAATATTCGGAGAAACATATTATAATAATTAAGTTTTGATACAGTTTAAGATTTTGTAACAAAACATTTACCTAAAATTCACCCAAATACCTAATACTGAATTAATTTATCATCTATCTAATCTAACATAACCTAACATCGTTATGTTGCAAGACATTTCAAGTAAATAAATTAATTTCTTGCATATACATATAATCTTTTTTGGCGAAGGCTGTACCTCATCTAATCTTATCATTCCATATATTGCATGGTCTCTTACTTGTCATGGATATAAATAAATTTCTAATCAAATATTCCTTTGTATTCTGGTGTAGCATTTCCACTTTTCTTTAAATTTTTAAACTTGATGGATTACCTTAGTTAATTATGCATATTACATATATTTTTATTAGCAAACAAATTTTGTTCTAGTTACGAGAAACAGATGCAGACCTAAACCGGTCCACTCGTCTGGTGAAGGGAATGATGATGAGGGCGATACAGCACAAGGTTATATTGGCATCAGTGGTGGGTGTGATGGCTGTGTTAGGAGTAATTGGAATATACTTTTACGTCACGTAGCTGCGCATACAAGGTAAATTCAAAATAAAATATTGTGCATTGTACAGAATCTATTATTCTAAAATAATATTTTCTCAATTTGTTTTACAATAACTTTTATTAAACAATTTTTTTTTGAATTGACATAAACGTGATTTATTATTAACATTTATATGTTGTGTTAACAAAATACATATGTCAAATTTATTTGACAGTCGCAGACTAAAAATGCAGATGCAACAAAGTAATTAACAACTGTCTTAGATGCAATTGTTTTACCAATCTGTGCGGTTCCTGGGTCATCGGGTACTTTAAATAATAGAGGTTTTTATGTTTTCTCTATATTAACATCTCGCGTAAAACAATAGAATATATGCGAAATAATTATGCTAATGTCTATGAAACAATTGCTAAATTTAATGTAAATGTTGAAAAGAGTGCGTAAATCCGAAGGTTTAGGTAATTGCGACGTTTAAAATACTAAGAAAGCCTGAGTGAGCAAAATGTACAGCCTTGGCTCGTTCAACACGTGTTTATTAATAAGCGCTAGTTCTATTTCAAACCTGCAACCGTAGTGTATTATACACGGAATAACTCAATTTTGTAACAGCAAAAAAACAACAATAATCTAGCACCGTCACTCCGCCAGCAGTTATATTCATCGTCTTCTGAGCGCTCGGCAGAATTGTCGCAATCATTTTCATATTGTTTGAATCGAAATTTTCCCAATTACAACTATAAACGCCTTTTTCGAATTTAATCGAAGCATCAATAAGTTTTTGGCCTGCGTATGTTTCTGTAAATACCACTACAAGCGTGTATGTGATTTGTAGATATGTGGTTTCGATTCCTCCCAATAATTCACTTATAATTGCTAATATTGTAGATATAAGTGCAACAGCCTTTGTGCCCCGAAATATATTTTCGAATTTTCTAATAATGTTTATGTTTAGTATATGAAAAAGCGCGATTTCCTTCAAGCATTCGTTGATGAAAATGTTCTTGATTTTATTCTTTGTGCTGTGGTCGTGGTTGGTCAAAGCGTGTGTTTCGTAAAAGATTTCGGCGTGTTCCCACATGTTTTGTAGCTCCGTGGTGAGAGCTAACAATTGAGCCTCAACGTAGCCAAGTATCACCAAAGTGAGTGCTGTGACATTCGCAAAGAAAAGTCCACAGATATAAATGCCAAAGCTCAGAATGACGAATGCGATTTCGTAATTTGGCGATTCGAAGATTGGATCCAGACCTAAAACCGTATAAAATATATAAGAGAATGAATCCTTAAGGCACATGTGAGACTTCAAGTGGTAAAGAGTAGTGATCACTCAAATACATAATTTAATTTTTTTTATAGCCTGGGGAGGAAAACGTGCCTACGGGACGCACGCTTTGCCGGACTTTGAGAGAGAAGTATTCTCTTTTTAAAAGTAGTCTCCCAAGAAAGAACCACCGGTAGTCGATTCCACAGTTCGTTAGTTATCAAAAGAAAATGTCTAGTAAAGCGAACCATGTTAGGATTCCAGCAGTCAAAGAAACAGTTGATCGCGATGCACTCTTTTCAGAATGTTCGTGGTAGGTTTCTTGTTTACATCGTTGCTTCGTCTAGACAGCTGCTCGCATTACTGTAAACTTTTCTCTCTCGACAGAACTGTTGCAGAGTGCATCCAGTTGTACCTTAATTCAATTCTAATTATTATTATAAATATATATTACTCACCATATATTACTTGTTTGTCCTCCGGTAGATGTCGCCCCGGAATGGCAAATGGGACTAGCGCGTAAAATACTGCGTTCATGAACATAGCTACCCAAACGATTGATGCACGTTTCTTTATGTACCTTAGCTGATTGTGAAGATTTTTCGAAAACATTGTACCGGGCTTTACTATGTTGTTGAAGTCTAGACATCTTTGAATGAGGTTTTGAAGTTTTTCCCTACGTTTAATATAGTTTTAATAAGGAAATTTACTCTTATTCTAGACGATGACTTTGATTCCCGTTTGGGAAATCTTTTTGGACATACGTAACTCTTTTGACTCTGTCTTGTTTTCCAAAATTCGTATTAAAATACACTTAGAGTAGGTTACAATAAGTTAACACTCATTAAGTCATGTCAAAACCATTCTAATTAGTGAATTAGTGTGCATGTAGTCTTAAGTACTAAACAGTGTTAAGGGAAAAACTAATTTATATCAAATTCCGAGACTGTCTAATCGAACTCTATTACTATTAGATACTGAAATCAAAATATATAACTTACTTATAAATCATGATATAAAACATGTTGACAAATGAGAGATGGCTGCAGGCTAATATTGAGAACAATATGCATGGGGTGTTAAAATCTCGTGTCACCGGATACTTGATCAAGACAAACCAAACCAATGAGACGACATACGCATAGTAGTAGCTAATAATGCCCAGGAACCATATAATTATAAATATTTTGTGTATAGCTGTAAAGTTAAGATCAGTTAATGATGGACACGTGCGCCTTTCAACACTGAAGGTACGATTCCATCAAAATAGCGTGCGGCACATATGTTTAAAAACATTTTGTACAAAACAAAAGCAGAACGTAGTAAGCACGTATCGCGTTTGGCTTCTGTCTCCACCGGCAATGCTGTGTGTAACTTTTGTGCGCGCACACTTATTCACTGAAAAGTTGCTGCCTATAGTTGCTAATATGGACGGGCAGGAAAACAAGGTTTGTAATATATTCTTGATCATTCAAAAAATTACTTGGTATTGTGTGCGCACAATTAATTGTGTTCGCTTTGGTAACGTAATCAAGAATGAGTTCGCGAATAACTAATGTGCGCGTCGATACGAGTCCACTACTTGAGCTATGTTCGCGAACTTTGCTAAAATATTCGCGCACAATTGTTATTGTTCACTTGAGTGAGTCGACCAAAGCAAACAACAAACAAGCAAACAACTGTGCAACACTGTGACGCACAGTTCAGCACACTGGACCAGTGCACTGGTGGAATCGTTCCTTTACACCGTTTGGTTGGTGTGATTGGATCTTTATTTCTATGTGCGCGTTTAACAGGCGCATAGGGTGAAGGAAAACGGCACGCCTTCGACAAACAATCGAAGGCGTGTATCAGGCACATCACCCGATTAAGAAAAATATATGATCCCGGAACAGTTACAGAGAAGGCACTGACCTGAGGTTGTAACAAGTAACAACACTAGTGTTTTTAATGACTTATGAATTTAACGTATAATTTAATGTTTATCATAAATTAAGTTTATTTTTTCTATAGCGTTAAAATTGTTAAATAATTAAAATATTATTTGTAAATTTTGTCCATTTTTTTTATTATTATTATTTATGTGGTGAAGTTTTACACATTTACATATTCGCCTTTTTTGAGCTAAAATTACTTTAAATAACTCACGTTGATCGTTGTTCTTATTAATTTTAACGTTAGAGATTCTTAAAAGAAAATCCAGATTTTCCAGCATTGTATTTAAATCGCAATAATTTAAATTAAATTGACGAAATTTCTCCATTTCCGCGTTCAAGGGGTTCAAGCAAATAAAACTTTTTAACAGAATTTGCATGAAACAAATTATAGTCAAAGTACCTTATTAATGAAAATCCTTGAAGGTTCTAGTCGTATCAAACATGAAAAAACGCTTGATTAATTGTTATGGTCGGCACCTAATTGGCAGGATGACTTTATATTCAATGCAGAAAATTATATTTTATGAAGTATGTGTTTCAAGCAATTTATTTTAGTTCCTGTGGACTAATTACAATAAATTGTTGGTTTTGTTTCGTTTAACATTATCACAGTTATTTATTTATTTTTTATATAGAACAGGGGGCTCTAATGGTGTTAAGTAATACCGCCCATGAACACTCAATGCAAAAGAGCTCGCGAGTGCGTTGCCGAATTAAGAATTGTACGCTCTTTCCTTGAAGGACTCTAAATGGATTTGGTTCGGAAATACACATAAGTGAGCAACTGGTTCCATATAGTGGTGGTGCGCAGCCGTAAAGTGCCGTAAATACTCTCAGTTGTGGAACGGAGGACGTCGAGGTTATACGGGTGGAATTTCGTATTCTGCCACGACGTCCGTTGATGAAACGTATAAAATCAACCCATCAAAATCATTGTAGTGAACTATGGCATAGTAAAGAATGCATAGGCAATAGTAAAGACTACCGGAGAATTTAACATTTTGCAGGGTAGTTGCAAATTATAGACTACCGTCTCTGACAACAGTTCGGAGTGCTATGAAAAAGTACTTTGTAAATTGAAATTACAGATAGTAAAATTCAGATTTTATTATTTTTAAGTATGTAATAAATATAAAATTCAGTAAATTAAACAACACGATAGATTCATTTATTTTTATTTATAATACAGAAATTTACGGTGGAACACAGATTGTTCACAATTTCTCCGTTCACCGAAGCGTCGAGATTCATTACAATAATATTATAATACTTGAAAATTATAAAATTCAAGGCATGATAATTGTTGTAAAATAAGAGTTAATTAACGTTCTAAGGTCGATTTCAGTTAATTAAATGAAATTTAATTGTAGTCTGTATATTTATAATTTAAATAATATATTAAAACGTATGAAGTGAATTCTGGGAATTTGTTTTTAAGTTTTGCTTAATTCTGTAAAACCGATATACAAAGATTAAGATTAAGTCGGCAATAAAGACGATTTTACTTATTTAAATTAAATAAAGTTCAAATAACCTAATAACGAGTTTCTTCACAAAATCACCGCTTGAATCCTTCTGGCCATGCTTTCCACGATGTTTTTAATAACGTTTTGAGGGATACATGCCCACTCTACTGAAATTACTCGTCTGTTTAGAACATCCCAGACATGCTTAACTGGATTGAGCTCGTATCCCAACTTCCTAACTTCTTGCATGTCTTCAGAACTGCAGGCGAGCATTGTCGTCTATAAAATCTTCCTCAATATCAGTCAATGCGGGTTGTGCATGTGGAAATAGGACTTCGATTATGTACTAGTATTCATTTATTGTTTCATTTTCTATGAAAACTAACTCTGTACACTGCGTAGAATTAATTGCTGCCTAAAACATAACGGAGATTTCTTCGAAACACACTTGCGTATAGCTTTCCCGTGGTCTTCGCAGAATTCGCCGGCGTCGGTCCTCTCCACACAAAGGCTTCTTCAGAACATAAAACTATTGTGTGTAAAAAGGCTTACTATAAAGTCAACGATTATCTAGTTGATAAAAGGGCCTGGGACTAGTGCTAGACAGGCTACTTCTAATTAATTTGCGATATTTGTTTTAAATAAGTGTTGTTTGATGATTTGCTGTTTTAACAGAGTACCGAGAGTTTTTTACGCCGGCTTTTTCTCTCGGCCTTCACACTCTGTCTTCTTTGCCGATGAGTAGGGATGCCTTCAAATTTAATGACGTGGAATAAGTGATACATGTATCTTATGTTCCATAATAAACATATTTTGTACCTCTATCAGTCGTATCAGAACGTGATATATTTTAATGTAAAAAGAAAGATTTCATTATTTAATATGCATCCAAAAAGTTTTAACATTTTTGTAGTAAGTGAAACAAACCGTTTTTACTTTTGTTTATTGTAAATTTTAAGTTTGGAACGTAAAAAAATATGCCAAGATGCTTCCAATATATCGTCAAGCTAATAAAACCTCTTTCTTGAAATATTTATTCAAGTAGAAGAAAAATTTTAAAGTGCCCGTTTGTTTTGCAAAAGAGTAAATATAAATAAATAATGATATAGAACTGTAAGTTTTTGTAAAACTTACTTAACATTTTATTACATAATAAATGTCTGCAAATGTGCATAGTAAAATAATCAAACATTAGAAATCAATTTCTGAAGAAGTGATTTACCAAAAAAAACATTTGCGTGCCTACATTTACCAGCTACTAGCATGTTCACTGTTGTACTAAACGTATATTATTTCACCATTAACCGCAGTGTATTGTACGTGGAATAACTGAACCGGAACACTGCGAGCATACACCTAAAGTCCAAAGGTGTAGTACCACCAGCAGTTATTTTCAAAGTCCTCTGTGCGCTGGGTAGCATAAAAAGTATAGTTTTTCTGTTATTGATGTCGAAGTTTTCCCATTTACAATCATACACCGCCCTCTCGAACATCATTGAAGCGTCCTTCAATTTTTGTCCAGAAATACACTCGATCGATATTAACACAACTGTGAATAACATCTCTAAATATGTGCTTCCGACTCCGCCCAACAATTCTGAAATTATACCCAAAACAATGAGTAAAAATTCAATTGCCTTTGTAACATTGAATACATTATCGTAATATTGTAACGCCTCTATACACTTTACGTGAAAGTAAATTATTTCTTTTAATTTCTCGTTGACATAAATGTTTTTTATAATTGTTTTCGATCCTGAACTTTTGTAGGAAATAGCGTGCTTTCGGTAGGAATATTCCGCGCTATTCCACACATTCTTGATTTCTTTGCTGAGCGCGATCATTTGAGCCTCAATGTAGCCGAGTATGACTATGTTCATTGCTGTTACATTTGCTAGCGAAAATACGCAAATATACACGCCTAATGCTGTGATAATCATGGCGATTTCGAAGTTGGGGGACTTGAACATTGGTTCCAATCCTGAAAAATGATATATTTTTAAGATATTGCATAGCTATATCCCGGGCTTTGAGCGCGGCGGCGACCGAATCAAGAAATTCCGTAACAAAAATAAAACCTAACAAACGATGACGTAATATAGGTGCGGCCAATACGCGTTAGAGCGGGACAGAACGCTTACTGCGTCTCACATCAGTCTAGCGTGATCGGTGACTGTAGCGCAGGTGCGTTAGAGTGGGACAGAATGCATATTGCGTATTCACATCTCTCTGACGAGATCGGTAGCGTAAGCGTGGCCGGCATGCGTTAGAGTGAGACGGACTTTATATGCCTGTTAGTCTGAGTCTGGTAGAGTGGTAGATTGGATTATTATCAAAATAAAAAGTACTGTATAAATAAAAAATAAATAAATAATTATAATTGCATAAGTTGATAAAAAGTTCTTTGCTTTACCGCGGCAGTCCCTGAGTGCAACACGTTTTTTTTTTATTTTATTATGTCACCATAAACTAAAGACACATAGTTTTTTCATGATAACAAGGTTTTTGTAAATTCTTCGTCTAAAACCCTGACTTGATTCATAAAACCTCCTTATTTTCGGTTTTTTAATGTTTATCTTTTAAATAAATTTTGTTGTAATATAGATACCATAGATTATTTGAAGATCTTCAGGCAGGTGTCTTCCTGGCATTATTATAGGTATCAAGACATACACCATTCCATCAACGACCATAGTAATCCACACTACCATGGCACGTTTTTTGATATAGCGTAAATGTGTGTGAATGTTTTTGGAAAAGGTTGTATCCGGCTTGACGAAGTAATTAAATCCTTGAACATTTTCTATTAATCCTTGGACGTTTTTTCTGTAACAAATTTAATTATTCTACATCATATAAGAGCACCTAGTCTTGTGACTACGTACACGGGTCTCCTAAAATTATGCGTTATGAAACTGTCTGCGAAGAAATGGATTATGTGTGCGTGACTTGATCATGCGATGGAGGAATCTAGAACATCTTAGACCTTAAAAATCGATGGCGTGTTTCAGGTTGATCACCTTTTTGCTATAGGCAACGAAAGATGATGATCAAGGAAGTGATATAGACAGACCAAGATCGGTTGTAGCGTGAATTACTTTTTGCTTAGGTTTTATAATTTCATAGAGATCATTAAGCCGAAGACATCTTAGTTTAATTAGACAGACAAGAAAACAAGTAATTTCTAAGTTAAATCAAGCGCACATAGAATTTACACTATCATTGGTAATGTTATAATAAAATTAAAGTAATACTTGTAAATAATCATTTGAAACATGGTGATGAACGATGGCTGACTACACGCAGCCAGAGAGAATATAGTTGATGCGGCTATCAAGTCTCCTGTTTCTGGACACCGAATGAACACGAACCATATTGTTGAAACGATGTAGGCATGATAATAGCATATAAGAGAAGTCACCCATAGTAATAGTATTATGATGTTGATGGCTGAAAATAAAGAAAATATTGATAAAATCATAGGATCTTTTGTGCACAGAACAGAAGTTTATTATCAAAAAAGAATAGCAAAAAATATAGAAAAAAGGAATAAGATACATTTTAAGTGTGAAACGTGAGTGTTGTGGTAGTAACTGGCCCTGGATCAGCATTTTGCTGTGGTCTTTCTGCCAGAGACCAGTAAGTTTGCGCCTCAGACGCAAAAAAGAATGTGATAGTAAAATTATGTAGTATAAATTAACAGTGGAAGCAAAGAAGTCTTGGAAGATTTGTATGTGAAAATAATTAATGCGACAACAATATTGGGTGATTATGATATTGTTCAACTGTCGAATACCATTCGTAAGGTTTTGACTAAGGTAGGCTTCAGTTTGATATGACGACGTTCACGGACTGCATTCTTTTGACTTCCACTAGAGAGTTACATATACATTTTTCAATGAATATATTTATCTTAGTTGATCCAGATTTCCACTTAAAACCGCGTTCAACCACAAGATATACGACAGTGCTAATTTCGACTCCTTTATTTCAAAAGTGTTTTGAGTTTGTCTGCGCTAAATCAGAACTGAAGACTTAAAGTATATTGTTTCTGTTAAAGTATCATTACGTTATAACCCCTTTCTATAAGATGGTCTTAGTAACTGTTATTGTGTTTTATTGCTCTCTTGCGAACACTCTTGAAGAAATATCTGGTACGAAATATTGTTTGCGTTGTAATAAATCTTTTTGTTTCTCCTGATTCCTCCAATCTACAACTCTCCTACTGCACTGTAAAAACATCCCCCTTCAAGCGCTCATAAAAATTAACTACTTTACTCACGTCGGTCATTGGATTTAACAATTTTAACATTAACAATCCTCAATAAGACATCAACATTTTCGATCATAGTTGGTAAATCGCAGAAATCTAATCGAAATCTACGTATTGCTTCCATTTTTACGTATTTTCCATGCCTTATAATAAAATGAATGTCATTTAACACGTCGTGGTTGTTTAAAATGCTACGTTGTGTGCTTTAAGGATTGTATCGAACGATTTCATCGTTTCAAAACCAATATTTGTTTCACAGGCTTTACACAGTCGATTTCATAAAATGATAAAATATTGTAACAAGGTTGTACGGATAGACTTTTCAAAGTTTTAGGCGTTCTAGCAAATTTTAAAGATTATTCTGTTAACTAGAAGATACGTACCTACTAGTGATTGTCAGGCGTGACTGCTATATTATAAAGATTTCGAGGCAGTAGGAACAGTTAGTGTACTGCTCGTGAGTATTGACTCAATAGCAATTTGTGCATACGCTTGTCGTCTCTGCGAGACTAGTGTATGTATAGGCCGACTTTAATTTTTTTTTTAATTCTAATGTACTATAATAATTAGTTTAAACGCGGGAAGCACTGGATAGATTGCGATGGCGAAGTGTAATTCAGAAGGCTAAGGCCCACAAGAGGCTGTATAACCATTGCTGATGATTATGATAATTAGTTTTAAGTTGTTAACGTGAATGGATCTTTGTCTCGTGTCGCGGTGTTTGTAGTTAAACTCCTCTGCAACAACTTGACCGATTCTCATGAAATTTTGTGTGCTTATGGGGTATGACTGAGAATCGGACAACATCTATTTTTCATCCCCCTAAATGTTAAGGGTAGTCCACCTCTAAATTATTTTTTTTAATTTTTAGATAAATTATATATATTTATTTTTTTATGATACAGCATTAAAAAATACATACAACCCCTAATTTTCACCCCTCTACGATCAACCCCTATTTTTTATTATAAATGATACACATGGCAAAATGACGTTTGCCGGATCAGCTAGTAAATAATATATATACATATAGAAGTGAATCGTCTCGTCACTATTTCCATACAAATTCGATTCGCATTAGGAGATAACGGCTGTCATACAATTCATTTACACTTTAGGAATTCAAAAATGTAAAGAAACGAAAATGTATGATGTTGACAAATAAAAATCATACAAAATGCGATATTGTTTATTTTGTTTTACATTCTCACCTCACACAGTTTAAATAGGCATTTTACTATTTTTTTTTCTTTATAGGGTCGCATTGACTACACATCACCAAGTTATCATCGTACCTGCTTCACCAAGCGTTCCGATATTCTGATGAAATGAAATGTATTTGCACTTTATTCAAACACAAACAGGTAGTAATAAATGTAGAGTTTTGATAAACTAGTCGATAAGTATAGGTATATAATTAAAGGGAAGACATATTATAAATTGTACCAAAACGTTGCTTTAGAGTTTAGAGTCTGTGCTGTAGACCGACGTGATAAATGACAGCTGGGCTTAAGTGTTGCCAGTGCAGTTTTACACAAAATAAGATTACCTCGTGTCTACTTTAATGTTTAACTAGCGCATATGAGATATAATTGTGTGATATTTATGTAAATAAAAGTAGTTTAAAATATATTGCAATTATGTTGTATTGCACCTAGTCAGTATTGATTGGAGACATTAGATAGGATATTGCAATTTTTATAAAAAGTGTTTTTATTATCATCTATCAAAAAAGGAATATTTATTATTTTGTCCAAGGAATGTATAAAGGTAGGGTTACTTTGGAAAGGTATCAAAAAGCTTAAAGCAATTTTGAGTTGTTAAGATTATCAAATGTCAAACTTAATTGCAAAATAGTCACTTGGAATAAAACTATAGTCTATGCTACGGATAGTTTTGGTTGGAATTTTAAACACGTTAAATATAATGTCGGTTCCACAAATCAGCACTGCGGATAGTTAATATTAATATTGTATCGACATTAGTATTAATAATATAATACGAGAAATTTAATGCCTGACTGTACTAGTATTTAAATAGAAAAATTTACTGAGAAACGTATATAATAAATTATTGTTCACAGCAACACTGCCTAGTTTTATTCATCCCTTTAATAAAGAATCTTATCTATGCTTTAAATAATTTTAATAGTAGTTGAACATAAGCTAATCGCCATGCTTATAAAACTAAAAAAGCTTTAGTGAGCAAAATGTACAGCCTTGGCTCGTACATACTCCCCCAGGCAAGTGAAAGATGAATATGTAGTCCTTTACAAGATGAATTCATTGTATGCTTAAAAGTCTCTAATTTCTGAAATGTGAACACCTTTTAATCACGGCATTTTCACCTCACCATCGCCAACACTAGGACCCATACCGCATAGGCCATTGCACTACCTAACCACTTGCAATTAACCTTACTGATTTAGGAAGTAGGAGATTAAGAGGAAATCTCATTGAAACCTATAAAATCCTCACTGACTACTATTATGTTCCAGGAATTGAGAAGCTCTATATTTTAAGTGAAAATACACATTTGAGGGGTAGTTCTTTAAAACTTAAGACCACTTAATATAACACAAATTCCCTAAAGAACTTTCTCCCAAACTGAGTAGTGGCAAAGTTTTATCAGTGCTTTTGTGTGTGTGTGTTTTATCAGATTATTTGAAATACTTTAAAAATAGATTGGATAGTTTCTCCAAATCTCAAAATACACGCGCATCAGCTTATTAAGCTGCTAGTGTGTTTATATACATAATAATAATAATAACCCGAGTCCCTTGAGGCCGCTGCGCTGATTCAGCTGCTGTGCCCTGTACCCTGACCTTTATATGATTGTAATATCGTATCCACTACCTGTCTTGAGGACGTTCTGAGAACTCTATTGAGCATATAAGTATTGGTGGATGCAACCATGACCTAGGTTAAATATAATTGTTATGAAATGAAAACGTACCTCAGTAATTTGATATCTACATAATATTATTCATTGTTGTCTTTCACAGTAGGTCAATACACTAGCTAACATATTATATTTTTCTGAACTGGCATTTCATTTATTGTTTATGACTGAACATACGAAATATACTGTTTGTATGATAAAGGAATTTTAAGTATAATTTTATATTTGCTCCTTTTTTTCTTTTCCTCCTATTTGACTCTTAGGATTGCCAAATAAAAGAGTTTATTATTATAATAATATTGGAATTGAGGAACAGTACAAGTCAAATCAAAATCAGTTTTAGTACCTAGTTATAAAAATATGGGTGGACCCATTTCTAGGTGGCTAGGTGAGGAATCTACAATAAATATATTCTTAGGTAAGTACCATTGAACGGTATTTGAAATCGGTTTAATTAGAAACATAAACAGTAGAAAAATAAAAATACATTGTGAAATAATAATATATTAGAAATGTTATAATACATAATAAATATAATAATTTGACAACAAATAGTAATTCTTATAATTAAAAGTAATAAAATTAGGTAAGATTTAATTCTGTGTCTGCTTGTGTCTCTTCCACTGTCTGTCCCAAGGAGACCAAACGCATTTTGTACTCGTTTATCTTCATGTCCTGAAAAACAGAAGCCTCTTAATTTAATTCAAAATTTCAATTATATTATCACTATTACGTAGAGGAAATATATGAAAACCTCATTACTCAAATCGACGAGTCAAGTAAACATTCGGCGTTTTTGAAAGACTACGATATTTTTCTATGATCTATGGACGTCTTGCACTCTTTCTGTCAAATTGCAACATGTGCATTGCATAATTCTTTAAACTAATTTATTTATTTATTTCGTAATCCGACAGCTAACAAACAATATAAAAACAAGTACACTAAAAATTTGCCGGACATGGAATACATAATATTTACCTACAAAAAGATTCAAACATTTACAAAAGGTAACGAAACAATAAAAAATATTTAATACATTTAACTAATTCGTATTGGTTTTTGAATATGTTCATTTTTGAGAAAAGAATGCAAATTAAATACAAGCCTTTTAAAATTTTCCATTAATAATTCTTTTGTGGAACATTGAGACATCTACACCGAAAAATTTCAACCCTAAAACTGAATTGAAATGAAATTCTTGGCCAAAGGAAGTTGTTTATCCAAAACTGAGTCCAGAACACTATGCTCATCTTTGAAAGTTAGCCTCACCTGATCTGCAAGCAATTCCAACAAATCGTCCTGGTCCTTTTTCAGGTCATCTTGTCCTTGTTTCAACTTCACCAATTCCTCTTCATAATGTTTCTTACCCTCTTCGGATGCCTTTAATTCGGCCGTCAGTCGAGTCACTTCAGAATTTAGGAATTGCAATTTATTTTCATATTCGAGTAATCTGTCTGGATTGGTTGCCTGGCTAGCTTGGGTCTGTTGCCCTGGTGTCGCCTGGCTCGATTGATTTGTCTGGTTGCTCTGGGAGGGCAATTTCGCTGACACTTGGGCTTTAAGAAGCGTGTTCTCGTCTTTGAGGAGAGAGTTTGATGCTATGGAATCGTTTAATTCACTCTGGAATGACAAGTGTTACAGATAATATAAAAATTTAAATGAATAAAGTGATTATTTTATGAGCTAATAAAATTTTCTTTTCTATTGGTCTGAAACCATACATATAATGTATATTTTTTTTACAAAATTCAAACCAGTCAAAATATGTTTTATGCATATATAAACATTTATATACACTTATGCATGTGAAAAAATGATGTAGATAGGGAATAAAAAAGGTTGAAGGAGCCTTGCGGTACACCTACAGACAATCACCGGGTGACGTCGTTCAATTTACATAATTCTTTTGATTTCTACCAATCTGATAGTACTTTGTTAACTAAAATAAATATATTTGAGTATCGATATCGAGAGAATATTTTTCCAATGAATTGCTGCAAGATGTGATAAGAAGCATGTTGTGATTGCTGCAGCTCTTCACAAACAAAGTTCACCCGATATGCTAATAAGTCTCACCTGCAACGCGTAGTTCTGCTGCATCAAGCCATCTAGCTGCTGCATCAACTCTTGTAGACGAGCATCCTGTTGCCTGATGAGGCTCTTGTACTGTTCCAGATTGTCTGCGGCTGGCGATTGGCGATCCTCATTCGGGTCAGGCTCTTGCTTCTCAGATATCGAGTTAATGAGGACACCTGAAGAAATTCTTATACTTTACTGACACTGCTCAAAAACCGTAGCCCGTTGACATTTGATACAGGATAATACAAAAGCGATCCCAGCCACCTACCAAGACCATGCAAGGAGTAATGTGAAAGAGTAAATTTAATTCTGATTCTATTCTGTCAATGTTCTGTTTAGTATAGAAGAATTTAAAAAAAATTAAACTCTGAGGTCGAGAGTTCAAACCCGACTCTGCAAATAGAATTTTCTTACTCAATGAGCATGTGCGGTTAAGAACAAATTGTGTAATTAACATTGTTAGAGCGAAAACAGATTATTTGACTTGTCTATAATAAATGAACAAAAAAAAGAAGCAAAACTTTTAGACCAAGGCTGGTTATATTACTGAGTGTATAAAAATTAAACAAACTTTGGAAATGCAACAAAAATGTCAACTGTCACAAAAATGTCACTTGAAAAATTCAAGACAACACATACCTTCCAAGACCTTGAAAAGCCGGCAGAACTCATAATCAATGAGTATTTCAGCCGGTATCTTCACCCTTAATTGTGGATGTTTGGCTGCCTTATTGTACAACTCATGCTTTGACACTTCGCTTAATTTGGCCGTGAAGGTTTCCACTCCTATTCTCTTCACCAATAATTGCTTAAGAGCATCTTTGGTGTAACTCTCCACTGAATCGTCGTTGAAATGGATACAAATTGCTAACAGGAATGAGGAAAGGCCTGAAATTTTATTTATTTCCTTATTTTCTATGTTTATAGTTGATTAACGTTACGGGAATAAACATCTGTCGAAGTAGACATGGGGAGAAATTGCCTGTGCCAAAAATCAATCTGGAACTGTTTAGGAAAAACACCTTTTGTATGGCAATCAAGGTTTACAATAATTTACCAAAAGAATTAAAAGATCTTCCAACTAGTTTTTAAAAACTTTTGGAAAAAATGTGTTATTCAAATGAATATTTCCGTGAGTGTAGTTATATCAACTACAGTGTGTAGTTGATATAAATTTAATAACGTATATGATATGTACGATACAAATAATAATGTAAAATGTAATATTCCTTTACAGACAAATTTGCGCGCCATTGTGTGTGGCAGAATATGCGAACTTACGATTGTACCACCTTACACATTTTTGTATCATATTCTTGCAATAAATTATTATTATTATTATTTACTTTTTTCATAGGTACCATCAGCGACTTAAAAGAAATTTTAAATGATGTCACTGTACGATCGGAGAGCTAGCCGGTGTTACGTTCTTGTTCAAATTCCAACCTAGGACTTCAGGCACCTCTATAAACTCAGAATCAGAATAAACACCACTTATTCAGAGCTTGACGTATTCAGTAGCGGGATGATCAAATAAAAAAAGTGTTGTCAAGTGCGTATCTGATACGTAATCCGCTATTTTTGTTAACATTTATGTTTACCAACATTATTTTGTATTTTAGCTATTATAGCTTGTACCATATACTGTAGATAGCATTATATATGATGTGGTGAACTTTAGTAAATAAATAAAGCTTTTTGTAACAACAAACTAAATGCCATTGTAAGTACAGTCGGTGTATGCAAAATTAAAGATTTTTTCCTTCATTCATCAGCAAACAGCCTCTTGACTTTGATCAGATTTTATGACTTCGATTCGATGAGTTGTTTCCTTGGTGACCACGACGCTCAGACCGAGGAGAGCGAGTAGCAATGGTCGGAAGCCAGAAATTTTTAATTGTCGAATGAAGCATGTTCGCAGTAAAACGGGCAGCACTTCGGACCCCACAAATTTTAGACCCATATCTGTGCTGCCGGTGTGTCATATGGTGTTATTTTGTGGGGTAATGCAGCTGACATTAAATCAATATTTGTAGTGCAAAAGCGGGCTATAAGAGCGATCTGTGGGTTGTCCCCACGGGAGTCGGTCCGAAGCAAATTTAAGGAATCACATATTTTGACTCTGGCAAGTCAATACATTTATGAGAATATTTTGTATGTGCGGAAAAATATAGATATCTTTAAAAAGAATAGTAGCTTCCATAATTATAGTACTCGTAATAAAGACAAAATTAGCGCACCAATCAGAAGGCTGCATAAAACGAGTAATTCTTTCAAAGGCAATTGTATACGTTTTTTCAACAAAATCCCTAGTGAGATACAAGCGTTGTCAATAAATAAATTTAAATCGTACATTAAAGTAAAACTGCTTGCTAAGGCTTATTATAATATAAATGAATATTTAAACGATCCTAGTGCTTGGATATGAGTTGCTCCAGTATATATTATAGGTAACACGACTGAATCACTCGGCTGCATTTCCAGACTCTGGGGCGATCGTCAACATCCACGACTGTTTTAATGTAAAGTGGGAACAAACCGTGATCCATGTGGTATCCAATTATTTCAGTATTATTATTATTTTCTTATGTAGCCAAGTCCACATTTCAAGGATCGTCATGCTCGCTTAAATGTCATTGCTTGTGGCGGCGTCCATGCGTCGGGTTGTCTCTCTCCCTAAAATATGGCGAGGGGGCCGATGGCTGGCCATGCGTCATACTCGTGAACGGGTGCTACTTGTGGTCACTGGTCGTACTTGAATTCGTGTATGCGGTGATGTTAATTATTTCGACTGTGTTTGCGTGTTGTTCCCACGAGAATGTAAGTGCGTGCTCCTATTTCACCATGCCTCCTGCTGATAGGGGACAAGTCTTTGTTTTTATTTATATTATTATTATTAATTACTTAAATGTCATGTGGAACATGGTGTAATGGTTGCAGCTCCTTACAAACGTTGTGTAAAAAAAAAAACAAAACATGGCGATTAAAAAGAGTGGCGGAGAGTTTATTGCCAGTTCTTCTCTTCCGTTCTACGCCCTTGATTTGAAAACTGGCAGTAAATGTAAAATTAGAAGCATTAATATTTATTTCTTTAATGACGAATCACAAGTGTACATTGTGTTACCTACGTGAATAAATGATTTTTGAATTTGAATAAATTTTTGTGAGCTCATCTATGAAATTCTTTGTATATATGTAAATAAAATTGACGTTTTTCATTTCTCCTTATAAGAAAGATCCTCTCTAAAATAAAGCACTCAAAATGTCGAATGTTTTTAATAAGCAGTACAACAGTCTGTATTATTTGGGTTACACTATCGTTATTAGAAATTAAAGAATAAGAACGTTGACGCTCGATGGCGTCGAGATTTGGCGGGAACAATGACTCGGGCGTGTCAAAGTATAAGTTATTTTTGACATAAAGGAGTCGGACTTACATCTAATTTCGATCTTACTCTAATTCTACTCAGATAAGAAACAACTTAACCACAGTCCTCAAAAATATTTGTACAGCTCTACTCTGAGGACAAGATGTAGAGTCTAAACATAGCACTAAGTATTTGGCATACGGGAGTCCCAGGTAACGCTTAGTGAATGACTCTGAATAATACCCTAAGAGATGACTCACCTTGCAGCAAGTATTCGTTTTCATCGTGTTCGTTGGAGCAGGTCTGGTTGACCAGATATCCTATTCCTCCTGGAACTTGGAGAAATGCACTCACTGCAGCACTGCAGTGACTCATCCACTGACAGAGCAGCATTAGCAATGCTACCTGGAAGGAATACACAATCAAAATAATTTACTAAACTCAAATTATTCATAAAATAGAGTTATAGAAGAGATACAGATAGAATGAGTGACTGAGAATGAAAGAATGAATGAATGAGTGAGAAAAAGGATATTACTAATTTTAAACGAATACTCTTCTAGCTTATACACTTAAATAAATCAGATATACATTTTTGTGTGATTACAACTCTTCTTCCAATTAATTTTTAATCAAAGATAAAAATTTAAAATGAAATAATTTAATTATTTAGAATAGAAAATCATAATATTCACCTTTGACTGCAACTTAGTTGTCTGCTGCAATAAGAGAGTACACTGGTGCAAGAGAGACACTGGTGTGCTTCCAACATTAGTCGCCAATAAAACTCTCAGCAATTGCTCTTTCTGTCCTGGATTATCTATCAAAGCATGCATCAAAGCCACTGCTGAGAACCAATTTGATAACACATCGGCTGAGAATAGACCACCGCAAAGTAATTGGCCACTAGTTAAGCTGGATACGTCAGTGGATGATGGTAGTAATGTTTGTACCAGGGTTGCTTGGCTGAGTTCATTGTGGTAAAGATAGCATTGGAAGCAGTAGAGGACTGCGCACCTGAAAGATTCATATTTAGAAGCAAATCTTTATTGGCTAATGGTTTTGATTTTACTTTATTTCTGATTTTGTAATCTGTATAAGTTTGTTTTTTCTAATGTCATATTTTCTCTGTTTATACATTTGTACATTTTGTTACCTATTTATTTATATAGGTAACAAAATGTACACTTATGAATGTCAAAAAATAAATATATATGAAATTATTCTAATTTTACAATTACTTCCAGCTCTCAAATCAAGGGCATAGAATGGAAGAGAAGAACTAGCAATAAACTCTCCGCCAAATTAAGTATATTGTTAGTAACCCTATGAACTTTAATACTTCAATATATTGTCTATATAAAATTTATTTATTAGACAATTGCAATTTAATTAAGGGCTACAAAGGATTTTCTTTTACAACCCCTTTCAATTTTGTTAACCTTTTTTAAAATGGTGTAAACCTTATATTCATGAAGATTTGTATTGTATGTAAAAGTTTATGAAGTATAAAATAACATGTGTATAATACTTTAAGTGTATATACCTGAGAGAAAAAGGTTGCTTCTCGTTCACCATAGACATAAGCAACACAACTATAGCAGGTCGGGGTGGGTTAGAAGGTGCCATAACATTACCAATAAAGTCCTGATTTGTAATGTCACCACGGACTACCTCACCTACAGTATTTATTGTTTCCGTAAGAATATCAGCTGGGACTCCACTTGCCATTAAAATATTACAAAGAGCATCTAAAAACCCTACATTCTTCATTATCTTCTGACAACTGGATATAATTTGTGCTGAGTTACTGGGTGACACCAAAGTACGAACAATCTGAAGCATACAGTGCACATTTGAGACCTTCTGTGGGCACCAGCCAATGTCTTCCAGGTCCTCAGGAGTGTTAAACATTGGAAGCATCTTTTGGATGTAACTCCCCTCTTTGAAGAAGTTAATATTGCTACTATTGTTCTTTAGTAAATTTAACATTAGCAATAAACAGTCTTCTACAATAATTCCACCATCAGAGTATCCTTCACTCGACACAATTTCAAATAATCTATCAAATGCATTTTCAAAAGCCACAATTTTTTGGATATTAGCATTACCTTTAGTAAGCTTTATAAGTAGAAGGAGAGTTTCATTTCTAATGACCTCTCTAGTATCTCCCAACAAATCCATCATTTTTGAGACACCCATTGGTTTGACTAGAATAATTTCCTGGATATCTTTCGTTCTGTTTGTTAGAAGTGAAGTCAGTAATTGTACAGTAGAAAGCCGAACCCTAAAATCATACTCATCCAATAAGTCCAAAAGTAGCTGGATATTGTGTGGGTCCTTTATAAACATTTCAGTGAATTGTTCTCCAATATTCATTGGAACATGGGGGTTGTCTTCCTCTTCTTCAAACTGTGCAGGTGACATGATGTTGTTAAGAGTGTCAAGAGCATAATTAATAGTCTCATTGTCTGCCCGATCCAGTTCTAAAACCTGTTCAAAAAGGCATTAATTTTTCTTATAAAAGTAAAGGAAACCAGGTGCTTTAACTAAAGTGAATTAAATAAACAAATTACTATTGTATTAACAGAAACACAATAATTTAAACCTGTTTCAAAGTATCTATTCCCTGAGCTCCCACTTCAACTCTATACTTTCTTGACATTGCCTTTAAGGCTCGGCATGCATCACGACGATCTTCCAATAATGTTGAATTATTTACTCTATCCACTAATCTTTCCACCTATAATAATAATAATAAATATAACTTTAGATAATATAAATGTTATCAAGTTTTATATGCTGAGCAAATTGTTTAATTGTACATGGTAATTATTAACCAGTACTGTACTTATAAAAACGGAACAGAACGGAACGGAACCATTAGAATAAGCGTTTGAAGAGAGTATTTATATCTGGTTTTAAATTTTGGAAAAAGAAACGATTTCTATTTTAATATTAAATAAAGTATATGGAATATCTATTAAAGTAGTACAATAACTAAAATTTTAGAAAATCGTACCGTTTCAGCGCCTGAAGGCAATTGACCGGGCTCTGGAGCACCCAATACAGTTTTTAAACCACTTTTAAAGAAATCCATTTTTAATCGTCTTTCTTGTATTTCTTAAGAAAACTATCAAACATACAAATTCATATTGAATACCATACTTCAACAAATAATATCCTGAAACATTTTGCATTACACGAAAATAGTACACGTCAAAGATTCCTTTAGTTTGACAATTGATTATTAACGTTTGTGATGTCAAAATCAGCTGCCACTTTAAGTTTAGAGTAAAATTATCTAGGGTATGTTCCGATATACACTGCGAGTACTGTATAGTGCTCCCACTGTTCAAAAATTCGTTCCGCTATGGACTGCTAGTATACAGCCGCAGCGTCCTAGGGAAATATATGACGTCACAAATCCCTGCTATACTTCTACTGCGAGCACTGGCGTTTTCGAGGTAAGGTACTCGCAGTGCTTTGATCACGTGATCAATCAAAACCACTTGAATGCCTAACGGCTGATATAACTTACAGTTTAATAACAAACATTTAAAATTCTAACTTACTTTCTTTGTAGTATTAATTCAATTGACAGTTAATATTAATATAGATTTTTTTAATGCGATAATACTCCAATAATAGTTTTTCTTGTTGAATTGAAAAACTTTGATGAACTCATTTGAAAACTGTGTCGAAAAACGAAGCTGACTAGTATACTGGACTGCGTTCCGTTTTAAATTGTAACCAGTATAGCTGGCTATAGAGAAAGGGTTTCACAGTATACTAAATTGACGGTACTCTGTACAGTGGTCGCAGTGTATATCGGAACATACCCCTAGTTAAAATGATACGTGCTGTGCAGTGTGCACTCTGTTTATGTATCAGCCTTCGTAATGTGTGATTAATTATTTACTAATATAAAGTCGTTTGCCTTTCCTATTAGGGATAAATTAATATATTCATAAATCAATCATTATTTACTAATAACAAAATGGTTTTGAAAAATTAAGTCCGAATTGCTATAGTAAAGTGTGGGTGTTATCGAATTGAAACCATAAAATTTTATAAACATGTCGACAGACTTAGGTGCTAGTTTCAATGAACAATATGTAAATATTAACACGAAGTTGAAGAAGTGAGTATTCGATACCTCAAAACAATACACCAATGTAATGGTTAATTACTTCTAACATTTTACTTTTTTCAGACGTTTTATGCGCCGACCTAATATATCAGAAGCTACGAACGAGTTCATTGGTCTTGCAATCCAGTGTGAGAACTGTGAACAACCAACTTTTGCTGGGCAAACTTATATTGGCGCGGCAAAATGTGAGGCTTCTGCTGGAAATATTTTAGGAGAAGCTGAAAATTATATTGCAGCTGCAAGACAATTTATGAAAGCTGAAAAAAAGCTATTCTCACTTAAATTTGATAGTCCAGATAGAGAAAACTTAGAGGTAAGGAAAATATTAATGGAAATTTAAATAAAAGCACTTTGTAGAAAATATATGATTATATATGTTTGTTTAAGCTTAGAGTTTTTTACAGGCAGCTATTGGATGTTTCTTGCAAGCATTACACAAGTACCCAGAAAAATCTCCACTCCGTGCATCAATACTATTGGAAATTGCTAATGATCTCTTGGAGATAAATCATAAGCTGGAAGCCATAACATATTTTAAACAAGCTTTGGATATAATACAGGATGAAACTATGAAACTGATGTGTATGATTAAGCTTTTTAAAATGCAAATAGACAGTGGTGAGAAATGTATAAATTATACATAGAAGATTTTTTTTTAAATTAGAATTTTCCCTGGCATTTAAGTTGCAAGGTCAAATCACTAAGTGTGATTGATAAGTTTTCAGAGTAATAATAAGATTTGGAGTATAGGATTAGGGGCTATTTTATCTTACCTAAAAAGGCTAAGCCCCTATATTTTATAATACGATTTTAAATATTTTTACAGGAAAGCTGGATTTAGCATTACAAACTGGTAATTCAATAACAGATCTGAAATGTCATGTACCTGAAAGAATATTAGCTGAGTAAGTATATGATAATGAAAGCTAGCTACTGTTTCTTTTGTTAATAATTTGAATTAATAATAGATATAATTAAACACATTAATAATAATAAAAAAACACTAATTTTAGGATACAAGTAAGTAGAGTACTCTTAGCTCTACATGTGGAGATGAATGATAAGAATAAGGCTGATTATTTAAAAAAGCTGTTTACAGACCTGCTTAATGATGATGAAGAAAATAACAGTAAGTATATATAAACATTTACTAATGTTAACTAGTATTATGGCTGGAGACTTTGTTGACAGTTTGACAATATATAATATTAATTACAATGTAAAGTTTTAAAATAATAAGCAAGTTTTTTTCAGCTATACAATTTAACCCTGATTTAAAATTAAAACTTCAGTCTATTATAATTTCAAGCAACTTGGAGGACCAACAGGCATTAATTGCTATTAGTATGGACACAAAACCATATCTTACCGATCAACAATGGGATTTACTTCAATCATTAATCAGTAAAAAACAAGAAGATTAAATCGATATTTTGCTTATCTATAGTAAATACTAAATAGAATATTGGTATTTATAAAAATATCTAATCACCTTTTTAATACTCACAGTCCACAATGTAAACTTTCTGAACCACTGCTGACCTGACACCGCATCTCAGTTACTAACCTTCAATAATTAAGTGTAATTCAATATTCATTGTATTAGAAAAATTAATGCAAATATTTAGTAATCGATTAAAATAATAACTATTATTTTGTACACTAGTTGGTATTTTATAATAAGTACCTAATGTAATCTTTATCTTTATGGAAATGTCTAGTGTTGGTTACTTTGTTGTCATGTTAAATTTTATTATTTTCTTTCCAGTATGCACAAAATATGTAAGAAATTGTGTAAGTGTTGTTTATTACTATTGTTTATTTAAAATTTAAATAAAACTAAGGATCTCCCAAACTTTTTTATTGTTCCTTTTTTGTTCATTTTAAATGTACTGTCATATAAGGACTAATTTCAGTCTGATAATCAACTCAGAATAAGTAAACATTCAAATCAAACATGTGCTCTGTATATTAAGATTTTTTGTCAATACTACTCATATCTCCATCAATAACCAGTGGAACCTCAATAACATTGCCAGTGTTAATATTCTTGTCAATAATAGGATTATTAACTTTAATTTCATTGGCAAAGTTAGTTGCAGTATCCATTACTTTATTTTTCTGAGAATGTATCCACATTTCATCGAATTCATCATCACTTTCAGAGTCCTTGTTGTTGGCCTTTGGCTTTTCATTAGATTTAAGCCAGCAATATTCAAATGGATAACTGACATTACGATTATCATCCAACGATACTTCAAATCGGGAAGACAATGAGTTGTAAATAGTGTGAACACCTTCAAGCATATTAACATCAACCTCATCATACCCAGTTATATATTTGAACAATTCATCAACTGTTTTTATATTTCCTACACCTTTCTTCTCAAAGAACTGCAAAAAAAACCAAAAAATATTTCAATACAAAAAATTTAAGTAATATTAAAAGTACAAAATACATAGTACAATCTAATCTAAGAATGAGTAAGACAAAGTAATTATTTTATTACTTACATTGATCATATTACGGCAATCTCTCAAAAGGAACTCCAACCCACTTGGGTGATCAGGCTGTACAGACTGCGAAACATCAATGAACCAACATTTATTTTCCCACCACAGGATATTGTACTCTGACAGATCTGCATGTACTAAGTGGCCTACATTGTAGAGTTTGTGCATAGAGTCCACAATCTCATTATAAACACTTTCCCATTGATCAGGTTTCAGTATTACATCTCTCAACTTTGGAGCTGGCTTATTATCCTTACCAATGAAAGACATAACAAGAACATGCTTCTTCAAGCACACCATTTCAGGGCAATTAAGCCCTACTTTTTGAATCCTCATCATATTGTGCATTTCTTTCTCTGCCCACATGTGGACTATCTTGCGAGGATTCTGTTTTGAAAAGCGATCCTTAAACCTATAATCAGCTTCAATATATTTGTCTCTTGTTTTGAATTCATTGAGTGTGGTTTTAAAAACTTTAATAGCACACTCTTTAGGAAGTATCATGTCTGGGTAAGATTGGTCACTGTTTGCATGAAGGACCACAGATTCTTTTCCAGTCGATATAACTCCGTTTATATCCTCAAACAGACCATTGTTAATCAGTTTGAAGAGAATTAGTCTTGTCGGTTCATCAAGTCCCATTTCAGCCGTGGCATGACTCTCTTTTCTGTCTAACATCTTATGTTTACGGGCAGTATTCCATCGTGTATGCTCTTTTAGTTGGTTGAACACATGATTCGGTAATTTCATATCAAAACCAGCTCCATCCCCAGTACATATTTCAGGAGGGAAAGCCATCACTTTGCAGGCATTTCTACGCCCATTAATTACACTATCATGCTTTGTAACCATTTCACCGTCCTTCATAATAAATCCTCTTTTTGGAAGACGGGCAAATTCTTTCTCATTTGTTTCAAATCTGTCCCAATCTTTCTTTTCGATAACATCTTCGTCACCAGATTCAGAATCATACACTAAATGTTCAGGTACCATACGATAATTGTCGAAAGAAACAGAAACCTTGGATTCTCCATTCTTTTTCTTTTCAACTCGTTTTAACTCATCGTCAAACTCTTTGTCGAACTGGCATTGTAAAACTTTCGCAATAATTGCATCCGAATCGCAATACTCCTTTACGTTAGATTCTTCGATCTGTTTCAAGACATCAGGAGACAAATCGGTTGGCTCCGAAGTGGTTATATGGCAATCGGAAATCTGCTCTGCAAATTTCAGCTCCTCTTGTGTTTGCAAGCCTTTGGCATATTCTTCAGACATTATATCAGACAAACTCTGAACATCTGCAGATACTTTTTTCCAGGGATTCGACATATTTAATATAATTTGAATTAGATTAATATAAATTATATATCACAGATAAAATAACTAAAATATCGCACTTAAATATCTTAACTCTTAAAAATATATTGCACAATATTGAAAATCTTATTTGTAAAATGTAAATTGTAATTGGCTGAATCTTAGTCTTTACTCTTAGATTCAGTGATGCCAACTCTATAGTGTCTAAAGAACGTTCGTTCTAGGATCAACTTCAAATACCCCTAAAGAATTTGTTTTATACTCGGTTTGAGAGGTAATTATAATATATTATGATTTAGATTTAGAAAATACATTCAAGTAGTATAAAATAGCAGTTTTTTTTAAATTATGGAGTATTATAGGTTTTTGATATTTGAATTACAGCCACGCTTGGAGTTTGTATTTGGCTTAGTTTGTTGGTCAGGCTCGAGGCTTAATATTAATTGTATAGAAGTGTATGGTTTTATAAAACAAAAATTGGTTTTCTTCAATAAAGTACACTTGTAAAAATCCCCCTGGACATCTAGATTGTCCCTAATTTTGGGGGAAAACCCCCAAAAATCAAGGCATCACTATATACTGACACATTTTTGCACAGATCTTTAATATAAAGTGAAAACCATTGATATACAAAAAATCCAAGATGCACAGTCTGAAGTCTCGAATAAAAGTAACGCTCGAAAGTGTCCCGAAACACTTTTTCTATCCCTTCTGACAGGATGTCTATAACAGTATATGTTACAAGCATATATTATTGCAAAATTAAGCTTACGCGAATTGCTTAAAGTTGTTATTACAACGCAGTGTATACGTACTTAAAGCAATAAAATTTTACGACCGACCGTGGTCGGTAGGACAAGGTATTGAATGGAGTCGAACATGACTTTTTTATTTACAACTATTTAACATAATTTTAAATTTATCCGACTTTTCGGGTGCTTTACAGCGTGCGTGGTCACGGTGACCGAATACAAAAGGTGTTGGATCTTAAATAGTTGTAAATTTATAATAATACATAACTTTAATCCGGTTAAAAAGTTTTTTCTATATATTAATTTTTTTTTAAATTGGCTACCTCCTGACCTACACTTTATACAGTAGAACCTCGTTAAGCCGAACCTCGATAAGTCAAAAACCTCCAAATCTCGAAAAAATGTTTTGTTCCCTTCCCTTAAAACACCAAAACCTCCATTACTTGAAATCTTGACCCTCTGTTAATCGAAATAATCACCGAGTCCCTCCAAGCCATTTTGGTACATATTTTCACTCTATAACTCGAAAAATTAAATTTGACCTCTGTATCTCGAACATAGGAACGTTTTATGTTACAACCTTTACTACTTGATCATTTGGAATGTATTATCTCTATTGTTCGAACAAAAATAAGTTACCGACTTTAAGAACTTGCCGACAATGTGAGTACACTATTGTTTCTTAGAAAACATTTTAGGAGTATACAATAATAAATTTATGACTCATGGAAACACGTGTTTGCTTGCTTTGTGTCAGGTGTTCAATTTTGATTCCCTTTGAAATTCAGCTTAATTTATAAGAATAAACCTCAAACTCTTTATGTCAAATCAAAATCCGCTTAAGTCGAAATCCTCCATAAGTTGAAAACTCTATAACTCGAATTTTTTGGCGTCTCCCTTGATGTTCGACTAATAGAGGTTCTACTGTATAGCGTAAATATATTTGTCAAACACTACACACAAAAAAGTTCAAAAGTACATTATTTTATTTATAAAAAAAAATACAAATAAATAACATCGACTCCACTTATTAGACGCGAGACTATTTGAAATGAGCGCACAATTTAGAATGTTGCGCTCATTTTTTGAGGACCTTTTTTAGACGTTGATTGTGCATCTTGGGTTTTTTGTATATCAATGGTGAAAACCAAATAATGCACGTCATGTTTGTTACTCATGACTCTGTACAGACAGAAATGTCAATAAAAAAGAGATAATATTTAAATTAACTTAAATATAAATTATTTATTATTTTCTTAACCTACATGAATGTCAATTATTTCTAATTGAACTTCGTAGACTAATAACTAGAAGAAAAACTAAATTTTATACACACTACGACACTGTATCGTTTCTTAAATACTCTCCCCTAGATGCTCCTTAGTAAGTAGAGAACCACAGATTAGTTATTTAGTAAGTAATGTCGGTTGCGCGACTAATACTGTCGCGTATTTTGTGTAAACATCGTAATTGATATGACAAAAAACTGTATCCAACTATACTAGCTATCACGTATTATACACCCCTTCTAAAGACGTCTTCCTAGCTTATGCCTATCCGCACAGCGCAATCTCTTCAGCTTCCTATACTCGATTGTAGGGTATCATACACCTGGTCTGTGAATTTCTTAATTCGATTTATATTTAGTCTTAGGAAATATGACCATGTGTTTAAATTTTGCAGGCAGCTAGGATAGGATACTATCCTATCCTAGCTGCCTGCAAAATGCCTGCCTAGGATACTGGATAGCCATTCGACTCAGACGTGACGCTCATCTCTTTTAACTTATATACCTAATATGTTTTTATCCCCAAACTCAGGGGTATTTTGGGTTAGACAATTAGTTTAGGATCTCCGCGGTTAAGTTGTGTAATACGCTCCCCCGACTCCATACGATTGGTTACTTCTCTTACCTCATTTAAGTCTTCTACCTAAACACTTCCTAACAATATCCTGTGCTTCTCAATCGTTACTTTTTTAATTTATGTATTTTCTTATTCTATTGCATTGTATCAACGAACCGTGAGATTAGTTTTTAGTTTATTTTATTTGTGTTTTTATAATTTTTTTTTGTTTGGTTATGCATTTCTTGCACTTTACACTTAGTATTTCTTTATTTTTAGTTTTTTTTTCCTTACCAGGGTAGCCAGGAAGAGATAGCTTGTTAGGAATAACGCCACCCGGCCCGTTGCATTACTCATAATAATTTAAGTTATTTGTTTTTATTTTAATGTAAATGAAGTAAAAATAAAAAAATAAAAAATATATATCTCTTACTTGTTGGTTGTGTTGTCTTCTTTAGGTCACCAAGTTTTTAAAATAATCTGTATTTTTTAAGATTATTCAATACAAAAATATACAAAAATTTAAATATTGGTAAAAAAATAAAACGACTTTGCAGTATTCATGAATTGGTTTCTTCTTTATTTTATCTCCTTAAATTTGTAGTAATTATCCTCAATTTAGATTTATTTAATTACACGAATTTGTAAATTATATGTTCGTAAAATTCTTTAGATAGGTAGTATATTGGTTTGCTTTTAAGTGTTATTCCAACACTGCTCAGAGACACTTAAAATGGACACACTTCGTAAATTCAATTTAAATTACTGCGATTTATCTACAATGCTCGAAAATCTAGATTTTTTGTTAAGAATATCCAACGTTAAAATTAATAAGAACAATGATCGCCGTGAGTCGCTAACTACCTATAATTATTTATCATATTAATTAGTAGACATTTAAAACCAAAAACAGAATCTGTTACTTACACAAGAAATTTTTCCAGATTTTATGAAATAATTATTTATTTTTAGGTTTTTATTTTATGGGAAGTTAATGTAAAGGTTAATGAATTATTTTTTTACAGCTATCAACATAATAATTCGGCTTATATGGGTATTGAGCATAATATGCTATTATTATGCGTATGTGTTTTCGATGTTTTGGTTCGTACTGGTCCAGTATCCTCAAACAGAGGATTTCATAACAGCCTGTGTTATGTTTTCTCTTTTAGTATGCAGTCAGCCCTCATTTGTGACAATGTTTTATATAATTATTTATAAGTAAGTATCATACGTAGTTATCACCTTCAATGACCTCGAATTAGGATTTTTTTTAAATCTGTTACTTAAGTCAAGAAAAAAAATAGAACAATTAGTAAATATATAGAAAAAATATTCTATAATTAGTTTTCTTAAGCTTAAACAAGAACGTGAATTGAACGATGAGGCGATTTTTAAATAAAAATTAGCACGATATATGTATATTACAATTTATTATGCGCCTGTAGTTAATTAATAGCAAAAACTATAGGTTTGCATAATCGCGTAAATGTCCCCTACACAATTATTTATCACTAATGTCTACTCTAGCTAACATATTATTATTATAGTATTTTCTCAAGTAGTCAGAGGTGATAAATCCCATCACATGTTCGAAATTAGATACTATTATAATATAATTCTCACCACAGGAAAAAAGTGCAAAATCTGATCCATAGCTGCCTACAATTCAACAATCTAGTAAAGCCTGGAACAATATTTTCGAAAAACCTATACAGTCATTTGAAGCACATAAAAAAACGTGCTTCGATTGTGTGGCTGGCCATCACCATAAATGCAGTTTTTTATGGACTGCTGCCATTAGCCATGCCAGGACGACATCTACCAGAGGACAATCAAGTAATATATGGTAGGCAACATCATTGATTTCACTTAAACAGTATGAAACGGATTTCTTAGTGCTTTTACGATTTTTAGGTTTGGAGCCAATGTTTGAATCGCCGAATTTCGAAATTTCTTACGTCGTGATGGGCATTTGCGTATATATCTGCGCTCTTTTCCTGGCTAATGTGACAGCACTTAATTTGGTTATTCTTGGATATGTCGAGGCACAAATGATAACCCTCAATATTGAGCTTCAAAACTTATGGAAAAACGCCGAATCCTTTTGCAAAACTCATGCATTGTCGTATATTCAAGACGAGGTTACAAAGAACAAAATTAAGAACATTTTTACGAACGAATGTTTGAAAGATATCGTTCTATTTCATATACATAACGTTAGTATTATTAAAGAGTTTGAAGATGTATTTCGTGTTACAAAAGCCATAGAATTAATGTGCATTATATTTTCAATTGTAACTGAATTGTTAGGTGGCATAGAAAACACATATCTACAAATGACATGTACCTTTGTGTTGATATTTATAGAAAGTCTAGCTGGACAAAAATTGATGGACGCATCATGTATGTTCGAAAAAGCCGTTTATGATTGCAATTGGGAAAATTTCGATAGGAGTAATATGAAAATTGTGGCGATAATTTTGCCGAGCGCTCAAAAGACTTTGAATATAACGGCTGGCGGTATGACCGTCCTAAATTTTACTTGTTTTCTTTCTGTAATAAAATTTAGTTACTCGGTATATAATACTCTACGATTGAAGGTTTGAAAATAATACATGTGTACTAGAAATGTAATAATAAGTACTATTAATCAGCATTTCAATGTTGCATTTCGAAACTTTTCTTTTGAAAATGTGTATTTAATAATGTCAATGTAAAGTACTAGCAATTTAATAGGCACATTTATAAGGTATAATTAGCAAGAACGTTTTCATGCCCACACAATTTAAAATTTCTAAGGCATTTTTTTAAATACTACTTTAATAAGATAATTATATACTTGTATGTGAAGGTCCTAGATGGTTTTGTTGATATTTTAGAAATTTCCTGCAAATGGTGTTTATTAAATGCTTGTTAATATATATGTAGTTTGTGACAAATATGCATATAAATTTTATAGATATGGTTATGGCTCTCAGCTACTTGCTTCGTACTAAGGTCATCATAGCCACCGATATCTTTCACCACTTAAGATACAAATAAATCTAATATACTATAGATATAATAATAACAAATAGACTTCCTGAATTTCCCTAAAAACAAATAACTTCCATATCTCTATTTATTCCTTGAACTATTCTTAGCTACAAATATTACTGTTTTATTCTATATAGTAATTACAACTAAGTGTTAGAATATTGGTTCTATATCTTTATCATAAAAAAATATTCATTTATAAATATTCATGTAAAATTATTTTAAATAAAACACTTTCAGAGTTTTTACTTATATTAATTTACAGATTCCCTCATTTCGCAGGCTTTTTTCCAACTCTAGCTGTGGCTTGCTGTGCTTTAAGAACCTTAACAATCTTCTGTTCTTCAATGAGGAATGCTCTCACAATGCGTTGCTTTACACATTTGTGACAGAGTACACCACCATATACACGCTTGACTGTTTTTTTGCGGTAGCAAAGTCTGGAACGCTCAGCTGGGCGAGCAGGTTGAATACCTCTGAGTTTGCTTTTGCACTGACCACATCTTGGGATCTTCTTGGGCTTCTTGACATACTGATAAACAAGGCGTCCACCAGGTGTTCGAACTCTGAAAAATATCAAATAATATTAATATGTAATAGTTATATAAAAAGATTAAGACACTAAGTACCTAAGATTTCTTAATGATAAAATTTGCTATTAATGCTCTTTCTATGGTTTCTAACATGACATTATAAGTGCGACACAACATAACTAGTTGTATGTTCTCATCAGTAATGCATATTCTTAGCCCAACAACAAATATGCTTGTATATATACTTTTAGAGGGAGTTCTATGTTATCTTGAATTATATGGTATGAACTAAATAACACTGACAAACCTAACCACATTGCTAATCAAAATATGTAAACAGTCGGCAGCTTTGTTACTAAGTTTTAAATAATATAAGATTTTGAACCACTTAAGCATACACTAAAAAGCAAATAAAAATGTATTCTAACACATTCTATTTTTCTTTATACAATCTTTAGAAACCTTGTAGGACTACAAGAATTTGAAGTAAACACTTCAAATTCTTGTAGTCCTAAAACTTTGCATTTCGGACGGAATTATGGTCCACTACGATATCGCGTATGTAGTAAACAACGAATTGTGTAAATTATATAAAGTAATGCAATCGCAGTATTATTAAGGCGAACACTTAGAAAAATGAATTAATCGTTGTCGTATTTATTTAGTAATACAAAATCAAGTTCAAAGAATAAGGTTAGAAACAAGGTTTTAGGATACTAGGTTATGTTGTGGTAAACTAGAGTGGTTAATGTTGATTGTTTTTGAAAATGCATTTAGGGTATTAATTTACTTATTCACTACTCGTAATAATCAAATATAATATCAATTTTACTTACATTCTCCTCTGGTTTGATTTGGTATTGTACGACAATCGTCGTCTAAACGTTAGACGCTGTACCATTTTGAAGCTGAAATATGAAAGAAATTATACTAAACACTAGTAAATAAACTTATTTCACCATACGCCGACTATAATTTCATTAAATTTATTGTGATTCCAATAGATTTATTTTATTTTACACACAATACCCGTACCTATTTGACAGCTGATGACAAGAAAAGGAAAACAATTTTCTATATACACCTAATGGCAGCCCTGGCAGTTGTCAGCTGTCAAGTTAATACTGTTGATTAAGTATATGTCATATTTTATTATTATTTAGATAAAATATGTAACAGTCTATTAATTTATTAATTATTTTATATTAAATTAAAAATAACTATAATTATTTACACCTTCTACTATATTTCATATAACATATTTAAATAAAATAAAATATTAAAATATTATTATATACAATTATTCAAAATAAACCCATCTTATATTAAAGATGAATTTAAAAGGTTTCAAAAATAACAGGTCTATTTTTTACATTAATAACCAACCACGTCATGTATACTACATCGACGTTATATAAATAATCGCAGCTGTTAAATTAAATTTTGGTTCTTGCAACCCTGAAAAACTTAGTAAGATGGCCGCTTTTGTGTAATGTTTTGTAGTGATTGTGTTTTGAAATAAATTTTCGTGTTTTCATCAAAACTTTAACAAAATGGGTAAGTGTCTGTTTAGTAAATCTAAGATCTTAACTTTTTAAATCAATTGCTATGTCTTATACATATATTTGCAATTTAAAAATAGGGGTTGTAGCAGATGACAAGAATTTTTACCTACCTATCAGATAACAACATGATAGAAATTTATTCTATTTTTATTGCTTTTCTGCTGCTTAGGCGTATATTAGCGACTGTTTCATAAGGGGTTTAAAAATCTGGTGTTATCGCGTACAACCAATCATTGTCTAGAGCGAAAACTTGTTGTATTATTAGTTGTTTTAGAAGAGAAAATAACTATTAACAAGAATTTAGTGTTGCATATACTTTAATAAGATAGATATTAAACCATGCTTCAAATTCAGAGATGAAGTTAAATATGACCTGCATTACACACTTAAGTTATGAATGAAGACTATATCAGTCTTTGGATAAGACCCAATTAAATAGCAAGCATCAACAATTAGTCTTAGGTTTAATGCTTTTTAAATTATTTGCTTGTGCAAAGCATTATAAGTATTTTTTTTATATTGTATAAATACAATAGAATATGCTAATCATAGTTTATATGATGTACAGTGGTCAAAATATTGTTTTTTTAAGAATAGTGCCCCTGTTAGATAGACAGAAGGCTCATCTGATGTTAAGTCATGATACTCACAATACCAGAATGCTCACAACTCTGTTGCCGGTGGTTATATTAATTATTGTGTTCCGTTATTATCATTGCCAGTGCTGAGCATTACATAATTACTTATATTGTGTTTGATAGCAAGTTAAATCATCTTTTAGCTTATTTTGCAGTAAGGCAGATATTCATTAGAAGTTAATTAAAATAAAGTCCATTAACTCCTTTGTAAACTGAGTCAATTATTTATAATAATATTTATTTATTTATAGCATATTATTCCTACTAGAATCATTTAAAAATCTGAATAATGTCAATGTTTATAATTAAGGAAAAGTAAATCCACTGGCACTTCAATAAAAAACGCAATCATTATCTACTAATGTAATGCAAAACTGTACTAATCTGACAATTATGTAGTGTGAAAGATTTGTGTAATAATTTTAAAACAATATTTATAAAATAGGATGCTATACATTACTTTTTTATTAGTTTAAATAAGGTCAAACCTTTTTTCTTAAAATAATCTCATAAACATAATATAGACAAAAAAAAATCTATAATTCATCCAAGAATATATATTGAAAAATTGCATTAAAGAATATTTATCCAATATTTTTATGATCATTATCAGACATATTATTTTAATGGTAATTATTTGAAACACCGTATTTGCGTTCGCAATGATTATAGTTAGTTTCGTTATAAAACAGTTCGGGATATGCATTCCATTTTTAAAATTTTTATCTAATAAAATCTTATATTATAAAGCTTTGGCTGTTTGATCGCGCAAATCTCAGGAACTACTTGTTTGAAAAAATATTTCCGTGTTGGCTTGTTAATTTATCGGGAAGGATCAACGCATAAAAGTGAACTACGTAAAATATTTTTGAGAGCTTTTGTTGTGTGCTGTAAAACTATGACTTCAATATCGATAGCTTATGAGATACTATACTTTTTAAAATGTGAGTGAGATCACGGGGGAGAGCTTGCACAATATTTGTTTTATTTATTTACAAAAGTATATTATGTACACTATCTATACTATCCTGAGCCAATACGATAATTACGAAAAAAAAATGTATTCAAAATTTACTACATCTGACATATTTACATCTAGCCTTTAAGTCAGTTTGAAGTATCGTCGATTATGTTTTTGTAGATAACGCGTTTATATCTGTACATAATCGTATTTTATGAAGGTATTAACAAAAATAACACGAATAAAAACGATCGTAACAAATCAGAGGTTCGGAGGGAGTTTTTATGTAGCTGCCATGTTTCATTGGAGGTGTCAGAAATAAGCCTTTATAAGCGTTCAAAGGCGCTTAAGTTGGGCCGGTTCGTGGAAGACTTCGACATTGAGATGGGTCATTTTTAAATAACAATAGCGGTGCACTAGGGTTGAGGGTCATGTTTTGAAATAACGCCTGGCTTTTTACTTGCTAGAGTATACAGTTTTAGTACGTTATAATATGACATTTGTTACGAGTTTCAAAACGTTTGTTCTATAGGTATTTATACATATATATATAATATTATATACATACAAGCGGACCCGGCAGACGTTGTCCTGCATGATATGTCAAGTGATTAGGATATAAAACAAAGTATGTAATGAAAGACAAATAATATAGTAATTTTATTATACGGAAATCATTTTCGGCAAACGTAAAATAATTCGGATGGTTCAGACTGTGCATCGAACCCAGATCGTTTGGTTACGCACAAAGAGCTCTACAAATTAAGTTTTCCGAGACTCTGAAAATTCATTCAAATCGGTCCAGACAATTTAAGAGGAGTTCAGTGACATACACACGTACAATATAATTATATATATATAAAGATTAATGTTAGATTGATATTTTTTGTTTTGTGCGGAGTGAATGCGATATTCTTTTTATATAAAGTAGAATTGTCCGGCGGATTTTTATAGTTTTCACCAATAGTCGGAAAGCTCGCTACAGAACTTATTGTAGTTTAATCAAATTTTTCTGGCTGTGTGCTGCTGCTAATAATATTAATTTAGTATATTATTTACCGTACCGTAACCGCAGTAATTGTTAAAATCGAATACGGCCTTGATACCAGACGAATTCAGTTAACGAATTTTAGCCGAGCGATCAAAAATAATTGTTATTAGTATTATTGACATAAACATTAGCGTTGCGTTCATAACTATTTTTAGGCTCAGGAACAAAATGAACGAATGCTTTTCTTATGAATGTGTTACGTTTATGAATGAAGTTAATTGTGTCACTAATGAATAACAATGTTCGCTGTTTACTAGCGTTTATTGTTCCAACGCTTATTCATTTACGTTATTTTTAGCTTTTGTTACTTCATAAAGTATGCTAAAGGAATTTCCTCATTATATAGAATTTTAAATGTTTTACATTAGGTAAGATTATTGTTGTTACTCTGTAAACCCTTTTTAACGTCATGCGATATGCGTTACTGTCTATAACGTATAAAGTAGTTAAATTTGTTTAGTTAAAACAAAACTCATACATTAATACAACTTTTTATAACGCAACAGCCACTCTCTATTACGGAGAAATATTTTCATATTTAGTCATCAACAACGTACTTAAGTGTAATTGTTTTTATAATCAGATTACAAAACTAACCTATTGAGGTGGCGAAATATCTAAGAAAGACACCTGAGGTAATAAACAGCCTTCTCGCCTTTGTTATTGTTAATTACATTAACACTGAAATTTTGGTCTCAGTTACTAAACGCACCATTGTCACCTATCTATTGTATATACATATAAAAATAAGTCGGATTTTCCTTCCTGACGCTATAACTCCAGAACGCATGAACCGATTTCCATGGTTTTCCATTCGTTGGAAAGGTCCCGGGCTCTGTGAGGTTTATAGCAAAGAAAATTCAGGAAAAATTTAACAGAAAAGCGGGATCACCAAAGGAAATGTTACATAAAACGAAGCCATCTGGTGGCGAAACGGAGTTCGCCGAGTTTGCTAGTTGTATATATATATATATGTATTATTATTGTAATTTGTTAAATTTGGTGTTTTATCTCTACCCTCCGTATAACGAAAACACTCTTCGTTATAAATTTTTTACACTGTATTTATAAAATGTTGCATCCAATTTAGTGCTTTAAATTAGTTCGTATTTTAAAATAAATCACTTGGCTCTAGTAATGAATCGTAAAGTTTTAGATTTTTTAAAGAAATGATCTTCATTTATAATGATGCGGCAACCCTATTGGATAGGAGCAGAAGGCGGGTCTTTTTCTTATTTTGGAAGACGCGACCAACACCTCATGACAATACGCGTGCCCTTGAGATATGCCATTGTTCGACGAGCTTTGATATTCAACGAGATATTCTATTCTTCGACAATCTACTAATAAATGTATCTACTAATAAAATATGAATTGCACTTAAAGTCAGTTCAATTTGTTTTTACCAACCAGTAAGGATTTAACTGTAATAGTAGGGAAGCTGTACTACGAAGGTGGGTCGGTATTCCGCCGAATATATAAAAAGTCAAACAAGCTGAAATACGTAGTTTATATTTTATAAAATATCAATGGCGTTACAACCTTTTTAGGTCTGGGCCTCAGATTTCTGTATCTGCTTCATGATCATTTGCCAATCTAATAGGCAAGTAGGTGATCAGCCTCCTATGCCTGACACACGCCGTCGACTTTTTGGGTCTAAGGCAAGCCGGTTTGAAGTAGAATGAAACTCCATTGGCGCACAGCCGGGGATCGAACCTACGCCCTCAGGAATGACAGTCGCACGCTCAAGCCATTAGGCTAACACTGATATATTTAATTCCAGCTAAAGTATTGCCTCGCTCTCATGCGAAACAAAAGATCTAAATTTGTTAAGCAATAAAAAATGATTAAACACAAATTTATTTTTATTTTGTATTTTAAAGCATATATTTGACTGAATATTTTTAAAGTATTTAATTAAACATAAAGTGTCCCGACATTATTTACTTAAGGTCCCATGTCCCCCAGGTGAGGCAAAGGGCATCCAGTGTAGAATACCAGCCCGATAGGTCTGATATATCTAGATCGGTAATTAACTAATAATTTATCATCTTAACAATTCCTCTTACGTAATAACGACTTCTTCTACTAGCGACCTGGTCTGTCTTCGCACGTTTTCACAAATTTTTGAATTATATATGTCCTATGTACAGTAGCGTTGTAATGAGGAAATATATTTTTAAATCTGTCCAGTTTTTGAGGTTGCACATTACAAACATACAAATATTTCTCCTTCATAAATTGAAACGGAAAGATTATACTTATTAGACGTAAATGGTTCTTGTAATTCAAAAACACCTCTAGTGTAGTTGAACCATACTTTACAGATATATCTAGTAATCAATGCTTGCGCCTATAAATTACAAAACACCTCTCATTAGATAGAAACGTGGGTCGATAGCGCATCGTCCTACGCCCAAGGTTTATGTTACAACTGTATCTAAAGGCGGTGATAGATTTCTCTACTCTCGTATCAGATGAACCATTTGAATTGTCTGTTCCTCTATATATTGTTTCGTATATGAAGTGATTAATTATTTGATGGAACTATTATTGAACGGAAACGCAATTTATACAGTATAGTTAATTGTTTGATGGTTGTGTGGACTGAAGTTGTGGGTTGCAGCCGTTGAAGAGGAATTGTACATATACTATTATTATAAAGAGGTTAGGTTTGTATGTTTCCTATGAATACACTTCAAAACTAGCGAACAGTGATATTAAGTGTGTTAAGAAAGGTGTATAATTTATTGTTTCCTATAGAAACTTAAATTATGAAGAACAAACGAATATACTAAAGAAATAGCCAAAGATGGAATATATAATATATACAAAAAGGTTCAAACATTTACGAAACAGAAAGGAAAAATTCAATAAAAAATATTAAATATGTTTTACTAAGTAATACCTAATTCTGGTGTGTGGTGGTGTGAAAGTGAGGGTATGTACGTGACGGTAATTAAATTAATTGAAATATAATAATTGTTGAAGAGTTTGTAAGAAAGCTTCCAATACACGATATCGATATGTTACACGCAACAGATGAAAGCTAGTTTTTTTTATACCCCTGTTTAATTATTAAAATAATGATTCTCAAATGTGCTTCGAGTTTGATACAAACCCTAAGATACAATCATTAAAACTGTAAGATCTTAGTTTTATTAGTTATTTTTATTTAAACATTAATAAGAAATAAAAAAACTTTAATCGTAAACTGATCAGAGATTTGAAAGGGCTTTGTACCTTTAATCTTGTGAAATGCGATCTTAAAAGCTTTCCGAAGCATAATCGAATGATATCATAAAAAGTTTAGTAATTGAGGAAAAAAGTTTCGAGCTTCTATTTTGCGTTTTTGAATTTAAATGAGAACAACAGTTATGTTAAAAAAAAGTTCATTCACTGTCTCTGTGCTAAGGGAGAGATTAAAAAACGAAAAAACTACAGTATCCCTTCCGACTGACTGAAGGTCCTCTAAGAAAAAAGCGTACTAATTATTAAAAGGCTGGCATCGCACACGCGAGCTATCTGGCATTGACAGTGTCACGAGTTGCATTACTTAACATCGGATGAGCCTCCGGCACATTTGCCCCCTGTTCTATAAAAGAAAATTGGAATGTGTCAAACAATTTGGACTTTGCCCTAAGACGTCCCTTTGATACGCGATCTTTATCGATTAATAAAATTTTATAGTCGTGATACCAAATGCGTGAAACATTTATTATTCTTTATTTAGTTAAATAAAAAATATCCGCCATGAAAATGAAATAGTCCCACAGACACATTAAAGTAGTTTGAGATTGGTCACGGCGAAAATTACACGATTCGTTCACATTAGGTAAGCTGTTTTTATCAGCGCCTGGAATACAATTTATTAGAAAAGATTACGCTTTATGTTTCTTGTAATTTCACAGAAATTGTGTAGGAAGGAATCCATGCAAAGGAATATTTTGGTAGATTAGTAGGCGTCTTAAGAAATTAATTTAGCCAACGTTACTTAGGGGGCGTCCATAAATTACGTGGGGTGTTTTTTTAAATTTTCTGTACCTCCCTCCCCCCTGGTGAGATGTCGTGAGATTTTATTCAACCCCCTCCCCCAACCCCCAATCTCACGTGAGATTTTTCAAAATGTGGGTTTCTTACGTAAACGCGTTGGATTGTTATTGTAAAAAGAAAAAAAAATTGCTTCGTGCTTTTATTTACGACTAAAACAAAATAAGTGAAATGTTGAGCGTTTAGGTATGGAGTTAGCGGGAAGTTGCAACGATAGCCTTTAGGGTCAACCGTTTTCCTAATTTTTTTTAATTAGAAAAAAAAATTGCGTGATATTTGCCGAGACACCCCCTCTCTCCAACGTAAGATTAAATGAGATTTGACCAGACCCCCTCCCCCCCTTAAACACCTCACGTAATTTATGGACGCCCCCTTAGGGATAGTGTAGCATTTTAATAGTGTCCATTGAAGGCCTTGGCGAACCCCGAAGGGCCATCTTAGGGGCATGTGGAGGGCTGAGGGTGTTTTAGTGGGTATTTTCTCGCCATCTCTCTGAATAACAGAGGGCTTTCGGTGTAGACCCCGCGTGGGCCTGCGTAAGCGTATTTCACCTTAAAAACAAAACATTAAAATCTGCTCAGTAGTTTTTTAGTAACAAACATACCAAAATACAAATGGTTAGATTATGTTACTCGATATTTTCCTCAAAGACTTTTTATGATATCATCCGATTATGTTTCAGAAAGCTTTTAAGCTAGCATATCACAAGTAGGTACAAGGCCCTTTTCAAATCACTCATCACTGTTTACTCTTAATTTCAAAGAAGAATATTTGTATACATTTTTTTAGTATTGATAAATTAAGATTTTGCAGACTGCATCTTTGGATTTAATTCAGATATCCTTGGTTTCTACCGCGTAGATATCGTTTTTTTATAATATTTTTAATAATAATCTGAAATATAACTCAGTCAACTTACTATAATAACCGACTACTTCATGTATTGTTATGATATGATTGTGCAAGTCGTTTAATTATAATATGTAAGTGTTATGAAGTATTATAAATATGTCAAATGGAAGCTGTCCACGACACAGGGAATTCAAGTGTGGGGGCTAGTGCACTTTATTTTTAACAATGTCCTTTTTTGTTATGCCTAACAAAGTATTTTCTTTTCCATTTAGTAATCGCCAGTTTTTAATTATCGCGTCAAACTGACAGATGATATATATGAATAGCCAGGAAAAAATGTCCAAGCTCGATTTAGACTGTGTGTCGATTCGCATTACAGTCGACGTCATGATTACGACACCGTACAAACTTGTACGAAAATCACGACTGTTTACATGTCGACGACCCCCACATAAAATACTAAGAACGTATTGTTTTAAATACAGTTTACGATCTAGGGCGTTACCCCTCTAAATCTGGATATTTGTTGTAAAACAGTCATTGTTTAAAATACAATATCACATTCCAAATGGATTTCCTTACAATTTCTACGCAAACGTTACTCATGGACTCTGGGTGTAGTAATTACACGAAAACAAACTCGTATGTGATTGCAAAAACATAAAACTATAATAGTACATTGTAAGGACCTGTTTTGTTTTAGATTTTACGCGATAATTTACTTAAAAAATATCCTAATTAGATTCTTATTTTGTTATTCCCTATTAATCGCCTGTGTTGAAGGCTTCTGGATTTTGTTGGCACCCTTGATGCAATTTGGAATTTGATTATTCGAACCGATCATAAAACCTTTTTCTAGTGCATGTACCTACTTGTGTATAGCAATTAATAAAAACATTATACACGCTCTTATAAAAAGTTAAACATACTATTTCTTTACATAATGAATATTTATGATTAACTGGAATACAAAGTGTGCAAGATTAAAATCATTGAATGTGGGTGTGCCGTTTTGTTTGTCTATTGTCGTGACTTGTAAATTAGTTTAAAAAAGAAAATAGTTTGATTCGATATCCAGTATAAAATATTTCTCACAATTTAAATAATTTTATGTACATATTAATTACAATTCTTATTGTCTATTTTTTTTACAAGTCTTTGTCTTGCAATCAGTCAGCTAGACTATGAGCAGATGTGTTGAGAGCTGTTAGGCGTTCAGAGCAAAATCTCCATTACTTCCAAGACTTAAGATTTGTCGCCTTTTAAGCCTAATTATTAGGTCCGGTGTGGTTAGTTGCGTGGCAAGCTTATTAGAATGCATTTCTAGCCTTTTTAATACTCCAGGTCTTTATCTTCTCTTTAACAGTCCTGATTTTGAGGTGCTCATGAATCTCCGATATTTTTATAAACCACGGACAGTTGGATATTTGTTTCAAGATGTAATTTTGAACCCTCTGTATGATACTTATGTCACACGCCGAACCCCATTGTTGAATCCCGTATATTGTCTAATTAAATATACAAAGTATTTAAAATTATCTCCGCTTTTTCGTGAACATTTATGATAAATTACGGTTGCTGTCTGAGCTGCTAATTCCTGGTATTATAAGTATTAGTAGACTGAATTCGTTATGGTGTAGAGTTAATGCATCAACAGTTTTATCGTGTTCCAAGCTTGTGGGATTTACTATTATTTTTCCACATGCGTTTCAATAACAAAGACTAACCCCCGCTCTACGGAAACATGTCATTAGATGAAGCTTAACATCTGACGATTACGAGAAACCTTATAAAAATACCTTTGGATATTTGAGAAGTTTGTTCAACTGGATAGGAATAAATTTTCGGATTATCCGACCATCTCTCGTGATTGTATCCTTAGACATTTGAATATGTTAGGATGTATTTATTTGTACACTAAAGTAATTTATGAGATTGCATTTTTATGTAATAAATAAATTATCTCTAATAGCAACTCGACATTTTAACCGATTAGCTGTTCATAACTGGTGTTGTAAAACAAAAGATTTGGCGTTTATAAAAAAAGAGTGGCGGAGAGTTTATTGACAATTCTTCTCGTTTCCCTTGATTTGAGAATTGGCAGTCAATGTTAAATTAGAAGCATCTAATATGAATTTCTTCATTGACGTTCATAAGTGTACATTGTGTTACCTAAATGAATAAATTGAATTTTAAATTTGTCAGGAATATTTTTAAAGTTCTAATTAGATGTACGGTGTACTTTAATCTTCTATAATCGATTAACGATTCTGATAATCAATCTTGGATGCCATGAATCGTGGCGTATTTCGTTCGAGTTGCGGTTGAAAAATGCTTTATTCAATCGGCACGCCTATATGCAGAGACATTATAATGAATATGAATATCGAGCGCTTTTATATTGCGTTTGTGCGTGTTATGAATTGCGAGCAGTTTTTGCCGTCGAACACATCGAGGGCCGACTATTGCCTGCAATTTGTCTGTACGTGAGAGGAGTGATTGCCTCCCTAATTGCAGCTCGCAACTCGCTCACTCCTTGTAATTTTCTCCCCTCGAAATATTTACAACTGTTTGATATTTAAAGCTACGATTATAAATATGATGAAATCCTATTAGCGGTGCTATACGATTTCCCGATAAATTATTATAGGACAACTAGCTGCCCCCACGAACTTAGTTTCTCCTTAATGTGATTTTCCTTAGCCTACCTTTTTAGTACATACCAACAAGGAACATTTTGCTATGCTACCCCAGAGACTGTTCGGTTTTCCGGAATGAAAACTTTTTAGGTTTTTCTGTGATTTTTCTCTATATAAACCTCAGGGTTAAGTTATAAGTTCTTAAGTAACAAATAAAAAATAAGGGTTGATCGCAGAGGGTAGATGAAAATTAAGGGTTGTATGTATTTTTGTATGCTGTATCATAAAAAAATAAGATTTTGTCTACAAAATAAAAATAATTTTTTAGTATAGACAGTGTTGTCACCTAGGAGTTTGAAAGATAGATAGTAGCCTATTTGGACTTACTGAAAATGCATAAAAAAATCATAAGAATTGTTCGATCCGTTTCCGAGGATTCTATAGTTCTCGATAGACCCTATTAGGAGATGGAGACTAAAGAGCCGTCGACGCTAAGTTTTGAGCGCACTTTGAAACTGTAAGGTATTAATGGTTATCGTAAAGGACTCAATGGCGAATATCGCGGCAAAATATGTCTTTCGTTAACTCGATGGGTTGCTACATATCGTTTTTTGTTGTTCGGGCGTTGCAAACGAAATTATGCCTCGTTCGGCGCCGAACGGCCGCGTCCACTCTTCTTTTTACCTTCGCCGCGTTGGAGTTTATTATTTTTATTTAACACCTGCGCCCAGTAATCTGTATTCGACGATCTCCCGAACGCTTAACTCTTTTTGGGCGTGTTTTTGTGTCGGAACCGAACGATATATTGCGTTGGTGTTTTGTCCGCCCCAAAGTGTCGTTTAATTTTACTTGCTGCTCCGTTGACAATCGATTATCATCGGCCTTGATTAAATTTCTGTTTGAGATGAGAATTTTCGTTTCTGGATTGTTATTGTCGAGTTTTATTTTCTTGGCGCGAATCGCTTGGGACGTTTCCAATTACATATTTTGAGTTTTATTATTTTACTAGACGGCTTAGTAAACAGCTTGAATTTATACGACGTTATTTTTGTCATTATTTTAACTTCATACAGAATTGGTTCGTACATAATATTTATGACTCAATATTAAAGATAAGAATAGGTTTTGGTATATTTTAATTGGGTGTTGTTCCAAATTTATCTATCCATAAATTAGAAATACGCAGCGATGAAGGCGACGCTTAGAAGTAATTTGCCACTGGCTCGTGCACGAATGACCGGCGCCGGCGCAGCTGACCTTGTTATCGCGGGGCACATTCGCGAAAACAAGAGTTAAATAAATTAATTATAAGGAGGTCCTAACTTGGGCGGCGGAATGTCGATTACGGAAATAATATTTTTAGTGTAGCAACAAGTGTTTTAAGTACCGATTCGTAAAACAACTATTCTTTATTCTCGTATCTTTTTTATGAATGTACTGTTTACGATGATAATAAATATTATACTACTTTATCATTATTTTAAATACTCATTAACCCTAAGATTAGCCATACTTTTTTTTTAATTTTAGTTTAGATTCAGTTACTTGTAATTTTTTGTTAATAATTGATGTACTTCTTGTACATCCTCAGAAGGTATTTTTTTATATTAGGGTTTCTTAGGAAGAAATCGCTTGTTATTCCTTGTCGTTACCTAATAACTATGTCACATGTTTTTCTATGTTTAGTTAAGATAACTTAGTGTAAATAAATAAATAAATATTAATCGAGTTGATGAAGCAATCTTCTAAAGGAAGCTAAAGCCACTACAAACACTGAGACTGATTCTAAGATAAAAAGCCTAGCAAAACAGAATTCCTAAGAAGATAGATAGAAGGCATTATTCTAGCGAGCTTAGCGGGTTTCCGGGTGACCTCTTTCATTAAATATAGAGACTTTTAGAAAAGAGAAAACACATAAACATTTCTTGTAGTCGTGTCTATTTATTGATAGCGAAAATGGCAATTTTTCTAATGTAATTGCGGCCTCAATCCTTATCTCGGTCTGGATTTAATTAATTATTGTAATTTAGTTTTATTATTCTAGACCACGGTGATTACGTGAGCGTCGTATAAACGGATCTTTGGTACTTGTTTTAATGCGTTTCCAAAGCTTACGGATTTTTTATACAAGAAATACATTCTGGCATTGTGAGTGTCCATGGGCGGCGGTATCAAATAACATCAGGATGAGCCTTCTGCCCCTTTTGACCCCTGTTCTATAAAAAAACATTCACACCGTGTTTGGACTGTGTAAGATATAGAAATGAGACAGCGCGATAAATTGTATTCTAGACGATAAGTATTGCCTCGCGTAATAGACAAGGGTGTATCAAACGATATTCGAAATGCCTCTCGAAACGCGACGATTTTATTGTTTATATAACGGGGCAAACCTGCACTAGGCTCATCTGATGTTAAGTGATACATCGGCCCATGGACCATTGTCAGAAGGCTCGCAAGTACATTGCCGGACTTTAAGGCGGCGAGTGATCAGCCTCCTGTGCTTGACGCCGTCCACTTTTTGGGTCTAAGGCAAGCCGGTTTCCTCACGATGTTTTCCTTTGATTTCGAGAGAATGTTAAAATAGAAAAAGTCTATTGGTAAGTAGAGTACCTAGCCAAGGATCAAACCTACGATCTGAGGGATGAAAGTTGCACGCTCTAGCCGCTAGGCCAACACTGCTCAATACCTAATTCATATTAAATAGAAATACTTACGTAGTCATTGAATAAACAATTTGTTCTTTAAAACCCTAAAAGATGGATCTAATTTAATATTTCAAAGTTGCTTCACAATGGGAGCAATAAAAACGAAATGACCATCCGAATTCAGATAAACGGAGCGGCTACTGTTAAATTATAAAATTACGGTTCGAAGGTTTTCGATGCTCTAATGTGAGGGTACGCTGACAATATGAGAAAAGTGATCCAGTGATAGATATCATTTGGTTTATTATAGTTATTATAATGAATCTTTTGCTACTATGAAGCTTTTGGGGAATGGGTACTATTACCTATGAGTACGAAGATTGAGATTTGATTGCAAAACTAGAATATGCGAGTTATATTGAATAGCATTTTAATCACTAATATTATAGTGACTAGTTGGCGAATGTAGATGGCGGCACCAGCCTGTATGCCTTTGTACTTTTTATTATGTATATTTATTACTTATATCTGTGTAGTGTTGGCCTAGTGGCTTCAGCGTGCGAATCTCATGCCTGAGATAGTAGATTCAATCCCTGGCTGTGCACCAATGGACTTTCTGTCTATGTGCGCATTTAAAATTTGCTCGTACGAAGGAAATCATCGTGAGGAAACTGGCTTGCCTTAGACGCAAAAGAGGAGGCTGACCACCTACTTGCCTATTAGATTGACAAATGATCATGAAACAAATATGTATAGAATTCTGAGGTCCGGACCCTTTTTACGATTAAATCTGCCACAGGAATCAAGCTATATTTTACAATTTACTCTTGGTATGAATTTGTACGAAAAAATATATTTTGTTCATATAATTCAATCCTTGTCCTTCATATACTTTTTGTACGAATTTGTAATTAAAAGATTTCATAGCGCACAGTTTTTACAAAGCAATGAGTAGAATGACATTACCATCGCGTTATGGCTACAGACCGCATCTACCTGTGACCGTAGACCCGTAATTGGTATTCTGATCCCGTATCGAATTATAAAATAAAATCTCAGACTAAAAAAATGCGAGTGGCGCCTGGCTGAGACTCGCCCGTGTCCGTAACTCGAGGTAGTAAGGTACCTTTTTATTAAGTCTATAAATCAAATATGAACGTGTGTGTTTTTACACTAATATACATAATTATCAAAACGAATGATATATGGCCCTATATTGCTATTTTCCGTATTCATTAGTATCTTAGCGTTTGGTTAAAAAAGTTGTGGTGCTATCTTATAAACTATGCATTTAAAGTAAGACTCAAAGTCGAGACTTAGTGCTAAGTGTAAATCCCGTATGTCACCATAAGTCTTACCTATGTAAGAAACGTATTGGATATTGTTTAACTTCGAGTTGAGTTGAAAGAAACCCCCTGTCAAAACAGTTTCATTAACTAAACAATTTTTTGTCTCTTTTCTTCATAGTTTGTTAGAAATAGGCCAATTATAAACTTAAACTCAAACTCAAAATATCTTTATTCAAGTGGGTAACCAAGTACACTTTTGAATCGTCAAGTTAAATATAACAGTATAATATAACAGTGTAAGTAGACTGTTTTATTTATTATGAGTAAGAGTTTGATACATGAATACAATTTCCATGTGAGAGTGGTTTATCTTCTGGAGCCTATCCTATGGAGCCATCCAACTTAACTCTCTTGGTAAGAATTTTAATTGATTATAATTTTTTATGGACTAATCAATTGCCATTAATAAATAGATAAAAATATTTTTTTCCATATCAAAATAAATTGTTTAGTACATCTGTTTAACGGAGGCCGTTATCTGATGAACAAGAGTTAATTCCGCAAATATATTTAATGTTTGCCCTTAAAACCTAAACTTAATTAGCAGAGTATTAAAGGTAAATTATTCAAGGTATTTGTGCCTTTCGATTTGCCGTGTCGCATTTTAGGGCCACTGACCACAAGTGCCGCGTATTCTTGTGTCAAGTAATTTTAAATATAGGTGAATTTACCGCTTTAAGGAATTTGGTTTCCGTGTTTGAGAGCCGAGGAGTTTTTTTTTAAATGTTACAACCGTCGAAGGAAGACTGATTATTTATTAAAATAAAACATTCCTAAGTTATAATTATTCTTCGTAGTCATTACTGAAGGTTTTGCCTGTCGAGCCCTAACCCACGTCGCGTCGACTCGATCCCCCCACACCACTCCTCAGCTTGTCATAGAGCTCAAGGGATTTTGAGACCCATAATTGTCTTAATTTGGTCAGATCAACGAGTAGGCGATTGACCCCGACTTCTGCTAGCTGCGGTCTTTCAAGAAAACAGCGTACCAATTATTAAAAGGCCGGCCGCACTCGCGAGCCCTCTGGCATTGAGAGTGTCCACGTGCGTCGGTATCACTTAACATCAGGTGAGCCTCCTGTCGTTTTTGTTCTATAAAAAAAAGAAAAGAAAATTATCTCCTGGTAATATGGCCAAAGTAGCTAAGCGACTGTTTGTTAAAAAACGGTGATCTTTAGTTGGTTGACAATGGACTTATGGCTATGGCTCTTTTTGAAGTCCATGGTATTCGAAACATTCAACACCACATCTCGAATGCTTCTATCTTTTCTCGGTCGTCTGCACGAATTGACCAGGACTCTGATCCACACAAAAATATAGAAAATACTAAACCAACGAGCCTGCTCTTGGAAGTACAGTAGTTATATTCCATATTATGATATATATTAATTGTCTCATTGTCGTAAAAGTGATTTTAACTCTCTATTCAAAGTATCAACATATAGCATTAGAATGAATGAAGAGAGAGAGAAGACAAAATATCTTCCTACAAATGTAACACAAATATAATGTATACTTTTATACAAAGTTCATCACGATATTTATCTAATTAATAGCTACCTGCTTCAACATAAAATTTAATTGCCGATTAACTGAGCATCCCAAGCTTGAAAAACTGCAATCAATTATTATGTTATAAAATTATTGTTTCGCTAATTCGTCGGCAGAATCAAAAGTATTTTAATAAACTTAAGACAATCATATTTCTTTTAAAATTGTTATTGTAATATTGGTTTAATAGCTGAGGAAGGAATTGTACACTTCAGTCCACAGGCCGTAGAAAAAGCCTGTTCTACTAGTCCCAGACCGTTTTATCTGCTAGATAATCGTTAACTTTATAGTAAGCCTTTTTACACAGCTTTTCTTTAATACATTTCTAAATTATTTTAAAAGGCAGAGATTAAAGAGCCACTGGGATTTTATTAAAGAAGAGTATCCCTTTTCCCAAAAAAGAATAACTTACTTTAGATAGTCTAGTACGGGGAAATTGCAGCCTGCGTTTGTTCCTAGTATTAACATTGAGCGAATGTTCTATTCTAGTAAACTTATCACTATTTTTACAAAAATAAATACAGTCTAACTACACTTTATTAATTGCATGGAACTGTCACGTATCCCCTGGAACCCTTGTTTAAAAGTGTAAAAAATATGATACCTTTTTAATTTTCATAATTATTATAGTCAGTAGGGTAATTACTATACGTGTCGGGTAAATTTTCTATTGTTATAGTTTAAATACATAATTCATTATACCCTACCCATTTTTTGCGTTAATCTAACAGGCATACTGTGTCGTTCATTATTTTTTCCTAAAGATTAATAATTAAGAACGGTTCAACTGAGCTAAGAATATTAATGCCCCATTAGTTAGTTTAATTTAAACGTAGGGTCTTTGAGCTTCCGGTTAGAGTTGTGGTAAACTTATATAAATCCTTACTTAACAGTTTAAGTAACCGTTAATTCTTAATAAACGACTTAGGGTACTACCGTAAGCGCGTTTTTGATTTCATGTCCGGATTCTAAATGATTTTAAATATAAATTTTATGATGCAATCATGAATCTTATTTGAATAAGGTGCATTCAATTTAAATGCATAAAACAGCATTTTAAATTCATGTTGGTCCTAGATCGCCTATCTGTGGACCATTATTTTTTTTAAGTAAAAATTATTTTTTTTTGAATAGGGATAGTTTGTGTGTCAGGAAATGGAAATCATACTATTATTATCACATCTAAATACAATTTAATTTCACTAAAATAAACTAGATGGCGCTACTTGTGTAATGAAACGTTATACGCAAGATGTTTTCATTCCATTAGGTTTGTTATAATATATATATATATAAGATACAAAACTCACATATATTATAAGTGACAAATAATTTTACATCGGTTATAACATTTTGCATTTTACAGCAAGATTATTGAAAATTTAAAAGGCTTAATTCATTAATTCCTCGTCGTAGTACGAACCAGAGTCATTGAAGCTCTCCTTTTTTATCCTTTTAATTATACAGTATTTCTGTATTACTACAACGAATATATATAACATTTCGACGAAGGCATACCTATACGTATGAGTTTTATAAAGGATGCATGAATGTCGTGATTGACGTTAGATCACTTCCAAAGCTACGTGGGTTGCTAATGCCCTCTCGAATACAATATAAATGTATCGATATCACTGGCATGCCACTTTGTGTAGTTTTAATGGAGATTTTGATTTCAAATCTATTTTGATAGCTCAATGCTTTTTGCTTTGTAATATTTGGACCGCATCGGTTTCATCTAATCTTTGCAATTTGCAAGGATGTAATAATAATCACCTGATATGTTTTTTTAATATATATTTCCTGTGGCTAATCTCGTACTAGGTATAAGTTATATAAGCAGTGATGGACTAGTGGCTTCAGCGTGCGACTCTCCAGGGTTCGATCCCCGGCTGTGCACCAATCGAATTAATATGTACATTTATACGTACGGTGAAAGAATACATCGTGAGGAAACCGGATTTAGACCCAAAAGTCGACGGCGTGTGTTGTGTAGGTTGACCTACTTGCTTATTAGAAATGATCTTGGAACAGATACAGAAGTCTGAGGCCTAGACATAAATGGTTTTTAGCGCCATTGATATGATTTCCGTATATAAACAGTGCTCGTAAATAATAATAGTATTACGTACGTATGTTAACACCTTTTTGAATTATATTGGCAGCAAGTTTTACAACGTTGTATCTTAAATTGTTTTTCTTAAAATTGTTTGACTTAAAATTATCTTAGCACCACACGTCTCCCAGTCAGCTGTAAATGAAAAAGAAAAGCCATTTTTTTCCTATTCGATTTTAGGGCAAAAATATCAAAGTGAAGTCGGTTAAAAAGGCACTCTTATTTATTTATGAAGCTTATTTAATGTTTTACGATACCGCTAAACATCTAAAACTTAATATAATGGTTATAATTCAAAATACATATATTAGATCTCAGAAATCAGATTAATATAATAGATGGAATTTGTTATGGACAGGATTACCCGAGTTCAGACTGTCATGATTTGTCCTTAAGCTTACCTTCGAGAACTCTCGGTATACAATATAAATTATTAATTTGTTAAAATGTTTGGAATCACGTTTTGAAGACAAGTATGAACACAATATAAGTTGTAAGTTACGATTTGACATAAATAATGGATTTTTTTAACTCGACCTGGAGTATAAATGCTTTAAAAATATTTAGAAGAATAAATTTTGAAGAATTTGTATTTTTTATTTATAGTTGTTGATAAATTTGACTTCTACAGTACTAAAGACCTTTCCAGCCTGGCAATATATAAGAACCTATGTATAAAAACCAACCATCTAGGTCTGGACCCCAGATTTCTGTATCTGTTTCATGATCATTCGTTTGTTCTAATATGCAAGTAGATGATCAGCCTGTGCCTGTCACACGCCGTGGACTTTGGGTCTAAGGCATGCTGGTTTCCGCACGCAGTTTTCCTTCACCGTGCAAGCGCGTGGTGTGCACCAATGGTCTTACCATAGAGCATCAAGGGATCAAACCTTCGAAATCAGGGATGAGAGTCGCTCGCTGAAACCAACACAGCTCTTACTATATACCTATAAAAAAACGATTATGTTGTTCCCTGTCAATACAGTTGTTCGGTAAGAGTTTCTGCCCTGAATGTAGTTTAGCGTCAAAATAATGACAGGACGGTGGCGTAGAAGTTAGAAGTGATTAGAACTTTTAAGATGATAGCAATATAAATATATAGCAGTTATAAAATCGTGGGCTGAACTTTACTGTTAACATTATTCCTGTAGGAATAAAACTCGTTCAAACAGCGGTGTTAAAATTTTGTGGGCGTTTATGATGATATCGTGATGCCAGATTTCCATTTGTAGGTGTTAAATTTATTATTTATTAGTGTAGTAAAAGATTAGTTTTAATTCGAATATTTATTAGTGATATAGAAGTTTATATTGGGGCATGGGCTTAGTGTCGCGTTTGATGGACTAGTTTTTAGTAAGAGACTTTTTTAGAAGTAGACTACATAGAATACATAGAGTGATCCGTGTTTTTTTTATAGAACAGGGGACAAAGGGGCAGGAGGCTCATCTAATATTAAGTGATATATAATATAGCTCATGGACACTCAATGCAATGCGAGTGCGTTGCTGGCTTTGAATATACTATAATTTATGTCTTTGAATTATGCTAATAGCATTTAAATAAACTTCCTAACGGATATAAAATATATGGACACTCTCATTGCCAGAGGGTTTGCAAATGCGTTGCCAGCCAGCAACCGGCTATCGGTGTTTTCTTAGGAATTAGTAGTGTGTATATTGAATTTTTTAACATCCCAAATAGATTTGTATTATGTTCTTTGTGCTCTGAGATATTACCATATTAACAAATTTTCATCCAAGTCAATCTTCATTTGTACGTCTGTCAGTCATAATGAGTGACGTGAGGCGCCAGTTTGGTAAGATCATGGATCATTCTATTTAGTTTGAGTTAAGAGTCCGGCTTAAGATTAAGAGTTTAATAACAATGTAATGTACAATACCGTCTAACGAAATATCATTTACTTTTACTTGGGTACCTCCCAAATCTTTTACACACTAAAGTTTTTTTAAAGGGGTGGACACCCCTGTCACTTTGAATGGTAGCCATATAGTAGCCAATTCTCAAATTTACTGAATATGCATAAAAAATTTCATAAGAAACGGTTTCGCAGGTGTATGGGAACGAACATTTTACGAGAATTTTTTATATTAGATTACTTGGTTGTTTGATTTATTTAAAAAAATTACGTAAAAATTTTATTTGCTTGAACCAAAAATATAACATAAATTTTATTAGAAACATGTAAACTTGAAATGAAAGTTAGTGTGGGCGTAACGTCCACTCTAAACAAACCGTGGACACGTTGTAAATTAAAAAATTTAATGTACATTCAACTACAAAAGTCGATATTTATTAAATGTCAAATTTAAACGACCGATTATTTGGGGTCATTTATTATCTTGTTAGGTCTTGTCTTCAGATTTCTGTTTGTGCTTCATGATCTAAAAAGCAAGTAGGTGATCAACCTCCTGTGCCTGACACACGCGGTTGACTTTTTGGGATACAAGCCGGTTTCCTCACGATGTTTCCTTTACCGTTCGAGCGAATTTTAAATGCGCATATAGACAAAAAGTCCATTGCTGTATAGCCAGGGATCGAACCTACGACCTCAAGGATGAGAGTCGTACGCTGAAGCCTCTAGACTTACACTTTTTTTTTAGCAAACGGGCAGGAGGCTCACCTGAAGTGATACCGCCGCCCATGGACACCCTCAATACCAGAGGGTTCGCGAGTGCATTGCCGGCCTTTTGAGATTTGGTACGCTCTATTCGAGAAAAGTCCAATACAATTTATAAGTCTGGGCGATAAATATAATTTATGATCGATACATCAGCGCCGTTTTTATTATATCAAGTCTTAGATTTAACGTCGTGACTGTACCTTAGTTACGGTTGAATAACGATCGCCGAGGCTCGGAAGTCTCAAAGGGCCTTCATTACTGACCCGACTCCGAACCGAATCCTTTCGTTAGGGGTCTATTGTAACAAAAACTTCGTTTATTTATCACCTCAATACATCGTTAACTAAGGTGACAATAGGTGGTATGGTAATACAGGTTTTGCGTTTATTCTTTACCAGGGAAGTTTCTTTAACTAACGCATTGTATTCTGACGGACGGATTTAATTCCAGTTCAATATTCTATAAATCTTATTGACGTATTGGTTTTTTCTTTCTTTAGTCGCGATCTTCATATCTTCCTCCATTCCCCCCTATCTTCGGCCTTAGCGAAATTAACTTGGTCGGCCTCGAAGTGTTGTGTTTTCCACTTTACTGGTAACCACAAGCTGCCCCAAGTTATCTGGACCTCTGCGTGCCTGCTCGGGATCCTTTGTACTTGTCTGAGAATTGACAAATGGGTTTTTTTAAACTTTCATTTTTTCGTATCTTGTACTGAATGTTTGTTATACATTATTTTAATTTCGGTTTGTGTCAAAGTATTTTGAAAGTGATCTTACATAACTTGCTTTTAAAAATAATTTATAACTTAATTTAATTCTCCTTAAATTAAGTAATTGTCATTTAACGTTAACTTTCTATCATAAAATGTAATCGTCGGTGAATGTCATTAAAAATTCACCGGTGTATCTGAATTGGATTATTTAAATTAGCTTAAAGAGTCTTTAGATGACGGCATCTTCAAAGCCCAGGATTATCTTTAGTTGACAGCTTACAAAATCTTTTTAATTAGTAGGAAGCTTCCAAACCACATTTGATTACTCCCACACTTATTGAGATCGCTCCTTTTGCGTTTTTTATCTTTTTTATTGAACAGTTAGCTTTAAATCTGATTTATATGGTTATTAATTTTGTAAAGTAAGTGTAGTATGTTAATTGCGAAACCAGTGTATTAGTGCCATTTCTTTTACTATTAACTACTTAAGATGTCATGTGGAACTTGGTGTAATGGTTGCAGCTCCTTACAAACATTGTGTAAAACAAAAAACTTGGCGATTAAAAAGATTGGTGAAGAGTTTATTGCCAGTTCTTCCGATGATTTGATTTTGAACTGGCTGTAAATGTAAAATGAGAAGCATTTAATATCTATTTATATATTGACGTTCATAAGTGTACTTTGTGTTACCTAAATAATTAATGATTATTGAATTATATATTTATAGGTCAATTAACAGGAGTTATTTAGAACTACTGTTAATGCAATATAAAGCAAGTTATTTATAACAGAACTAAAAGAAGCAAAATTTAAAGAGCGTACCAATTCCTGAAAGGCTGGCAACGCACTTGCGAGCCTACTGGCAGTGTGAGTGTCCATGGGCGGCGGTATCACTTAACATCAGGTGAGACAAATGCCCGTTTGCCTCCTATAACATAAAAAAAATCTTTATATTTAGGTAGGTACTTATAAACAAATATCTATGGTATAGTTTATTCCTATTACTCTAGAGTCCTTGAAAATGAATAGATGTGAGCTTGACAAAGATCATCATGAAATTATTAAAGAAATCTGGGTTCCAGACCTAAAAAAAATTTAAGCACCACTAGTATTTTATAGCTTGTATATTACGATACGACTTAAGGTATTAAGAGTTCTGTGAATAACGTTCGAAGTGGAATTTGTATTTAAGTATTCGTTTTGCTTAGTTCTTAGTAAATTGTAATATATCACTTTGTTGCTTGGGTAATTTTGCTGAACCATGATCGATTTATTCTCTTCGAGTAATTTCATTTTGTGTTTAGGTAGGTGTTTGAATGGTTTGGTTAGTATTTTTATTAGCGGCAACATTTGTTAAGAGCTTTTTCATATTAATACAACGCATTTAATTGGAGTAATTAAATAAAAAAATAGCGCAAAGCCCGGATAAGCCGCTAGATATTATATATTAAAATTATGGTAAACCGTGGCCTAAAACATTACAAAACTTCACTTGTATATAATGGACGTAGATGTGTTATTCTCTAAATTATTATTTTTAAGCAGAGAGCCATCAATAATTGCCAAAAATAATATTTAACACTTAATTGCACAATATGAAAACGATTTACGATGATTATTACGTAGTGATATCTTTCTGGCAATTACAAATACCTCATTCGTTATTATTAAATGAGAACCAGTGTAATCTGTCATAAACCGCGTGATCCAGTTATTTATATGTTGGTGGATTTACTGGTGAGGAAGCCTATGCGCATCCGTTCCGAGTTTGGACAGAAATACTCAGTCGCTAGATTCCACACTGTCTCGGTCGACGAACTTGCAATTCCTTTATTTTATTAAAAATAATTTTGTATGTATATATTATACTATATTCAAAATCTTTGAACTTCTAAGGGTAAGGTTCAGTGACGACACTAACGTAAAACTTCTTGCATTTTTACATATGTGGTTTTTTGAACAGTAAACAAACGGCCCGTTACGCTTAGTGTCATCAGATTTTAAGTGAAACCGCAGGCCATTGTCACTCTGAATGCCAGAGGAGTTCTGTTTTTGAAGGACCTTAAGTCGAGTGGATAGCTGGTTCCACATAGTGGTGATGCGCCTCAAAAGCTGCCTTAAAACACGCGCTGGTGAGGAACGACGGACTTCCAGGTGATACCATACCAGAAACCAGAGGGCTTTGTCTGACTCCCGTACGCCAAAAATGTATTGGATTTAAACCCTCAATTCTGAATCTCCGAATTACTAATGGTGTCAATCCAAACTTTTTGACATACTGTAATTTATCTGACTGTAATTTAATCACAAACTGTTTAACTAAAGTAATTGAATGTTTAAGTAGTAATAATATATAGCTATATATCGTCTGTTAAGTGTCTTACAAATCCTATCAAAAAAAAAACTTGTGATGCGTTTCACTGCCGCGCAAAAGATTAAAAAAACATATGAATCAGTGCTATAACAATGCGTGTGTAGTAGTATTTTCACACGTGTATATCCTTTCTAAAGGTATAAGATATTTTCATAAGTATCGGACTGTCCTTATTTTAACATTGTGATGTTTGAGAGCAAAAATAAAATAAAATCCGAATAAAACATAGTAAATAAATTGTTGGTAGAGTTAAATGTCTCTAGGCCTCATTAAAATTGAGATTAACCCTTTCGATTACATTTCCCGTTCCCAAATTCCATTCTCGTATCATACATTATGTTGATTCTAATTTTCGATTCTGATCGTCAAGTGCTATAACCATTTATCGTGATACATCATTAGTCCGTTTCATTCCAACCTGAGCGCGTTGCTTAAGTGAGAAAGGGAGGCAACAGGTGTTTGGGTCAATGGTTGCAAGGATGGTGTGAAGTCCTGTGGCTTCCAATTATTCTGACGGCGGTGGTCGGCGGGCAGGCGCCTTGCCCCCTATCGCGGTTGGCCATCGATAAACCGGTCCGTTTTTCGTTTATGTGTCTCGGCATCTCGGATTTAATCTGATGGTAATAAAAACAAATGTTTTTTAAAAGTATTCACGATTTTACTTTCCTATACTGTAGGGTCAAAAAGGCGTCAGGCGAGTGATTAATATTTATAACTAAAGTAACTCGCCGCTAGACATGTTATTACGCGTATTAAGATACGTTAGCGGATAATTACTAAGGTACCCGGTATTAATGTCGTATTAACGCTATAAATGAAATTTTATAGCAAAAAGCTAGTACAACTTTTATATCCACTTTCTTTAATTATTTTGATAAGACCATTAGCAATTTCCTGTTGATTATTATAGGATTCTTTGTTTTTATAAAAACTTGATTGTGTGGTATAAACGAACATTTGTTACTTGTAGAACACGTGCCATCGCGTACTATATGTTGGGAAGACATGTTTGTAGTCAGTATTATAGTATATTAATCTCTTATGTATTTAAAATATAACGATTTCCATTGCCTATGTCCTGCAATTTCATACGATGTATCATGTGTATGCTGTGCCTTATATTTCTATGATAACGACGCCGTAAGTTTTCTTCATCTGAGGGTAATAATTATAGAAACTATGTGCACGCAGCCTCTATTATTACCAACTAGTTCCATAACGTTAAGTAATATTATCCACGTTTCTAGCTTTTTATCTAAAACTTATCATTTGCATCTCACGACTCCCTGCCGTGACTTGTGGTTTATTAAGTATTTTTATTCCCACACGAGCGAACGGTACAGACTTTTCGCAAAGTTTTGATGGGTCGCACATTAAACATCTACCGACTGATGTACTTCTCGCTGAGCAGTGTTGGCCTAGTGGCATCAGCATGCGACTCTCATACACGAGGTCGTTGGCTCGATCTCCGGCCGTTCACCAATGGACTGTCTATGTGCGCATTTAACATTTGCTCGAACGGTGAAGGAAAACTGAGGCTGAACACCTACTTGCCTATAAGATTTACACATGATCATGAAACATATTCAGAAATCTGAGGCCAAGACCTAAAGAGTTTGTAGCGCCACTGATTTATTTATGTTTATGTACTTCTTTATTTTGATTGCAATTTTGGATTTTTCCAACACCCTGTAAAGTGTTGCAAAAAATATCCGAAATAAAAGCTGTTTAAAGTAATTTGTATGTCTAACCAGACTGGGGTGATTGACACTCTCAGACTCAGAGTCTAATTACGTAAATTACATAATCCATGGATGCATATATGTGAGATAAAAAATATAATTAAATAAACATACATAACTGATAAAAGTTCCCTGCATAAAGAAATAAATTCTATCTATTTATAATATTTCTGTTTATAGTGTGACCCGGTTCGGTCCGTGAGATAATCGCAAACGGTAGTGTCCGAGCACGTAGCTGGTGCCTTATTAGGATGACGACATTTTTTACCATGAAACAAGACATCGAATGGATCGTTTACCGAGAACGATTTAAAGCTGCTTTTTCCAACATTTTTATATTGATACAAAGACAGTTACATTTGCAAAAGAGTACGGACATTGAATGTTTAATTTTTGCGTAGAAAGCGCAGATAGCACGATCGCAATCTCATTTTGGCGGGTTTTGAGAAATTTGGAAAGGTACGCGTAATTTTTATTGATTAGCTTAATCGGATTATTTGCAAAAAAAATTATTCAACTAGCGAGATAACTGCAAACCTTTGTCGGGCAAGAGGTAGCAGACGATTTATCCCATTTAAAAAAATTGTTTTGTTTTTATTTTTATTCGTAGATAGACACACTTATACACTTCGAAATGAGTCTCTACCTAGTCTTTGTTAATATAGCATTCATTTCGTCAAGTTTGTTTTGAATTTTTTTATTGATAGGGAGGCAAACGAGCCTACGTGACGCCAAAAAGGGTCATTAAGTCATCAAAAAATCAATAGTCCATTTATTCATATAGGTAACACAATGAACACTTATGAACGTCAAAAAAGAAATATACATTAAATGCTTCTAATTTTTCATTTACTGCAAGTTCTCATATCAAGAGCGTAGAACGGAAGAAAAGAACTGGCAATAAACTCTCCGCCACTCTTTTTATAGTTTTTTGTTTTACACAACGTTTGTAAGGAGTTGCAACCATTACACCAAGTTCCGCATGACATCTTAAGTAATAAATAATAATAAAATAAATTAAAAACAAAGATTTGTCCAGTCAAGTCATCTCAGCCCATGCACATGAGTGCGTTGCCAGTTGAGGGAGGAGTATACGGTTACTTTAGACAATTGGAGGTCGTATCTCCCAGGGAAAACCCCCTACTGGGAGTCGTTCCACAGTTCGCAAGTTCACAAAAGAAAGTTTTATGTGAAGCGGTGTGTGGAAAAGTTCCAGCCATCGAGGTGATACTGATGAAATAGAAAGGTATAAGCAATGATAAAGATCGATACTTTGAATAACTCACGATATATGAATTCTGAAAATCTTTGTGTCACGTGAAACGTCAAGAGATATAAACCATGTTTATATCACTTGACGTTATATTTAAATGTTTTACGATTTATAAATCATTGTTTTATTATCAATAATGCAAACTAAGAGGTAATTACAAGAATAGGCGCCAGTCGAGACTGGTCATCGTTCAAACGACTCAAGTTTTTATAATTGATTGCAATAAATGGAGTCCTTTTTTAACGATTCAAATATATGAAGCGATTTGATAATTATTTATATACTGAATACGACATTTATTTGGTACTAAATTAAATTATATGTAACTAAAAATATAGCCAATACAAAATACATAATGTTTACAAAAAGGTTCAAACATTTAGGAAACTTGGAAAGATAATATAATAAATACATATAAAATAGATATATATGTATCTAATAATATAGACGATAATAAAATTTAATACATGTTAATAAATAATTATATTTCTTTTACATTGTTAATTATCTGTCATAGCGTGTCAAAACTGACGTTTTTTTTTCATTGTTATATTGAGTTTGTTAGTCTGTGGTTAAAGATTTTAAGTAGGAATTAAATAAAACTTTTATGAAATAAACACTAAATGTTTTTTTTTATAATTCAGGTAATTGATTTATTATTCTTTACTTGACTTGTCTTCACGTACCTATATTTAGTTTTTGGTTAATTATTGGTTTTAAGATTATTTGTTTAAAAAGTAAGGTTAGAATAAATCTATGATTATTTCTAGTATATGTCTAATTCGGGTGTGTTGTGTGATGGTCTGTCAGGTATAAAATTGAGTCCCCTGACATGATGTATCTACGCTGTCTAATGTTCTACTACTAAAGTTAGGTATATCAGAAAAGTCATTTTCAACCTTCATTTTTTAGTGATTGTAGCGAAATGGCCAACACAAAACATGGGCAGTATGAAAACGTAAAAGTATGAAGCCACAGATTTTACTAAGAAGTATAATTTGTCTAGGGCTAGTGGAGTTCGAAGCTAAGCTCTTCTGGAAATCTGAAAACGTCTTGACATTCCCAGCCAATATATTTTACGTACCATTTTCATTGATCTATTGATAGTGTTAAAAAACTGTTTGGTTGTTTCTTATGTTCTGAGAACAGCAAGTTGTTGGAAATTTGAGCTCAATATTTTTTTATCTTGTTTCCAATTCAGATATCAATATTTTATTCCTAAGATGAATTATTTAATAATTGTTATACAGTGTCAATTAAAATGATAATAAATCATTTAATTCAATTTACATTGGAATGTATTGATTATGTATGATAAGTGAACGCTTAACTGACTTCAAAATGGTGAATTTTGTTTAAAATCTGGTCACTTAGTGGGTACTGTAATCCCCCTAGAACGCGTTAGAACCGGACCACGTTACAGAAAATCGCTTTGTAGGAGTATTCTCGTAAAACCTATATACAAAAATATAACTTGATGATACCTCGTTCTTAATTGATAAGTATTAAAACCGATCTCTACCAGGCTGCCCTAGTAAGGAAAAAACAAAAAAAATATTATTGGTAAAGTGAAAGAAGCGCATAACCAAATCAACATTGAAAAATTATAGAATTCCCAAATTTAATCTTAAATAAAACAAAAAAATAATAATATAAAATAAACTAAAAGCAAATCTCATAGATTAATGAATTTTTTATTAATTATTATGTTGTCCATTTGCTAAATATTTGCATAGTGGTACGCGTTCCACATATTACTTTTTAAATACCGCTACCCAGGTGATAAATGACTTTTGAAGTCTTATTACTGCCATTTTAGGTGAGCAATAAAGGCAGATAAGGCAGCCGGAAGTCACCAACAAATCGGTCCCGTGCGGGTAGGGTTGTCAGAAATACAAGTTTTGGCACGTGGTCTATTTGAAAGGTGTTTTTATTAAAGATGTAATATAATCACGCATAATGTGAGTTAATTAATTGTAATCATTTATTTTTAAGTTGTAATAATTCGACGAGAGTTTATAAGATACGCTCTGATGCTGGCAAATGCAAAACAAAAACATGTTTTAGTATTAAAATATTATTTGATTTAGTAAATTATTTTTTAAATCATATTTTAAAAGAGAATACAAAAGAAATAAAATAGTACATATTATGTAGTAATCTTTGTATGAAATATTCCTAAAAAACTATTTATATACGTTGATAGCATTAAAATTGCCTGTTTTCTAGTGAATTACGGAAAGTATATTATGTTGTCTTTCGGAGAATGTTGTAAGTAGGGTTGACAACCTTAGTTCCGAGGTTCTTATGAATTATCCAAGCGCTCGCGTGTTGGCGACTTGGCGGCGCCTGCGCAGGACACACGAGCACAGCTGTAAACACTGGAAGATAATAAGCAAAGACTGTCATTCTACTTGGTAATTTTCATATTCGCAGCACCGCTTAAGGTTTACGGGGTTTTTTATTAGTTCCAAAAAACATTTAGTTATTGTTTTGGTTTTACGGTGGCTTCAGCGTGCGAATCTCATCCCTGAGGTTGTAGGTTCGATCCCCGCTCGAACGGTGAAGGAAAACATCAACAATTCATTGTACTTTTCATTTAAGTCAAACTTTTGTCATTTAAGCAATTGCGTTCAATTTCAATTCAATCGTATTAGGCGAATACGAATATTCGGTAAATATCTACTATTCATTGCATCACTAGTCAAACTATCAGAATTTATTTTTGAAACTTCTTTCACAATACAAAGGAATAAGGAGAACGATATGCCGAAGATAGTCTGGCGGAAACGTAGGCTCATAAAGGGTGTAAATACCTAGAAATACAGAAAAAACAAACACGATAGAATATAAACACGATACGTATCATTAGTTATGTCGGGATGCTCTTATATGGAGAAAGCATTCGCTATGGGCGAATAAGATTTTTTATTTTCTAGAGCACATTGCGTGCATCATGTAACAATAATACATTTATTTTACAAGAACTAGCCATTTTAATACAAATACTTTTATATATAAACGCGAAATATTATATGTATAACAGTTCCAAATGCACAACACCAGTCGCGAGTCATTCGCAAATGTACAAAAATCGTTTATATCCGTATAGATATGTAATAGAGTTTTACTTAAATGTATGCTACTAGCATAAATCAAACATTATAAACTATATCGAAAGCCGGCAACGCCATGTCCTCCAAGGAGCGTATCAATTCCTAAAAGGCCGACAAAAAAAAAAACTCGCGAGTACTCTGGCATTGAGTGTCCATAGGCGGCGGTATCATTTAACATGAGATGAGCCTCCTGCCCGTTTAGTTGCCCAGTTCTAAAAGAAAAACCGTGTGTTACTTACGTACACATTATACTTCTTTGCTGTAACAAAATTAAAAACGTTATTCTACGTTTGTAGAAATAACGACACTAACAATAAAAAAATCTAAAATGTTGACTATGGCTAACTTCAGGGTGTCGGTTTTTTGTGACGGTGTGCGCGTGCATCGTATTTTTTTTGCTTTTTTAAATCTTGAAATTTTATCGGCTTCCATTATAAATCGACTCTTTATTTGTGACGTGAACTATTTGGAGTGAACCCGTGCGACCAATACATTATTACGAACTGTATTCAGAGTACGTGAATGACGCTGGTCGCATAAATTCACTTCGAAGCCAATTAATGCTAGTTAAGGCAGTGGTGCATTTAAATGGGCATTGCGATTTATTGCGTTCCATATCAATAGGAAAAAGTATCTAGGAAACAACATTGCTTGTGAGCTATTAGGGACACTAGTTTGTGAGAGCGCATTTTTGTTTATATGTTATATAATTAATATTGGGGCCAAACGGGCAGGAGGATCACCTCACACTCTCAGTGCCTGAGATCTCGCGAGTACCTTTTAAAATATGGTACGCTCTTTGAAGGACCCTAAGTTGGATTGGTAATACATTATTGGGCAGCGGGTTCCACATAGTGGTGGTGCGCGGGATAAAAACGCTCAGTTGTGGAACGACGGACGTCGAGGTGATACAGGTGGAATTTCGTCGGAATCCATTTTTCGGAAGCAGTTCACGCTGAAGGCTTGATGATTCTGATGGATAACGACTAATGCAAATGCGTTTTCAAAATGAGGGGTTTTGAAAACTATATTTATTTATAAGTCCTAAAACATGTATGCTTAAAATATACAAAAAAATATGACATCATCAATTTTACACTTATAAATCAATTATACTAGAATATAAAAATGTCATACTAGCGAGGGAAATATTAAATATTAAACATAATCTTTGATTGACATAATCTTTACAAATTGAAAGAAAAAACTTTTTAACCGGATTAAAGTTAATAATACATATTATAAATTTACAATTATTTAACATAATTTTAAATTTATCCGACGTTTCGCGTGCTTTACAGCGTGCGTGGTCACGGTGACTGAAGACAAAAGGTGTTGGATGTCAAAAAAGTATCACAGCTGTAGAGAAAGTTGCATTATTTATATTTATTTCCCCGGAGTTGGTATCGACTAAAAGATGGAGGGTTTTGGCGAAAATAGAGGACACCGTGAGCCATTTTTATAAAAATTGTAAATTTATAATAATACATAACTTTAATCCGGTTAAAAAGTTTTTTCTTTAAAAGCAACCATAACATAAAAATTAAATAAACAAACTAAATAGAAACTTAAACTTCATTAAGAGCGTGATAAACAAAGTTACGGTAAGAAGGAAGATTGTTGTAAAATATATCAATATTTTCATCAATATTAGTAATTAAGTTAAGTAACAGCGAGATAGCCTATTCACTGGACCATTAAAAGTAGCAGATAAGATAGCTGGGCACGAGGAGGCACGTATAGAAGTTAGTTCTAGTAACTCTAGGATAAAAGAGTGGCGGAGAGTTTATTGCCAGTTCTTCTCTTCCGTTCTACGCCCTTGATTTGAGAACTGGCAGTAAATGTTAAATTAGAAGCATTTCATATATATTTATTTTTTGACGTTCATAAGTACATTGTGTTACCGACATGATTTTGAGTTGCAAAAAACGAAAAAGGAAAGGAAAATATGACCTTTGCTGTCAATAGGCATGAAATGGTTAAATCGGTCTCCCTCTACTTAACTATACTTGAGTACCAATCCCTTCTTATTATGCAAGAAAACAATTCATGCTCCACTGAACATTACTTGGTGTGTGCGCGTCGAATGATCATAAAATCATAAACGCGCTAGTTATGGCAATTACAACCTTAAGTGAACAAAATAAAGTTCAATATCCTTCAGAAGATCTTTCATTGCGGTCAGGTGTATGTAGATGAGATCGGGTTTCCGTAAACGGTATTGTATGAGGACTGGGTAATTGTATCTGTGACAACATTGTTGATGGACGTGACCCAGGGTTGATTGCCTGATTTTTTGATACGTGATATCATGATAATTGTTCTGATTGTTTTCAGTGGTAGTCTGCAACACTTGTGAATGTTATGAAAAGTCGTACAATAAGATTAAACTGACAGACATTGAAGACAAAACAATCTCCTGTGCCTATCCTGAGCAGTAGTTTAGAATTGTAAATGCCCGCGCTGACCACGAATGTGCTTCATTCATCATCATCATCATCAATACAGCCCTTTGTGGCCCGTAGCCTCCTCAAGTATATTTCGCCATCGCAATCTGTTTCGTTATCTTGCGTCCAACTTCGAACCCCTATTGTTTTGAGTTTCTTGATAACGCAGCCTCTACCGGGTTTTCTCATGCCACCAGGTTGTGAGTTAAGTAAGGACCTTGGGGTACTATCTTCCACTATTCGGTGCACATGTCCCAAACACTTGGGACTGCATTTTATGAATTGGACGATGTTGGCGTCGTCGAGTATGTTATAAAGTTCTTCATTGTAGCGAATACGCCAAACACCGTCGTCGCAAACAGGGCCAAAGACTTGTCCGACGAATCTTCCGCTCGAAAATAAGAAGAGCAAGCTCGCCCTTCTTGCTGAGGGTCCAGGTTTCAGGACCATTAGTGAGCACTGGTCGTAGTAGAGTTTTGTACAGAAGAAGCTTGGTATTCTTTCTGAGAAGTCGCGATTGGAAATATTTACTATGGCCAAATGATTTGCTATCATGATGCGTCGGCTGATCTCTCGGCTGGGATTATTATCACTAATCACCATGGAGCCCAAGTAAACAAACTCCTAACATTATCCTTACACTGTACTGAATTCAAGCAAGTAAACAATATATGTAATCATATGTGCAGTACTCGCTAAAAATTGTGGCAAAAATCTTATAGGGCTGTAGAATTGGATTGTTATAACCCGCGTTGTACGTAGAGAATGTTTATACAGTTTTCTATTTGATGTCTCTTCAATGAACATATCGCAAGTCGAAGGTGATTAAGAGTACAATTGTACGATTTAGGTTAGGTTATCTCAGTATCGCGGCTGTAAATTATTTGTGTGTGTGTTCATTGATTATTCCGATCACTATGTCGCTTCGTGCCTTTTATCTTGCGAGAAAGTCGTTATGATCTTTAATTGTCGATTAATTAATGTTTCTATGTTATTAAGAGTTTTTAATTAATTCTAGTACGTTTTAATATCTATATTTCTTAACTTATGTAGTCGAAATATTTCTTTTTGGTTTTCAAAAATAAATAATATATTTTTAAATATTACATATACCGGTAATATTTAAAATTAAAAAAAAAAGATTGTCTAGTGGTCCAAAACCAAAATCGCTATAATTGTGGATTAATTCTTGTAATAACTTTATGTTATTTAGAGTTCTTAATAAAGGCTAGTGCGTTTTGGTATCTATATTTCTTAACTAAAGTAGATTCGTCTTTGTATGTATAAAACAAATATTCTCAAAAAGTACAACGATTTAATAAATACATACATATATACTGGAAATATATATTTACAAATTTAACAAAAATGTCCAGTCTTTAAACAAACAAGACAAACATCTAGATAGCCTTTAAAAGTGGAAAAACGTAACCAGAAGGTTCTACGATCGATATCCAGGGAAATAGGTATTAATTCCTTCCAGGAGAAGACTGACCACCTACTCCTTAAGAATATCTATAAATTGTAGATTAACCTATTCCAAGTTACAGTTGTAGTCGAGTCATATGCTGTTACTAGTGAGCCATGAAAAGAGAATTTTTATTTTTCTCAGAATTCAACATCATTTTAATTTACTAAGCAAATAGAAAACGGTTTGTTTTCCTTACGTTATCTTGATAAATACTCTATTCTATTTTTGTGTAATGAACGCATTATATATCTTGTATTTATTTCTTATGTATTATTATTTAATTAAATTGTACGTGTAAATATGTACGATCTCTGACATTTTGGAGATGTATTTTCCTTAGAAAAATAGACCTTTGAAATAATGTAACGAATTAATGTTGTACGCTAATGCTGCTAATTATTTTTTGATCGTGAGCTTGAATATTCGGGCTTTGATGAACCATTGAATCTTCAGGATACAAAGGTTTTGCTAATTAATTTTTAGTAGATACCAAAAATTATAAGCTTTTTTACCGAAGCGCTCAATTACTGTACATTAATCAATGTCGTGTGTAGCTGTTTGCTAAAAAAATTAATTCAAATCGTATATTTACTAATAGTTTTAGTAGAACACTTTAATTAATGTGCCTTGTTAATCTAGTACTATTTTCATTGGTCTTCGTAATTCTTTTTGGCGATTCTTCTATGGCAGTTAATATCTTACAGTAAAAATTATAGTTAAAGTTATTTCAGCGAACCCAACAACATCTCTTTTAAGTGTTGTAGATAAAATATTGTTTACTAAAAACTATGTAACATACAGATTAAATTGAAATTAAGCGGTAATTACAAAATTACTGTAAGCTTTAATTGATTTAATTAATTTTCCAAACATTAATTTTACCAATTAAGATGTTATCTCGAGATCATTAAAATAATCCAATGGGCTTATAATAAAACGTCTATTACTTTCCGCCCACAAATAGTTTTAGTAACGGAAACAGCAGAACGAGTAATGAAAGACAGTTTTTAATCAGGTTTTTCGTGTAAGTGTTGCTGGCTTCGGCGTGTCTCATCCCGAAGGTCGTAGGTTCAATCCCCAGCTGCACCAATGGACTGTCCACCTACGCATATAACACTCAATACGGTGAAGGAATACATCGTAGGAAACTGACATGCCTCAGACATATGTCAGACACAGACTGATCAATGCCTATTAGAAAAAACAAACAATCACGTGACAGAAATCTGAGACACAAACCTTATAGGTTGTAGCACCACTGGCATTTTTATTAGTTTATGTAATTCCGTTACCCCATTATGGGGTATAGGGCGGGCATATATCTGCGTCTCTTTCGTAGACTTATATCCAAATTTAAGGTTTTTACGCAATTCTTCACTACTGAACTTTTACACTCAAAATGGTACAAGGAAGCGAAATTTATTATTAACAAGATACCCAAGATAGGAGAAAAGCAGTTATCTTGATCGCCGTTGGCTCTTAACGGTCATGTCAAAGGGCAAACGCGTGTGCCGATTTCGTTTATAATCGATTTCACAATGCGTTAATGAGATTATTATGATCAGTGCCATTTGGAACATTAGATTTTATTGTGGACCTATAACATCACAGCTCATTATAAATTTAGATGTGTTATTAAGCTTTCGAATATTTTGAATATCTGTTTGTTACACTATAGTGACTTACAAAATAAAGTGTTACTAAGTTTAGTATATTTTACAAATCAAGTGAGACAGATCAATTCTTCTCTCAACTTCTCGCGTCATTTGGTCTTTTTGGATTATATTATTGCACAACTCTGCGTTTTTGCTCTTACTCGGTTTTTCAATACTGTAGGGACTCTAACCACAGTCTTTCACTGATGGTCAAACAGGTAGCGAGAATCCAATCGGAGAGAGTGGACTTCCATGTTGAACTAAGAATTATTCCAATGAACTTAAGCTAAATCTGTAAATGGACCCATGAGACCCGTATGTCAAACTTGACATGAAGATTAAGAACTGGGACTACACTCAAAGCCAGTCAGAGGGGTAGCGAAGCCCTATCAACTAAAACAACACAGTCCCTAAAATGGGCCCTCACGGTTCGCGGCGTTCAACCCAAGGCAAACTTATTTCTGCTTAAATGAACTTTGTATATCTACTAAAGCTCGTTATAGACTTTATGTTCCGTTTGATGATCACGAAATGACGTTACCAGGAAACTGTCGCCTGATACAATGAAACATCAAAAGCAAGTATCAAAGAAGCCCGCGTGTAAACATCTCTCTTGGACTGGCATGGTTGTTATCAAAGGGAAAGGCGTAGGATAAAAGGATTTTGACGTAATCAGTGAACGTGTTAGATGTGATAACTATAACTGATGCATTTCTTGGCCGATTAAGCTTAGTATTCAAAATGCCAAAACGTCATGATACTACTTAGTTATTAAAAAAAAAGTACACATGTCAAAATTGAAACTTCTTTGGCAAACTAATTAATTTTAAGTCTTGTTCATATTTATACAATATCCGAGACTTAGAGGAAGGGGAAAAAAATATAGAACCTTAATCTAAAATAATACAAAAGAGATATTAATTAAACAAACTAAAAACACAGCAGCAGCAGGATAGGATATGGTTAAGAAATGTGCCTTAGCATTGATTAGATGCTTAGCAAATAAATCTAACTGGTGATATCCGAACTAAAACCTTAGGGGAAGTTTAAGCTTTATTTACTAAGACAAGAGCCAAGCGAGCTGGCTGGTTCTTTTTATAGGATAGGGGGGCAAACGCCCAAAAAGGACAGTCATTGTAAGTACATGGACACACATTTAAGTGGGTGACGGAACAGTATTTTAAACAGCTGAAAGTCGTATCTCCACGGTATGACCCCCACCGGGAGTCGATTCCACAGTTCCCTAGTTCGAAAATGAAAATTTCTTATGAAGCGAACCGTGGAAGACCAGCCATCAAGGTGATGCTGATGAACTTTTATACATAGAATAAAGTACCAACATATACGTATATATATATATACATTGATATGAAAATTCTTATTTATTAAGAGACTTAAACGCTTATTCAATGTTAATTGCCTGCCTCTCAGTATTAACAAAGTTCTAGATTTCTTTTAGCGTAAAGTTAATAGGAGTCGGACCATTTATATCATGTCTGCAATCTTTTTATTGATCTGTCGTCGATCGGCTATGATCAATGACCGGCACACGTTGTATTGAGCTGGGATTGATTTATTATCTGTCCACAGTTGTATGTCTGTCAACTTTACAGTCATATTTTTAATGAATTTAATTATTAGAACAATCTCGTAATTTTTGAGCTATTCTCATTCCGTTATGTGATTTAAACAGCAGACTCTGTAGCAACTTTATTTCAAATAAAATATTCATTGACATATTATGAAATTTTAGTTTGAACGTCGAGAACCATTTAATACATATTAACATAGAGTATTGTTGGATTTATTAAAAAGGTAGATTTTCTTAATTATAAATGTAATAACGAAAGATAAGAAAGAAGGTAGAAAAATATATTATGTTATAGGTTTAATCTGGTAAAAATATACATTTGTTTTTCAACTAAAATAGGTGCTAAAGATAAAAATACAAAAAACAGGGACTAGCGATAGATGCATTTTGTCACAACCTATTTCTGTCATGGATAAAGTAATTAGTTTAATTAATTTTATTTTTAATCTGTCGTATTTTTACAACTGTATGTAGCACTTCACACTCTGGTCTTTGTATCAAACGAAGCAGCTTTGTTTGAAGGTATTGTTAGAAGATGTTTAGAATTTGTTCATTAATCACTCGGAACAATCGGCTCGTTCTTCGAAATTGTAGTTTGTTTGAGATATTGATGACGAGACTGTGCAACGATTTACGTGTGATATTTAATAGCTGGGTTCATAATTAGTAATGAGTTAGTAAATAGGTAATATCATAGCCACCTCGTTACATTGTCTTGCTGTAAACAGTTACGAATAATTTCTAATTATAATTTATTTTCAAAATTGGATTTAGCGTTTTTGTACTGTTATTCTATTTGTTTTTTTAATATGAAAGATAAATCTTATTAAAGTATTTTTTAACGTTAAATAGTTCGTCTGTTACACACTGGCTACGTAAGTTGAGGTAAGAGAAAGAGTTGTGTGTTTGATTCACGACGAAAACATGATTATAAAAAATTACATCGACGAATACGTTGACAAAGGGTAGCGATGCTTAGTGCTAAGTGAATTTGTTTGTCTCTTGACAATAACAAACACAACAAAAAAATAATTAGCGAAATCGATCCACGCGTGATGTCATGACCAAGGGAAATAGGGATTCATTTTTATATACATATATAGATTTTCTAAGCCGAACATCATCTATACTGTTAAATATTATAAAAACTTACAAACTTTTTAATTTGTTTATTATAGTAATCTTTAAAATTATTAAAACATTATCTTTGTTTAATTTTATGTACGCTAGCGATATTTATAAGAACGATTTTCGCTCACCAGATTGTAATCAATACTGCCGCTCATGCCTATTAACACTGACAGAAGGCTCACACGCACATTCTCGGCCTTTTCAGAATTGGTACGCTGCTGAAGGACCCTAAGTCGAATTGGTAGTACTTAAGCCGAAAGTTATTGGCCATAAAACATAAGGATAAACACGAATTTATGTTTGTCATTTTAAACTGTTGAGTCAGCGCCAAAAATGTATTACCAAAAATGGAAATTTGTATTTCATACTATTAAAGTGTATGTTTGAAGGGCAAAAGCTTGCCAACGGGGCCATTAATCTGAATATGATATAAAACGCATTGGCCAAGACGCGTTCTTTGGTTTTATTACTAATAACTGTATCGAGGTTATACGAATTAACAGGATGTTGTGAAGTTTGACTCTCATTTTTGATTTGTAACAAATTTCAGTTACCTAATATCCTCAAAATAATTTTAGTTTATTTAATATTAATATGCAATGCTTGAAGGTGAGGAATGGTATAATATAGGCACGGTGGGTCAAGGCGGCGAGACGAAGTCTAGTTCCATTTCCGTGAAATAATGAATTGAAAACCATTTCCACGGGAAAAATGTAAGCTATTTGAATAGGCAACTAGCTACTTTAATAAAAATATGTTCCTATCGAGAAAACATCGTGAGGTAACCGCCTTGCTTTAGAACCAAAAAGTCGACAGCGTGTGTAAGGCACAGGAGGCTGATCACCTACTTGCCTTTTAGATTGACAAATGATCATGAAACAGATACTTACCTAAAAAGGTTGTAGCGCCACTGATTTATGATTTATTTTTATGTTCCTATGGAAAATATCTTTCTTATACGTATATAGAGCTTTTGAATTGGAATATGTGTCCGGCATCGGGATACAAAGCTAACACTTATTAGACCGATATTCGAAAGCTTTCCTGTTCCATAACTGAAAACTTCAAGTTAGAAGCAGATATACCTGTGAGAACCTAATTATATATTAACAGCGTTGACAGAATAGGATATTGTTGAAACTTTGCCGTCCAATGAAGTATAGGGTTACGTGGGCTCGGCGGAATGGTGTACAATGACAAAGAAAGCCGCGCTTGATGAACACATGGTGTCATTTCTGATTATGTTGAATTGTTTATTTATAAATTGGTGCCGGTCATTCGTGTTAGATGAAACACCGTGTTCTTATCAAAGTATCAAGTATAGCAATTCTGCGAAGATGAGTTACAACCGAAAGTTGTAGAGTATGACTGTTACTAAAGGATCTCATTTTAGACTTAATTTATAAAAGGCAAATTCGGCCCAACATGAAGTACTGTTCTCAACTCTGGGTACCAGCTTCTTCCACTTGACCGAATTGAACGAAAAGCGGTTGGGATCGTCGACGACCAATCCCTTTCCGAGCGGCTTGATCCCTTGGCGTTGCATAGAGATGTGGGGTCACTCTGAATCTTCTACCCCATTTACCATGGAGAGTGTTCAGATAGATGAGTTGTATGGATTAATACCTAGAGCTGATTTTTATCATCAAATGTCGGGGCTAAATATGAAATTCCACCCGTATTACCTGGACGTCCGTCGTTCCACAACTGAGCATTTCTTAAGGCAGTTTTTTACGCGCACCACCACTTTTCGACATAGGGTCTTTCAAGAAAAGAGCGTACCAATTCTTAAAAGAACAGCAACGCACTCGCGAGCACTGTGGCATTGAGAGTTTCCATGTAACTTAGATCACTTAACATCAAGTGATACTTCTGCCCGTTTGCCCCTGTTCTATAAAAAAAATCCAGTATTATTTAGGACATTCTACCGCATCCATTCCGTATCTCCATATGTTCAGTTCGATTTCTGCTGCTTTGAGTTAACAGGCATAGGCTGCATCTAAATACTTTTTAAAATGACCAACGTAACAGTCGCGTACCTGGGACACGTGTTGCACCACAACCTCTACCAACTCCTTCAATTAATAATAATGGGTATCCAGGGTAAACGGTGTTTTGGGAGAAGGAAAAAAATCTTGACTTCGTATCGTTAGGCGTAGTGCCACAAGAGTTTCTACATCTGTCACAGAACGGGACATGCTTCACGAGACTGACGGCCAACCTCCAATAACGGATAGGCACCAAAAGAAGAATGTAACAGTGTGCGTGCTGTGTTTAATTTCCTTTGATTATAAACATGTGTGTGTCTATAATGTGATAAAAGACAATTCGTTAAATGGACCGTGTCTCTGAATTTAAAATATACATTTTATTTCTTACGATGTTGAGGCGAGTATGATTTATGTGTTATGTGTCCTTACAAGTCTTCTGTTTATAACTGGTTTCCAACTGCGATTTTGCACGTGCGCAGATTGATATCACATACTAACTTACGGCAAGTACATTTAAAACATTTTCAGTAGTTAAACTGAGATTTTCTAGACTAGATTGAAATTACAATTGTTCTGTGTTGAAGTTTTAGGTGCAATAAAGTACCAAATTTTACCTATATATTTATTTGTTTTATGATATTATTGTATTACTAGCTGACCCGGCAAACGTTTGTTTTGTCATATATTATTTACAGAAAACATTTTTTTAGTTCAATAAAAATAACTATCTACAATAATAAAAAATTGGCTTGATCGTAGAGGGGTGAAAATTGGGGGTTGTATATATTTCTGTATGCTGTACATAAAAAATTAAAACAAAAAAAAAAACTAGCACTCCGGGAGTGCCGGCAGAAGTGAAAACTTCAATATTAACGTTGTGTTTAATTATAAGTATAAAAGTACTATCATTTATGAGGTAGAATACAATGTTTGTTTATTGCGCTATCGTACACAAATATGACAATTTATATGTTGTTATTTATAATATTATATCGTTATTTATATATTACATTAAATTTTATCTCTCAGAAAAATCAACTTCCATCCATAATTTCGACGACTTTTACACCATCGTTATTATCAGAATCATCATCGCAAATTTTTACAACTGATACAATTGGTTTATGATAACTGAAGTAAGAAACAAACAGTTTTGATTCGAACCTATTTAAGTTTCTAATAAAGACCGCATCAATAGTAGTTTTGTATTTCGTTGTGCTAAAATTGCGATCATTTGACATAGTTAAACCAAATTCATTATTTAAAAATTCAACGGTAGAAAGAGTGGAAGATACTAGTTCCTCTCCCTTCCCCTCGATCTTACGCTTTTTCGATCAGCATCACGTGACCCTGACGAGAGTTTGAAAGTTTTTACCCATACAAAAAAGTGCTCAGCGCCGCTAAAGAAGTTTTCACTTCAAAAAATGTCAAAGACTTAGGGATTTGAAAGATAAGAATAGTAGCCGATTACTGAATATGCATAAAAAAATTCATAAGAATCGGTCGAGCCGTTTCGGAGGAGTATTGGAACGAACATTATGACACGAGAATTTTATATATTAGACTGAGCAATGTTGGCCTAGTGGCATCAGCGTGCGAATCTCGTCCCTAAAGTCGTATGTTCGATCCCCGGCTGTGCACCAAAGGAATGGAATTTCACCTACTTACCTATTAGATTGACAAGGGATTATGAAACAGATCGAGAAATCTGAAGCCCAGACCTCAAATGGTTGTAGCGCCACCGATTTATTTATTTATTGACATATATTTTAGTTAAATAAGATGTGTTAATTTTAGTCAAATTTATATCATAATGACTAGGTAATCGTAGCTATAAATTCTATAAAAATATTTTAATAAGAAACTTTATCACACTTTGTAAATAGCGATTTGTTTAAAATAATAATAAATAAACACCGATAATATGTAAATAATTCAAAACGTTTCTAAGCTTATGATAATTGTTGACAAAATTATAAACTGTCGCCCAACCCACGCATTACCGATGCCCGTATCACGAACCAAACTTAAAACTAGTTTATAAACTTCTGTTAAAATACTCATTATGATATTTGTGGCAACTAATGCGCTAATTTTAATGTTTTATTTTATTTGATATATATCAGACATAATACGAGATAAATTATACAAAAATGGTGCCACATTTTTATAATGTGGACACAATATGTACAGATTTACGCAAATGTTATTTTGCTGGTTTCAAATTAAAATCATTTATTCATTATTTTATTTATAGAAATATATGCATAATCTTTACAGACTATGTCAAAAAGATTATTTCGAGAATAAATAAAATAAAGTATATAATATTAAACACATAATATACATAATATCGCTATTGTGAATTCACTCTACGAACATATTATATGTACGTCGATAGTGTAGGAGATTCAGTATGTAATGTAATGTACACTTATAAACGTCAGTAAAAGTATGATTCAAAATTTTAATTTGCTAATTCTCAAAGCAAGTAAAACTAAAAGAACTGGCAATAAACCCTCCGTCTTTCAAATTGCCATAGTCTTTTTTAAATCATATCAGAATACTTACACCGTCTCGACATGTCTTAGGCTGCGGCCTCGAATTTCGCGGGCAGCGGGGCGGCAGCGGCTGCGGCGCGGGAGCGAGGCGGCCAACGCATACCTGTTCTCCAAACCAGCGGGCAGATCGCGCGGCACTATAGCGGTGTAGTGTTGTGTTCGTGGTTGTGTAGTCGAGATATTTGTTTTTATTCGCGAACGAAATGTCTAAAAAACGGCGACAACATCTTTTTGATTCAAATTTATTCCTAACGCTCGATTTATTGTGGGCAAAAATATAGTTCCATATGGGTCTCCTTTCAAAGATTTCTGAAATAATTTGCTCTTGCACGTCCGAGGTCATTTTGATACGTCACAAAAAATATGTACAGCACTATACTACAATGCATACGCGCAACGCGGGCGGTCACCGCTTGACTGGATTGCGCCGCTCGTTACCCGCGCCCGCGCCGCTGCCGCGCCGCTGTTTTCGAGAACCGGTCCATTTGATTGTACGCATAATATCCTGCCGCTCCCGCGCCGCGGCCGCCGCCGCCCCGCTGCCCGCAAAATTCGAGGCAGCAGCCTTATGCTGATATATCATCAAAAGTCTTGGTAAAGTTAGATTCGTAGATAGATCTACGAGTTTCTTTCACCACATGAGATTATAGCGTATTTTTCATGGCGTTAAGTATTAATAAGCTATTCTCACTTTGAAGTTGATTAAAATTAGATTAAGCGTTACTTGAGTAACATTTGAATACGGACCGAAATATCACCGCCAGTTAATAATCTGAATTGTAGATGAGAGCGGCAGAATTATACGAATTCTTGACTTTGTCTAATGGTTATATGCACTTTGATCTCGCTTTATGGGACTGTAGGAATGTAGGTTTTATGTCGTTTTAAGAATTCTGCTAATAGAACTTTCGTCACCCCCGTTTCTGTTATTATGCCTGGAATCGAATTCAGGAATTTCGGATTATAGACACTTTCTTCGCCCAACGCTTTATTTCATTCAGAAGCCGATAAAAACCGCTTTAAAAAATTTTCACTAACGATTCAAAACTTTATACATTTATTTATTTATACTTCATAACATTAAAAGATATACAAATTATAAGAGATGCAGCGGGTGGCCTTATCGCTAACAAGCAATCTCTTCCAGGCAACCCTAGTAAGGAAAAGCTAAAAAAGAAATATTAAGGGTAAAGTACAAGAAGTGCATAACCAAATACATTCACAAACATCTTCCCAACCTGTCCTAAGCTGAAACGGAAAGTATTATTCTTGTGTAAGAGTAGTTTAATTATAATATTGTAAGTGTTATTAATATGTCAAATGGAAGGGACTAGCTGCCCACGACACAGGGAATTCTAGTGTGGGGGCTAGTGCGCTTTCTTACAAACTAAATGTCCTTTTATATTATGTATAATAAAGGTTTTATTTTTTTAGACGAATTGGTTTTTATTATTGCTTACTATATATAACTTCTATATATACTATATATAAAACGAACCCCTAGTTTTTTGAAAAAATGTGTAATTTTTTTTCTTTTTTTTTCAGGTATGTACAACAATCTGCTATGTAATTGCCATGGATATTTTAATGAGTAAGTTGTAGTGAGTGTAAGAAGAAATTGTTATAGCAATAATGTCTTTCGTATTAATTTTAACAAAAACTTAACGGCTGATAATCTGATAATAATTATGTCCGTGTAAAATTATTAGGCTATTTTAAAGTTAACCAGGTGAATTATTCGTTAATTAAAGTAAGCGTTTAAAATTTTGCTTGGTTATATATAGTCTCAAGCTAGACTCTCAACTGAAGAGGAAATTTATAAAAAATGGTAATAAACATAAAAATCACATTAAAAATATATGCATACAAAAATGTATAGTAAGACTCAGTCCTGAGGATGCGAAACTTCCGCAAAAATAGTAACCAATGTATAAAATTATGTTAATATCGTCTTAGGTTATTTAGAATACTGTAGATACAATTTAATACAAGAAATTCCTATCTTAATACAAAACAGCCGTTGGGTATATCCAATTATAATTATCGAGATTTGCAAATGAAAACTTGTCGTTCCTTGATTGCTTACACGGAATTTATTAGGTTAATTTATTGATAGAAATTCGTATTATGAACATATTTATGCTAAATTAAGATAATTCATTAATTTGTTGTTTTGAAAATTATTTTTATAGATTAAATGACTGGGTTTTTTAATTACAAATTTTATGTTTATGGGTTGACTACTATGTTTTGAGAATGAATGGGGTAAAAATGTGACAGGATCTTATTTAAAAATCTCTTACGCATACGTCTCTTATGACCCTTATGGTTCTAGATCAAAAGTGTAACTTGTGAATTACGGAAATTTTATACAGCTCACTAAATAGGGAAATATCATTATTATATTTTTTCCACAAAAAGCTGAAAATTACATTTACAATAGTTTCGATACAGCTGTGTTTATCAATATTATGAAATAACATTAAGTATTAATGCAACATAACATAACATAACATTCACTAAGAAATTATAAAGCTGAGAGCGTTACTAATAAATAAAATCAAAATGCCTCTAGGATAGGTATAATCCAAACAAAACAAAAAGTGAATCAAATGTAGCGGTCGGCCGAGTAAAAATTTATTAAATAAAAAATATGTATCTCGAACATAGATCATAGATCTCATTGTACACATAGGCCGAGCAACTTTATATATGGGTATATATTTAATATATGTAATTTGTGGTGATTAATTGCTAACGGAGTCTTTTTAATAAACAATTTGGCTGAGTTGGAGTATCATCAATCACGTAAGTTATTATTACTCGGAACTGGGGAAACTTGACGTGGCTACCGTATTCTACCAGTTTAAAGTACACTCTTACATATGAACTTTTATAATTAATAAAATGTGTTTGAAGACAAATACAAAATATCAGCAAAACTACAGGGAAGAAAAAGTTTCATATCGAGTTCTAAATTTAAAATTTCATAGTCGAAAAACACAAAAACAAATTGTAAAAACTACTCGTTATAATAGCAAGTGTTTTTTTTGGAAAACCAAACGCAATGTTAAATAATGTCGTTATCAGTGTGGGAATTGACTATGAAGTGTCATCTATAATTTATGACTTTTCAAAATGGTTTTTAATTAAGAATATTGTATACGTTTGTCAGGTTAGAGTACTAACCATTTACCAATTGCTCCAATTTAATTTCAATTGACTGTCTCCCCAACGATGACGGACGGTTCCCTGGTCATCCAATTGTCTCCGATTCAATTGGTAATGCGGGATGGACCGAGATTGATGTAGTTGCACCAATTGGCGTGATTACCCTTATAGGTGGCGGATGGCGGTAATTTAATGCTGGGTGCGGCTGGCTTCTTATTGAATGCACATGTGCTGTTTCATTCTATCTATATATATATCATTAACTCTCTATTAGAAAATATAAATGGTGCGTTCAAACTCACTGTGCACCAATTTAGTTTGTGGGGAATTGCAGCTCATACGGTTTAGAACTGTGTGGAAACTTTTGTGATAGAATCGATCATTGACGACGTTGCGTTTGAAGTTACTGAACTTCTTACATCATATTGTTAGTCAAATCTTCTTTGCATCGCGTTCTTCATTACTGAAGATACCTTTGTTCTTTTTGGTGGTATTTTTTTTCGTAACTTCGATATTCTAATAAAACTGACTACAAGAATTAAAAAATATATATATTTGAAGATCATTCACGGCGAATTAATTACGCATTTTTAGCGGACTTATATGATCATCAGCACATTGTTATTAAGCAATTTATTTTACGTACTGTAAGAAACTCTTATTTGATCAATTCCAAGTGGAAGCCCTTATAGGAAACTTCTATTTAAATTTCTATAAAAGTTTTTTTTCATAATAAATATACTATTCCTATCCAAATGAACACACGTTTGATTTTTAAAAATAACTCCGAAGATGAAAAGGGGTCAAATATCTTGTTCAGGGATACTATAACGCTGAAAAAAACTAGTTTGTAAATAGAAACGAGTAAAGGGAAGAAAGTAACGAGATATATAATGAACACTGAGCAAATGTAACTTATCATTTGCAACTTTCTTTCCCGTGTATTATTGCGAGTCTGCACGCTCAATGTTAATAAAGTTTAATGGTGATTAATAACACCTCAACGCGTTATAATTCCGGGACCTTAAAGATGATTTAAGCGAATTCATTGGATACTTAATTTCGTTTAACCTGGGGCGGTTGGAGTCTTAATATCAGTTCATGCATCTCATGTGTTGGGTATTACGTTTAAAGAAATAATACAGTGTAATATTTCTAAATTCGAATTTCGGTTGATGGTTAAAAAGGCTTTTTGCCACTACAAATAATGTGTTTATTTTGCTCTCAAACATTACACATGTTATAAGACGGACAATCAGATACTTATGAATATATGTTATAGAAAGATTATACATGTGTTAAAATAACATGAGAACTTAAGAAGGCGCAGCGCTAACCAGATCCATGCAACTTCCTCTTAATTGTACAGCCCGCAATATCTCACACAACTCACTAGGGGACACTTACCGGGCGGACGGTCTACAATACAGTGGTCCGCCAAACATGACAGAATATACACTGTAAATACATAACTATGTAGGAATAAAGAAAATAAAAATTATAGCAAATAATTAATAATTAGTTAATTATTCAATAGTTCATGAAAAAACTGAATTTTACTAAGATCAAACTCAAAATAAATAATTACACCTCGTACACACAAAAAATTGAATTAGATTTGTCTATTCCAAAGACATTTCTCTTTTTGAAGCCCTTAGCAACATTGGTAAATGAATATCGATTTAAATTGGTGCAAAACTCAAGTGCAGCAACTAATTCACGAATGACAGCTACATTCAGGTGGTCGATGATAAATCAATGCGCTAATTTGAATTTCTAATATTGTGATTAGGTTATTCTGGTAGCCACGTCCGGATACCTTCTAAATTAATAGACCAAGGACGTTTTACTGAAATTATTAATACGTTTATGTACATAGTTCACAAGAGTTGCTTCCTATATTATTAGTTATAAGATTTAGGGTCTGTTTCACAATGTACGGATAAGTTCCACATAAGTTCCAAATTAGCTATTTATTACTTATTGGTAGGATAAACACTATTGTTGCGTTTCACGACTGTCAGATAGCGCTATTCGTCACATAAAGTCCATCATAAGCTATGAGTCCGATGAATGTCAAATAGCACAATTTATCTTTCAAATAATTTATGTGTTGCATAGCTATTTGGTACTTTATCCATACATTGTGAAACAGACCCTTAAGTATATAAATATATTTATTTAGTGTTTTTTCACCTAGGTTAATCGGTGTGAGTATAAATATTGTGTCGTTCTATCGAATTAGTAATAACTGTAAAGATACAATAATGATATGGAATAAAATAAATAAATAAATATTTACAATCTTGTATCTCGTAAGAGTGACCCATAGTACAGGAAAAGGCACTTGCGAGCCCTCTGCCTATGAGGTCCATATCACTTATCATCAGATGAGCTTTCTGCCCGTTTGTACACTGTTCTATAAATAAAGAGTTGAGAGAATTTTTTATTTATTTTTTGGTTCAAATAGTTTAATTCTTTTATAGTTTGCATTTTTAATTTTTATGTTTGTTTGTATTTAACACTGTTTTTGTATCTTCTTGATTTCGCTGGTCGTGTCCACATGTTATAGGGACGGCACCGCGTTTGATATTTATGTATGTATGTCAATTTTTATCATGTGTTTGTCCTAATTTTGTGGTCCAAAAAAAAAAAAAGAGGAATGTTCTGAAGTGATGGTGTTTCTAAAAATATACAAACTGTATTTGATTAATTAAATTTTTGTAAGCTGGGCGTGATTGACTTATATGTATCGTAATTATTGACCAATTATTATAAATTTGTTAGGTGAAAAGCATTTGGCATAAATATTCGACAAAATATATACTTAACACTTAATACATTATATAATATATATACGTTTAAAGGCTTGGAAGGTCACAGATCGGATTGTCTACATTCTGCTATATTCATATAGTATTTTCTTAAAATAAATAAAATTAGTTTTTACCTTAGAAAAGAAATGCTTAATACATTTTCAACTGTTGCTGCTCTGTTAAAAAAGCCAGGGAGTAAAATAATGGTGCGAAACAACATAAGTAGCTCAGCGGGCCACACAATAAATCCGCTATTGTCCTGTCTCCCACCAGTGTTGCCATAATCGGGGATAACTCCCGCCGTGTTCGCCTTATACGATTTAACTCATTTATCTTACGAACTTTTTCGTAAGATAAATGAGTTAGTTCTTTTTATTATTTCTGTTTTAGAGCTCGTAAAACAATTAGTAAGTGTCTGTATCATCACGATGGTTCTTAATTATTCAGAGTTTAGTGTAATATAACTCTTCTCTCTGAATATTTGTGAGAGGTGCAGTTTAACGATTAATAAGTGTAGCGGAGTCTCTTTCCACTTCTGGCCTGGTCTATGACTTGGGAACTGCTATTAAATCTTCCTTGTTGAAATATTGATGTTCATTTTTGATTATATTGAATTAATTAGACTAAGTTTATTAATACATATATATTTAGTTTACGTATGAGAATTGTTAACGTGAATTGATAATCTCTTCTGCGGTTTTATTTGAAGGCGGTTTATAATCAAACGTTTGAAAGAATTACTTCAAAATACACTGCATTAACATACTGTTTCGCAGATCACTAATCTATACATTAACATGAGTAATTCCATAGACAAATGGTTCTTTAGTAATCGCGCAAGCTAATATATATACGCATGCATATGTTGGAAGTGGATCAGGAATGCAACAATGCATATGCTCTGAAATGCTGTGTACTCAATTCCATTTTCGGCCAGCTCCTTTTATGTAAATCCATAAAGCTTTATCGTTTGGACTTTGTGACTGGCTATTTCTGTACAATGAAAATTCTCTATTAAAGATTTCGTAACCTTATTGTTTAATCGTTTCGGTATCTCTAAATCAAGCTTTTAGCGCTGGAATGTGGAATTATGTAAACCAAAAAAGACAATCGCCGCATTTAATATGCTGATTTGGAGCAGTTGTCGCAACAGTAGAGTTATTTGAAGCTAAATCGCTTGTTACAAAGCAATAATTTTGTTTTTGATTTACGCGAGTATTATGTTGAAATTAATTTTCTTTAAAGGATAAATAAGATTTTCTTATTATTTTCTTTTTTAAGGCATTTTCTTTTGCGAACTAGTGAACTGTGAAATCGTCTCTTGGTGGGGGTCTTCCCTGAGAGATACGACTTCTGACTATTCAAAATTCGAGTGTACTCCTCCCTCAAAGGCCGGCCACCCACTAAAATGGATGTCTATGGGCTGCGATGATTGCCCTTTTTGGGTGTTCCGTTTGTTCCCTATTATGTATTTTAAAAAATACTCTGAAATGAGGTTTAGCACTAAATCTGCATACCATGTACTACTACTACTACTTAAAAATTATAATTATTATTTGTCCATTCTCTTGATTGGCATCAAACATCAACTAATTGTATTGTCTTTTATGTCACCGTGACCACGCACGCTGTAAAGCACGCGAAACGTCGGTTAAATTTAAAATTATGTAAAATAATTGTAAATTTATAATAAAACATAACTTCAAATCCGTTAAAAAAGTGTTTTTCTATCAACTAATTGGTTCGATTCCCAGACGAGATTAGTAATTTTTAGAAAATCATTGAATGCAGGAATACTTTTCAAAATAAAATAGAGTATTTCACCAAAATATACTATCTACGATATTTAAGGTACTTTCCCTTGAAGTCCCACAGTCTTGGGACGCCCTGTATTATGTATTGGATTTTCAGATAATAATAATGCCTCATTTATTCCTTGAATCTATCATCCATCTTTACAAATGATACACACGTTTAAGTTTTATAGAAAAATAATATTATTTTTCAAGGACCTCCTATTAGAGGCCTCCTTCAATTGGCTCCATTTCTCTCTATCTTGAGCATGTTTCTCCTAATATTCCCTCCTCACCTTCTTAAAGCTCGTTAGCCCACTGTGCAAGAGGGTGACCTCTCTTTCTTTTCCCTGGTGGCTGGTATCTTGATGATTTTTAAAAATGGTAGATATTTTGTCTTAATCGCGACACTGAAAGGTGAGGGTTTTGTAGTTAGCTCTTGCTTAAAACCACTCAAAAGAGTGAATAATGATAAGCGGTCTGTTCCGGCTGCACACAACTGGATATAAGTCTTAAAACTTTTTGGCTAATTCAGTCAAAACTGTTTACGACGACATCGTTAAGAACAAAATACCGGTTATATTGACCAAAATTAAAGGTCCCGGCTAAATTCTATTGTATATTAAGGTACTTAATAACAACGTCATCGGCTGTTACGACTATCGGGTGTAACACGACCGAATATGAGTAGGCCCTTCGAAGCCATTTTAACTGATTTTGACTGTATTTCGTATTTTGTTGAATTTTTTAAATCGGGTTTTGTGTTTATTCAATTATTAATAACTAGCTGTACCCTGCCACGCTTCGCTGTGGCACATTGTTATTGAATTGTTGAGAAATGAGAAACAAAACAGAATACATTTCATACAAGTTTAATTTTGTAATACTTGTGGATCAAAGAAACGAAAAAAAATATTAAAAATCTGTTTTCAGTTTGTACACTGTTACAAGATGGATTCTCCCGTAGTGGGAAATTAAAAACTTAATGGTTTTTATATGGTAATGTTATCGGCGGGGTACAAAGCATTTCAATTCGTCCCTCGCCCCCTGAGTGCGTTGCCCAACATAGCGACACGGTTTTGCTCTTGCCTCTGACATTTTTGTGTTACAATGTTTTTCTCGGACGCCATTTCTCGCCTCCGTTGGAATTTTAACGCGATTCGATTCCTTGCTGTCGTTTAAGTGGGAATTGTATCCGACGAATTCTTGTTTTAACATCGGATTAGACTTCGTTGCGAAATTGTTTGACAGGTAAAAAATTATAATAAAATAATTCGTTCAGGCTTTAATCGACTTAAAGTTCTTTTGAATCGTGTTTGGTTTTGGGTGATCCGACGATAACATCTTTCTCAGTAGAAATCATATAAAAAAAGTGTGTGTATCTATGTACACGCGTTAGAAGTTATACTTCTTTGGCGTAACAAGATATCTTTTCAAAAATTTGATTCTACGTTTGTGCTAACTTCAGGGTGTTGGTTTTTTGTGACGGTGTGCGCGCGCATCGTAAAAAATTACTCTCATTATTTTTCCCTAACACGCCAAAAGAAGTATAACTTGAAATTTATTAAATATATAAAGATAATTTAATATTGTCTTTGATTGACATAACCTTTACACATTTAAATAAAAAACTTTAATCCGGTAAAAAATAGTTTTTTATTTAAAGATAATTTATTTAGGTGCTTATTCTTTGATTTTGAAACCTACTCAGCTGTCATAATAAGACAGACATAAGCCGGGCGCCGGGGTTGAAATCAAAAATCGGGATCTTAGTCGAGAATTTATTACGAAATCAATTCCATTGTATCGGGACCGGTATGATATTTGTCCTTGTGTTTTTATTCCCTTCGTATTGTCTTGCGATTAACATTGAGTATGGCGCCGCGGTACCAGCGGTCATGGAATAGCAATAAAACCTTGTGTGCGGCCCGTTATCAAGATGAACGTATACTTACGGAAAGTAGTGAAGATTATAATATGATAATGTAATGAAAGTTTAAACAGATTTTTTTCTTTATTCATTTTGGCACAAAAAAGAGATGCTTTAGTTAAATTTAATATTACTTTAGTATATATGTAATACTATTCTTGGAAAGATACCCGGAAGCAGAGGCCGGCGAAGCCAAAGTTACGGCTGAATGGTTTTTTTATAAAATAAGAGGCAAACGGGCAGGAGTCTCATCTGTATGTGCTCGCTAGCGCGCTGCCGGCCTTTTAAGAATTGGTACGCTCTTTTCTTGTCGAATTGTTTACTTCAGTGGGCAGCTGGATCTGGCTGGAATGTGGCTGTTGAGCAGATACTTCAAGCTATGGGAATCGTGAACTAGAAGTAAAAAGCACAAATCAGGACCTCCTATAGGTTCCTCCTCCTGCTCGACTAAGCCGTTGGTCTTTTGCCTCGACATGACTTAAATATTATTATTACTTAAATTTGTCAACCAATATTCTTCCATTCCGAAATATGTCAGATTTTTGAGTTTTCCTATATCCCAAGTATATAATGTTGACAAATTGAAGTCGGTTTAATTGAAGTACATTTTTAGTTTGAATTATCTATTGGCTATATAGTCGGTTTCATATATCATTCCAAAGAGGGTCTGTGTCACTCCATACTGAGTCTATGGGAGAGTTTGAAAGCCAAGTTAGAACTGGTCGTCTCCATGTATAGATAACCGGGTTTTATGCCTATTATTTTACTAGCAAAGCGAAGACTTTCGAAAAGCTGTACCGAGCGATTGTATCCGCCAGCGACATTCACTATAAATAAAAAAGCTATTTTTTTTATATTTATTTATTTATAAATAATTAAACACGACAGACACATCACAAAATATGTAAAGAAATACATACATAATATTTTTTTAATAAAAGTATGAGTAACACAAATATAAATAATTAATACAAAAATAGACAAGAAAATGTAAACCAGCAAGCGGAGGAGCAGTGAAAAACGTATTTTCACATACATGAGTCCATAGTTAAAAAGTCTTGATTGTTACATACAGTGTAACCTCTTTATAACATCATAAGTTATAACGAAAAATTTAAATTAAATTATTTTTTTGTAGTTTAACCCAATACCCCTAAATTAATTCTTCCCTCCCTTTAACGAAACCGCTCTATAACGAATAAAAATGCTCGGTTTCCTGAAATTCGTTATAAAGAGTTGTAATAATAACGTTTACACGTTAATTTGCAAAGATATTGATAAAAGTTGGTTTTTTTTAAAGCAGCACAATCAGCTTTTATATAGACATGCGAAAATATTAATAATCATAATAATAAGAATAGTTAAGATACTTATAATTGTTGTCAAAACGTATGGTCTTAAAACACTCCCATTAAAGGTAGCTTCCCTTAAAAATCTAAACCCCCTGGTTGTGATTTATAACTTCTGGGAAAGTGATGGTTTAACAATTTTTTAAATACGTCGTGTCACCCATGATTAAAATAAGATAAGTTAAGTAAGCGTGTTTTTCTAAAGGTTTGAGGTAAAAGCATACTTTCGCTTTATTGCTTAAGAATATTAGTATTTTCCGTAAATAATCCCAGAACCCGAACAAATGACACGTTCATACTAATCTCCGGGACACACGCTAATTGTCCATACCTTCAAATTGTGTTCAAATATTGTCCGTGTGACCGAGCACAGCAAACAGTACGTTTGTCTGTTTGTCGAGACCAACGAGTCGGTGTCTGTTTACCTCTATTATCTTTGAGTAGAGTGCATATGCAGTTCTAATACGTGGGATAAGTTTAAATGTAGCCAAACTTTTCGATTGTCATGTTTTATTTATTTATAAGTAATCTTACAGCTACACATATATGTATATAAAAAACAATTGCACAATATACAATGCCATAACAGATTATTAATATATACGAAATAGAAAATATACGTCAATTTAGTACATTGATAGATAAAAAATTAAAAAGAAATTAACGATATCGATTCTTAAAAACTCCTTAATGATAATATTATACATGTATGTATATGTTTTGGCCATGGCCGTAATCTAGGTCTAGATTTTTTTTTACCCTGAAACAAGGCACCATTACAATACCATATTTTGAAATAATATTTAAAGGTGTTGCTAAAACATATATTAGGTTTTTGTAGATTTCGTATGAAATGGCTAAATATGACGCATCTCGGTTACACCTGTATTTGAAATATTATTAACATGTAGAGTTAATAAAAACATCTTCAATGTTCTAAGCTTATTAATTACATATTATTATAATTAAGCCTTTATTGCAGTTACCCAATATACTATATTAATTCTTATTTAAGTTACATAACCTTACTTAGTCGAAGTCGTCAAAGTTGTGCCACCTATTCTCTTTATAGAATAGGTGGCACAACTTCGACTTACAGAGCAAGATATGGGCAGACTATATTTTATATTAGTCTGCCATATCTTGCTCTGTCTTCCTCATTTCCTTTTTCCATTACGTGGTTGACATTCTGTAATAATTTTTGGCCATTAATTACATTTATTTAATTAAAAATAACAGTTGAGGTGTATAATCCATATTGTAAATGTGAGCTATAGCCGATTAATGCATATTATTATATTTATTTAATAAAAATGGATGGTAGAATTGATATTACACAAATCAAGAAAATAACATCCAACCAACAACATTGATTTTTAAATTGCAAAATTTACATACAAACTTATTTAAAACACCAATTAGATTTTATAAATATCTGTATTACTACTACTACTAATAGAAAAGATAATTAAAGACTGGGAAGAAAACGACAGACACAAAAAATACTAGTGACAATATAAATGATTTAGACTTCAGAGAAACTAACCAAACATTACAAATTGGCTTCAGTTTGCTTGATCCGCCTTTCTAGCGTCAACCGAGCACCAACCCCTATTACCACAACAAAGAAAAACCTATAATTATCACAACACCTTTATTTAACTATGTCCATTGAAGCTATGATACATGGTGTTCCTATTCATAGTCGTTGACATATCATTTTGCCCTTTTTCTCCACATCCCTTATAAGGTCATCGAGAGATTGACACGTTGCTATTAAATCGTGCCCAAGTAAGACCGCATGGTAAGGACGGCTTTTTATTATTTATTTCATTGCTGTGGGAATATTATGCACACCATGTATAGGATGTAAAAACCGCGTCTATTTTGGTTAGTAATGAACTGATTTACGTTATTTAATAGACTTATTAAAGATTTTTAGTATATGAAATAAAACAATTGTTTGTTAGAAAAACTTTTACAACACAATAAAAGTTGATAATAACTAACTTAATAATCAGTACTACAGACTTTTTTGGTCTGAGCCTCTGATTTCTGTATCTGTTGTTACCATAATCATTTCTAATAGGCAAGTCCATCCTACAACTCATCTGCTCATAGTCAGAAGACTGATTGAAAAAAAAATAATAATAAAAAAAAAAAAAAAAGGCAAGTAAGCTTCTGTGCCTGACACAGACTATCGAATTGACTAAGGCTTGCCGGTTTCCTACGTACCATAGACAAAGTCTATTGGTCGGGGTTCGAACCTTAGGGATGACAGTCGCATGCTGAAGCCACAAGGCGAACATTGCTTATCTGATAAAAATATTTGGTAAATTATTTCGTAATCCTACAGCTAACAAAAAAAATACATAAAAACAAACTATTATACTAAAAACATAGCCAAAGATGGAATACATACATTTACAAAAGGGAAAAAATAACAATACATTTAACTAAGCAATTAATTTGGCTGTGTTGTGTGAAGGTGTGTCATTGTGGTGTGCTCATGATGCAGGTGATTTTTCGCTATGGATATTCTTAATATTCCTTTTAACCATATTCCGCGATAGCTTAAACAAGTCGAGGCTTATATTGGTTTGGTCGTTGTATGTCCGGGCTGCGCGATACAAAACTGAATTTTTGCATAGTTAGTGTTGACGTGAGGAACATGGTTTCTTAGAAATATATTATGAGTATAGTAAGATTAAAATCTATATTTGCATACCTTTTCACCTAAAACAAACATTCTGATTCTGTTCTTTGAAAAAATGAAAGGTAATATTTAAAAAAAAGCTTTCTAAACTAGAGATGAATTAAGCTCTAGTATTGAATGGTCATCGTGGGATAGATTTTATAATTAATGCACTTTATGATATGCGGAACAGTTCGCTACGTGCAAGAATGGTGTATGTTTGTGTGTGACGAATGACTCTGTTATTGCTTTATGTGTCATAAAATACCTAATGGAAAAGTATTTTCTTTGTTCCATCAAAACATAGATAATTCTTTGTATCAATATCCAATAATAATAATGAGTCGTTTATTTCCATAGAAAGTGGTTCATTCAGATTAATTAATTATAAAAAACCGCACAATCAGCCTAATAGGCATGAAAATGTCATATTAATTATCATAATGTTATAATATTAAGAACAGTTAAGTTATTTATATATAGATGACATAGTTCGAAAAACTTTTAAGAAAGCTACTTGCTTTCTCCTATGTAGACGGCCTTTCGTATCAATGAAGAAATAAGTTAAATTTTAAATTTAATATTCAGTTGTAGTATTAAGAAAAACACATATTGTAAAACCTTATTTATATTATTTTTTTTTTTACACACATATTAAAAATTAAACTAAAATTCATGTGATGGACGAACATGAAATATATAAAATTGTGCTGTCCACTGTAGCGACGACTGACAAACAATAATCTTTAAAAAAAATCAGGTATTTGACAGAGATAGATGTGCGGGTATACCCACACGTGTTCGCTTTTGAACATACCCTCTTTAATACATCGAAAAAAATCTATTTGTAATACTTGCGAAAATGTTGCAAAAACGTCAATAATTTCAAATATATGTTTGTATGTTACATTGTACCTACAAGGTTACTTAATGCCGAGTTTAAACATAACTGCAAGCTTTAGGTAATTAATCTAAGTGGTAAGTAATGATCATCATTACGTACCGTTTATACTAAACGCACGTAAACGTGCTCCCAGCTCCCTCTATACTTTAGAAATATGCAATCTATAATTTACTTGTTTTGCTAATTCTTGTCTAGTTCCTCGAAGTTCTTAGGATATCTGCAGTAATACTTGACCAATATACATATTACTCAATATCGACGTACGTCGTTCCATCACGTGCAAGATCGCTATGTGGAACCAGCTGCCCAAGTATTTCTAAACAATTCCACTTATGGTCCTTCAAGAAAAGAGATTACCAACGGTTACGCTCTTGCGAGCCTTCTGGCAATGTGATTGTCCATGGGCGGTGGTATCACTTAGCACCCGATTAAAAAAATCTGTGGTTTTAGATACCTGTTTAGCTAAAGGCATTTTTTGCGAATATGGCAATTTAATATTAGTGATAATGATATTTCTAGTAAAAGCTTCGATCAGTGAGGATGTTCTTAATTTAAAAGTTCCTACTTTAATTTTTATTATACGTTGGTCTGGGATAATGAAATATTCTAATCGTGAACGAATTTATGAAATCGGTGCTGTATTAAGTTGATTCGTTTAACAAACAAAAATAGAAATAACACTAAAACTCTTTCTTTAAAAAAATTGTTTTAAACACTCACCATGTGCCACGTATAATTGTACTCTAGTTACCTATAACCCCTCTAGAGATGGGGACTAAGCGATCAATTTTGTCACAACCATATTAATGTCATGAATAATTTTTTTATTTCTTATCTTTAATTTTTTCCATTTAGATAATAGTTAGTACAAATTGAAGACTAATTTCAGTACCGACATTTACAAAAAATAATTTAAACGTGAAATAAATAAACAGCTGAAAATAAATAAATAAATAAGCGTACTACGCAAAAACTGCCCACAGTCAACTATTGTACTGGGAATACTTTTCCCACTGCCACGCAATGCCTATTGGTCTGGATAAATTAAGTCATTTTTTGTAACAAAACATAAAGCTGTCTCAACCTATTATGTCAGATGGTATGGTCACGAGTTGGCTATTTATAGTCACGAAAATCGTTGATTTTAATTACGACCTTAAATTTATGGCTTAAAACTTTCTTGATTTACAATTTCAGATTTCTTTGAAGTAATGACATCAAAAATAATTTACTCTGTTTTATTTGTTGGAAACGGAAACATTTTATTAAAGACATTAACCAACATATTTTGTGTAGCGTATCTTCCTTGAAGATATTGCGCGTCCGCTCCACTGATACAGTTTTACGCAAATAGATAGTTTAGTCTAGGAACATCCTCTGAACTGCAAGTTAATGATTAAGAATGAAGCTAGTTGCAGTCTTTAAGCAATTACCTGGTTTTTAAGCAATGCAAATAATAAAAACCTCTCTTTGGTTCGCTTTTAAAGATTTATTGAAATATGTAGTCGTTGTGTATAAAAAACAATGTAACTTTGTAAAGAATCTCTCACTCTATATTTTTATACGTTATCTGGCTCTATGAAAGACACGCTGTCTGAAAACCATTCACCAACAGACCGTGACGGCCATCGACCCGTCACGCATCACCAGCTCCCCGCTCCAATGGTCACCATGATACATCATTATTTCTATATTAAGCTTTTACTTCACGGTGCGATTGTGTTAGAAGCTCGAATGGGTAATTAATACCGTTTCGAATTCCGTAATCAGAGTTGCGAAGTTCTATAGTCTCTCGTAACTAAAATGTATTAAGTGTATCATTGGGGCCTGGAGAAGATCTATTTATCACAATTATTTCATTTGGTTTTAACGGGCACCACTATGAGGAACTATGTGGAGCTGCCCACTGAAGTATTTCCAAACCAATTAGAAAAGAGTGTACCAATTTTTAAAATTCCGGCAACGCACTTGCGAGCCTTCTGGCAATGTGAGTGTCCATGGGTGCGGCGGTATCACTTAACATCAGGTTACAGGCCTGTTACGTTAAAAAAAATCGGTTTAGATGAATCGTACCATTCCGTCTCGTTATAGTAAGTTATTTTTCATTGTTCGTTGAAGAAGTAAATACTAAAATATTAAAATTCTGCTGATATATAAGACATATATATGTATGTATATATAACCTAAAAAAGATCAAAGAATCAAACTTAGAAATGTGTTTCCCCTTAACTGTTACCATTCACCAGGGTTACAATGGCAGACATAATATATCAATGAAGCAAGAATAAATATAATTTCCTAATATCAATTAATTAACTTAGTCTATAAAAATGTCGTCTAAAGGCAATATAGTTCGATCACGAATTGACTCATTGAACATTCAATCCTCTTAAACTCAAACTTATTAAATTAAGAGCAGTCGGATTATGTCCACCCGTTTTTTGGAGGCCTCATCTTGGACCTTAATTTTTAGAATTAATTAATTCAACCGGATTATCTTCAAAACGGCTCACGTTTCGACAGGCGCAGGATTAATGTATGGATATTATTTTTTTCTGCTTAACAAAAATTTATGGTTCTCTTATAATATCTTGTATATATTTTTTATTTTGTTATATTTATGTTTACCTAAATTTTCATACATTTTAGATGAAATAGTTTCTAAAACCTAGTTTTATTATGTATGATGTGGTAAACTTTAATAAATTTATACAAAAAAATATAAAATTCTCGTGGTTTTAGGGAACCCTATTTCCTGCTTTTTCCAAGCTTTAAAATTGGTAGATTTGAGAATGGGTCGTAAATTTTATTTCCCACTCCAAAATTCAGTTTTTTGTTTTTGGATGTTTAATTAATGATTCGGCAAAATAAATATAAACCTAATCTTATTTTCACTTCTACCACCACAAATAGCATGTACTCCATAGTCCTCTATATAATCATTTATTTTATTCTATCCAATTCTGATAAGGATTTTCAGTTCTGTTTTAAAAAACTAAAAAAACAATCAATTAGAAACCACGAACGACGTGTGCTCAAATGTATAACATTCTCAAGTGTGAAATGTTTGTTTGTAACAAAAAAGTCACGATACACCAGCCCCGATACCAGTTCAGAGAAGTAAGCCTTTGTCGTGATGTCTCGGAATTTCCTAAAATACCTTCGCGCGACTTAATTTTATGCGCATTCGGCTCGTTATACCGTCTAACATGGCGATAAGTGTATCAAGTTTTAAGTAATTAAGATTATGTATTAATTAGGTTGTTAGAATGTACTTTATAAACGCGGTAATTGGAGGTTTGGAATATCATTTGTCCGATCATAACACTATAAATATATATTAAATTTGATTATTTAATTCGATTATTATTATTATATAGATGAACACAGTAACAGTTTAATAAACGCGCGTATTTGCGGCTTTGGAGAAATTATACAACCTGTTTTTAAGTTAAAAATAGACAAAATAGCCAAATCATTTATTCCAATTAGACCAACTGAATTGACACTTTTGAACGTTAAATAAAATATATATATGATTCTAGTTGCCCCTACCAAAAGGTAGCTTCGTGTCGAGAAGAATGGGCAAGAAACTACACACTTACTCTATTAAAATTTAAAGAGGTTTTACAATATTTTGTATAAATTAGTTAATTACATGTGAAGACACAAAGTATTACTTATAAAGTAAGCAATGCAGCGGATAGGTCTTTATAATTATAATATACTTATGGACACATCTATTGGCCCACCTTGCATTTTCAGTTTCTTTTGGTCCTACCTAAAAATTTATATTAGGTCGAGTAAAAAGTTTTTATGCAGTTTTGAACCTGGCACATTCATAATTGCATTCAATATATATTTTTTTTAATTTCGAACACAGAATTTAAAGAAACAAAAGACAATTTGGAGCCTGCTCATTGATATCAAACAATCGAATACTAAAAAAACTTGATTAAATTGGTTTAGTTGGATTTAATTCTTGAAAGTGTGATTTTTCTCTTTGGTTTTGCAACAAATATTACTTATTCTTAACATTAAGATGAGGTTCTATCAATAATCTATGGATACTTCGCCTGAAGTCGCCGCCCAAGCTGTGGCACTTATCCGGGCCGGACACAGCCAAAGAAATGTGAGTGATCAACTTAATTTAAGTCGATCTGCGGTCCGAAACGTTTATCGGAGATACCTAGAGACTGGCGACTTTGTTCGTCGCCAAGGGAGGCCACGATTTCGGGTCACAACTGAAAGGCAGGATCGATTCATCGTGATGACCAGCTTGAGAAATCGTCACCTTACCTCCATTGAGATACAAAACCAACTTCGCGACTTCCATGGAGTAAATGTGAGCGCTCGAACTGTTCGGAGAAGATTAAAAGAACGCGATATGGTACCACACAAGCCAGCTAATGGCCCAAAACTAACGCAAGTCCACCGAATAGCGCGCCTTCATTTCGCGCGCTCACACTGAAATTGGACTCAGCAGCATAGGAACGGTGTACTCTTTTCTGATGAGTCTAAAATTGCATTACATGGCAATGATGGAAGGAAGAAGGTCTACCGACGTAAGGGAGAGCGTTTTGCACAACGCTGCTTTGAAGAGAGGGTTGCTTATGGCGGTGGCTCATGGACTGTTTGGGGCGGTATATCCGCGAGCGGCAAAACTCAACTTGAGCTTGTTACGGGACCACGGCTGCCAACATTAAATGCTGAAAGGTACATTCTTGAGTGCTTAGAACCTCACGTGATGCCATACGCGGACTATGTGGGCCCAAATTTCCTTTTTATGCATGATAATGCAAGAGCCCATACGGCCGGCATCGTCAGAGAATATCTTCGGGATGTGAACATCGCAGTTATGGACTGGCCAACCAGAAGCCCAGATATGAACCCCATTGAGCACATGTGGGACGAGCTAAAAAGACGTGTTAGGGCTCGTCAGCCAGTTGCCCAGACGATGCAGGAATTGAAAACTGCCATAGAAGAGGAATGGGAGATGATCCCTCAAAATTTCATAGAGCGGTTGATAAACTCTATGCCTAATCGTATGAGAGGTGTCGTAGATGCCCATGGAGGCAACACGCGTTATTAAATTAAACCTTTATTTGATAAAACACGTTTTTTATTCAAAAATCAACTGACTTCATCAAGGCGCCTACCCGACTTGTTAGGCGTATCTCCATGTGGTGTGGTATTCTTAACTCAAATTTAAAACAATACGATCGAAAAAGATGGTAAAATGTATCAGGTTCAAAACTGCATAAAAAAAATTTACTCGACCTAATATAAATTTTTAGGTAGGACCAAAAGAAACTGAAAATGCAAGGTGGGCCAATAGATGTGTCCAGAAGTATATATTATTAATATTATAATTATAGCACGATAATTATAATATTAAAGTAGGTACAATAATAATTCGAATTTAATAAAGAAGATTAAAAAAATACAACATACAAAAACTATTTCATAACAAAATTCGACATGAATTCGAATTTCTAAGATTAACGAACAAAGGATGTCTAGATGCTCAAATGTCATGTGGCCGGGCTCTTTTTGTGCTTTCTGAGAAGTGGAAAAAACGGTGCGAAGGTGTGAATATAATTAATGGTGCATCAAAGCGAACCGAACGTGGTCACCGATTTTTGTTGTGGTTTAACATTAAACATGATCGTTTTGATAACGAATTGATTTTATTATGTTTTATAAAATTTTATTTCTTGTACATTAATGTTAACATGATATGGGGTTAATATAAATAAATTCATTTCTTTAAACACGTATATTTCACACCCTTACACAATATATTCACACACCCACAACCACTTATGCTTTAGTTTTATTTGGTGAAGTGAAACTTCTAATGCGACTTCCAACGGTTGCGTTAAACGTTTAACGCTCCTGGGGTGGAGTGAGGGTGAATGCTTCCTATTTTCATTTCCACATTACGAAATTTCACTTCTTCCGCGCGGAGGGACTTATATAGTCATAGTATGTCATCTCTTTGTATATTTTCTATACGTAATGGAAGATTGACACCACCTCAGGACTAGTTTAGCCCTATTATAGGCACCAGCCTCTCACGAAGAAGGTTGCAGCATCATCATGTCCTGTTAATGCCATATTGAAGACCCAAATAAACTATACTATATTCTGATATAATAGTTGGTTTGAGGTCGTGGAAAAGACTAAAAAATATGTTCATGTAATTGTAGTTTTGTTTTTTTTATCAATTTACTTATACCCTAACACGAAAGAGACTTTATGATAGACATGTATTAATACTTTAATTTGCTGGGACTATATTTCATGGGATGTCGAATACCTGGTGTAGCAGGCTGCAAAACTGTTTCTTATTTGAAGTTGCTCAACAAGGAAAAAACATAGTTTTGATTGCATCATTCAATTGTGAATAAATACGTTGTTCTATAAGATGTCGTCAATATCAATTCGCTAACATTATTTCTTTACCATAAATTATATGCGCTTTATGAATATTGGTCCATTTTGTTGGTTATTTCTGTATGCAATCAATCATGGTCTTCCAAATTTAATAAGATCTCTCATAAATCTCTCGTTCTAATTTGGGAACGACATTAATTCGTCGATTCGCGTGTCTTATTTCATGCGATATTTTGAGTTATTATATGATTTTGTAAAGAGGTTATTCGTAACAAGAACAAAACGGCTGTGTTACATTTAAAACGGTTATTCTTAACGTCTTTTTGTCTAGAACAGGGGGCACTTCTGATGTTAAGTACCGCCGCTCATGGACACTCACACCGCTTGAAGGCTCACAAATACGCTGCCGGCCTTTTTGAAATTGGTACGCTTTTCATGAAGGAAGAATTTGTTCGGAAATACTACAATCAGCAGCTGGTTCTACACAGTGGTGGTGCGCGGCAAAAACAGCATTAAAAAAAGCTCAGTTGAATGAGGGGATGTCAAGCTCATACGGGTTACTGAATTTCATATTAGGTTTTTACACTTTCGATTCACAAGAATTTAGCCTAAATATATATCGCTAAAGTATGCTCGGTATGTCACACACATTGCATAACCCTGTCAACACATAGGCGACGTATCTATTTGTGCGGGCCCGTTCTGAGCCCCGAGTAGTTCCTGTTAAATTGCGATTGTCGTGAGCTGTCAGTGTTTGTCATTCTTAAAGTTGGATCTCGGGTCACGGATCTTCCGGGATTATAAATCTTTTTGTGACTATTTTTAACTGGCTTTGTATTTGGTGAACCTTTCCATGTTAATGCCGTCAAACCGTGATATATATAAAGCGTATAAAGCATTTAATCTTGTTTATGGTCACGAGGCTCACCTCATGTTAGTGCAAGTGCAAGAGGGCTCGCAAGTGCGTTGTCGGCCTATTAAAAATTGGTATGCTTCTTATTGGACCGTAAGTGGTTTAGGTTAATCTCGGAGACGATTGCTAACCCGTCTTCTATATTTATTTTATGTAGTTTCCTCCCAAAAGAGCAGCTTGTAGACACGAAATAATAAGGAATAGTTAAAGACAAGAAATTTTAGTTGAATGATATATCAAAGTTAGTCAGACTAAGACAGATGCCAATATTATTTGCGGCGAGCCAACATTTGGATCACGTGTCATAGATACTCTAAAATAATGAATGGGGAAACTGAAAGGGAGCATTGCCAAAGTTTTATGTATTTAAATATAACACAGAAATTTATTTTAGATCAAGAGATATTAGTTTAGAACTAGAATTTTAGGAATTCTAAAAAATATAAGAGAAGCTCTCTGTCAGAAAATATTTCTTATTACTTGTACTGTTTGTTTGTTGTTATTAAAAGGCCGGTAACGCCCCACTAAAATAAGTGTCCATGGGCTGCTACGAGTGCCCTTTTTGTGCATTCCGTAGGCTCGTTTGGCCCCCTATATATAAAAACCAAACAGTATGTGTATGTCTTAGGCATTATTTGAATAATTAATCAAAATAATAGAACATAAACGTATTAATTTTCTGTAGCAATCCTCGAAAATTTATTTCGTTTTCAAGCATAGAGTATGTGTGGGTAATATGTGTAAAAAATTAAATAATTGCTGTGGACGTAATCACCAAATAAGAAAATCAAAGATCCCTCTTCCACCTGTAGTGCTTAAATACTTGAACGGCCCCTCTTTTACTTTATCTTCTTTTCATATCTCGTAATATCCATCTCTATGGTAATCTCTTTGTCCATCAGTTACTTTCAACAAATATGTAATAGAGATGATGCCTCAAACAGGATGGAACATGAGAAACAATTATGGCAATGTTAATATTTACCCGTCTCTAAACAAGCAGATTCTTATCGTAATCACTTACGCGAAACGTCTCTACGACGTTGTCTTACTAACATAAAAGATTCAAGGCAAGCAAGGGAACGGAGCGGAGATTTGGATTTCTCATTGTACGAGTATATATGTTTATAGAGTTAGAAGTCTCTCGATCTGTAATTTATCGTAAAATACTCGGTTTCTTAGTAATACACGTAAAATTGCTTTCAATTATCGGCTAATAATCTCTTCAGGTCAGACATTAGTTCGCTAATTGCCTTAAAATGTTTTAATAGAGAGAATCTAGATTATCAAATACAAACGCAAATTTATTACATTACATAACAACGTTCCTACCCCTTCAGCTATCATTCTCCAGAAAGACTAGGTAAATATTACTGAAAAGTAATCGAAATTTCAAGATATGTAAATAGTGTTTTGAATACAAATTTTAGTTTAAATAAATAATTAGGGCTGTTGCAGCGAATCCACACTCACCGCCGACTTGCCACTAAAGCTTAATGAATAAAGAAGAAATTGCCATTATACTAATAATAGTCTATGTACAACCATGTATTAGGCCAACTACATGCCTTTATACCTTTGTACTCCTACATTTCAGTAGTATCATATTGATGATGCGTCATTGGTATGATGATACGTTAACACATGCAAACTTTAATTACCGAATTGTAGGGCATGTGGTGATTTACGGGTTCAACGGCTCGTTTATAGCCATATCTCGTTACCCTATTGAGGTGCATGTTACGCAGAGTAATATGAGTAATGATCAGTAAGGGTATTTGGTGGATTTTGCCATACGGGTATCATAGTTTGCAAGTCTTGACTTACCCTAGGGCGACATACCGGGGTCATACTTAGTGCTAAGCCACAATTTAGAATATCAGAAATGTCAAAGTCATATACATTTTTGACGAACGGGTAGAGTCTGTCTAACGAAAGTAGATACTGGATTTTTTTGCAAACTTTTTATATGAAAACACTAAAGTTAGTACGGTCAAAATGTCTTGAAATTTTTTTATTTTAAATAAGTACATATTAGTTTTAGTTACTTTAGATAATGTTATTGTTCTTTTACAGATAGTCTTGAGATTATTAACCAACGGTTATGAATTTAAGAAAAACAAAAATCAACGTTCATTATTAATTGAACGATATGATATAGCTGCATGGAGACATCGCTTTTTGCGTACCATTGCATCGAAACGTGCAGAAGGCAAGCCAATAATCTATTTAGATGAAGCTTATGTCCACAAATCCTATAAGCCTAAAAATTGCAAGTAAAATAAAAATAAATGTCAAAGTGAGTTGTTCCAACTTTCCTTTTTACTTTAGGGCTGCCATGCTGATATTTTTTAAATTTGCCGCGCTTTTTCAGTATCAAGTTTCATTAGCCAGACTCTACGTACTTGTTTTCGATTTATAAACTTAGGGTAACTGCCAAGATGGTTCGTTTAGCTTACAAGTGTTTTTTACCTGAGGGTAAAAAAATGTTTAAGACAAATACAAAACAATTGTACTCAAAGTTTATCATTTAATTATTACATATACAGAAATACAGAACAATTAATATAATTAAATAAAAAGGAGGGCAACTGGCGGCCTTAACTCGGCGCTTTCGAGTGATCTCTTTCAGGCAACCAGTGTGAGGATTCTCTAAAATTAAATAAGACTCTCGTCTTATTTAATTGTAAAAAAGTGTGTGATTTTAGTGCAAAACTACATAACATATATCATTATTTACACAAACAGAATGGAACAAATTAAAGCAATTAAAACATATGTAGACAGTAAAAAGGACAATCAAAAAAAAACACATAAATTTGTATATTTTATTTCAAAGTTACGTATACATATATGGGCATTTCTCTACTAAGTGGAAAATCGTTGTCCTAAGCAAATTTTATACAATAATTTTTAATATTTCTTGGTTTTGTCTATGAATAATGACATATTATTTGGTATTCTTGACACGCCATAGTTTATTAAGTAATATAATAATGTAATATCTGATTAAATCAAGCTCAAACCCCTCAAAACACAGTCCCCTGGTATGTCCCATTTCCCAAATTACAAGTCTTGAACCAATTTTTGTTTTTTGAGCCGTTGATAATTGAATAAAAAATATTGAAATACCTTAAATAAAACAGTAAGCATCTATATAAATCACAATTATGTATTTACTATAAAAATTTGATTAAAAAATCAATACGTGAATGCTGTCCTCAAAATTTTTGAACAGTCCCCTGATAACATTTCAAAACCGCACTTAAGTCAAATTTTGTATTGGCGCTATACGTTAACCTAGTGATACGGAATGAAATCAGTGCGAAGTTCTTTTGGGTGTATAGATCATCGATTAGTCGCCATTTTTTTAGTGTCACCACTAATTCTTTCAGTGAACAACGAGTCTCGGCCGTTACAAAAAACAGTCCTCTGGTAAGCCATTTTTTAAACTATTTTAAGAGTTTTAATAAGAAATATGTGCTTAATATATTTGATTGTTAATTATGTAGCCACATATTATTTCGAGAATGTGATAAGTTTAAATAATCATGTTTTATTAAACTAACAGGTAAAAATAACAGTACCCTGGCCGACAGTCCCCTGTCATTTCATAGCACAGAGGACTGTTTTATAGCGCAGGGGACTGTTTTCTGTGGGTTTTTTCAAGTCTGAGATGCCAGTTTGCGCATCTATGATCAAAATCATTAACAATATTATTGTCTCTTCCTTAGGAAGTATCTCAATATGCCACCCAAAAAGAAACCAGCCAAAACAAGAGACGAAATAATAGAACAAAAACGTATAGCAGAACGTTTGATGAGAGCACTTAAATGGGAACATTTAAAACCTATTTTCAAAACTTTACCCATGCATGTTATTGGCATTTATTTTGTGAGCGACGGACCAGTAACACAATATCGAAACAAAGCGACATTTTATATTTTAGCTTCAAAGCTTCATGTAGAGGTCCAAAATATGAAGACGTTTTCCTGGTACTTTAGAGAGTGTCCGTGGAAAGAGGACCGCAGATGGTGTTGGTACTGCATGCAAATGAACTTCAGATGGCATTGTTGCTACAGGAGGTGACATTGTTAGTTTGGATTCATTAATAGATGCTGTACAAAAACTATGTCTTGCTATTACAATCTTTGCAATTAACGATGCTGCAATTAAATATATGACTAACGATATTTAGAATGATGCCAAGTACCTGAAAGGTTTCAATGGCACTCTTAAAATACATCAGATTAAGGGTAAAATATCAAGATGGGATTACTACAAGGCACTGAAAAACTTATAATGAAAAGTTTAAGCTGCTGTGAAGAAGAATGCCAACATTTTAACCTAGGGGGTTATCAAATACAAAAAGACAAAACTGCGCTTCGATGATGTTTACACAGACTCTGAAGACGAAACCAGGCCAGCCGATTTCTCCGCGGATAATAACAATATTCCAGAAACCGCAATTTCAAGACCGTGTGACAATTTTATTACTAATTTTTACAATACTTCAGGGCTAAGCCCTGAAGTTTTTTTTACAAGCAGCCAACAGCAATACAAAATGTCAGAAATACGGAATATCGTTATGCTGCAGTTATTAATAAAGTAGACGATGAGGATGGCGAAGTAACAGTTACTTTTATGAAAATTTGTGATGATGAAGGCCACAAGTTTAGAATGGAAGAAGATGATATTTCTGATGTGAGTTTTGACCAAATACTGGCGAAATTACCACAACCAGATCTTACTCTTAAAGGGAGAAGATTATTTTCCAATATCCGTTTCTATTTTTGAGAAATAATAATTTTTAAGATTCCTGAAATGCAATGTTAAGACATTGTAAAATTAATGCTTAATAGTACAATTGTTTTAAATACTAAGAATGATGATTGTGATATTAAGTTAGCATATGTAAGAACTACGCATTAAAATTGATTACTTGCATACTAAAATTCGTGTTTTATTCATAAAAACAATCCCCTGTGCGTTTACAACAGTCCCCTGTCACGTTTTTGGATAAAATCGTTGATAACTCAAAAACCAGGACGAAAATCAGTGGGCCTTTCTAAGAGATATATTTATTTTAATATTGTCTTTAATTTTATTAACAAACATTCTCAGAATCTAATAAAATTTTCTTAGGACAGTTTTGTATGGACGAGTTTCCAAATAGCAGAGAAACACCCATATAATAATTGTTTAATTGTATAATAATGGTCAGAAATAAGAATGTTTTCTACAATTTCCGTCAGATTTTTTATTATTAGAAACGTTCTAGTTCAGGCTTCAGGCAGACGCATACAATATCTAAGAAAATATAATTTTCTTTATTTCCATTATAGATTATACTATATTTTAATTTCAAAGTAAGACTCATCTGCCCAACGGGCTCCAGAAAACTCGTGAAATTATAAGTTTCTATATATTAAGAGCTTTTGCTTACAACTAACATAATGGAACTCGTTAATAAAAGCATAAAGTTGTTCCTTTATTAATACTTCCTTTCCTACACAATTTAAACCTTCATAAAGTTGGACTTTTATGTATGAGATCTATTCAGAGATCACGTATATTTTACAAAGGACTTTTACGACTTGGTATGAGCTAAAAAGCATGACCGGCAACAATGCATTTCTGTGCAATGTAATTTCTACTTTAAGTTCTTCACACTAGAGTTGATTCTTGTAACGTCGAGATTTTATATTAGATTAAACACATGTGCGAGCAAAGTTTCTCAGAATATGGAAAATACAATAGACACCTGGCAGACTGGGTGTCGTCTCTGTATAATAGACGATATTGTCCAAATTGTTTACCTGCTCTGCCTTTGTGTTTGAATCAGGTGCGTTTGGAGTTTTCTAGTAGATTTTGGAATTGTGATTGAAATTCTAGCATGCGTTACCTTTGTGAAATATTTTCTATAAAAGCCTGGTTGTTGAGTCTTATTATCAAAAAGTTATATTCTGAGAATTTGTGCGAACTACTTATTTATTTATTTATTGAAGAAATATCTAGTTATTGCAGTGTTATATATGTGTGTGTTATATATACATGTGCTTCCGGATGTGAAGAACATTTGTTTTCATATACGGAAATTAGTAATAAAAGTTCGACGTCCTGGTAGTCAAATGATACTATGTTTCCTACACACTTATAACCTCCATTTTATAAACTACTAGCGATACAAACGTTTTTGAATACATTTGAACACATACACATAGTTGCGTCCGCAATTACAGAAAAGGAAAACTGGTTTTTAGGTTTTTCTATGTAAGTTTCAAATTTTTCTCTCCATGAAAAGCTTTCTCTGAGTTCAAGGAATATATTTAAAAAATACTCGAATTGTATTATCTTTGAGTTTTGCGCTTAGCAACATATGTATATATTAATACATAAAATAGTACATAGGAATTATTCGAGTGCTATATTAGTCTTGAAACAAAGAAAAGCAGCAAATTTGCCTTAAAGCTTAACATACATCTATATTATAGTATTAATACGTAATTATACGTAACTATATAAAAAAATCTAGCCTTGCGAAGGTGTACCAAGCCGCTAGCTTTGTATAAAATCAAATAGAGATCGTAATCTTTGCAGCGATATCTGTTGAGCACTAAAACTGTCCTGTTCAACGTTCCACAATTTATTTATACTCTTATTAGATTCTACCTGGTACCTATGTTTTGTGGGCGTTGGCGTAGGTGTGTTGGCAACACAGGCCCTCAGTTCTCAATAATTCTCTCTAATCAAAGTGAACATTCGCGCCGGGCCGTCTCAGTAATTAGACACGTGTGAATGTCCACTACATTGTCTTATTGTGTCTGAAATCTGTGTAAATATAGCGGGATTGAGCGTAGTGCGATATTGTAATTAAAGTTTACTCTGTTTTTCACGTTTATTATATATTTCTCATGAATCTATTGTAAATTCTTGGGCGTAGGTTGCAGTATAGATAGTTCATTAGCTAGTGTGTTGATATTTAGGCGATAAATAACTAATAAAGTAATATAAAACAGCTACTATATACTAAATAAGTTGAATTGTTAAATTTTTTTATTGGTTTGTTAATACGCTTAAAAAGTATGTAAAAATTAATCAGTGGCGCTACAACCTTTTTAGGTCTAGGCCATAGATTTCTTTATCTGTTTCATGATAATTTGTTAATCTATAAGCCAAGTAGGTGATCAGCCTCCTGTGCCTGATACACGCTGACTTTTTGTGTCTAAGGCAAGGCGGTTTTCCTTCACCGTTCGAGCGAATGTTAAATGCGCACATAGAAAGCGAAAGTCCATTGGTGCACAGCCGGGATCGAAAAAAGTATGCATTATTTAATAATCAACTTTCCGGTATATTTGGATACAATCTGACGTAAAAATTCCAAATAAAATAGCAATACTTTTATTGATAAATAATTTTCCTAAAATTTTTCAGCTTATATTTTATTAGCTTTTATATTTGATATAGCGTCACTGCGATGCGACAGTACTTAGCGACCGCGTCGAATCGTCTAGCTTCTCTTATTGTGTCTGAAATAGTTAATTATAGAGTGGGGAAGAGCGGCTTTATATATCTAGTTGTGTGGGTGTGAATTTGTCATACAACAGGTTAAACACACGTAGACATACCGAAATAGATCAATTCCTAGACACAAACTGTCAACGTCTGAATCTTCAAATGAGGTTGGCCGAATCTTAAATAAAATCTACTTATTCGTAGTTAATCAGGCGGGACTTCCATCAGACAAGTTTGTCTTAAGACTGGTTTAGGTTCCTTTAAGATTGAGGCGCCTTTCTTTACAGCCAAAAAAAAATATTCAATGTACAAAAATCTTGTAATACTGTTTTATTCTAGGTCTGTGTTTGTGTGTTTTGTTTTATCCTTAAAGTTCAGAATACTTTTAGTTTTTTTATTATTCTAATAGTACTCTACTCCCCCCTGCCATTGAGTCCAGGGACTTAAATGTTTACTAAAAAGATATATTTATTACAATAAACTAGTTCACGAATGACGTGTTACGCGTCTCGCGAAATACGCCCTACGGCTACATCGGTAATATTTTTTTTTAATACAGTTGCTCAAAAAGTGGCGTATTGCAGGGACGTATAGCGTTCGGGATGGGGGCTATTACACACTCGTGCTTTTTTTTTACCTTTTCCGAACTAGTGCGTTTTCTTTCCCAACTGTCAAAATAATGTCTATTAAAAAGAAAAAACCAACCACGAAGTTTTTACTAAAAAAAAATCATAGAAATTTTTATGATTCATGCAAATAAAAAAAAAGCAAAAAGAAGCTACTGCTTTGTTTCAATATAAGATTTAATGATTTGATTCAATGAGTTAGGTTAGATTTCATTTCATCTCCTTAAATTTCATTTCATATCAATAAAAAATTGTACTGAAGACTTGGCTGTATGGGCAAAGTTCCCTTTGCCTACCCAGAATGGGTAAAGAAAAAAAAAATATCTGCTTATATTCTTTTACGGTTGGCGCCATTTTCCAAAAATGTTCTTTGCGCGTTTAGTTGTTTGTTATATTATATATTAAATATACATTAAAAATCATACGAAATAAATAATAGTTTGTCTCAAACAGTAAATAAATATGCAACCTAAAACTTCTCCAGTTAGTATAAAAAACTGTACCAATGTACGTGAACAATAATTTGTATAAGAAATAAATGATTAGTGAGTTGAGTTTATTGTTTTTTTATTATTTTATTAAATTGCATAATTTTTTCGCAACTGTATTAAAAATAGTCGTTCAGTACACGTGCGGAACCATCATTGCAACTTGTTCCGACTGTCAACCCTCACCTTCGGCTGCGCCTCGGCTCGGGTAGACATTTGTCGAAACTCTTTGCAATGACAGGCTTTCCGCACTTGTAATGAAATATACTAATTTACAATTTTATTTTCATGGGCTAGCCGGAGCGCAATTCTTTGCGAGACCCGTTCTTTGATTTTTGTTTGCCGCCTTTATATATTTGATAGTTTTTTCGCAGAACCGTTAATACTTTAAGGTTGACGCACACATATTTCCTTTACAGTCTAAAAAAAAATATTCAATCTAAATAAATCTTGTAACACTGTTTTATTCAAGGAGTCTTTGTCTGTATCTGCGTGTTTTGTTTTAGCCTTAAAGTTCAGAATACTTTTAGGTTGAGGCCAAAACAAATAAAAGGGGCAAACATTATTTACCTAAGTACCTTTATTAATAAGACCGTTACCGTGGACGCGTTCTTAAGTCTAGTCTATTATTTATTATTTGTAATTTATATACGGCAGTTTGCAAAGATTAAATTGTAGAAAGCATGGCATGGCTATTTTAGAAATTATCGCCACAGATGCGACCGGAAAATTTGTATGTGTGTGTGTGCTACATGCACAGTGAGGGAAAATATTACTTAATAAAATTAGTAATTCTCAAATCACCAATTTAGTCGGGGTAAAGTGGTTTTTGGCTTCTTTTGGCGCGTCGGGGAAAAATGATGAGAGTAAATCTTTACGATGCACGCGCACACCGTCACGAAATCCGACACCCTGAAGTTATTATAGTATATACAACTATTGATGCTGTATTTGTACGATATTTGACAATGTTTCTACAAGAATATTTGTATCATACTGTAGCTATCATAAGCCTCTTGTAACTCACATGTCTACTGAACTCCAACCAATGGACGTGAATTAAATAGTAAATATCAATATCTATAAGTTGCATGCTAAATTAAAAAATGTCCATTTATATATGATATTTAAATAAACTTTATTTAACTAGATAATGCGTTATAATAAAACTTAAAATGTATTAAATACCTTTTTTATATAGTTAGTGTCGTTTTTTCTACAAACGTAGAATAAAATTTTTGAAAAGATTTTTATTTTGTTACGCCAAAGAAGTATAACTTTCAATGCGTGCACATAAGTACATACACGTTTTTGTTTAAATGTGTACCTTCGTTTTATTGCCTGTACGAATTCCGTCGGGTAGTTACAAAATATCATATAATAAATGACCTTATTAATATGACAGATTTAAGAAGTCCTTTTGTAATTTGATTCTACCAATGAGAAATGCGTCATTGCGTTCATACATTGCGTGATAGTGGAACTGTTAGTGTTAATGTAGCATTTGTTGAATGCACATTGGCATGTGAGGGAATTTATGTTATGATTTCTGCGTGGACCGCTTATTAATGTGTACATTGAACGTTTGACGTCAATATTAAAGGAAGTCCCTCGACACGCAGTGGCACTTATGACGATATTTCATATAGGGCTCATTCCGGATGATTTTCTACAAAATATTATTAAAACATTAAAAGAAGTAATCATAATTACGAAATTATTAATTGATAAATAACTTCGAATAATCCAAATTGCCTTTATTGGATCTTTTCTCGCTAACTTCTAAAGTGCCATCTCCTCTCGAAGGTTGCCGGTCATCAGGGCTCCTTTGATTTTGGATGCCGCTGAACAATGACTGGATGCTTTAATTGGACCAAACAACGTATGAAGATTCTTTAATTAAGACGTGCGTCTGCAACCAGGTCCGTCAACCTACCACTTTGCCTTGGTTAGTTGAAGATTCTTGTAAAAAGTATACATAATATATATGAACATTTTACACAGATATTGTACAGATACCAGAAACTTTTGAGCATTAAACAAGGGAGTGGGGGAAAGATTGCGCATCGCGGGAGACAAACGTCAACTGATTTACCAATGAAGCGATCGACACGTCTCTCTCTCTCTCTCTCTCCCCCCCCCACCAGTGCTACCTAAAAATTGCTTCTACAGGCAAGGACGTTTGTTCAAGATGTTTGCCGGTATCTTTTTCTTTATTTTTTATTTTTTAAAAGACAATTCACACCAATTGACCTAGTCCCATGCTAAGCTGGTGAAGCTTGTTTTATGGGTACTAGGCAACGGATATACATACATATTATAGATAGATAGACATATAAATACATATTTAAACGCCCAAGACCTAAGCACAACACCAAATACTCATCACATCGATGTTCGTCTTAGCCGGGGATCGAACCCGGGACCCATGGATTCGCAGTCAGGGAACCACTAGACCAATGAGTCGTCAATAAAAACAAATTAAATTTATAATAGAAAATTCATGAGACGAACTATTACTGTGAAATAGTCACCAGTGTGCGTATAAATCAAACAAGGTTCACAAGCTCGGCGGTATCAATAATTTCTCATTTAATAGCGATACGTCGCATACAACATCGATCACGTGTTTAATCGGCCATCAATCTTCAGCGCTAATATTCGTATCCGCTATCGCAAAAATCAAACTAGTTTCATCTGAGAACGATGAGATTCCCACAGACACACCGAAAACACCGGATGCAACTTCTAATTTCGCTTGCAGATTATGATTAAAGCTGTCATGAGAATATTGAGATGCGATTTTTTAGCTTTCAATATTACCCGACAGTCCAAGGAACTTTGCGACAATTTTTGGGTTTTAGATTCGAATATAACACCCGTTGACCCGATAATAGTAACCGTTTGCAAATTTATATTTTGAACCCGCAGATTCGTCTCAAACGATGCCATTTTTAGTTAAATTTAGACTTATAGTATTATACTACGAGTATTATATGTATAATATTATATAACATAATTTGTATATTAAATTCAAAATTGTAATAAAAATATTTTTTTTTGTTATGGATATTATATTAAGTTGTCTATTGAAGAGTTTGGAACCCTGACACAGTTACTTTTTACTTAAAAATAAATAAATCAGTGGTGCTACAACCTCTTTAGGTCTGGGCCTCAGATTTCTGAATCTCTTTCATGATCATTTTTCAATCTAATAGGCAAGTAGATGATCAGCCTCTAGTGCCTGACACACGCCGTCGACTTTTAGCGTCTAAGACATGTCGGTTTCCTCACGATGTTTTCTTTCACCGTTCGAGAAAATGTTAAATGCGCACATAGAAAGTCATTGGTGCACAGCTGGGGATCGAACCTACGACCTCAGGGATGAGAGTCGCACGCTGAAGCCACTTGGCCAACACTGCTGAGTTTTACTTAAAAGGGTTCCCAAATCTTACACATTGTTATGCATTGTTATAATGAATAAAAAAAATGTATTATTTTATAATTTCTTAAAAACACATTATTAGCGTTTATAATACATAAAAAAGAAAGTACGTGCATATAATAGAAATGTATAATTTAATTTCTAGATTAACTATAGACATTTTTATCTAGATAGGTTCATGTCAGGAAATATCAACATCCAATAGATTTCTCCTACCTTATCTTTGATACTATAATTGACGGTCAAGTTTGACGACAATTCAAGACAGGCGTGATGCCAATACAGCTGTTATCTTTCGTTAGGGTCTGCAAGTGACAAATGTTTCCGGTACAAGTCGGTCAGATCAGTTGCGTCTCAATCAACTGGAAATTACTGTGAGAGCTTGCAAGTTGTTGATACTTTGTTGTATGTGGGGAGATTTCTTATGGACTCCGGTTGAGAACCGTCTGATGACAGGTTCACTGACTTTATTGTATAGGTAGGAGATTATTTCTAAGAATATAAAATGTAATTTATTTATGACTAACCTTAAAGCTACATATCCATATTAGAAAAACACTTAGCCAATATACAAAGCCAAAACAGATTATATTGATAAACGAAATATGTTAGTTATTTCGAATATGTATTTGTGTTGTTCTCACGAGTAAGTGCGTGCTCATATTTCACCATGCCTACTGCTGAGGACAAATATTTGTTTTTAATAATTTTTAATTATTAATTAATTTAAGATGTCATATGGGACATGGTGTAATGGTTCCAGCTTGAGAGAAAGAAAAACACACGTATACAACAAATTGTGTACGTATGTGAAAATCTAAGTCGAAAAAATATGAAATTTTAATTCTTCTCATAATATACTTGAGGATATTTATTTATTTTTCCAATTCAGTATTAGTTTTTTACTGTTTGCTTGTGTTTTTCCTTGCTAGTTTGGTATATGTTCTAATATGATTGGTGTGTATGTATGTAAGTTGTGACATATTTTTTGTATGTGGATCAGCACGTATTTGCATACATATTGTTTTAGGGCTTCTAAATATCTATAGATAAACTAAAATTCATTACAATTTTATATATTACGGACTGATGGATTCCCAATTGTATTTGATTAATTAGATTTAGATACGCGTTAGATTGCACCAATCTACTCACATCCTGTGGCCAATTAATTATTTAAATCTTTATGATCAGGCTAATTGTAGCGGAAGTCTCACGTAACTACCATAAAAATAATTTGTCGATTTTTATCAATGAATATTATGAGTGACGGTGCTCAGATGAGTACCGTTATGGCCGTCAATGGCCGCTTTGCATAATCTGCCTCGTGGGCTATCTTCATTCATTAACTGGAGGCTATGAGGTGGATACCAGTTTTGATATAGCGAACGATAGCTATGTAACACTCTAAATTGTCTTAAGTGTATTGGGTATATTTTCTTATTAAATTTATACAAATTCAAAGACATATTTATAATATAATAATTAACATACCCCCACTTTCACACACCACAGTAGAATTAGGTATTACGTATTTAGTCATTTTTATTGATTTTTTGGTTATAGTAAATACTTGAACCTTTTTGTATATATGTATTAGATATTCCATCTTTGGCTATATCTTTAGTATAATTGTCGTATATAATTTATGTTAGCTGTAGGAATACGAAATAAATAAATAAATAATTTATTTATTCATGCACACATTCGAAGTTATTATATTAGTAAAAATACTAATACAATATTAAAAATACTTTATACCATTATATACTTGCAAATTTATAAATTAAAAGTAAATTAATAGTTGGCCATTTTTAATTGCTTCATTATTAAAATGATGTTACTTCGCTAAAAGTTCGCGTCTAGCAGCGATAGATAATTAGAAAACCAGTTCTCTAGACTAGTGTTCATTTCTTAATGTTTTCGCCTAGCAGGTGGCTCATGGCGCCCGACGCAACGATTTTTACCAAATTGCCAAATAAGGTGATTTTAGGTGGAAAACGCCTTTCACGAGATCCAGCCTCATTTCTGACTCATTAATTGAAGTTTCTTGTTTCGTATAATTTACCTGCTTTATTACAAAACTTAATTAATGTAATTGGTGAATATGTTTTTCATATTAAGTTTGGGGGAAGCGATTTAAAACTCCACACAATGCTTGCCACTAAGTTACATTACATTTAGATTTCATGAATCTTTTGTTGTATAGTTCAGCATATATGAGAATTGGTCCATAAACACGTAATAGCGATTGTAATATATTTTGGATATTGCGGGTTCGATGCCCGCGTAAGAGAAGCATATTTTATAGTGAACTATGTAGTTGTTAGATTACTTTCCTTCTGATTTTTTATTACTGTTTTCCCACTATTATTTATTACTCGCCCATTTTGTATGTTAAATACTTTATTAAATATGAAATTGGAATATGTAAACCCGTATAAATGTATTTTTTTTATGTAATCAAAAGTCAAAGTCAAAATCGTTAATTCATATAGGTAACACAATGTACAGTTGTACACTTATGAACGTCAAAAAAAAATACATATTAATGCTTCTAATTTAACATATACTGCCAGTTCTCAAATCAAGGGCGTAGAATGGAAGAAAAGAACTGGCAATAAACTATCCGCCACTCTTTTTAATCGCTAAGTTCTTTGTTTTACACTATGTTTAATATTAGACAAAAGGACACCTGATGTTAAGTGATACCGCCGCCCATGGACACTCACATTGCCAGAAGGCTCGCAAGTGCGTTGCTGGCCTTTTAAAAATTGGTACGCTCTTTCTTGATGGACCCGAATTAGTATATATGGCGAAAATGAAACATACTAAATATTTATATTTCGAATATCCATATAAATTACACCGATTTTTTTTATTACAGGGCTTTAAATATTTCACTTAATAAAAATATTTAATGACAAGGTCAATCTTAATAAGACCTCTAAGTGGCGTCCCGTTAACGATGCTCCGATGTCAGAGGGGCCAACATACATATTAATTGATTCTCGGTCATCGCCACTAGACTCTATCTGGTTCATCTTAATAATACGTGGCTATGAGATTTTGTAAATGTATGACAATCAAGTAGTCTTATTGTAGCCATACAAAGTATAGGCTGCAGCTTCTTCTTTGCTCTGGTGTACTCCCAACTGACTTGTAGCATCGGCAACAAAGTGATTAATTCAATTTCAGATTTTATTTTTGGTCGCAAACATCACACATGTTACAAGGAGGACAATGAGATTCTTATGAATATATGTTATAGAAAGGATATACATGTGTGAAAATGTAATGAGAATTTACGAAGGCGCAGCGCTAACCAGATCCATGCAACTTCCTCATTATCGAGTACCTCTTATCTCTCTATATCTCGCACAACTTTTGTATTGAAGAAGTAGCATGGGTCCGCCAAGCATCACATAATATACACTGTAAATACATAATTACGTAAGAATAAAGAAAATTTGAAAAATACAATAATAACTTAATATTTTTCTTACATAAATTACAAGCTTATACCTAGGTAGGATGAAGTTCATAGTTTATTCTCTAAAGCTCTTTAAAACACATTATCTCGAATTTAAAATTAAACATGATCCAACATATTTTTCATCATCTTATCAACCTGTGCCTCTGTCGACACAGTACGTAAATATAAATTCCAAACGATTTCGACACGTCCTAAACGTTTATGTGGAGGCAGGTTATTTTTATTTATGCTCGAATATGTCGCCCACCTATGACCCGGCACGCGACGGTTTTATCTCGGAATTTTTTTACCTTAAGACTCTTAAAGTTTGCCGATTTCATCAATTTAAATATTCTAAGTAAGGTAGAGGTCTCGATACGAGTTACTAATGCGCCCATACATTATAGTTTTAAACTTTTATTAAACATTTAAATACTATTGTAAGATTATGAATAACAGAATTATGATATTTTGAAAAAGTAAGCTTTTTCTTCTTCTCTTCTTGTTGTAGTGCCTCTCCTACTGGGCTGGCCGTTTGTCTCTTGAAGTGTGTCTTGTCCTGTGCCAGATGCAGCAACTCTTCCGCAGTTGCAATACCCGTTCACTCCCTAGGGTTGTGTGGCCATAATAAATAACCATTGGGGTATACCCATTATAAATAATTGAAAACGGTGTTAGCGGTGATGGCACAACACGTGGCCCAAGTACGCAACGTTCCGTTGTTTAATATTTTTTCGACATTCCAACTCGTTTCAGAACCTTTTCGTTAGAGACCTTCCGAATAAAGCTTATACTAAGCGTGCGACGTTGCACCACATCTCAAATGCTTCCAAGCGCCGGCGGATATTTTCTTTAATGGTCCAAGCTTCACAGCCGTACAGAACAATTTGCCATATGTAACAAAGGAGAACTCGGACTCGAAGTTTAATAGTCAAGTGACGACAGCACAAAGCTTTCTTTAACAAAGTATACTTAGAAATTTAAAGGGATTCGAGAAATATAACTTACAGGACAGTAGCTTTAATCTAGATTTTTCGTTATCAGACTTTATTTTTACTGTAATGCCTATAAAGGAGGTTACGTTGCAAAGCCTTGAATAAAATTTAGCTTCAGTACCAATCTGATTATGTGAAGTTGGCGAATAAATCACAGTGATAGTATTAGTTTACACAACCGACACAGAATGCTGTTACTGCAGGGTTTCATTTATTTATTGAGGGTATTACAAGCAATTGCAAGTCGTGTTAAGGTCAATTACAAGTGGATTTTCACAATTTATTACCAACATGTACCAGCTAGTGCAGTTCATTTGTTTTATTACTTACTATTATAGTTGGTTTAGGAAAACATACTCAGCTATAGCAATGTCAAACTGAACAAAAGCTAGAAGAGCTTTTTAACACTTTGTAATACTTTTGTTGTACGAATTTGGTGACAGATTTATAGGCTGCTCTTCTTATGAACGAAGAACAGAAGACTGTTCTTTCGTTGAAATTCCAACTTAGTTTTAAAGTAAGATATATTATATATTTTTTAATGTAAGATAGGTAAGTTATTCGTCTTAACTTTAATCACCTTGATACTACGTATTTGCGTTTATTTCAAATTGTATTGTTTAAAGAGCCGCCGGAGAAACCAAAGGCTTCAGCCCTTGATTTGAGAACTGACAGTAAATGTAAATTTAGAAGCATTATTTGAAGTTGACGTTCATAAATGTACATTACGTTACTTATATGACAAATGATCGATTGTTACAGACTCAATTTCGGGACCTAGAAATATCTGATTTCCACAATAAAAATCTTTTGTGTTTGCCAATATATATTTATAAATTATTAGTATCATTAAGACTTTATCTATTACGGCAAAGACGACCAAGGCTAGCGATAACTGGTTTTTATGTAAATTGTGCAACTGTAAGATGCTTTTATAATTATCCTCATACAGCCTACATCATATTGTGACCTCTAACTGGCGTGGGATGACTATCGCAATCTTAGATCCATCCGATAATAAGAAAAGACTGCGTTGGCGGATATCATTTCCGATTTCGTAACTCAGTGTGGTTTATTGAATTTTAGATCGATGTTAATTATATACCAAATATATAATTGAAAGCGTAAACATAACTTAAAACATCCGCATCACGTTGCCAATTATCAACGTCTTCCACGGAAGGTATTTTATTTTAGATGGGGTTTACTGGGAGATACGACCAAATTGTAAAATGAGCAAAAGCTAGTAACGCATTAAAATAGGTGTACATGGGCTGCGATGACAGCACTTTTAGGTTGTCCCATGGGCACGTTTACCCATATCAAAAAATTACTAAACACTTATTAGTAGTTTCAATCCCATTGTTATTTTCATTGCAAATGGAATCATATTTAAGATCTACCTACCAATTCAAGCATTAATATTCTAGTTGCCTTCATCTCGCATTAACAATTATTCTCTTGTTTTTGATATATCTCTTGTGCGTTTTGCGCACCGACTGTCAAATTTGTTTAAGACCCAGGTAGGAGGTATCAGAAGTACTGCAAGACTTATTATGATACAGACATAATTTACTTTAGCATTTATGTTGATCTCATACTATTGTTATCCAGTCTCATAATTTTTGGTAATGATACTCCATCTGTGCGCATGAGGGTCAAATTTTTACGGAACGTAACGATGATGTGCGGCGTTTTTGTCGAAGAAAAGGGAGAGAGCGATTGAGACCGATTGAAAGAGAGTGAGAAGGGTATCTAAAGTTTTAGATTTGTATTTATACAAGAGCAAGAGTTAAAAAATAGTTTTCCAAAAAAGTTTCACTTCTGACATGTGTACTTTGTACGCACGTACTTTTTTTTTAATTTTAGTAAGACATTTGGCTGTCCTGAAAGCGTCTTTTGTCAAGACATTTTGGCATAACACATTTCTTTAGCATTACTATTCCGTCTGTGTGCGTTGATTTGTTAATATACAATTTGTTAATTTGTTGACCAGTTGTTATTTTAAATGTGTGTTTATCTTAGATACGTGCGATTATAAAAAGGTTGGCTGTGGTCTGTGGGCGGATTTTTATTTCCGATGTGTCGTAACGAATCGTGCTTTTGATTTTTATGACTGTGTTAATTTTGTATATGACTAGGTCACGCGACGGGTGAATGTATGTTTTGTTTCAAATCGTAATACCATTTTACTTATTTTGTTTAGGGAACAAAATCATCGATGCGTTGATAATAGGTTTACTATGTAACTGTATGTAACTTTTTTGATAGAATTCGATTTGATAATTCAATATCTTCTTTAAAAGCGATACAACGATGGCGGTCATAACATTTTTCGATACCATTTTTATAAAACGATTTGTCTTTGGCCTCAAAATCGGTTTCAGTTTCGGCAATTACCTCTTTATCAGCGCAAAATTTCTGTCCCATGAGCATTCTTTTGAGGTGAAGTGCAGGAAAAAGTTGGAGGCCCAATTCATGGAATTTGGCCATCGTTTTCATTGATTTACGACACGGTGCACTGTCTTGATGCAACAGCACTTTCTTCTTTTTTTGCGATTTTCTCTTTCAAACCTTGATTTAATTAGTTTCTTTAATTTTGATATGTTTTAAGTAATTTTTATTGAACATCCACGGAGATAAGTTCGCAACCACTGCACTATGAGAAAAAAACGATTGTTAAGTTCTGACGGATTCTGCGATTATCCAATTCCTTTATGGTCTAGGAAAGCTTTAGTTTTCTTTTTTTTTAAATGTATAATAGGGGGCAAACGGACAAGAGGTGTGGAACAATAGACACTCACATTGCCAGATGGCTCACAAGTGCGTTGCCGGCCTTTATGGTATTAGTACCTGAAGCTCATAATCTCTGATAAAGATGGTAGTTTACTATATTTTATTGCATCATCAATAGTTTTGCTAAACAAGCCGTCTCTTCCGTCAGACTCGGTGACCGCAGTGGGTGGTGCTGTAAAAACAAATGAACACTAATGAATACGATTTTTATTACCACAATTTGATATTGTAATTCGAGCGACGTATTCATATCGAATTTCCAATTTGTGTATTTTTTTTCATTATCGGACGGCAGCTGGGGATTTTTGGTTTTAGGTTTCACTTTATGGATAGGCGAGGTTGTAAAAATTCTATTAACCGCTTTGATATGAGTTATTTTGCAGGTGTAGAAAACAATCAATCATTATTTGCTATTATATTTACATCCATCGCTTATTTTATAAGCCAAATATATATATAGCATATTTGTTTTATAGAATAGGAGGCAAACGGGCAGGAGGCTCACCTGATATTAAGTGATACAGCCGTCCATGGACACTCACAATGCCAGAGGGCTCGAGGGTGCGTTGCTGGCCTTTTAAGAATTTAGTGCAGCCTCTGGAGATATAATTACATATATATTTTGTTCATTCCCGGAGAAAAAGAGCTGACGGAGTGGTTTTTTAATCATTTTGAATTATAAATAAATTCGAATCTAATAATAGTAATAGTTTATAATTCACTGACAGATAGGATAATGCCGCACCCAGTTTTTAAACATATGTCTCCGCGAATACAAGACCCCGAGGTCAGTTGCGGAGGTGGTCATTATTAAGTATAAAACTACTTTCTTTTATATAAAGTATCTGTCATGTCTTTAACGGTAGCGGAAATGAGATAACTGTCTTTACAAGCGTAGGTTTTGGTCAAAAGTTGACCCCACCCACGCACATTCTTCGACGATATCGAAATTGACGGAATTCATTGTTATTTTTATTATCACGTTCAGAACAAATGGGAAAGGCTATAAATATAGCGTATTAATAGCTATATTAAACCGTAAACTTGATTTGTGTATTGGGAAAGATAATAGACGCAATTACAATTAGATTGATGTCTTTTCCTTAATTTACGGATATCATACGGATGTCATAGTTTGAGTTCTCGAATCTTATATGCAGAATATTGCTTAAAGGACATTAAGCGTTTCAACGAGATAGCGGTTTGGAATAACATATAAATATATATAGTATTTACTCATCGCGACTATAGATATTTTTTATAAGTTAAAATAATTCCGCTATGAAATTTATAGACATTTTATTAATTTACTGTGTATTCTATTTAATGTCACTCGATTTTGAAGCAGAATCACTAATCTTTAGTTGGTTTGCTAAGCCCCGGTAGAATGCTAGAGTGACCCTGGACTCCCGGCCCGAGGTGGTTTAGTGGGTATTACTCACCCAGTCTCTGAATAGAAGAAACTCCGCTGTGATCCCACATACCCCTACTACTTACGGAGAAAAGCTACTTATCTCGGATATATTAAAAAAAAGTTGCTTTGCTGCTATCAAACTTTTTCTTATTACGAAAACTCTGGTTTCTCAAGTTATATTTCTGTAGTGTAAAATCTATAATGATTTGTCAAGTCAAGTGTTGTTATAAAATTAAAACAAACAACTTTTTTTTTTGACATTTCCTATAACGCGGTCCGGGGCTACCGCGTTATTGTAAATGTTAATAAAGGAAAGTGGTGGTTTTCTCGCTAATATTTGTTTCCGTTCCATATATGTGGTGTCAGATAAACTGAAGATAGTTGTTTACATAGTGCATACTCAGCGACTCCGGTGGGAAGAGATTTTCTCACAGTAAAGCGTAATACGAGTACAAACTATAGTATATTATGTCAACCGCCGGTGGTCCAGTGCATTTATCTTAACGTATTTGATTTATGATCTTAGTGACGCGTGCTTGGAAAAATTCGCTCATTGACGTCGTGTAGGTTTACTATCAGTAACTCAAATTGTTTACTTCCTTTGAAACTTATTAAGGCATTTTCTGTTACACTTAAAAATACGTAAAATCCGAGGAAGATTCTATTTGAGTGCTTTAATTTTGATGAATAAAAATAAATAGATAAATAATTTTGACGGTTATTTATCACAACCAAATATGATAATAAAAATATATAAATGTTGGGAAACTATGCGTATTTATTTTAAATTTGTTTTGATTTTCATTTTATTTATTTTTATTTTTTTTAGTTATTACTTTATATGTTAAGAAAATTGTAAATACTGTATTTGTGTATATATTTGGTACAACAAAATTAATCTAATAAATAAAATTCTTTTTGCGTATTTAGCATAAGCAAAATATATTATAAAAAGGAAAGATGTGTATTCTTTTATATTTGTAAAGAAATAACTAAGTAGGTACCTACTCGAGCGCTTTTCACAAATTCAAAACTTTTCAAAAGATAGGTACTGTATTTTTTAAATATGAAAAAAGCTAGAAATATAGCATTCGTCTTAGATAGTTTCCTTAAAATTCCTTACTGTTGGAACTGTTTATTCTGTACGTTAAATCGTCATACATTATCCATTTCTTATGTTATGTACAGCTTATTTGTCTATTTCTTGAGCTCGTTAGGACATTGTATGGAATGTTTCCTATGAACACTGAATAATTCATGTTTCGATATTAAAAAGCCAATTATAGATATTGATACTGCATTTTTATGAATAGTCATATTGGTAATAATATGCTTAATTGACCTTTGAATAAGCGTTAGTTAATACTTAATATTAAGGAGCACACACACATCTGCATCTGTTTTTTCTTTCACATCCGTTCAAGTATTACGTAAGCAGACTTACTGCAATTTATCCCCCACCCATCCTCTTGTCAGCAAAAGTGAGCAAAGCTCTCAAAAATTATAGTACATTTATATAATTTTTTGTAGGAATCTTCGAAAATGCATTTCGTTTTCAAGCATACAGCATACATATGTGTAAAAAAGTAAATAATTACTGTTGACGTAATCACCAAATAAGAAATTCAAAGACAAACACCCCCTCGCCCCTATAGTGCTTACGTTATACTTGAAAGGCCCCTTAGAGTTAGACTCAAGTTATGAGGTCAGACTTCTTTGCCTGACATATCGTCGATATTTGTGTCTAAGACATGCCGGTTTCCTGATACCTTCACCGCACGAGGAAGTGTTAATCGTGCACATAGGAAAAACCAAAGGTGCGGAGTTAGGGTTCAAACGCAAGACCATAGTGTCGGCAGTGTGAACGTCGCTTTAGCCATTGGACCAATACAAGATTTTGTTACATACAGTCATTTATTATTTGAATGTGCATTAAACCACACTATTAACCATTGACCTCAGCAGACTCCATTTATCGAAAGCCCCTCGGGCCCTGCTTTCTCGATCGTAGGCGGCCGTGCCTTATTAATTTATGCGAAATATCTACATTAAACGCTATACATTTCTCTAAATCTGGTAATCCGAAGTGAAGCATTTAATTCTATTCAGTATTGTTAAACGGATAAGGTTCATTTTTAGCTAACAGGTGTTCGCCCACACTAGTAAGCCAGCGTTTATGAGCGAATAATATTATTATTATATTAATGATATATATTTAATAAATAAAAGCAATACAATACTCAGATATGTTAGCCTAGTAACTAAGCGGGTGTTTTTAACTGGGATCAAACAATCTCTATCGATCAGTATATCGACCAACTCGTATTTGAACAATGTGGTGGATTATGAGCTACTTACAGCACTCTCCAATCATTTTCTTCGTACTGTTATACCCTTAGCATGTAAACTATATTGCTAACCTTTAGCTATCTAATATTCTAGGTAATCAAAGGGCAGGCTTAAAAGTAATAGAGACGAAGTTAAAGGAAATAATGTTTAACAATAGGTTAAGAGGAATCTTTCTGGAATTTGCTGTAAATGTTATACAAAAAGTTGTAAAAAAATAGGTACCTAGTATCCGGATTACCAATACCATTTACTTAAGTTGTGCATATACAAGTTGTTTAATACCTCCGCAAAAACATAGTCGGGGAATTGTCTAGAAAATATTTAAAAAAAATTATACCAAGCGGGAGCAGGGTCAGGCAATTCTCAGTGTTCAAGAATTAGTTACGTTAGTTCATTTTTTAAAAAGAGTATTTCAACTTCCCATGTACGTGTACGTAACAAATGTGTACGCATAAAAAATGCGAGTCGGCCATATACGTGTTTCTTGTTTGGTTTTGACTTGAGCGACAGTAATTGTTTAACGTCCTTCACTTACTGATGTTGTTTCTAATTCAAATGTAATCTTTATACGGTTCTAAATATACGCATAGTATGAGTAGCAACGTAGCCCCGCGAAAGCCTTATATATTTCATAATATTCCGTTTGTTGCCTTTCATATGAGAAACGTTGTGTAAAACAAAAAACATGGCGATTAATAAGAGTGGCGGATAGTTCATTGCCAGTTTTTCTCTTCCGTTCTTTTTTATAGAACTGGGGGCAAACGGGCAGGAGGCTCACCTGATGTTAAATGATACCGCCGCCCATGGACACTCTCAATGCCAGAAGCATTTAAAGTATAATTCTTTTCTGACGTTCATAAGTGTACATTGTGTTACCATGAATAAATGATTTTGACTTTGACTTTTGCAGAAAGGAGGATTCGTTACAAAACGTAAAAATAATTCACTACCAGGCCCATGAGATTCATTACATTATAGATCTTTTGTATCAACTGTGCCACGAAAGTGATAATTACAACGGTAGAACCACTTTAAAAAGATTGATATCTTCACCTAAACTCGTGTAAGGCACAAATAAAAACTATGATAGAAACAGATGTGTGAATAGCGTTGCCACCGAGAGGTGTATTTAAATAGGCCATTAGGAATTCTAGTTCTACTGAATTGGCCTCAGTGTATTGCAAATAGCGGTTTTCTTACAGTGTCTATTGAAAGGAGATACGTTAAGCAATCCCCTCGACAAAGATGGAACCCAAAAAATTCTTAAGGCACGACTTGGGTACATTTTTGCCCCGTAGAATACGAAAGCGACCCCGGCAGTCGTTATGCGGTATTTTAGTGGCTCATCTGGTTCTCTGAGTAGCGTCCCACAAATCCTCGAGGACTTTGAGTGGAAATGTGCAAGAGGCATTTCCCTCACGGTGTCTAAAAAAAGAGGTCTTATTACAAAACTTTAAGACTTTTAACTAATCCATAGCAACAAGTGACGCGTAAATGCTATTGTAATATATGGACATGTGTATGAAACAGCTTCATGTCGCCCACGGGCATTGTATCACAACTCTCCAACCACTTACGTCCCACTTGACACTGCCTGACGCCTAACCACTTTTCAAACAGCCTCTCACGCCTACCAACTTTAGGAAAATCGCTTTGGGCCTATGACCATTATTTGGGAAGACGTGGAATAATTTTATAGAGATAATAGATTTGTTGTATGGTATCTTGCTATTGTTTAATTTACATAAAATATATGTTCACTAAGCTGATAGGTACTTTATTATATATAACGAATTAATTGAATATGAGAGTGCATCTAACACTTGGTAGGTATTGAAGCAAAACTAAGAAACGTAATTTAGTAGAAAAACTTACGGTATAACTCAGTACATGAGCAAATTTTTTTATGAAGGTAGGTGTTAATTGTTGCCGATGCTACCGTCTTTTTGAACGACGAGAAAAATTTTGTGTTGGAATAATAGATTCTTTGAGAGTAACATCAAAATATTATCAAGATGCATTTTCATATTTATGGAAATATGATATCTACATCTCAGTGTATGACAGGTAGCAATGGCTAATCAGATAAGGGACGTAACCGAATGTGACCGCGCCCCACTCATTAAGATTATCACATTTCAGATATGGATAACGGTTTTGCGCAGTTAATTTTAAATTTACAGGAAAACAATGTACTCAGTGTTGACTCTATGTTAGTGTCACCAATTACAAAAACAGTTGTTTGTAGATATTTCTGTGTTGTATTTTTTTTTAACTTGCTCATATCATTGAGAACATCGAAGAAGGTTGAACAAGTTGCCTTAACCCAAAAGTATCAAAGAAATATAAAAATCGCAAGAATCTTGAAGATTCAAACGTTGTAGCACCGCTGTGTTTCCATTCACAATTTGCGAACTAGCGAACAGTGGAATCGACTCCCGGTAGGGGTCTTCTCGAAACGACCTACATTGTTTTAAATAAACAGCATACTCCTCCTCAAAGACCGGGGACGCAAACGTCAAATAAGGACATAAATATTTAATTGTCTAAACTTTTGGTAACATCAAATATAAATATGTACAAATATAAAAAAAAAAGTTACTACTTGGCTGAAGACGTTGAGTTATGATGAAACAGAAGATCTAATAACTGTTATTCTGTAACACATCCACTCCCCCACACATATACACACACACACCCACGCACGCATACACACACTTAGAGAGAGAGAGAGAGACACACACACACAAACACACACCAACTTTATTTTTAAGGCTCCGTTTCCAATGTTTTCTTTAGCACTTAACACTTATTTTTTTCTATTGTAACTTATGACAATGACGGCGGTGGAGAGGCTGGATATCTGTCACTCAGGTCTCCTGTTACAGAGACCAGTCTCTCACATACACTTCCTAATGTTATTATCTTAGTTTAATCATAAAAACCTTGTATATGTGAGAGAAGAAAAATAAAGATTATTAATATTATTATTATTAATTGAGGCTCCGTCTATTTGTCCTTATCTAAGATTATTACGAATTCTTATGAATAAAATGTAAATGAATGCTGTAGAGAATACATGGTTATTTGCTGTGGCGGTAAATTGGCTCGATATTGTCAATAGGTTGGGTCATTACAATGAGAATGATACATCCTCGTTATCGTGCGCCCTTGGCGGACATTTGATTGAACTAATCTTTATACACTCTTTGCATTTAATAGTACATCGATTTTACTTTATCATAATGAGTTTTTATAACCTATTTACTAGCGAGCAGCCTTATCCGATGTATATCCGAACTAATTCGACTTAGGGTTCTTCAAGAAACGAGCGTACCAATCTTTAAAAGGCCAACGCACTTGCGAGCCCTCTGGCATTGTGCGTGTCTATGCACGGCGGTATCTATTACCATCAGGTGAGCCTCCTGTCCGGTTGGCTCCTGTTATATAAGAATATCCTAGACCCACTTCGACTTTTGTGTCTCAGTTATACCTGTTAACAGTATAAGCAATAGTAGTGAATATTTCCGCGAACGTTGCGGTCAAGATTGCGTATGTTATAAATTTTCTTAAATCTGATTTAACGTTGAATGGCAATTTATGTATTAATTCATGAGTATTGGGCCGAGTTCACCAGAGTTTTTGCTATATTAATAGTTATAAGATCTATATAGGATACATATAACTAGCTGTTCCCTGCCACGCTTCGCTGTGGCACATTGTGATTGAATGGTTGAGAAATGAAAAACAGAACAAAGAAAACATTTCATATAAGTTTAATTTTGCAATACTTGTGGAAAAAAAAAATAGATAATAGCAATTCTGATGCGAAATATATATATTACTAAAATTTCAGCTCGATCGGTGCCGAAATTTTTGAAGCGTACACAAACCAACATAAGATTTTAATATATAATGTGTATAATATATTTTTAATTTTTTTAACTGGAGGGTTATCGGTGTAAGTTTTATTGGGTCGTTCTATCGCATTAGTAGTAACTGTTAAGATATATTAAATAATTAAATATTTAATTGTGTTTAGCCGATAAGCAGACACAGGACAGTAATAATAAATAATTGACAAAATACTTTTGTAAAGGAAGATTTAATCGATTGAGTAAAAGTTAAAATAGGTTTTTAAGTTATTATAATAAAGTGGCCATACGTATATTAAATTAACTCCTTTAAACAGTTACACAGTTTGTGAAATTTAGTATTCTGCTGACTTGAGCGTTATAATGTTCGTCACATTTCTTGTTATTAAATATATAGAGGTAATATTATTCAAGAAAAAGTAATTTCGCCCGTCGTGTGCTACCTGTTAGCCGATATCGAATCTAATAATTTCTATGAATCGAATCAATTAGCACTTATAATAGCGTAATCACTATAACACGATAACAGAGAGATAACATTACATAAAATATTTGTTTGCGACTTGACCTGGATTTTAATTGTGTCGCAATTACAATAAGTGCTGATTAATGAATTTCGTTTTTGGGTAATAAAATTGTAACGAGTTTTATAATAAAATTTGTGTTTTTAAAAAATGGTGATTTGGTAAATTGTAGAGTCTCTATATGTATTAATATAAAGAAAAAAGATTTGTGGTATTACTGGGCCGATTTTAAAATAACTTAAAAAACCTATTTTTTTCCTGAACATTTATAAAAATATAGTGGGAACTGTGAAACCCAGACAGACCGTTTATTATATATAATAATTTTTGTTCCAAAATACAAAATTTATTTATATAATAGTGTGAGGTTCTAGTTTTAAAAGTTAGCTTAAAGTAACGCCTATTTTTGAGCGAAAAAATACTAGTTAAAACTGAAATTAGAAGGGTAATATTTTTTATATTTTTGGTAACATTTATGTTCACCGTACTTAATTGTCATGTATTTTAGAATACATAAATATAACTATAGAGATTATGTGCCTGTGTGATATCTAATCTGCTATTTACTAGTAATTTTTTGATTATCGTTAAGCTAAGTTGAAATGTAAAATTTGAAGTTTTTATTATTTTTACTTTTGAATTTTTTGTAACTAATACTGTTGATATAGCATTAATATATGATGTGATATTCTTTAATAATAAATAAATAATGATATCTTTGAACATTACGGTATAAATTCTCCCGTGTAAGTTGTAACCCACGGTTAACCGATAACACAGTAATAATTCTCACGAAAGGTAACCGTTGCAGATAAATGTGTACTTGTCAATATTTGATTTTCACTTGCGAGATTTCGTTGAACTCCGAACGAAGAACGTTGAACGAAGGACAGGAGTGCTGTGAATGAGATAACTATTATAAAGCGTTAAATACTTGTATGTACTTTCGTAAATTGATACTAAATTACGTTGATTGTTTGCGACTTTTGTATCTTTTTAAATAGATTTAAACGGGCAGGAGTATCATCTGCTGTTAACTTATACCGCCGCCCATGGCCACTGTCAATGCCAGAACATTGTCCTTTTAAAAATTGGTACGCTCTTTTCTTGTACGACCATAAGTCGAATTGGTTCGGAAATACTTCAGTGGGAAGCTGGTTCTACATAGTGGTGGTGCGCGGCGAAAACTGCCTTAAATATATAAAAAAATATGAAATTATGTGTGCCATAAACATCTTACAACAGTAAAATGTGTCATCGTTTTAGTCGTGTTTACTTTAGTCACAGACTCGCAAATAATGTCCTATAATTTTATTCAAGTGTGTGTATAAATATAAATAAAATGGTTTAAATATATTTTAATTTCCTTTTTGAAATATGTACTTAATTTTTTTTACAAATATGTCTAAATAATTCGCTTACAAAACGCGGGCCTGCGTAAGCTCATCTCCACATCATTAAATAAAAATAAGAGTAGTGTCTTTTATTAACATAACTTTTACACATTTGAAGAAAACACTTTTTATATACCTACTTAAAAATAATTATGCATAACTACAACCCGGTAAAAAAGTGTTTTATTTAAAAAATAAGAGACTTAAAAAAATCCCTTCAATCACCTAGACAGTCGTTAAAGCGTTAAAGAGGTTAATGTTTCCCATGTTTGTCTCTGGTTGATAAACGTTATCATTAGACGTTATCAGTAAAGTAATGGCGTCGCTATCTGATTATAAAACAGAAACAAATATTCTAGTAAAAATTAAGTCTGCACGGTATTCGGTAGCCGCTCCTTTCTCGCACTATACAAATTTTAATTGAATTGCTTCTCGGAGCGAAAGCTGCCGCGGAGTAGGACAGTGGGAAACAATAAAAAGCTAACATTTATTTTGCTTGAAATTCTGTCTCTGCCAATTTAACGGCTCAATTGATCACATGCATCGTTGATTAGATCGAACAATACGATTGTTATAATCAAAACCTAGTTATTATGTTGGTTTAAAATTAAACTACCAGTGCGTCTGTTTTGTGGTTTTTTTCCGCATCTTATTATCTCTATTAGCACATGTTAAGACAGGTGAATGTTTAAAATTTTATATGAAACTAGCTGGCCCGGCAAACGTTCTTTTGCCTTGTATATAATATACATGACAATTTCTCATTGCAAATTCTAGGAAAAAAGTTTTAGTTCAATAAAAATATCTAGCTACTATAATAAAAAATAGGGGTTGATCGTAGAGGGGTAAAAATTAGGTTTTGTCACGTTAAAGGCGACATCTGCGCGATGTAGAATTTTTTGGTTTCGTTAGAAAAGTATGATTATATTTTTTTTTATATATAATCTCTCAAAACAAATGTACATACTATATGTTAGCCGATTTGGCTTTCCATTCTGCAAAACTAACACAGACAGCGCACGCTTAACATTTCTCAGCCACACTCTCAAATGAATCAATCTCTGTGTATAATAGGCACACACTTACATCCACAATTCATGTGTATTAAAAAATTTTTTTAAACATGTACCATGTACCATGGAATAATTTTTTGTTACTCAAAACACAGGGGCTAATGTAGTATTTCTGTCATGAATAAAGTTATTTTTATTCTTAATATATTTATTGATTATACCAAGGGTATATTTATTACTTAGATGTAAAATAAGAAGCATTTAATGTATATTTCTTTTTTGACGTTCATAAGTGTACATTGTCTACCTATATGAAATGATTTTTGACTTTGACTATAATTCACTCTAAAAAAGTCAAAAGTCTATCTCTATCCACTTTAGTATGACAATGCCGATCTCTATAATAATATGCTGCCTCTTAGGCAAAATGAGTTAAACGGTAAACTGTACATTACGGTAAATTCACTGAGACTAATTAGGAAGCACTGTGCACATAACGCTCCCGTTATCAGCGGTGTCGTGACTCTTGCAAATGCCGTCGTCATTTCTACGGACCCTTCGTCAGTGCAGGTGCTTACGTCTCCTAAGTCCTACTCTTAACTACTTGATATGATATGATATTCGACAGACAACATCCGAACGGTAACTGGGAACAGACCTTCCAGATTATGACGTAATGTTCATCAGTTATTTATTTATTTCGTAAATATTAAACACACCTAATTCGGCTGCCGCTGTGTGATGGTATGAATGTGAGTGTGTAGATGTGGGGTGAGCTCATGATGCAGGTGATTTGGATATTTTAATCCTTTTAAACAAATATGCTCGTCAGAAAAACGTGGAATACCGTGTTTTATTCCTCCGGAGTCCAATTTCTAACATAAACAATGAATAGCAGATAAACAGCCACAAATAATAACAAGAATGAAAGTGGTTTCAAAAAATCCTTTGTTTTTTCAAATCAATGTAGCGAGAATTTTAATAAGAATCATAAGCGTACGTAACGAGGGTTTCCAAGTAGCCTTAAGTTTGATCTATATTGTACTTTAATATCCGAGAAATTACAACCTGTTTAGTTGAAGCTTTTTCCTAAAAGTTAGTGAGGCTTAGTGATGCACAGTGTAATTTATTCGGCGGCAGTGTGGCGCGGGCGCGTCGCCTCTAAACTGGATTCCCGCATTTTTTGTGGCTAGGATTGGGCTGTATCAGGTTAAACGCAGGTTACATAACACACCCTCAATCATGCGTTTATTTTAAATGTTTTTTTGGAATTACAGTCATTTTACTATTATTGAATTGGTGGGTTTTTGAATTGGCGCTACACTGTTGTGAGTTAAAGCGCTCTAAAAAAAACAAATAAACATAAAGAAATATAAAGTAAAAAAATAAAATAAATCAGTGGCGGAACAAACTCTTTTAGGTCTGACCCTCAAATTTCTGAATCTGTTTCATGATCATTTTTCAATCTAATAGGCAAGTAGGTGATCAGCCTCCAGTGCCTGACACAAGCCGTCGACTTTTTGGGTCTATGACATGTCGGTTCCCTCACGATGTTTTCCTTCACCGTTCGAGCAAACGTTAAATGCGCACATATAAAGAAAGTCCATTCGTGCACAGCCGAGGATCGAACTTACGATCTCAAAGATGAGAGTCGCACTCTGAAGCCTCTAGGCCAACACCGCTCTCCCTAAAAATAATACATAAAAAAATGTGTATAAACGAAATATATAACTGCATTGTCCTAAATGATGGAACACTCCAATTCGGCTCCAAAGCAATTCATGGCCGTTTGAATATAAATCTTGAATGTGATTCACATCTTAAACGGATCACGTTATTAATAATATATAAACCTAGTACAGTGAATCAAAATATTTGGTGACTTATATAAATATATTTTACAAAATTCTATGCTGGAAATAAAATTAAAAAAGTTCGAGTCATAGTATTTATGGAGATCTGTAAAAACTGTTTTAAAAGAGTAAGTATGGTGTTTCTTGGCCATTCTTATCCATATGTAACTACCATTTGGAAGGGACAACTAGAGTCATTTTTTAAACATTTTCAACTTGTAATTTTGACTTTCTAAAATGCCTTTTTAATAGGCCTTATTGAAATAAATGATTTGACTTTGTTTTACACTGTATCCTATATATGCATGCCATGCAAATCTTTTTTAGCATCCCAGTGTGGAACCGATCGTTATTGTGCATGAATTTGCTATGGTCGAACATGTAGAGAGAAAGCTATGGATAGAGATAGATTCCGATCAATGGTAGGTACTGAAGGAAGTTAGGATATCGACTAACAACAAAAAAGAAATGTATATAACAAATATAAACTGTATATTCAACATTTGTAAAGATTGAGAATAACCGGGCTTTATTATTATTATGTAGAAATTGGAACCTCATCAGACACATACGTTTATAATTAACCTCATAAAAGTGGTCATAACAAAGTCCGAGCGGACCTTGAAATGCATTTGAAACGAATTAATACTGCAACATATTGTAGTACATACATTGAAGTATCACTATATTGACTCGTACATCAAAGTCTGTATAGTGCCCGATGCGCTCCGTAGCCCGAAACGTATGTAATAAAAGTAATGGTTCAGTAGTAGAAACGCTAATGGCCGCATGATTAGATTGACATTGGGGTAAAGAGCAATAAGAATTTAAGTTAAGTATATGTTTTTAACTTAATTAGTGAATATAAGTGTCTTTCCTCCAACTTCGATTTTGTTCCCTTTGGAGTAGAGACTCTTGGGCCGTGGGGTTCAAGTGTACAGGCGCTAATTAAAGATTTAAGTTGGCGCCTGGTAGAAAGTACCGCAGAGCTGGTGCTTTCCTCGCTTAGCGAATAAGTATCGAATTACAGCGAGGAAATGCTGCCATCGTTAAAGGTGCAACACAGGGACCAAACTTTTTAAATTTGTTTTTATTTATGTTTTTATTAATTTTTAATTATTTTTATTATCACTATGTAGGTTAAGACAACAGAGGGAGCAGTGTTGGCCTAGTGGCTTCAGCGTGCGACTCTAATCCCTGAGGTCGTAGGTTCTATCCCCTGCTGTGCACCTATGGACTTTCTTTCTAGGTGCGCATTTAACATGGTTGATCACCTACTTGCCCATTAGATTGAAAAATGATCATGAAACAGATTCAGAAATCTGAGGCCTAGACCTAAAGAGGTTGTAGCGCCACTGATTTATTTATTTTTTGTAGGTTAAGAAAATTGTAAATACTGTATATTAGATTGTTATGATTACTAATAAACAATATATTAGTGAACGATTAATCTAATAAAAGTACATAAGTATGATTAATCTTAAATTTTAATGTTACCGAAGAGGCTCTTATCAATTAATTTATAATTTCATAATGAACACTGTTTTTCATCAAAAGCCACTCGTGTTATTAAATAATCATTCTCTGTCGATTGTGACGAAAATAAATTGATGAAATCATCTTCCTTGTTTCGGATATGGGCTTTTTGTTTTTGTAATTTTTTAATTCTATTTCGTTCTAGATAAAACTACGTTGACTAATGTATAATTTTAAATTCTTTTGTTTAACATTCCTAAATACGATTGACTGCAAAGCTTTGTTTTAATTTGTCTGACACTGGCCTAAATAAGCAAACATCAAAACAAACTCGCAGCGCGGCATCTTTGATTAGAGTTGATTATTTATTATTTGGCCGGACGCCCCGTTCTAATGTTTACGTGTACAAAATGTTGCTATTATCTCGAGTCAATGAATCTTTCGCGTGCTAGCGTACCGACCGGCGCAGCTCGATCGGCCATGTGGAGGCTGTAGTTGCATACTGCACCGGGGAAGAGGGGCAGCGAGGGGGAGATACGTGGCAACTGAGGCCTGAGGAGGACAGCCTACACCGCGCGCAGTACTAGTCTACTCATTCTCACCGCATCCGTTGCGAGTGACGCACGCGTACAGTTTTACGCGGAGCAATTTGAGACTGCGTACGTCGTGAGTTATACGCCGTATAAAAATATAGCCGGAGACAGACGGCGCTGTCTCAAGTTAAATTTAAATGATAGCGCGGACGCTTCGCCTGGATCTTCTTGAATTTACTCCGACATGAGATTAAGTACGTGATTTTATCTCAGATTGTCCCGTTGATATATTTTACGTGCTTGTGTTGTGATCTGTGTATGGTTGAGTGGTATTATGGCTAAGTGGTTGTTCGTTTCCTGTCTTTGTAGTCGGTTATGATTTGTAAGTAAGCTTAGTTTATGCTTGACGTCCGAATGACCAAGAATTAATGCAATGACAATAGTTCATTCAGTTTTATCACGGAGTCGCGTCATAAGGCTAGTTTATTTGTACATTTACGATGTCTCTCACATTACATCCGATATCAGTTATTTACTAGCACTAAAACAGTTTATATCTTATAATAGCCCGCTTCTATTTTACATTGCTAACATTTCTTACTAATGACTATTTATAATTGGATGTTGTCTTGTAATTAAAAGGTTTATTAATCAGTATTTTGTGTTAATTGTTCCTGTACAGTTTAAAATTGAATAAAACGTAAAATTGGTACAAAAATTTCTACGGCAATGTGCGGTTCAATTCCAGTAATAATTTAAATAATAGCTATGCCGTGATTTAAAAAGGAAAACGTATTAAAACACAATAATAAAATTGAAGATACAAAATTGAGTAATTATCAAATTAGCAAGTTCGAGTATCACACATGTTCTCCAAATCCTACCTGCCATTTGGTCTATTGTTGTTTTTAAGATATAAGTTGGTCCCTTATATGGGTCGGGACTCGAAGGGCCTCGGGTACCTGTATAACGTGCCTAAAAACCTGAGCCCTATTCATTCTGTCTGGAACGTGTGTTATTAATAGAAATTATGAAACTGTTTCCACTTGACGTCTCCCGAGGGATTTTGAGGTTTTGCACATAAACGATCGTATTAGAGAACTCGTTCGATTTGGTGTTCATCACCTGGTTGTATCATTCAAAGTCAAAAATCATTTCATATAGGTAACGCAATGTACACTTATGAACGTCAAAAAAGAAAATTCTAATTTTACATTTACTACCAGTTCTCAAATCAAGGGCGTAGAACGGAAGAGAAGAATTAGCAATAAACTCTCCGCCACTCTTTTTAATCGCCAAGTTTTTTGGTTTACACAACGTTTGAAAGGAGCTGCAACTATTACACCATGTTCCACATGACATTTCAGGTGATATAGGGAGATTCAGATAGGGAGAATCATTTTCTCGTGAAATTCTCCAATCACGGGGCACTAAACATTTAATACAATTAACAGAATATTAATGTAATGATAATTCGGTAAATAGGGTAATTGATTTAATAACACGAGATATGAAATCCGTTTAATAGCGTTTGGTTTAGACGTAGTGGAAAATTTTATCAAGAGGCGATAATATCTACCTTGGTAATTGCTTACATGGTTACGATAGGTATAGGATTTTCGGAAATCTATCAAGTTTCAATATAAGTGTAAGAAATCCTAAAACACCCTTAGTTCTGCTTCATTGGACATTTTTATTAAATTATTATTAGGATGTTTTCGACAACAGCCTTGCGTTTCTGTAACTTCTAAAAAATTTGGCATTCTGATAAACAATAAACTACAAGCTCCCTCCTTATCAGAATGCCAAATCATAAAATGACTGCTTTACGACTGATTTGAGCGCGACCGCTGCTGCGAAAACCGCTGCGAGAGTTCGAAAAGTGAGTTACAGGATCGCAAGAGTTTCCTTGATTTTTCAAGTAAGTTAAAGACTAGAGCCTTAGTTGGTCCTACATGTAAAGTTCGGACACACAAGTCTTTTACCTCAAGCAATGCCGGTGACCTTATATACCGCTCCTTTCATAATTAATGCAACCTGTAATTACGTCATTTTAAACGAACCTACACATTCCTCGCCAAAGCTTTCCAATCAGCGTATTAATTTACACTTCGTACTATTTTTAATTACACTTGTATTTATTATTCTAGTTTGTCTTTTATTTTAAACGTATAAGAAATTTTCTTTTTTATCATTGTAATGTTTCCCCCTAAATGTTGTGTACATTTGTCATTGATGCACATGTATTATGTTTTTGTATGTCGTGTGTTCTCTGTAAGTGTTGGTATGTGTTTCTTTAGCGTGCATTTTAAAATAAATAAATAAATAATTATTCTGCTGCCCTGAACCCTGAACCCGATGAAGGAGGGCTACCTTTAAAGGAATGTAAATAGTAAAAATAAAAGCACGATTAATTTCCAATCTATACAAATGTTGAATATTCAGCTTAGATTTGTTATATACATTTTTTTTCTTGTTACTCGATATCCTAATTCCTGCACATCGGAACCCCTTCACGAGTAAAGGCATCTTCCAGCCTTTTCCAACTATCTCTATCTATGGTTTTCTTTCTCCATTCGCTTCCTGCTAACGCTTCTATTTCTTCTATCCACCTTCTTTATGGTGGATAAAGGAATGTTAATTCTACAAAATCATCAAGGAGTATTTTTTTTAAGGATTAGTCGTATCGACAGCAGTAGGCTATCTTAATTATGATTCAGAAATAGTTCTAAATTCTATTAAATCCTTTGGAATAATTGATTACAATTAGTCATAGTTATCCTTATGTTTCTCATAAATTTTCACACATCAGTTTGAATGACGCATTTCAATTATGGTTTTCCTCTCATAAACTAAGATTGTTTTCCAAGATTGTTCTTTTGAATTTTGATGCACAAGAGTTCGTTGTATTTTCAAAAACTACTCACTGATTTCTGTAGAACAAAAAGGCCCCTTTTCTAAAAATAAATCGTGTTTATTTCGACTTTTTAGTTACATTTCTGTATACGAGTAGTTTCTGCAGGGCTTTGGTGATAATGATATCAGATCACTGTTATAGTAGAAAGATAACTGATAAGGTTATGTAAGAACAACAAGGCATTATAACCACCTTTATTCCAAGATTTACGTTGCCTTTAATAAGCTTAATACAATCCAATATGATAGTAATGTCCGCTAAGGTAGGAAATCGAATTTGTATTGGAGGTCGGGGACAATTATTTCTCACAAAGCTTCATTTGTTATAGTGAGTGCTATTTTTTATTTATCATCCTACGTTATCAATATGTTTTGTTTATTTCAATATACGATCTAAAAATAGTTATTTAAATGATAAAGCGATTACATTAGTTATGGAATATAGTCCGATAACAATGAGCGAAATGGCCCGTTGTTTGTCTTATATGTTTGCACTTCCGCCCGTGTGGCACTACTCCAAGTTTGCCTAGGTCAGGCCCCGCTCTTATTGTGTGCAGTGTTCGTGCTGAGGTTCTGTTAGATGTCGATAATGAAACGAGACGTGAATGAGTTTACTGCATTACGTACACTTTGGTACAGTAATATTGATTTATACTTTGTTAATTCTGTTTGTTAATGGAGTTCTAAACATCTGATCTATGATCGTTTTAATGTAGCTTCTGTGCAATTTTGCTAACATGAATATCTTGCATTGCAGGTCGGGGCATCGTGTGCGAGTGCGCGGGCGCGAGCGCCTGCCCCGACGGCTCCTCCAACGGCACTTGCAGCACGCAACCTGGTGGATACTGTTTCGTCGCCGTCGAAGAAGTGCTGGATGATGCCGGTCTCGTAGTGCTGGAGAGGACCGCCGGCTGTTTGCCACCCGATGAGTCTGGGTTTATGCAGGTAATTGTTTTGCGCTTATAATATCAGATTTTGGTCTAATATGAACTATATTGTAACATATCGTAGGTATATTATTTGTATGTTTTACTAAAGCCTATGTTCCAAAATGATTATTTATCTAACGAAATAAATAGTTTGATTCACGTTTTGGACGCGATTTGAAAAAGTCTAATTCGAACGTTTTCACTTATGAGAGTATTGTATCTATTTCAGTGTAAAAGCTCGCAAGTCCCACACCAGCACCCCAAGGTTATCGAATGCTGCGAAAAGGACCTTTGTAATCGACATCTGAGGCCGCAACTGGCAGAGCCGCCGCCCTCGGTGCCCGAGACGCCCGCCCTGCTGCCAACGCAAGCCGGCCCGCCCGTAGCCCTCGTGGCTGTCGCCCTCGGCGTCGCCCTGGTGGCCTTCCTTGCCGCCTTCTGGCTGCTGCTGCGCAAGCGCCGCGGTGGCTGCAAGAGGCCGCCCTCTCCCCCGGCGCCCGCGCCCCTCGTCGACGCCTCATCCGGCTCCGGGTCGGGGCTGCCGCTGCTCGTGCAGCGCACCGTGGCCAAGCAGATTCAAATGGTGGAGTCCATCGGCAAAGGCCGCTACGGCGAAGTGTGGCTCGCGCGTTGGCGAGGCGAGAAGGTGGCCGTCAAAGTGTTCTTCACCACCGAGGAGGCCTCCTGGTTCCGCGAGACCGAGATCTACCAGACCGTGCTCATGAGGCACGAGAACATCCTCGGCTTCATCGCCGCCGACATCAAGGGCACCGGCTCGTGGACGCAGATGCTGCTCATCACCGACTACCACGAGAACGGCTCCCTGCACGACCACCTCCAGGCCGTGGTTCTCGATCCGCCCGGGCTCATGGCGATGGCCTACTCCATCGTCAGCGGCCTCGCCCATCTGCACATGGATATCTTCGGCACCAAGGGCAAACCGGCGATCGCCCACCGCGACATCAAGAGTAAGAACATCCTCGTGAAGCGCAACGGACAGTGCGCCATCGCCGACTTCGGGCTGGCCGTGCGGTACGTGGCCGAGCGGCACGAGGTGGACATCGCTCCCAACACGAGGGTGGGCACGAGGCGCTACATGCCACCGGAGGTGCTCGACGAGAGGCTCGACGTGGCCAACTTCGAGGCCTTCAAGATGGCCGACATGTACTCGCTGGGGCTGGTGCTGTGGGAGATGTGCCGGCGCTGCGCCACCGGCGACAAGGCGCAGTACGTGGAGCCCTACGCGCTGCCCTACCACGAGTGGGTGCCGCCCGACCCCTCGTTCGAGGACATGCACGCCGTCGTGGTCCAGAAGGGCGTCAGGCCGCCCGTGCCCGCGCGTTGGATGGGCGCCGAGCCCCTGGCCACGCTCACCACGCTCATGGCCGAGTGCTGGCACGCCAACCCGCCCGTGCGGCTCACGGCGCTGCGCGTCAAGAAGACGCTGGCCAAGTACCACTCCGACCCGGCCGCCAAGCTCGTCTGACCGCGGCTGGGAGCTCTTCACTCTCTTTCCGGAATCTCCGCGCGTCTATTGTCACCCGCCAGGTGAGCGGGCTGGACTTCTGTCTCCGCTTTCGAGACGATTGTGATATTTCGACAATAACTTTAAACTCGGTGTCGTATTACAGAACCTGAATCGAAAAGCGGTAGTGTTCAAGTCAGTGACGGATAATTCTAAGGATTGTACTTAAAAGGTGTTTGAAAAAGACTAAAATGACGTGCAGACGTTTATTGTATGAGTTTTGGGATGCCTTCGAGTAGTATTATTTTGTATTGTGGTCGCCGCGCGTTCGATTAGACCTTGGAAAAAAGCTCTTAAAAGCTATATAATACGTAACTTCTTTAGGTGGAATTGTTTAAAAAGTTTTCTTGTCTTCCAAACATTCCACTGTAAAATTACTCGATCGCTTTCAAAGGTCGAATCGGAGGCAGACGAAGCATTTAATGTACATTGTTTTGTATATATAGGTGTTAGTGTAGTATCAAATACATGTTGCTAGATAAGTTACAATAAAATTTATTATATAGAAACTTTTGATTTATTTCACAAAACACATCTTTACTAATAACCAGATTAAGCCCACGACTAATAAAACAAGTTGAAAATTGAGTCCACATAATTATAGGTAAGTCGACCTTATTCATGAATCATGATGCAACACTTACATTAAATTATCACTATATTTGAAAATACTGATTTGGTAGAAATACTTTAGCATTTAAGAAGCTCGGTGCGCTCAACAAGGCGAGAAGGTACACTCCAGGCCACCACCTGCAACTCAATAAACCGCAAATTCTGTCCCACATGGAGTACTGTGCTCACCTCTGAGCGGGAGCTCCCCATTACCAGTTCCTTCCAATTTTTAATTTATTAAAAAAAATTTAAATACGTACACGGGCTTTAAAGTGGACTATGTTTAGACAAGTAGGTAAAAATAAAAGATGATTAGAAATACTTTTTTATAGTATGATCAATGTAGTATTATTAAAAAAAAATATATTTGATATTTTTGTTAGTCAGTTTTTCATATAGTGATTCTGGTAAGAAGTTAATTAAATTTGGAATCATATAGTTTAGTGTTCTTTTTCTTTATAGGTTACCTTGGTAGCTGTCCGTGCGCGGTAGTATGTTTTGTAAGTTTTGCGTAAAAGAAAAAATTATATTATATTACACAGCGCAAATAACTGGCGAATGATATCTTTGGTTAATTTAGACTATTTTTTTAAGATGTATTGCGAACACATAGTTTTCGATTGGTTTTGATGTTTCTTCCATAGCTAGGTAAACCGTAAGATATAATAGATTCCGCCAATTCTTTATATAAAGTGTAAGTATCCCTGTGTTTTGAAGTAAATAGCTTTGGACACCATGGCCTACATTGCCAAGAGAGTGCAGGTCGTTTTTTTCGCCATGCCGCGCTCAACGACATTATACGCCTCCGTCTATCATGGGTCTTCTGTGAAACTTTTGCATAATAATGTCAGAAGCTGGCACCATTATTTTTTGGACTTTCTTTGGATAAAATGTCAAAAATACGCATATAAGCAGTTGCTTTCGACTTCTAATTTATTTGCTTTTGCAGAATGAGAACTAAGCTGCAACTGTTCTCATTCGAAAATGTTAATGATTTATCATCGGTGTCTATCGAAGCACTTAATAAAAATTGCAATGTAATGGTATTTAATTACCATTTTTTAAAGAATGTTTTACATCTTACAAAAAAGACAAGCAACTGGGACGAAATTATGCATAGAACACAGGTGAGAGGTATGTTTACAATCTTATAACTAAAAGGAAACAAAAAGAGGTACTTAAAATGATATTTATTAACCTATAAACATTTGTTAGCATTGCATACATTCCATTCATTCTCTCTCTTTAAAAATCTGCAAATCAGTCCTCACCATTTTGTTTTGAGAACAATATATTGTCCATATCATTATCTAATAATTAAGTCGTCACATTAAAACTATTGGACTATGATGTTGTTAGGATCCACTCAGTATGGCGCGTAACGTCTCGAAGGCGAAGGTCCTCTGAGCCCAGGCCTGAAAATACATTTATTCATGTAATAATACAATGCCTCGTATTCTCGAACATTTTTTTTTCAAAAATCAATCGTCGGTTATAGTTAAGTACTGTAATCCCTTTTATAACATATTATAACTCATTTTTATATTACGCGTCTTCAGTCCTCTATATAACGCTGTAATTTCACTTTATATTTATATACTGGGAAATTTATGATAATTTGTACGCACATATTTCGGACATAACATAGTTTTTGTAAATATTCGATTTAACGAGAAAAGTTAAGGTGGAAACATACTACTAAAACGCCACGCGACGCAATGTGTTGACACCCGATGTCCATCGTGCACATTACCAACACGCGACACCACGACCTAAATCCAATTCGTAGAAACACAGTATGCATTTTCAGTAAGAAACAAATTTAAGGAATATTTTGGTGGTGAAGGCGCCGTTCCGTGTCAGCTTGATATTGTGAGGAAAGGTAGACAAAATTAAATAACTTGCAACTCATACAGTCTTTTAATATTATATTTTAATAAACTTTCCGCTTGTATTCATTTGTTCGGCTATTTCTTCCCATGCATTATTTCTCACAGTATCTCACAGTAGAACAGAATATTGTTTCACCAACTCAGTTAATTGTTGGTCGTTCATTTCGCCAAATAAATAAATCCAAAAATATGTAAGTACCTACGTATATATAAATTGACATTTGTGCCAAAAACTCGAACGTTTGACGCTTGGTGTCAACAACACGACAACACGCTGATCCAAATCGATTGGATGTTACCGCGTGTGATCACATGGCGTGTTGTATATGTGCACCTAACCATATTAAATATATGGGATTGATAAGTACTGACATGCGTCGGATGGCGTGGTGTAGCGTCGCGTTTTAGTAGTATGTTTCCGCCTTTATATGTGAATCATTTGTACATGCGTCATATGGGGACATACAAGTGCATTATGCGAGATTACTCCTGCAACGCGTTTCCTATAACGCTCTACCAATCTACCGTGTTATACGCGTGATTACTGTTCTTCCCATAAAACATTTTAAAACCAAATGCCTTTAAATCTCAAGTGTAGCAGAGTAAACGGCTGAAAGTAAGCAGCAGGCAGTAGTGTATAATTTTGAGTTATACATATACGTGCTAAATTTAATCATATATAACCACGTGGTGGTTGGTTACGCACAACGGACCAATTAGGAGTCTAATTGCGGAAAAAGGAGTCCTACCACCAACTTCCAGGTTGGTGGAACCACAAGGTATAAAATTAAATTACTAACATATTACTTTAATTAATAAATTTTATAAAGAGATGATTAATACACAAAACAAAATGATTACCTTCTATCATCAAACGTATCCCTGCTGAAATCTTCATATAATCTGTAAAAAAAATGTGCAAATCAGTACAGAAGATACATCATCACAGACAAACAAATTGAATAATTTTTACACAATTATGCACAATGTTATGTTTTACAAATGATTTTTTCTTGCAACAAATGTAAGATTCAAAAAAATATTTAATATAATTCATTACAAGTGAAAAAATTGCAAAAAACATAATTTCCATTGTTGTTTTTGAAATTTTTGTATTGTTTCTTATCTATATTCTAATAATTATTAAATCTCTTATTCTAGCAAATCTTTTTAAATTTATATTAAACAAGTTGAAATAATGGAAACATAAAACAAAGCAAATGTTTTAAAAATCATAGTTGCCTTGCACAATAATGCTATATTCGCACCTGTATGACAAACAGGTGCAAACACAGCTGTAACTACACAACACTAGGGACTATATGAAAGAGGTTGATGACAAATGCCAAATGGGGAAGCTCTGTCTGCTAGTTACATAGGTTGTATAACTGCCCAAAAAAATAAAAAGATAAAAAATAAGAAGCAAATAGATGTTGCTTCATAGCAGAAAATGACAATGGTCTGTTTGGTCCATATTACAAACATTTTAAGACTTTATAGGCTCTTTCCTCCATATGAAACTCCTTTCTAGAAATCTCTATATATATTATTAAGAGGTCTACTCTTGAAAATTTGTTGTTGAAAACATATGGGCACAATGTGTTCACAACAGGGTTGGCATGATTTAAAAAATCAAATGAATGGATATAAAAAGAAAATAAATGTATATTAAGAAGTCTAAATAGCAGTCAATAACACAAATTAAATCTATATGCTATTGCTGTTATATTTTTAACTTTTATTAGCGTTGTAATTACAAAAAACATTAAATAAAATTACTAGTCACAACAAAACAATAACTCAATCAAACAGACCTAAGTAATAGGATTTTAATGGGACAAGATAACACCTATATTTGAATATTGCATTGCTTTAGAAAATCAACATTATTTAAAACATACAGTTGAAACTCTCTCACCAATAGTGAAAACCGTTCAGATTAAAGATATCTTATAATCATTTATTGTTAGAGCAGTTTTTGTAAATATTTATTTGCCATAGCAAATTTGAAAAGATTTACTTTAGATTTGAAACATATTGGTTGATACGGAAAGTAACTAGAGTTGTTATTAAGAGTAATAAAAACGTACCCTCTGGACATTTGTGGCCCTCTAGGTGGACTTCTTCGGCTATACATGGTATCATATGATGATCTCATGGATCCCATTGTTCTGCTCATTGGTGGCAGGCTAGGCATAGGTGGCATGGGTTCACGTCGTAGCGGTGGTGACACAAAGTCCCCTCTGGCACGAGATGCACCCATGTCTAGTCCCCTGGAACTTCCAACAGGGTAACGACGCTCAAACAGATCCCTTGGAGAGTCAAATCTGGCTCTGTCATAGTAGCCATCGTAAGGATCCTGGTATAAAAGAAAAAATAAAATTATTACTTGTAAAACGACACACCATTCTAGAAGCAATCACAAATTAAAGTGATCTTAATACAAGCCTTAAAATATTTGAGGAGATTAAATTTTGCAATTTGTATTGTACACGAGCCGAGTAGGATGACCGACCCGAGAATACCCGATCTTAGGAACCCGCTGAGACTACATCGGTACCGAAATGTAAATAACGCGTTACCCCAAATCCTCCCATCATGCGATCGCGAAGGAACGGCGGCGGCGGTGGTGGAGGGTAGGGATCGCGGCCGAATGCTCGATCGCGGAAACCATTGCGGTCGGGGCCCAGCGCCTTGGGGCACTCCTTGGACCAGTGTCCGCCGCGACCGCAGCGGTAGCACTGCTCGGGGTCGCCCATGCCCGGGCGCTGACGCACACGACTCGTTGACAGCTGCACCTTCATGGGCTGCCCGTCTACCATCATGCCGTTCAGCTCTTTGATGGCTTCGTTCACGTCACCCGACGCGTCCAAGTGCACGAAGCCGTAGTTACGAACGATATCGCACTCGACGACCGTGCCGAACTTCTGAAACAGCTCGCGGACTTCGGGCGCGCGCGTCTTGTCCGTGAGATTACCGACGAATATTTTAGTTGTCGGCGTCGACGGTGCCTTCCGACTCTTGGCCGCTTCTATTTTAATCGCTTGCCCGTGAATTAGTTCTCCGTTAATATTTTGAATGGCTTCGCGGCCGACTTGCTCGTTTTCCATGTGTACGAAACCGTAATTTCTGACGATATCGCATTCTACGACCGTACCGTATTTTTCGAACAGCGGTCTTAGATCGGCATCTGTAGTTTTATCGGACAGATTCCCGACGAAGATTTTGAAAGTACCGGCGCCCGGCATTTTAGATTCTGAAACGCATACATAATTTGTCTAAATGAGTCAGAAGCGTCCATTTTCGAAGGTTTGTCATGATGGGTCAGTTTTCTCTTACAGTTCAGTAACAATTTAGGCACATTTCAACGTAATAAATTGGAAAGCACTTACCTTAAATATAAATAATCACCTTTAAGCAAAAAGCCTACTATCACAGTTAAATACAAAGCTTGTAATCTAATTTTAAATTTTCACCACTGGAGCAAAAATGCGTGACAAATCACAAAATGGCGTCATGACTCATGGCTCATGCCACAGAGTACCTTTGTATGTAAGAGGTACAGATTAAGCACTAGACCTTTTCATTCAATTTATGTGTCATTGTCATGACAATTTGCCTTGCGATTCTGTAACTCACTTTTTGAACTCTCACAGTGGTTTTCGCAGCGGCGGTCGCGCTTAAAATTTAAATCAGTCGTGAAGCAGTCATTTTACGATTTGGCATTATGATAAGGCACAAATCGTAAAATGACTGCTGTTAGCTGTAACTTGTAAGTTGTAACACCGATATGTACCATCAATATTTTACTTGTCAGTTGTCAGTTATCAGTCGTAAAGTATAATTTGTGAAGACTAAAGAATTAAATGTACTGTTAAGTGTTAACTGTAGTAAAAATAATAATCCTCGTTTCTATTCCTATAATTTGTAATAATTATTAATTGTGGTGGAATTTTTATTAGAAGTGCGACAATTACAAACTTTGACTTTTCAACTACATCTGGCTTTACTGGTTCGTATATTGTTATTATAAATTGTCCTACATTTTAACCGACATTGATGTCCAGCTTAGTAAATACGCTGAACATTATGAAATGCCTTCATAGCAAGCTATCCACATGCATAAAAAGCAATGTTTAGAGAATTACTCCCATTTCGATTTTCGACTAGTGTTTAACTATATTTAAAAGTATTATACTTATCACCTCAGTACTTAATGTGCAGATTGGTGTTTCAGTTGCTTTGTACGTATTTATGTATGTAATATATAAAATACTTTTACATCCTTGTTTACGGTTATACCGACGAATGTCTTAATTTTTTGCGCCGTAAAGTGATGAAATTGAATTTAAGATAACATGCTAGGCCAGTCAATGTGTTTAAACCTTGTATATTAAATTATTGTTCGAATAGGTTACTATTTATATGTAGTAATTTATCTTTGCAACTTCTTAAATAGGGGATTTGTGATTTAACAAGTTGAAATCATTTAGTTTTGGTCACATATCAAAATTACTGTTCTGTTTTTTTTTTGTAATATAATAAACAAATTTATATATAATATAGTAGTTGTATTGTATAAGCGGCTTTTCTGTTTGGGGAATATTTAAATTTTAATCTTTGGCAGGTTATATTAATTATAAAGAAGTTGCACTTATTAAACCAAATTTAATAGTGTTAGTTACTAACACCATGACATATGTTTGCTCTCTTGTGATGTATGTTTTAATTATAATTCCATATTTCAATGAGTACTTTTCTATTTGAAGATCCTTAAAGATATTTCATTTTTATTTTTTAAAGTAATCATGGTTATAATCTAGGCTAAAAAGCTACTAAAAATAACATTTATAATCTATAACAATATACTCATGTCTTTTTGTTAATTTCAATAGGTAATAGAAGTATCTATCTACTTATTTTAAGTAACTGTTTATAATACTAGTGTTGATTTAATAGTATAACTAAAATCATTATCAAATAAAAAAAATAATTTTGCCATTTATATTTTTTCAACAGGCATCAGGAATGGACATGATTGGAAACATGTCATCTTGCGATGAAGAGATACTTAAAGTGTCTCTTACTTCAATGAATACAAATTCTTTAGTTTATATGGAACTACTCAATAGTACCCAGGAATTGAACTTTCTTATTATGGAGGGATACAAAAAAATTATTGATGATTTGACTTATCAAAATATTATCCAGCAATACATTATTGTCTTTTTGTTATTGGTTGTTGGCTTTGCAGTATTCGTTTTTGGCAACTTTTGTAAGATTACTATAGAAAATTTGAGAAATTTAAAAATATCATATAGTAAAAATCTGAAAAAAATCAATGCTAATGAGAAATTATCTAAAGAAGTAATGGCATAAAGGAACAGGCTACCATTATTACTAGATACCAACATCAAGTTAAAAATCTGTATATGTGTTCATCTTTTTGATTATTTAACAAAGTGATAAACAAAACAAAGCACTCCAGATATTTAGGAGCAATGTCGGTATCCTGTAACCATGGCTATAAAAATAGACTTTGTTTTTAATGCTAAGTAAATACTCTGTGCAAGTAAACAAAATGACTGCAATAAAGATAATATAAAGGAATCTCAAACAAAAAATCTTTGTACAGTCAGAAAAAAAAGGAGATAAGGGTCCACTAACATTTTATGACATTCTTTTTATAACTAAGCATTAATTTTAGTTAAGCTATTTTACATTTACTTTCCATGTTATTTAAAATTTTATTTTTTTAAATAATAAACAATTATTATGACATTTATATTTATTTTTAACAAAACCTATAATTTAATAACCTTTTCTCAGTTTTACAAACTTTTTGTTGTATAATATACCAATATCTATACATAATCTAGATAATTTCTATTAGTGTATCAAAATTAGTACACTGTTTTTACCTATTTAGGACATATATCAGACAACCTAGTATCTATATAACTGCAAGAACATCAAATGATTTTCTACTGATTTTGGCAAATAGTCTCTCCTTGCGAGTCCAGTTATGGACACAATGATAATTGGCTGCTTATCTTGACCTAAATTGAACTGCTTCATTAAAAAACATAAATGAAAAGTGTATACAGTAAATTCAGTATTTTAAAGAGACTTTACTGTGGCAAACTATGGCTTCATCGGCACTAAAAGGCAATGGTGTCGGCTAGTATTCCTGCTAGCTAGCCCTATTGTCATACTCGGGAAGGCAACAATTCGTGTCTTAGTCCCAACTTAGCTAGAAACTTCGGCTTATCTGTATTCTATACCTTTTGACAGTGTGCTATTCCTGCATATATTGCATTCAGGTATCAATGTAACAACTTTCAACAATTAAAAATCCTGACTCCCACAAATACTGTCCATGATCTACTACTATCACTTAAATCATTTTCAACTTGGTATGTCCTAACCTGCCTTCCTTGAAATAGTATTCCATAGTAAAATAATTTTCAAAACAAATTTATAACAATAAATCACTTAGATTTATTTCTAATAACTTATAAGATGTGAGGTTTTTTATTTAACGTCACTATAGGGGCTAGAAGTGTGTCAAGTGACTACAAATAGCTTGTGTTGTGTGGCTTCCTCTCGGTACAATTACTTCTAGATTATTATACAATTATATTAAACAATAATATTACTAAAGATTGCTTACTATGCATATACTTCAATACTAATATTTTTTTACCGTTACTAAGTTTTATTGATACATCTTTTGGTTTAACAGCCGAACGTCTTTAGACTATTGTGTCATAAATAAAAACATTTCATTCTAAACCTATAATACAAAGTTGCACGCTCCTGAAATGTCATTTTAAGGCAAACAAAAACATATTTTAATCAAGTATTTAAGTGCCCTGCATCGATATATTAACTATTATTATAAATTGATCATACTCTCAAAATAATATTATGATATATGTAATCTTCGTGAGACTTTGTAATTGCCACGTGCAACTACGTATTTGGATACTAATTTCAAGTAGCCCAGTCTCGCATTGTGCTAGCGATGGCTATATATAAATGTATATTTTCTTTGCCCACGCACCCCTAAGTTATCTAATACCTACGTCACAGAACATCTAAGTTTTTTATTCTTTGCCCGGGTAAGGCCTTCGCGCAGGCTTGGGGCGCAGCGCCGCGGCAGTCCCCTCGCGTTACTTGGACTCACTACACGTTTCATCTATTAACTGTGCCATAATTATCGAACCTTTGTACAAATTGTAACATAAACAGTGGACTATATGTGCCAACACTGTGATTCAAAAGAATTTTAAATTTGTTCGGTGAGTATTTTTGCATTAAATTTTGAAATAGTTCAGTTCGTGTTGAATAGATGGCGTTGCGTCGCCGCGTCACTATTGCAGTTGTAATGTTATAATATAGCTTTTACAAAGGAATTTGTTAAGAAAGCTATATAAATGTAAGAATTATATTAAATATTATACCGATTATCTGTGTTAAATTAATGTCAAATCACTTGTTCTGTAAACTACAGGACAAGAAAGTTGTAGAAGTGTTCTTTAGAAGTAGGTATCTCAAACAATTACAATTTTTAAAATCTTTTCGTAACTTTAAACTTGAATTTTGGTCCTTCAAAACTTCGGAATTTAAATGAGATGGTAGACATTTTAACCCTCTAAATTTTATGTTACTAAATACCTCGTTATTGATAAGTTTGACCGTTCTAAGATTTTTTTTTGTCATGAATGTAAAAACTAATAAATAATATTACCAAGGCAAGACTCGTTGCCTCGCAAAACGTACATAAAACTAATCGTATCCCTTTTTTGTTTAAGTTATTTGTATGAAATATATTGAATTGGATGGACAACATATGCATATCAGTTGGCAACTGAGTTATTCGAGTTACGTCACAGACAGGAAGTCAATATAAGCACTCGGCTAATAGCTTAAAGCTAACACAATACAGTGCCCCTGAAGTTAGCGTGAAGCTAAAATACCCGCAAAGCAGAGATATTTCAACGATCCGTGGAGTAGACATAGTCCTACATTACCTTGTTATTTATTAAGTTTTTTTTAATGTTGGTTTTATATACACAACGTAAAAATCTAATTACTTATCTTACCTTTACGAGTTAAAAATAAATTCTCAAAGGAATGATATTTCTCCATTTCATTGAGGTAAATAGTTGCGGACAAGTCGTCGCACTTTAAAAGTAATTACGCGAATTAGATACTAACTACTCTGCTAATTAGAGTTCAATTCGCTTTAAGCCAGTTGGCTTAGTTAGTTTTAGTTCGTCAGTTCGTTCGTTCGTTCTTACAAATAATGGATGATCTTTTGTATTTGCGGGTATTCGGAATTTTTGTGTGAATTATTTTTCACATTTAGTCCAAAGCGAGTCTGTAAAAGTATTTTCAAACCCCATTTATAACACAAATGTAAGACGCCAAGTGTTTTCATGGAAGATTAATAATTATTTTTTCTTTACAGATATAACATCTGCGTCGCTGTGGTAAGTTTTAAGTGCTATTTCGCTTCGTTGCAATACAAATTTCGAATTTCGTGAAGTTCGTAGCATTGGCCCTACGACACGTAGCTGTCACGTAGCGCGTAGATGAGTTTTGTAGGCTTGTTAGCTGCATCAACTCTCCGCTAGAGTTTATTAAATTATTTTTACAATAAATTCACTAATTATTAATTATATTATATTAAATAAAATGAAATAAATAAAATCTAAAAGTGTTTCTAAGATTTGCAACGTTAGGAAACATAGGGTAATGAAATACAGTATAAGCTGTTTTAATAATATACAACAGTTGGCAATTTTATTTTCGTACTTCGTCTTATTTTGAGGTTTTGGCCTCAGTTTCCATCTTTTTCATTCCTAATTATTTCGTTTATACATAGCTTTCTTTACCTTACATTTGTCGTCGATGTTTGAGTGGAATTTGCAGCAGTGCTAACTACAGCTTTGCTATGTTTTCAAAAGAGAACTCTATTGCCGGGATTTGAACGCACGATCTTTATAGTCGCACGCTTAAACCACTGGGCCAACACCGATCATCATCACAGAACATCTTATATAGTACATATATTACGTTTCAATATAAGTTTAGATTGACGGCTATATAATATTAAAATATGTTTTCTACTAAATATATATTTCCAAATAATAATTTATGCGGTTATTATATGTCTAATATTATCTGTGCTTAGTCGCAGTTTCAAGAGAGGAGTTAGCGTGTCTTGGTCCCGCCGGAAATCAAGTTCTATTTATTGAATTCTCAATGAATTATTGATTGCAAGGTGTGCCAGGGGTTATTTCTGGCCCTTTATTTTGCAAGTGTCGGCGTTCTCCGTCGCCTTGAATAACAATCTTTTGATAAACGGGTGAATTATTTTTAATAAAACGGACTTTTGATAGATTGTGCTTTTTTTGTCAACGGATGAATAGAGCTTTTATATTTTACGAGTAGCCTTGTTGCGGTTAAATATTAATATTATTACCGTAAAAATGTGTAACACATATTAATATATGTACATAACAAATGTATAATTGCCGTACACATTCGTAAAATGGAGAAAAAGTTTATTTATTTAACACTTAAACTAATCACTTTTTGACCTAATTACTTTTATTTTGCAAACCCAGGACGTCGTATATGTCATCGATTTTAACATAATACTTTATAAAGGTCAGTTTAGACCAAAGGGTCGTATCAAATCATAACTGAGCACTATCAAAATTCTTAACATACACAAAAAATTGTTATATGACTCCTATTTTAGTTATTCAAACATATTCGCAGTTCCGATTTAAATAGAACTTTAGAATCCAATATGTCAGGTCGCATATTCCAGGCATGTTTGCCAATACGAACTTTCGCGAAACTTCTGTCCGCTCTGAACAAAGCTCTTGGCAAACTCTAAGTGCCCTGAACCCCAGGATTTAAAAGTATACTATCCTGTATATTCACATATACAGGATAGTATAGTTAATTTTTTGACTATTTAAAAGCTCCTATTTTTTATTCTTAATCTGAACTGTTGTGAAGGGATAAATTGCCTTATTAATCTTGCCTTTGGTATAGAATAAATAAATGCGGTTTCCACGAGATAAAATTTGAAATTGTTTTCCCCGTCGTAAAGTGACAAAGTTGTGGAAGCGTGTGGTGTTTGAAAGTGAGCAAAGATGTATAACTTTTATCGATATTCTAGACTAACGCGGTGCAATGTTCTATGACAATTTTCTGTATGATATCTAATGTAGATAAATAATTAATGTTGAAAATAAAACAGGCCAGAGAGCATTAAATATTTTTATTAAATATTAAATTCAGCGGCCTAGTGGCTTCAGCGTGCGACTCTCATCCGACCTCAATCGTAGGTTCAATCTCCGGATGAATTAATGGAGTTTCACTCCATGTGCGCAATTAACATTCGCTCGAAAGAAACCGGCTTGCCTTAGACCCAAAAAGTCGACGGCTTGTGTTAGGAAGTTGATCACGTACTTACCATTTAGATTGACAAATTATCGTGAAACAGATACAGTAATCTGAGGCATCCAGCGCTACTGATTTATTTTTTATTTTAAAGAAATATTTATATTTCATTTATATTGTTAATTATCTGGCATGTGTCAAAACTGACGGTTTATTTAATTGTAATATCGAGAGTTTGTCAGTCTGTGGAAAGACGCGACTATTGGCTTGTCACTTGAATTTTTACAAAAAGCATTTTTCGTTTGAATATTTTCGGATTTTAATTAGGTGTTAGATTTAGATAATTGTATTGAAGAACTTTTATGAAATAATAAACTCCAAAACATTTATATACTATGTATATATTGTTATTTATAATTATGTCAATATAAATTAATTATAATTTATTCTAATACTTATATTTGTGTAAAACAAAATAATTCCTCTATATCTTTACGTAATAGAAAATCCACGTGGGCTTTGGGTAAAGTAATTTAAAAATATATAAACTTTATAAGCGACCCTTGTGAGTCTTAACTTCAACAAATTGACGGAATATTTTTCCAAAGATACTTTAGAATCAAATATTATCAATTTAGGAGTACTACTTAATTTGAAAAAAATCCAAAATTTAATAACGCTGAACAATGTAACTACAGAGGTAAAAAGCAATCCGTTCTACAACGTTTTATCGCTAAGACATTAATTAAAGTTCAAAGAATTTAAGTTAATTTTCTCTGAGTACCACACAGAATCTTATTGAAGTTTTTAACTGTGCTACCTAAATTACTCTTGGAAAAAGTGTTTAGAAGTCGACCGTGAAATTCGTTTTTAACACACATCGCTCTGTAACTTAGTGCTAAGTATAAAAAAAAATATCAGTGGCGCTACAACCTCTTTTAAGTCTTGGCCTCAGATTTCTGAATCTGTTTCATGATCATTTTTTTAAATCTAATAGGCAAGTAGATGATCATCCTCCAGTGCCTGACACACGCCGTCAACTTTTTGGGTCTGAGACATGTCGGTTTCCTCACGATGTTTTCCTTCGCCGTTCGAGCAAATGTTAAATGCGCACATACAAACAAAGGACCGGACCTACGACCTCAGGTATGAGAGTCGCACGCTGAAGCCACTAGGCCAACACTCCTCATTGCTAAGTATAACAGTGTGTAAAAATGTTGACGTACGGAAGTCAAACTTAAGTCTCGACTCTCGATACAGTTCTGACTCCACAGGAAATAAAGAATTATTGCCTAAATATTTAAACGTAGTAGCTTTCTATTATCATTCATAAATCAATATTTGTTACTTTCAATGCGACATTCTCGTTCTTTGATTAACGTCTGCGAACAGACACATAATTAAACATCAGAAACAGAACTCCGAGCTGAGTGTAATTGTTGAAGTCTGGTCGTTAATGTCCCCACTAACGTAAGGGCAAAGATACACGAAGGTATATGTAGCAAGTAGGCATTGACAGCTGTAGTGATTTGTATAGTTATATATTTTTTAATTGTACATTGGTAAAGTACATGGTGTACTTTTATTTAATATTTAGCCTTTAATTTAAATCGAGTTTTTGTACAAACTACTTTGCTGGTAAAAAAATCTAAAACTAAGTTTGAATTCCAATGAGAAGTTGAGAAGGGTCCTTCAAGAAAAGAGCGTATCAATTGTTAAATAGCCGGCAACGCACTCGCGATATATATTTCATATGAACGACGTTAACATAACGAGAATATAGCGACATCACATCTAGTAATTTATAATCCTACATAAATTGATTTTAAACTGCGCCTGAGTGGAGTTCGTGTAGTTTGGCAAGATTTTTTGCGACCAAACGGGCAGGAGGCTCCCCTGATGTTATTACACCGCCGCCATGGACACTCACATTGTCAGAAGGCTCGCAATTGCGTTCTAAGAATAATCGTTATATTTAAACCAATTTCCAAACCTAAATCTAAGCTATTTATTGGTGAAAACTGTACAATGGTCGGTTTGCTAGTTTTTGAGCTTATCGCGTTCATACAGATAGACGTGACGTGTACATCACTTTTTATAATATGTAGCAGTCATTTGAATGTAATAATGTTAATTAAGTATGTGTGATATGCTTATGTAACATATTAGTTATTTATTTCCAACACACAAATATACATTATTTACATTTTTTTTAACCTACATAGGGACAGGGACTTTTGCCACAGGGACCGAACTTTTTTAATTTGTTTTAATTTTCTATTTATTAATTTTTAATTATTAGATAGTATTCTTTCTTATGGTTCGAGTATTACACTTATTTCACCAGTATAATACTCTAAACTGAACAAATCACTTATTCTCATACTCACACTCCATATATGGCAATTGTATTAGTTTTTACAACAAGCGAAATTAGAGAATTATCACTGAATAAGTTCAAAACTCTCGTTAAACGCAATTTATTCAATTTACGTTTAACAAGCTTTTTATATATTCGACGATTATTTATATGATCCTAATCTTTGGAATTGATTTTCTTCAGATCTAAGAATTTGTATGACTCAAAACTTGGCGATTAAAAAGAGTGGCGGAGACATTCTTGCCAGTTTTTACGAACTGGTAGTAAATGTAAATTTAGAATCAATTTAACATCTTTTCTGTTGATGTTCATAAGTGTACTTGGTTACCTTTATGAATAAAATTACTTTGAGTTTGAGATAATTTTATCACATATTATTTAACGTCAAACCAAACGAACACGAGCGGTTACAGCGTTACCGTACTATTGACCTATACCTTATTAGTTATACCTACAGGTTCCCCTTCAAGACGTTAGGGCGCGTTCAGCCGCGGGCTATCAGGTAGGGCAACAATGGAAATTTTGTTTATTACAAGTGTACCATCGACTAGGGAGCAAGTTTTAATTGAGTAAACGTGTAAGTACGGGACATTTTATTTGCTACTGTTGTTTATAAAAGCCAAACTAAATCAATTAAGTATCGAAACTAAGTTGAAATTACATATAATGTCTAATGTATTATTTTATCAGTTAAGAATTTTATTCATAACTGATAATATTTTCCCGTATAACTTCGACGTACCGCAACTTTTTTTAAGGCTGTTTTTGAGGCCTACCACTACCGATTCTTAAAAGCCCGGCAAGTCACTCGCGGTATCTGGCATTGGAAACGTCCATGCTTGATGTTTATGACTTAACAGCAGGTGAGCCTCGCATAAATAACAGAACAATATTTTATATTGGCTGTTATATTGTTGAGAATTATAGAAAACCTTCAATATCGTTAGAAAATAATGACTAATATGATCAAAATAAAGAATGAAGAACAGTTCTACAAGAAGTAGAGTCGTTGATTGCATGCCTTCATCCGAACAATGAGAAGCGGCGTGTCGTCGCGGATGTAATTACGAGGGGAGTACCTGCCTGCCACTTGTAACGACACTGATCGCATCCCTATTTAACGAGACGAGATTCGTTCTATATCTTTTATATATATTTACTAGCTGACCCGGCAATCGTTGTTATGGCATGTATATTATTTACATATAATATAATATTTACATGATATGTATATTATTTACGTAATATTCATAAACCTATCTAACAATTGAATGCAATTTTCTTAGTTGCTTTCAAATGCATTGAAAATATATACAGGTTTGTCCTAATTCTATTCATATCATGTCAATTTATAAAATGTTATTATATTTCATTTATTTATTTCTAACAAATAATTCTTATATTATAACAAAATCAACAATTATGTAGGATGTTCCTACTTTTGAGTATGCTTTTACGAGTATATGTATGTCGCAAATTCGAAGAGATTGTTGTGGTAAATCCACTGTCCGTTTTGTTGATTTTATAATAAGGTTCGTAGGTCCGGCGCAGGTGCCGATCAGAAAGCAATTCAAACTCAACGAGCGATCCAACGCACTTCTGACAGATTGACATTGATAATTTATAACCTGTAAGATGTCTATGACATTGCGTAGTGTTGCCATTCTATTAAAACAAATGACATCGTGTTGCCTTTTTTTTAATGCAAATAACTGGTTATTTATTTCTCCATGATTTTATTCTTTAGTTTCAGTTTGTCATGATTCAACTCTATTATTTTATATATGTTCCAGTCGTCTGTGTGTCTGTACTCAGTCTTTATAATATATTATAGTAAAACTAAAGCAGTTTAAGCAGCTAACCGTGAAATGTAGTAATTGGAAATGCGACGTACCCACCTGCTGTCTGCTCCCACTTACAAGATTACACCCTCGGGGAATGCTAGAGTCTATAGCATTTCTATTAAATATTTAAACAAGATTTTAAAAAGTAATTACCTATTTTAATAAATAAGAAATCCTACATATAAGCTACCTAAAACCTTTCTTTTGAATCTTTTACGGGTCCAAAAATGAAAGCTACTTATATTAGAATTAATGAATAACAAATTTAAAGTCCTGACAATTTATAAGTTGTAATTAGGTTACTGTACTATTTTATATATTTTTTTAAGCCGTGTTGGCTTACTCTTCCCTTTGATTTGCTGCTTTAAAAGAGTACCGAGAGTTTTTTACGCCGGCTTTTTCTCTCGGCCTACACCCTATGTCTTCTTTGCCGATGAGTAGGGATGCCTTTAAATTTAATGACGTGGAATAAGTGATACATGTATCTTATGTTCGAAAATAAACATATTTTATTTTATTTCTGACTGTGTGACTCTTCCCTGAGGTCGTGAACGCAAGGATAGCGGATTTCCTTAGTCGCAAAAAGTTGACGACGTCAATCTGAAATCCTACTTGTCTATTAGGAATAAAATTACCAAGAAACAGATACTGAAATCTGTGAGCAAGACTTGCTAAAGTTATAGCGTCGCTGGGTTTTTTAGATTTGAAACATTTTGATAATATTTCTTAGATCTTGTATTATTACATTGTATATTTTTGTAATGTTTCTGTGTTGTTTATCAGTAAAATGTGGTGTACAGATATTTATATTATTAGTTAAAAGCCAGTAAATAAACACTCAAATCGCTTGTTCGTCAACATACGTAAATTCACTTACATAGAAACGCTATCAATTAGTCCTGGCTGATCGATGCACACAATTTAATAGCTGAGCGTACCGTATATATAAGCGTATTTATTCTGTTACTCTGCCTCGATAATTTGTTTGCAGCTTAAAGTTTTTGACGATGACGTTTCCCTATTTGGATGTTTGAACAAACAAGTGTACTTTTTACACGCTTTATATTAGCTTCACCTGTACGTATGTATGTATGTAACCGACTCCTTCGGACTCGATTTTGACCCACTTTAAACGGATAGATTTAATTCAAACTTTGTACACTTATAAAGAATCAGCGACAATATAATAATTTCATAGGTTTATCTCGAAAAAACAATGAATTTTTTTTTCTCTGTGCCTTATTTTTCGTCTATCGAGCAACCCACGCTTTTTCACAATAAAACCAGTATTTTTTGTTCATTACCATTTTCAGCCTAAATTAGAAATTATTTTTCACTTTTTAGTTTGATGTGCTTTAAAAGCGTGTTTTATAGTTTTTTAAACTATATTTATTATATTAAACATATAAATTAACATTTATTACATTGCTAGCTGCCCCCGCGAACTTCGTTTCGCCTTAATATGTTTTTTTACTTGGCTTAACTCTTTAGTAGCCATACCAATATATGAAATATTTTTATTCCATAGAGACTGTTATCTAATATTTTGTCAGCAACATCTTAGTTAAATTTGCAATTTTGACAACTGATTTTAACCTATACTAAAATACAAAAAGAATGTTCTAGAAAATTCTCGAAATATAAAAGTTATATTTAGAGTGTCGACCCCAACCCGTCCTTAGTACGATACATAATTCGGGGCTGTCCTTCATTCCGACGTTTTGGGCCCAAGCTAACAACAATAAAATATTAGCGGAATCTCTTGGGTAAAGAAAAAAATAATTTCTAATGTCGTCTATATTATATTATATAATAATGTGATATGGGTTCATTCCTTCATAGACAAGTTTGTTTTTTGAGATGACAAAACAACGAGTTATGACATACCCGAGTGAACGCCAGTTCGGCTCTACTACAAGAGCAAAAATGCCTATAGTGAGAAAACGTTGAGGTATTTACTGCGAGTAATAAATTTACCACCCGGTCAGTTATTAAACTATCTAGTTTACCAAAAACAATTCAAGAATTATTTTATATGCATTGGTCGCGCTCCTAACTAGACTACTATTGTTACGTTAATAGAAACCACAGTGGGTTTCAAATGTACCATGATTCAGATTGAATTATTCTGTAAAGAAACAATTTTGCTGAGAACTGGGTTTGTTTGTTTCTAAAAAACAATAAGTGGCGCTACAACCTGTTTGGGTCTCGTCCTCAGATTTCTGAATCTGTTTCATGATCATTTTTAAATCTAATAGGCAAGTAGGTGATCAGCCTCCAGTGCCTGACAAACGCCGTCGACTTTTTAGGTATAAGACATGTCGATCCTCACGATGTTTTCCGTCACCGTTCGAGCGAATGTTAAATGCGCACATAGAAAGTAAGTCCATTGGTGCACGACTTACGACCTCAGGGATGAGTGCCGCACGCTAAAGCCACTAGGCCAATACTGCTCCATATTTTGTTTGTAATGTCAACGAGAAATTTTTGCGTTTCCTTAGCTCTTTTAAATACCATTCGGGAAATGTATTCCAGCTACGTGAGTCTATATTCATGTTATTTTGTGCGACTGTAATAATTTTAAATGGTGTCGTTAACCGAAAATGTTCTCCCTCTTCCTTCAAACATGTGTAGCATAATTATAAAAAAATATTGCTGTATAATTTACAGAGCGTATTCACAATAACTAACGTACAGTCTAGACAGATCTTACCTGTCACTGATATATGGGAAACGTGCCTCAATACAAATAGCCATATTGCAGCCAATAACACTCGGGGTACTCAATTTATTCTGCCATAAAATGATGTAACTTTTTTTGGTCTTGTATCGTATGAGACCCCAATCATTTTTATTGTCATTACTGGAAATTACGGAAAATATAAATAAATGTTGATTATTTTACTATGATGATACGCGACACAACAATATACAGTGTAGTGATTTTATTACTTATATTTCTTGTTTTAAATAATAAATTAAATTGCGACTGTAACATTTTCGTCACCTATCAAAAATTATTCAAAATATTTGCAGAAGTCTTATTCATATAAGCTAATTTTGAAAAGGCTGGTAACGCACTTGCAAACCTTCTGGAAATGAAGGTGTCCATGGGCGGCGGTATCACTTAACATCAGATGTGCCTTCTGCCCGTTTGCCTCCTGTTACATAAAAAAAATACCGAAAATTAGTACTTTTTTTAAATAAAAGCATTAAAAAAAAATCTGAAACAAATAAATTATAATGATTTTTATGATCGACTATAGTCATTTCAATATTATAGGTATAATATAATACAATAGTGAGATTTACGGTACTTATATATACATATGGAAATGTAAAAAATGAAAAATTTTATATTCTGTACATTTTCATAAACCACAATTGTTGACATTTGTATGGGTGAGACGATCTTCACGTAATATTCACACAAAGTTCTAATATATTCAAGGGTTTTTGTACTGTGAAATATTAAGTCTAGACAATCTTTTTTACATATTAATAATACCTATATGTTTCATTTTTCATATTGGATTTAATTGTCATATACCTAATGTAATAAAAAACGTTTCAAAACAAACAAAAAGTTACATTATATTATGTAGAAATATAAATGTGAAATTATGCTTAATATGTATATCAATTTTACTAGAAAAACATAACAAATGTTTTAAGAAATATATATATCATTTCAGCAAGCTACATCGTATATTTTTATATATGTACTATTTATAAAACCGACTTACTGTTATAAGTTCTTCTTTCTAGTTGAAAAGTAGAAAAAATAAATGGCCTTATAAATCTATAATTTAAAAAATTTAAAATTTAATTTTTAAATTTATTTCTTCTGTAATAAAAACACGTGGCATTTTAATTTACTATTCGTCATTCAAGATTTCAATAAATTGTTTGTATAAAATATAAAATACTAATATTTTATAAATTCTCTTTACGAAATTTTAATTTTAAAAATATAATTTCTATAAGGTAATTCGCCCTTCTCTCAATCGGCCTCAATCGCTCTCTCCCTTTTCTTCGACAAAAACGCTAAACATCTTCGTGACGCTAATAATATTGCGTTTCATCCGTAAAAATTTTACTCTCATGCGCCTAAAGAAGTTTCACTTCAAAAAATGTTCTTCTCAATAGAAAATAATTTTCGATGTCTTAATCTTGACAGTTTTGGCTCAGCTGTGTTCCTTTCAAGGTGAGGCCTCTCGCCCCACCGTCTAGACAACTGGCGCCATAGACATTTTTTCATAAATGAAACTAAAGTGATATTTAATAAGAACAAATAGTAGGAGAAACTAATACTTAGGGTGGTAAACGGTGGCGTCTGATATAAGAATATTGAAAATAATTTTTAATTTGCTCCAATAGATGTCGTAAATGAATTTACCATTTAACTTGGTAAGAATAATTGTTCTCATAAGTTGTTGCTCAAAGAGTCTTCTTGTATGAATCGTAGGTTTGATTCCTGTGTTGAAGTACAATTATAATTTCTTTATTTTAAAATGTTGTTTTTTTTTAATTATAAGATACAGTTACACCGCAGAGATCTGTGTAGAATACGAATATGTCCTTATGGTTTGTGAAGGTGTTACTAGAATTGATATAAGACTGTTTTACATCTTTTATACTTATCGTACCAAAATTTTCGTTTGCGTGATTTTCATTTAAATAGGTATATAACAAGTAAATAAATTTAGACCCAAAGTGCACTTTGAGAATTAATTTATCTTGTCTAGTGTGGACAGCTACAATTGGGATATACCTAAAACATTTTTAATAAGTTTTCGTATCGGTACTGGAGAGCTCGCTCTTCTCCATATGACGTGTCTCTATTGAGACTGGCCTTTTACGCAGGAGATACTAATGAGTATAGCGAGAGCAGGCTCCGGACGTGCTCATACGAGGTTTGAGAGTATTTCTTTCTTCGAAAAGCAATGTTCACTTTACATCACCTGGGATTTTAAACCGCCTGCTGCTCCTATTCTAAATTTACATAGAACTGTTTATGATATTGTTGTGAAGGGAACCAATATTGATTTTTTGTAATAGCTTAGTCTTTAAGCGTAAAAAAGTCCACGCATTCCCCCAGCACCATAAGAAGCCACATATAGTTTAGCAAATCGCAACAACGCGCAGTTGTCAATTTGTTGTACGGGGGTGAACACCCTCTGAATTATTGATTGGCCCCACGCTGTGACGTCAGCGCTACATTTATTAGCCCCACGCAACACACCTCGTTATCTATATAAACGGTAAAGTACTGTATTTATTTTTCATTCTTTTTGAAAACATTCACTGTTGAGACTTTTGTCCCAACGTAACTCGAAATGGACAGTTCTCGAAGTTCTATATTTAAAATAGTAAATTAATTAAAAGGCGGAAATGCACTTATACCGGAAGCTTATAATTTTTTACTAATACCCGCTCACTCTTTAGTTTCCGTAGAAGTCTTTTGAATTTGTTTCCGGCATTTTTTTGGTTTGTTAAAAGGGTCAGACATGACCACTAAATAAACATTTTAATGGCTCAGCCCAGCAAACAGCCGTCGGCAATACGAACTGTGGGATGAGGGATGTTATGGGGTTCGACAGATAGAGGGGTTGCTATGCCAAAAATAGATTTGTATACGAGCTTCGGAGGTAGTGCGAATTTAATTTGAATGTATGAAACGTTGTTCTCGCAGTGAGTGGCCCATTTAATATGGAATATATTTAGATTGTGATACATGAGTTTATAATTATTGTTGAAGAGTTTATAAATTATCTGTATGTAATATGCTGTTATTCTTGGTGTATTATTTTTTTTTTCATTGCAAAAAAAGCAAAATTAGTTAGGGAAGTTCCTAAAACTGTTTAATTTTGAATTTGAACCTTACGTTGTAAATTTTGTTCTTGTTTCGTTGTAAGAGCAGTGTTGGCCTAGTGGCTTGATTGTGGGCCTCTCAACCTTGAGGTCCTGCGTTAGAATCACGGCTGTGTACTGTGTAATGGTCTTTCTTTGTTCTCATTTCGTACTCGCTCATACGGTTAACATGAGGAAACCGGCATGACATAAAAATGGACGGCATGTGGCAGGCACAGAAAGCTGAACACCTACTTGCCTGTTAGTAAAAAACACACCTATGTATTAGAAATTTTTTTTTATTTATTCTGCTTCATTAGCTCATAAAATATACAGAAATCTGAGGGTATAACCACTGGTTTTATTTAAATTCTGTTTCATTGTTTCATCGAATCTACATTATTTTTGTTTATTTATAAAAATGTCGAATTTTCCAACAAACAAGCATACGTAATGTGCTCATAGTATTGAAGCCACATAAATACGGTTTAACGGCAAAAGTCAGCCAAGTCGTGCTCCATATCACTCGACCTAATTAATCGATAAAAATCAAGTACAATAACTCTTCAAACGAAACAGAATTACGTTTTTAAGCCCACTTATGCCTTCATTAATTGACAGACTCACGGATTTAAGCCTTTCAAATATTTCGCGACGACGCGCCCCGCTACGTTTCGTATTAATTTTATTTTGCCCGCTCATTATTTCGATGCGGTACTTGTTATTCACCGCTATAACGAGTTTTTTATAATATTTTTATCCCTAACGAATGCTTCCTCTTTATCCTTGTCGGTTTTTTATCAATCTTTTTCGTTATCCAACTTTTGGCAATATCATAAATCATTGTTAAGTAAGCTCTAAAAATACACCAAATTACCTTTAATATAAATGTTATAAATCAAATATATCGCGTGACCAACTGGTATTAACTTAGTTACCTATAAAGCCAGCCCTTGTTCCTTATATTCTAATAGTACTGATTGTTATAAAACATTTTTGTTTGCTACGCATATGCTACGGCGTAGCAAAGTTCAAAAGCGATTGTTAATTAGATGGAATAGTTGTATTTTTGTGTGGTAGCCACTAATTTTCGAATTTGGGAGATATTATTAGTCTTGAAACTCAGCCTCAGTGTCTTAATTCAGTATTAAATGGTCTGTAAAATAATTTTTCATTATGCTTAGCAATTCTCAAACATGGCTTATGCAAATTCAATGAATTCTCTCAGTTAATTGAGACAAGTAAAGTGCTATTTTAAATTCATTCCATTATTCTTTGTGATGATTCTTCGAACAGGGAATTTTGTGACGTAATGCAATGTTATGATAGTTGAAATTTCATTAAACAGAATGTTTAATCGGTTTAAATGGAATTTGAGCTATGCGGGTTTTGGAATAGTGACTAGATTTGTGGAACGTAGATTTGTTGAACTTTACTATGGCATGCATACAAGTTTGAGTCCAATTTTCTACTGTAACTATCTCTGGTTTGTCATGTTCTCTAATAATAATCTGAGCGTCTGGTCTGTCTGTTAAAATTGTTTCATATTTTTTAATTGATTTAAAAAATTCTTACATATTATATCATGATTGAAATACTAATATGGGTTAAATGTACTCCAAAACCGAATTATATCAAATATAAATTTAAATACTCAAAATGTCATAGCTACTCAAATAGAGCCTTATTTCATTGGTGGTTTTGTTCCAATGAAACAAAAGGTCCGGTCTTGTTTCTATTTGTAAGGGTCCGTCTAATTGGTTTCGTTTCAACATCTGGGGATTTCGGGGTTTTTTGTACAAAAGGTTTGCAAGTTATGTTTGTATTGCATATTATTTTTACCCATACATGTATGTGTTTGTATACATATTTAGCACCTAAAATTATACATAGTTTGCTTTATTTAAATGGCACTACCTACTGTATTACTTATCTTATATCTATTTCTATTGTCTAGACATTTTAAATAATTTAAATGTTATTTATAAAAAGAAAAAAACGGCCAGTGTGAGGTTTAATTTATTTATGATAAAATTATACCTAGGTACGCTGTTTGTGGAGACCTGAGTTAATGCAATTACTCGGGCAAGCTGTCACAGCCAGAAGAGAATTAGCAGCGCTTAGATTATTATTAGAATGGGTTGCTTTCTGTCAGATGTCGTAGGAGCTCGTATTTTATTCAAGATACCGTAAAACAACCAGACGTCAGTGGTTTGGGAAACTTAATCTGCAAAGACACTTTGTTTTAGTGTCTTCTGTCAGGTATTCTATTTTGTAGGTGTAGGTAAGTGTAGGTAGGTGTTCTTGAATGCAACATGACGGAGTCGAATTATATAATTTTTTTTATTTTAATTAACTTGTGATTTTAGTATGAAAATGTGTTGTTAAAATTGTAATCAGATCACGTTTTACTCAACATGGCTACGGTGTAGCATCTACACCCTATTCTCGTAGACAATAGACACGTGTTGTAGCACAGCTACGATCATTAAAATAGTGGCGTAGCGCGTGATGACGCAAGTATTACGTGGAAGTTATGTCCATTGAAAATTAATTAATGTTATTTGAATTTATGTTGATTCAATGATCTTATTAATAAATTCATTCATAAATTAGCTGATATATCTGACTTAACTATGGATGATATACTATACATATTACATATACACGTTTATAATTTTAGTTTATAGATGAGTATGTTTATAACATAAAAGTAGCTTAACGATCTCCTATCTAGTAAACAAAGTTAATTAAAATAGCGCACTTATTCTGAAAAGGCCTGCAACGCACTCCTGAGCCCTCTGGCATTGAGAGGAAGGCGCTATCTCTTAACATCAGGTGAGCTTTCTGTCCCTTTGCACCTGTTAAAAAAAATATAACTGGGTAATATAGTTAGTCTTATTATTTAAATAAATTAAGCATGCACCATTGTTCTATGAATACAGGGTCCCAAATGCCAATCTGCCTTTCTGATATGCTAATCTTACGACATTGACAGCTATGGGCATTTTTTGTCATTATCCTCAATCGAGATTATATTTTAATTTAGATATTTCTCCAATTTGGTCACCAAACTGTAATTACTTATGTTAATAATATGATGTGAAACGTGTAATAAATATATATTAGCGTATGCATCCAATATGCCGGCGTTTGACATGCAAAGTACAACTGTGTTGTATCATAAAAACACTTCTTATCTCGAACATTAAATATTAATACGTCCCCGCGGTATAAATAATTCTGAACGGCAATAATTCTTTGATTTTCTTTACCTTTGACGTCGAGCATTTGAAATATAGTCTGCGTCCGTGTGAATTTAAATAACTTTTTCGTAAATTTATTATTGTTGCAGTTAACTGCATGTCTATATTTTAAAATATGTCATATAAATAATAAAATATGCTTGTTTTTGACTATTGTTCGATTCAGTTGCTAGCATGGTAGCATTGCTATTTTGACTGAAACGATTTAATTGTTTATTTTAAAGTCTACGTTATCCCTGATGATGAAGTTGTGTGAGTATGAAATTACAATAGTGTAACCCCAAGACATGAAAAATACCAATAAAACATCTTAAATCTCCTACGCTGCGGAAACTATTGTACTACTAAGTGAAGTACTACAGTTTTGTGAAAGACATCAATACCTACAAAAAAGTCCGCGATACCATATGCCTAACAATTTTTTTTTTTACATTTAAGTCTTTTACTAAGAATAGCTGTAGGCTATAGATCGCGCTTCGGCCGAATTAATACGAGTGGAACCGCAAAGCACGACTAGTTTTAAATAAACCCGTCAAACCCAAATGGAGCGTGGAGATGTACAGTTTTCATTCGGTTTTTTTTAATTGGACGATCAAACTGATACGTTGTTGAACCGTTCGAATTGTTAATTGCATGTATTGTAAATTTTTGTGCGTAATTTAAACCCGCGTTTTTTAGCAATTACACGAATATTTATTTTTTTATCCGAAAACATAAAAGACACAAAAATATATATTCTCGGTAACTTGTAACTTGAAGTTTGTAAGTTTTCCTCAGCCGGATTTACAGAAACTTTTCTCCCTCTTGTACACTTAATGAACTTTTGCAGTTTCACAGAAATTCATGCACTTTGCCTTTACAGAAATTTCATATCATTTAGAACAGTTTTGGGTCCTGAGTAATTAGTGCACCAATGGATATTTCTACCAAGAGTCCAATTTACTTGTACCGTGGAAGAAAGTATCAAAAAAACTGGCTCATTTATAGAAAAGATACAGAGTCCTGACTTAGCGCTGTCTCTCTATTTCTCTTTAAAGGTATTGCATATTGACATAGAGGAGTTTAACAGCCTGGCCACGGGACATTCGCCGATGCGAACGGCGATGCGTCTAGCGACTGAAATAAACTCATAGCAATCTAATCAAGCCACGCGCAACGGCGACCGGCGAAATGTACCGAGCGAATCGCGCGGGCGACTGACGTCGCGACGGGCGAGCGAAACAAATGCATGAATCAGTACGGTGCAAGCCAGGGAGTCGAGCGGCAGTCGCGGCGAATAGAGCATGAATTAAATAAGTTTAGTCGTATTCGCGGCGAAAAATGAATACAGAGTTTTTTTATTACTGATATACTGGCTTAACTAAAAAATTATATTTGCATTAACTTTTTTCTCCAATTCTGGTTAAATATACATAAAAATATAATCGAATGTTTCAATACTCATTCTGGTATACTCAAAAAACTTTTCTGGATATATTCTGTATTTCTCGTACTTTTTGTGGAATTCTCCATCTATACCTCGATTCTTATTTAAATCGTGTACTCCACAATCTCTTCCAAATATTAGGTCTTGAACCAAAAGCTAATACTTTCCAAGCAATATCGAGATGATTTCGATAAAGACATTTCGCTGTCAAACTTCCTTACTGGTCGCGGCGGCGAACGTGACTAGTGCGTGGCCTGCAAACGGCGCCGCGCGAATGGTCGCCTCGCCTCCCGCATCGCCGTTCGCACCGCCGATCCCCGTGGCCAGGCCGTAAGTCTCGTTCCCCTGACTCAAAAATCGACGGGGTGTTTCGGATATACAGGATCAACAAGTTAACAATTGGAACGGTAAAGGAACAGACACGAGAGCCAAGCGCTGCTATTATTTTTACATTCATTTATCTAAATCTATAGTGTATACACAATTTTATACAAAAATAATAAGTCCTGAGTACATACCTCGTTTCGATATATCCTTAACAAGAAGAAAGGCACACAATTGTCAGTCGTAAGGATATGAGAAATTGTATCAGTTTGGGAACAATAAGAGAGGTTGATAACCTACTGATACATTACAATAGTCATAAAATGCACAAAACACTCACTACAATTATAAAACTGAGGATGTAAAAGGCTAACAAATATAATTAGGGAAAAGGTAATAAAAAAACGCGTCCGTCTGATCGATAAATCCGAGTGAAACAAAGCAGTCAGTCAATCAAAAAATATGACGATCGGCCGATTTAAAATATTTTAGATAACTCTCATCAAAATTTATGATACTAAAATTATGTATTTCGAACAGTGTATTTAACTGCTTAATGGAAATAACTAAATTATATAACAAGTACTTTAAATTTAGATAGATTTGTGTAAATGTCTCACATCAAGAACATTCTTAAAGATATATAAATGTTACATTCGACCACTATTAGAGTATGCCTACAGCATTTGGGATCCTTATTTCATAAAGGATATTAATATGAAAGGGTAGAAAGAAAAGCCACGCAAATGGTCAGAGCACTTAGGAACAAACTTTATAATGAAAGCTCTTGATCTTACGGAAGAAGGCGCTTAAGAAGTAATCACATTGAAACCTATAAAATCCTTACTAGCCACTATAATGTTCCAGGAATTGAGAAGCTCTTTATTTTAAGTGAGAACACATTTGAGGGATAGTTCTTTAAAACTGAAGAGCTCTCAATATAATAGAAATTCCCTAAAGAATTTTCTTTCAAACCGAGTAGTGGCTGACTAGAATTAGCTTCCGGAAAGTGTAATTAGTGCCTCTTTGAACTAAAGGATTGGATAATATATCGAATTCCGCAAATACGCGCGCATCAGGTTACTACGCTGCTAGTGTGTTTATCTGAATAGTTTCATTATTGTGTACATAGTGTTAACTAAATGAATAAAAATTTTAATTTTGAAAAATAATTACAACCATTATGGTTGATACGTTGGCATGTGGTTGAAGTATGCCAAATCTTCGTCACTATAACATTAGCAAAGGTTTTTGAACTCATTACATAATCTTAGTCCAATTTAACTTAAATAGTCATGTGAAAATATAATCTCAGTTCGTATAAATATTAAACATGCAATTAGGACGAACTGCGTCCATACATAATTTCTCCCGACTCAGATGGGCACTTTATCAGCGGGGGTGTCATTGTCCTCTGTTAGCCGAGGGTTGACACACTTCAATATTTACAAAAGTTTATAAACTAATAAAAAATGTTGGTCCCGTTGGCCGTTTTTCGAGTTTAGTCAGATTGAATATGTTTTCAATAATTTTTATTGAAAATCTATATATATATAAATGTTATGTTGGTTTGTGTACGCTTCAAAAACTGAAACTGAAATTTTAGCATAATATATAATCCGCATCAAGGATTATTTTTATCTATTCTTTTTACCGTATTTTTTTTTTTTCATTACTTTTCCACAAGTATTGCAAAATTAAACTTATATGACATGTATTCTTTGTTTTGTTTCTTTATTTCTCAACATTCAACCACACTGTGCCACAGCGAAGCGGTTACAGCTAGTTATTAATAAAATTACTAAAACATTTACTTTTTTACGATATATTGCGCATTTTTGAAACAGTCGCAGACATGGTTAGAAATCTTTTTATTATGTCTTGCATTCCCTTCTTTTACTTGTATATCTACTGCATATCTCAGGAAATGTGTTTTATATCTGTTATACGAGGAACTTAAATACGAATTTGTATCTTTTTAACAGCTCTAAGACGGACCGTTCTATTCATACAATATATTGAAATTTTTCATTACAATTAAATCTAGTAGTTGACGGCCCTAATTTCAACCCTTTCCTAAAGTGAGACAGCAAATATGTCTCGCTCTAACGGATATAAATGCCTCCGCGTCGCACTTTCAATTTATACCTAAATGTAAGGAGCATTTATGTTTGTAATTATTTCTTGATTAAGTTTGCCTATCCGCTGAATTAAACTTAATCTATTTAGTGTAGGATCTATTTGTGAATATAATGTAAAATAATAGGTATGAAAGGTATGCAAAGCAAATGTCCGTCGCAATGGTCACCAACACTCCCTTTACTAGTTCAGTATGTTTATGTTTCATGTTAAGAGGCAAAGGAGGAGGCATTTACCCAGGGGTTCTGATCAACCTCACTGAAGAAAATTCGGATACTAGGAAGAAAAATAAAAATGTATATTCTACATTTGTAAAGTTATAGCTAGGGTAAGCTATTTAAATAATAAACTAGCCGTTTCTCGCCCGCTTTGCTGGGCGAATTAAAATAGGAAATAAATAAAATTTTATGTTTCATTATAATTTTTTTTCATATTTTTATTATTCTTTTTTTTAAGTTCCCGCTAAGAAAATTGAAAATTTTCGTAAATCGAGTTTTTAACAGATGTTGACGTTTTGAGGTTCTAGGAAGCCTCCCCAAATGTTTCCGCGGTGAAGTCCGTATGTATAAATTTTCATAAAAGTAAAACAGCAATAAAAAAATAAATAGCCATAAACCATCTAGGAAAAATTTCGCATCGAACGGCAGTAGTTTCATGTCAATACGATCAGTGGTTTAGGCGTGAAGGAGCCTCAAACGAAAACCATTTTCATTATATATATATAGATATATCTTTTAAATACGAATATGTTTCTACGCTCGAGCTGTAACTAATTAATAGTATTAATAATTAATTAGTCAATACAGAACATTGTATGGTTTGTGCCCCACAATCCCTATTTTAATTTTCTAAGCTATGAGTTTGAAAATCCTGTTTATAACACGGTTGTCAAAATTTGGCCAGTGCAATTAAGCTGGTAATAAATTATTGAGTTTAGACGATCAATCATAAGGCAAAACCAATCCCGGGAGACAAGCAAATGAGGGGACCTATTTTAGCTCAAAATTAAAGGATGTTTTTATTAACTTTTGAGTAGTATTGGCCTAGTGGCTTCAGCGTACGGCTCTCATCCCTAAGGTCGTGGGTTCGTTTCCAGCCTGTGCACCAATAGACTTTCTGTGTATGTGCGCATTTAACATTCGCTCGAACGGTGAAGGAAAACATCGTGAGGAAACTGGTTTGTCTTAGACCCAAAAAGACGACGGCGAGTGTTAGACACAGGAGGTCCAGAGCTTTTTTAAATCTCTAATTTATAGCTGTAGATAATCAAGCCGCGAGATTGATTCACATTCGAATTATTAGTATTTCAATTCCAGGATATTTGTGTTCCACTGTGGAATATGTCAAACGACAAAAAGAAAATACGCTTTGTCAAGTCTTGAAATTAGATTAAATCGTGATTACATCTTTCTAGATGTAATCTTACCAACATTATACAATTCCTTTGTGGCGATTTCAATTCCGAGAAATATTTAATATATTTCTTATTTTACGATTTGTGAACAAGATGACTTTGATTAAATCGATAATTAATTCGACGAAATGTTAAGGACAAATCACATTAGTAAGTAGTCTCCAAGGTTAACCCCTTAAGTGTTTTTTAAAGTTTATTTTATTAATAATGTTTAATCAATAATAAATAATTTTAAAAAAGTATGTATATTATTAAAGGAGTTTTTTTCGTTGCAATGTTCATTGTTACAATTGAACAAAGAAATCTGCGAAAATGAAAAATTATAAATGTATTTATAATTATATGTTGTATATTGTAATTGAATTCTAACAATCATATCTCGTGCAATTGTAATTCATAATTATTCTTAAACGAAATTAACATTACACGCAAGACAATTTCATTGTCACTTTTTTATTTGTTATGCGTTTTAGATTACATTAATATTTATACTCATAAATAACAGATTGAATAAAAACTAAATAATCGGACTTTTATTTTCTTCAGAATTCTTTACAATTGTAGGAGTTACTACTAAATATAAAAAACGAAACGATGTTGTGTTAGTGTGGTTTTGAAGAACCAATCACATTCAAACAAAACCTATGGTAGGTTTCGTTACATTATGAGCTTTCCACTGTAAAGCCTTACTTGACGTTCCTCACATATCTTAATATCCTTATACATTTATAAATTGTAATCCCCAGCCGTATAGTTGTACAATTCACCAGTAAATACTGTAATTCCTGGTGATAAGCTGAATAATTCATAATGGTTTTATGTAAATTTACTAACGAAATACAACGTTTTTTGTATCGCAAAATATCTTGCCAAAATACACGAAATACATTGCGAATGATATTTTGGTCCATAGCAGTAAGGGCATGTTATATTTGACTTTTTAAGTCATTTGTTTTATTCCTACTAAACCTACATCAGATTTATACATTTATCATTATTTTGCGACACATTCCCGAAGTATTAAATTAAATTGAACGATTTCAAGTATGTAACTTAATTAGTATTTCGTTCGTAAACCACGTTAAAAAATGTGTTGTTTCATACAATTTTCTTCACTAATTTGATATTAAAATAACACTTTTTTGGATATATTTCAAATCCGAAATTTAATATCCCCTAGTGAGGAGGGACACAGTCGATGACACGCTTTTAGGGACTCACGATGATTGATCGTATTGCTGAATAGAATGGAAAATGTTGAGGTATTTTGTATTTATTAAAGAAACTAAATTTTTATTTTTATTTATTAGTTCTAAAACAAAGTTCACAGGAATAAGTAATATTTTAGGGTTCAAAAAATGTTACTTATACACCAAAACTGCAGCTAACTAGCTCATACAAAATGTTTTTATTCAATCAACTTATGATAATTCTGGAAATCGTATTAATACCCTCGTAATAATTAGACACGGCATGCCGTCACGAGAGGCAGACATGCTTTCGGTGAACGTGTAATGAATTCGTATTAATTAAAATGATTTTTCAATGCTTTGAGAAAATTTTCTAATATATATGTTTATGATTGAGACGTTTGATATTATAAGAAGAAATATAACAAATCATATATTTATTTGTTCTTAATATATATTTATTTCGTGTCAGTACCTAATACAGTGCAATTATAATAATTAAATAAAAAGGAGGGCAAACGGCGGCCTTCTCTCTTTCGAGCGATCTCTTCCAGGCAACCACTGAGAAAAAAAATTATGAGGTGAGCAAGAAGTGCAAAACTATATAGGACATAAATTTACTTAGCAATTAAAACATGTAAACAGTAAATGAGACTAAAAAAAATATTTTATCTAAATTAGTTTTAAGCTATTGCATAGACTTTATCCCGGGCTTTGAGCGCGGTAACCAAAAACTTCCGTAACGAAAATAAAAACCTAACACATGATGATATAGGTGTGGCCAATACGCGATAGAGCGAGACAGAACGCATACCGCGTCTCACATCGGTCTGGCGTGATCGGTGACGTAGCGCAGGTGCGTCAGAGTGTGACAGAACGCATACTGTGTATTCACATCTCTCTGACGAGATCGATGACGTAGCGTAAGCGCGGCCGGTGCAGCCGGTACGCGTTAGAGTGAGACAGACTATATAGGCGTGTTAGTCTGAGTCTGGTATAGCGGTAGATTGAATTAATATCAAAGAAAAAAATAATAATTATAATTGCATAAGTTGATAAAAAATGCTATACTGCTCTTTACCGCGGCAGTCCCCGAGTGCCACGCGTTTCTTTTATCTTTATCGTTACAAAGGCAAATACGAATATTCTTAATGTGTTAGTGTGTTTATCTCAATAAATAATAGCCAATACTGGAATATATGAATGCTATCGAGATCTGATACTGGATCCATTCATCTCGCCGCCACAATGGATCGAAGCGTTGTATACCGATAAAATCTTATTCATCGCAAATGCATCAGTTTTACTAAGTATAGTTTCAGTAATAGATGTATAGATGTTCAAAGCGTGCTATTTCGGTAGATTATAAGTCTGGCTTTAGCAGTGCAGGCTGTATAATTTGGGATTTTTGTAATCAATCAACTTTGTGCGTTCAGTTGGTCACTTAATTTCTTCATTTTGCCTGAACCCCATTAAATAGAGGAGTGTTGGCCTAATGGGTTCAGCATGCGACTCTCATGCCTGGGATCGTAGGTTCAATCCCCAGCTGTGTACCAATCTATGTTGGGTTTTCTTTCTATGTTCGCACGCAATTACTGTCTATGTACGCAATTAACACCAAGGAAACCGGCATGCTTTAGACCCAAAAAGTCGACGTAGTCTGTCAGGCACAGAAGGTTGATCACCTACTTATATAAGAAATGATTATGATTTAGAAATCTGAGTCCCAGACCTAAAAGGTTGTAGCTCCATTGGTATATACACACATGCATACATGACCCGAAATCTTAGGTTCATCCTACAATAAACCATTATTTTAATTAGATTTAAAACTTGGGTTTTTCTATCAAATGTATTAAAACTCAAACAAAGTAAAATTAAAATTTGACAAAATCACAAGATCAATGTGTACAATTTTGAGAAATATATGTATACATTATTCAACTAATTATAATGTTAATGGCCGCCTACGCCATTTTAATTACTTTGTTCTAATGAATTCTTAATTAAAAGTAAATTATTTATTACCTTCAAAGGATTTTAAAATATATAAGCAAGACCAGCTATCAATCAATACGTTAATAGTTTCGTATATATGTATGTATGTGAAATAAAGGGTGGGAATAGCAAATTGTCATTAATATAAGATGTTGAAGCGATAATGCATTAGAAAAGCTATATATCATCAAAAAATTATGTACCACAAAGAACGATTCGGTGGCCGTTGAACAATTTTAACTTAAAATAATAACCCTGAGTACATACCTCGTTTCTATATTATAGGTTGGGGGAAAATTTTGTATTTCGAACTGCGTGACTTAATGAGAAAATTTTATAATAATTATTATTAATATTATTAATCACATGTTTGGCCACAAGTCAGAAATGTCCACCTCTTTATTAGTGTAATTTACTGTAGTCCCGTCCCGGAATGCTCCATAGTGCCCAATGATGGTATGTACGAGTATGTCGTCAGTGACGTCAGATAGAAACTTTCAACGCAATTAATTTTGTGGATCGAGATCTGAGTTACGACTAAATCGAGGGATTTCTCTCGACTCAAAAGATTAAATTCGAATTCGATTATTACACGATTTAGTTATCCCAATAACGGTTCGGCGACAGATTATGTAAATAAGATTTCTACAAATAAGTTTTGCCCGCGTCACTTTCATGAAGCGTAAAAGGCTTACAAACAGCTGAAACTTGGATGCTTGAATGTTTACATTGTATAATACATATATATACGATCATAACAACTTTCAGCTACATTCTCAAATACATGCGCAAACTCACCTATTCACACACTCACTCATTCACTTCATTCGTAACACTAAATTTATAACTATTATTAGTATTTTTTATATTTTATTATCATGTTTTTTTTTTAACTAATTTTAACATGTACCACGAAATAATTGTTTTCTAGTTACCCACAACACAGGGCCTCCCTAGTGTGGGGACTAGCGATTTATGATTTTTGTCACAAACCCTTCTGTCATTAATAAAGTTTTTATTATTATAGTATTATTATTTAAAAAAATCGAAGCACACAGACTGCGGTAAGCTTAAGCTTTGTACAAAGTAGATACCATGTTCTTAAATAACTAAGGGTATTATTGAAAACCTTAAAATCCTTTACGTACAGGCGGTGCGAGACAACTTAGTATTATATCAATGTCAGTACTGTATAAATGTCAATAATATTGGCGATCGTTCAGTATTGATATTTTATACCGATTGATAGAACTCAATTTAAATTAGGTACAATATCTCAGTCGGATCGCCATTGTATTTCGGAGTTACAAAATACCAGAGACAGTTATCGTTATTATTGGTGGACAAACTACTACGACGAAATGCTTAAGCCAAACTGTTTTGTATTGCTCAAGGTTATTAAAGCTATCTTATTGATTTAAGCACGTAAACATACGTGTACAGTGCCACATACTTTTCTTGGCCGGTAAGAGATTCGCTGTGTGGATATTGCCAGTAAATAAAAATTAACAATTAAGGGGATAAGGGGAATAGTTTGAAATCTAAGTACCTTAATCATTTATTGAAGTGTCTTACTAAAACAATATATACTAGTATCTAGAATATAGTACTAGGCTTTAATAAATTTGTCACAAACTTAGGAACAACTAATATGATACGTTTTCTTACCTTTTCTATTAATATAATATATTTTAAGATCAAAATCAGAACCGTTTGATGATTAATTTAAACTTTGCAATTGTAATTAATGATGCAAGAAATAGAAATAAATACATTTTAGTGGGATTTTTATTACCACGGACCGACGGAAGTACCAATTTCAGCCGCTGACTAAGAAAAGCATGTGGCAGTATACGTCACATGTAAGATGTCAACTGTCAAAAACTGTATGTTTTATAAAAGGAATTTTATTTAACCGCCTAGTGGTGGTAAGTCGAACATGGTTTTGTGGTGATAGTGCGCGTGTACAAAGAACCAATTAATTGAATGGCTAGACGTGCCCGCTCCCTTTGTGCATAAATTAATCTCAACATATCGTTGTTTGTGTTGATGTCTGCTCGCTGATGCATTAATTTTATTACTGTGGTGTACCAATTAATTCAGAATGAAAAGCCGTTCTTTCGTGTAAATATTTTTGATGTTTTTTCTCCGTCACACTTTGTTGAGCACGTTCATACATGGTGAATTTAGACAATGCAGTCGTCTCATGCCTTCGTCGATCTTGTACTGCTGCCGGTACTGGTGTTACTAAAATATAAGGCGATACTCGGTGGCCTTTTAAACAAATAAATGAAAACCAATTCATGTGTTTTAGCTTCGTTTATACGCTAAAGTTTATACAAGAGCAGTATAATTAGTATTGCTGGTTTCAATAGATTGCAAGCATTACTCTGAAAGCGGAACGTGTAGTTTTATTGTTATTTCACTTTTCTAGTTCCTAGTACGTGCATTGTGTGTTAACAAGCCTCCGTGTGAGACTTCGAAATAGCCAATACTGTTACGTGATAGTACTGTTGTTTACGGAGTTTTAAAATGCACTCAAAATTGCTTTTCTGTTACTAGTAAATGCTTAAGGTTTCACTCAATTTATCTTATAAATGGAAGAATATAACACAGGTTTTGTATCCAAGGTCATGATGTATTGCATTTGTTAAATTAATAAGGTATCTCTAGTATAAGATAAATGTTATATATTTTAGCACTAATATTAATTCTCTATATTTTTTATTACAGATTCGCGTTTTATATTGGTAAGTGAGCTTTTTATCAAGAACTTACGTCTTTTACATAAACACTTCTTAACTTTATGCTATCCTGCTCAATAGTGACTTTTGTAATGCATGTATTTTCTTATTAATTTGTATTGCATTGTAATTCAGGAACCATAAGATAAGCTTTTAGGTTATTTTTGTTTTATTTTATATTTTATTTTTGTTGATTTGGTTATGCACTTCTTGGACTTTACCCTTAGTATTTCTCTCTTTTAGTTTTTCCTTTTCCTATGGTTGCCTGGAAGTCAAAAGTCAAATAAATATATATACAATCATCCACTGGTGTATATGCATGTTATATACCTTACATAGGTTTCGTAAAATACCTAAACTAAGGCAAAATTTCCCACAAAAAATATATATTCTTTATTGGTAAAATAATTCTTGGTACGTAAAAAACATTACGGTCTTACAGATGATTTATTGTTTAGTAGGGACCAGGGTTACGCGGCTTTGATTGTGTGGAAAGATTGAGGTTGTATAAATTTTCTTTTTTTCCCATTTAGTTTTTGATGTAAGGTATTGAAAGCATTTCGTTTATTTTACTGTATGAGAGATTGAGGTCATGGGTGATAAATAATACCACTTAATCGAATTTCTTTATAATTCATAAATTAAATATGCTACTATTTTTTTATATTAGAACGGGCTGACCCACCAAACGTTGTGTTATTATTTTTAGAAAACATTTTTTTAGTTCAATAAAAAGAACTATCGACAATAATTAAAACTAGGGGTTGATCGTAGAGGGGTGAAAATTAGGGGTTGTATGTATTTTTGTAAGCTGTATCATAAAAAAAATAAAAACCAAAAATTTTATGTAAAACATAGCAGCCGATTCTCAGACTTACTGAATATGCATAAAAAAAAATCCTAAACAATCGATAGAGCTGTTTCGGAGGAGTATGGGAACGAACATTGTGACACGAGAATTTTATATATTAGATGTCCATTAAAGTTGTAAATAAATATTTTAATATATAAGGTATAAGCTACCTAGGCAATCATCAATCTGTGCTAAAAGCTAAAATAATTATCGTTTCAGGGCTGAATTAACCATTACGTCATGGTCAACATCAAACTTTCGTACGCTTTTTGTTTAGATCTGTGTTTCCCAACGTGGGGCACCCCTGTGGGGCTTGGGGGCCCCACACATTTGATTGGGTCATTCGAAAATTTATTAAAATTATTTGGAATAAATATTTTTTTTCATTTTATGTTTTACTTTCGTATCGGTATCTCTGTATCGTTAACAATTTCCTAGTCATTTTTCCTAAAAAATAAAAATATGTTAGGTTATCTTTTATGTTTCTTTAATTTAACGATATTTTTTTTAAATTAAATATTCGGTATGTTGAATGGGGGTCATAAGAATTTTAGTAAGGCTAAGGTGGGGTAAAAAAAGGTTTGGAAACATTGATAATATCATGAAAATATCTGAAAATATCATGAAACCATAGAGTAAGCAACGCCAATATTCTAAATAATCCCGACCTTACACTTTGCGTACTAAAACAATAAAACATCGGATCCGTTATCCGCTGAAGCGTAACACTTTCAGGAGATGAGGTCAACGAACCTTTATTTCCTCGCAAAATTGTAATCGTGATCCCGTCCCTTAATGGAATTTCATATTTATATTCACCTATAGAAGGTTTATTTTAGACTGTCATAAAATCCGCAGTGTAAGTGGAGTACGGGAATTTCAACCGTATCAATGCGGTATAGAGATCTTATTCGAGTGTAGGTCAGTTTAAAATTTTGGTAAGGGTAAGTGTAATTGTGATAGAGCCATGTGGATCCTGAAACACGAGCTTGTGCCAATAATGTTAAATGATCCTTTGTTATGGAGCGTTTTAGTGAAAGTTATCAGATATTTTTTTTGATTACATTCGCTTTATACTTAGAGTTTAGATCATGTTCAAATATTATTATTGTTTTTCTTTATAATAACTGTTAACTGTGTTTCATGTTTGTGTTTGAATGAAATTTTAAAATAAGAATACTAATAATAAAATAATTAAACAACAAAATGCAAAAAACATGGTTGGTTACAATTTGACGTAATTTTTTTTGTGGATCGTCTAGCTCAGATAAATCGGATCAATGTGTCGATTTCGGCTCTGAAATGGGTTTGCATCTGTTACATAATAAGTGATATAAATATACGATGAATGAAACTCAAATGTGTTGCTGAAATAATGATAGATTTATTCTAACCTTTAGTTTAAACAAATAATCTTACAAACTAATAATAAACCAAAAAATAAATAGACAAGTAAAGTAATGAGTAATTTACCTGAAATAATTATAGGAACACTAATTCCTAGTTAAAACCCGGAAACGTTCTAACGAAATTCAGGGACAAGCCAAAACTCGCGTCTTTTACCACAGACTAGCAAACTCTGAATACTACAATTTAATAAAACGTCAGTTTTGACACATGACATATAATTTACAATCTAAAAATTTAACTTTAACTATAATTTACATAAATTATAAGATATAAATAATTTAGTATAGTTATGTCATTTACTTAATGTGTATAAACGTAGTTTTATTACATTACATAACTCAATCTCTCGAGTACATCGGATCCTTTATTCTGAATATTGATTATTAATGCAGTAATATTAAAAAATATCTTAATACAGTAACACAAAGCTACGAGGTCGTGGATTTAAATTATAATATGGCTCGCGGCATCTGCTTTTTCCAAGCGTGAAGTTTGCAGGGGCGAGTAGATTGGCCGGTGGCATGAGTGGCTCTTTGAGTGGGACTAGAGTGTTCGCTATATGTCTTTCATGTTATGAATTTGTGCTTTGAATATTACTTAGGGAATGATATTTTTATATAGCATGACCTGTTTTTATGGTTACGTTCATAGATGAGTTCAAAGATAAATATTAGCGGCTTTAGGAATATGAGTTTAGAGTCTGTTGTAATAAAATATATGTGCTTGTCCGGAAGAGCTCGTCGTAGTTTTTTTTTAAAAGGGCAAGAAGCACATCCCATGTTAATACCGCCGCCCAGTAACACTCATACTGTCAGTGCGTTGCCGACCTTTCAAGAAATGGTACGATCTTTACTTGAAGGACCCTAAGTCGAATTGGTTCGGAAATACTTCAGTTGTCAGTTGATTCCACATAGTGGTGGTGCGCGGCAAAAACTGCCTTAAAAAACGCTAATTTGTGGAATGACGGACGTCAAGGTGATACGGATGGTATGTTGTATTATGCCTTGACGTCCGGCAACTCAGTTGCAGGTATTAGTCGGAACAACTCTGAACACTCTCCATGGTATTATTACATTGCTTAATTAAAATATTTATTTGTGTGGTTCTGTTCTTGTTTTTATTGTCATGGAAAGAGACGAATTGTTTTTTGATAAGACGATGTTATTAGATTGTTTTAGTTTTTAATAAATGAGTGTGTGAGTTTAAACTTTATGAAGAATACCGCTGACATTACGAAATTGTTTTAAAATTATATTGGTAAAACAATATGTGGTCCATTTCAACAAACTTTAAAAGTATGCCTAAAAGTATTTTAGATATATTCTTATTTTTTAAGGCTGAATTTCTTTCAATGTGTGTTTCTTTAACAACCGCTCGAACGGTAAAGGAAAACATCGTGAGGAAACCGGCTAGCCTTAGACCCAAAAATTCGACGGCGTGTGTCAGGCACAGAAAGCTGACTTTTTAGATTGACAAAAGATTATAAAACAGATACAGAAATTTGAGGCCCAGACCTAAAAAAGGTTGTAGCGTCACTGATTTATTTATTTAGTATTATAAACGTTTAATAGTTAACATCTAAGTATGCTAATGGAGATTTTTGTATATTTTCGTAGAAATGCCAGCCCTCGAATGAAATAACGAAACAGCTTCTGTATAAAACCGCCATCAGTACCAACGCCTCGTTTATTTATACAGAGTATTAAATTTAGACGCCGCCGCTGTATATTATCACGACATGTTCCCACCCCAGCTTATCACGGTTAATCCGAAGGGGTTTTTTGTTTTTATATACAGTTATGTCATCTGGGATATTTCAGTATAAAAAGTATTGAAGTCTTTGAATAATATACAGCTCTTTTAAATATCATTTACATGATTGATGTATTTAAAAATAAACATAGCTGTAGAAGTAGTTGCGTGTTATGGTCGTTTCTAAGGGTTCAAGCACACATAATCCTAATTTCAATACAACATTATTAAAATTAATTTAAACTGAATAGGTTTGCTTTCGGGTAAACGGAGTTAAAAGACTAGTAATCTAGTGTCTTACATACATACATAACAGGGAACAGTTTTTGTCCGAATTTCATTATTTGCTATGGAAAATAATTATAAAAAAAAACAATATCGATACGAGAATATATTTAGAAATCTTAGAATATTGATTGGGGCTGTTGATTTTCTTATTTGGTAATTACATCAAGAGTAATTATATACTTTTTTACACACATTGTCTATGCTCTGAAAACAAAATATTTATTATCATTATTATTTAGTATTTTTGAGACCTTTGCTTACTTTTGCTGAGACGAAGAGTGTGGGGTGGGGGATGAATGAATTGCAGTGAATTTCGTAATACTTGAACGGCCCTATAGGTTCTAAACTATTATTTACTACATATTTTAAAAACAAGTGAGCTAACCCAGTTTTTAGCTAAAACATCCTTTTTGAAGCTGGCAAGTACAAATGTGATCAAAGTGCTCGGTAATACGTCTGGCAGGATTCCATACCGCTTGCATACCGTAATGCTTTTTGCCTGCCAACTTTAGTATAAGAGCCAGTATAGGCCGCTAGTCAAAGTATGTGCTTTTAGAATGCTGGCGAACAAATTTCCAAAGAAATTTCAACTTTTTACATGGAAATCGCTAACTGATCCTGAAATACTCTAAAATAGATATCTAGAGCTAGAAGATAGATAGCTAGTATGGATCTAAATAGAGCTGTCGTGATCGTATCTTAGCGATAGCATGATATATAACAAATCCTTTCTGTAGCCGAAAATAATCCATATTGCATAAATTCTATAGACGGCTGATGATGGTCCTTAAAAGAAGATGTTTTTACACGCTTTATATTAGCTTCACCTGTATGTATGGACTCGATTTTGACCCACTTTTAACGGACAGATTTAATTCAAACTTTGCGCACCTGTCAAAGATCGATGACAATGCAATAATAAAAAAAAATAAAAAAATTTAACTAAAAAATAAAAAAATAAAAAACACTGTATGTATGTATTTTAGTTTTTTTAAACTCTTATTTATTTATTTACAGAATTCATGTCAAACAATGATTTTATTACTTGAACTACTAACAATTTGTTTTCTACTTAAATAATGAAACTAACATAGAAATGTAGTCATGTAATTAAAAAATTGAAATTGATTTATAGCTATTCTGTTGGTAGGTCTATCCGACTCAGAAGGAAACAAAATGATATTTTTCCGGCATACCAGGATGGTTTTGTGCCAAGTCCCTATTACCGTACAGAAAAATTACAAAATTGAAATTGATTTATAGCTATTCTGTGATTTCTTTATATAAGATATTTTACACATTTAGAGAATTTTTCCTAAAATATATCATAAGTAGACAGTGTAATTTAGAGTTGTCAGTCGAAATCAGATAAAGTTAAATTGATATTTACGATGTCGTCATGAATAAAATGGAAGTTGATTTCCGTTCGGAGAAATTGTGAATTGGTTTGATAAAATATTCTCGCGTGGGCACCGAGCACTCGTTAAATGTAATTGCTCAAATGTGTCTCGTTATGCGTTCGTTTTTTTAATGATATCAAATTATAGCAATTTAAAGGAATGTTATATGGAATTTTACTTATCTATTTATTTATCAATAACGAAACATGACATCACAAATAGAAGATATGAAAAAAAAATCATCAAAAATTCAAATTCAAAATCTTTTATTCATTTAAGAAACACAATGTACACTTATGAAAGTCAATAAAGATATACATATTCAATGCTTCTATTTTTACATTTACTGCCAGTTCTCAAATCAAGAAGAAGAGAAGAACTGGCAATAAACTCTCCGCCACTCTTTTTAATCGCCAAGTCTTTTGTTTTATAAAATGCTTGAAAGGAGCTGCAACCATTACACCATGTTCCATATGACATCTTTAAGTAATTAGTATAACTGGAAAAAACATAACTTAAAATAGAAAGATAACAATGGGTACGAAATTGTAAACAGCAATTTAAAAAACATATATTTAAAAGAATAAATAGTTTAACAGCTAACAATAAAAGTCTATCCATTTTGAGTTAGGCGTAAAATTTATCTTGCTTGTTTTATTGTAGTTTTAACGTTATTTTCTGAATTTAATTCACAAGCTTAGGTGTGAAAATATCCGTTAGTCCGAAGGTTGAAAATCTTCATTTTCTTGGATTTTATGCGCAACTCGGCTTTTCTATCTAAAAACTTAAACATTGCGACATCATATGCATTTTCATTTGTTATTTACAGGAATGGAAATGGCATTTTTAAGTCGCCTGCCCCCATTTCATAACATGCCATATTCGAAACGAGTTTCTGTCCCAATTACTTTACAAGAGTTTTAACAAAGTACTAGGGCAGCATGAAAAGTGCATAGCGTGTCCTGTAATATCTTAAGACGGGTCTTTGCACGAACTACCGTGTTTATTCATGCAGCACTGTTGTGTCCTGTTTTAGCATTCTTTAAGACGTTTCATAAAAGCCAAGACATTTTAATAGCAGACTTTGCATCACAAAGGTAGATTTAATAATCATATATTGTTGTACAAGAATGTGACTTTGGCTACGAGGGCTACAGCGTAGTCAGAGGGTTTTACAAAAGTTGATGTAAAATGCTGGTGTAACGGATAAAAACTTACAAGTACATGTCAGTAAAGTAATAGAATCGATAAAAATAAGCCAAAGCCTCATATCAAAATACAAAAATCGGCAGCAAACGTGCATTAAAGTAATTGTGGAAGAAGGTTGTAGTATCCCAAAAAAAGTTTTCATGAAACAGATTTTAATGAATTATATAATATAATCAATACAATTACAGTATACTTTAATAATACACAGATTATTAGCAATACGGGACCAACGAACCTTCCACGGTTGATCATAGGATTTTATGAAATAACGCCCATGAAAGCTTTTGAAAGTTACGTCAGTGCAGCTTGTAAGCTTTCGCTAAATAATGGAAGCTTCCGCGCTGTGAGGCAGGAAATTGTGCCGTTTCGTTAATAACTTTCAAGGCTTTAAGGTTTAACTCTGTTAGTAGGAAAATCTTGAGAGTATAATCGCCTTACCGCTTTATATGGGTTACTTCAACTTGTTCTACGATAAGAATGAAATGAACGAAAAATTGTACTTTTAGAGTATTTCACTGTTATCTGCGTTAAACTTGTGTAATGTGTTTTGTTTACAGTTCTTTTGGTGTTGTTCATAATTTTAACGTCGATTTTTAAAGGTATTTTTTCCTAACGTATAATTATTTCTCTATTACTTTATTGAATCATCATCATCATGAATTGCTATACAGCCCCCTGTGGACCTTAGCCTCCTTAAGTTTATTTCGCCATCGCAGTCTATTTCGTGCTCCCTGCGTCCAACTTTGAACACCTATTGTTTCGAAGTTCTTGAGAAGCTCATCCAACGAACGCAGCTTCGGTCTACCGTGTTTTCTCTTGCTACCAGGTTGTGAGTCCCAACCACTTAAGCCTGTTGCATTTTATGATTTGGGTGTTGTTGGCGTCGTTATAGATGTTATAAAGTTCTTTATTATAGCGAATACACCAAACAACGTCGTCGAAAACAGCCCTGCGATTCTGTAACTTCTGTTCGAAAAGTAAGTTACAGAATCGCAGGGCTGGGCTAAAAAAATTGTGAATTATAAACATGAATGTAATTAAGTAAGCCTTATAGCACAATAGTATTTATAATGTTAATACAACTCTTATTATTTTCGTATTCTTACTGTTAACCGTAGGAATAATAAGTAGGCTTTTTATAAGGTAGTTTAAGAAAACTGAAATATAATACATGTATCATGTATAAATAGTAGGTTTGTAACGAAGAACGTAAGGAGAATAACTTTATGAATCAGCCCCTACTCTAAATCAATACTAATTTTAATGATTGAGGAATGTGAATAATGAGCTAGTATTGCTACTGTTACATAACCCTGTCCACTTCATCGTAGGAAGTAACCAAGTTCGATATATTTTCAATATCGTAATACCGATGAAGTATGGAACCTCTGATAGGAAATCAATAGCTTAAACCTTACTAGACTCCAACGCACTATACCTTTGTAATTTATTATTTAAGTCTGGTTGTGTAATCAGCGTGAGAGGTGCCTTAAACTTCATTAATAAATCCCTCAAAGTCGTAAAAGTTCTTTTTTAATAAAAAATATTTCCTGCCTTCGATCGAAAGAATTAATTAACGCAATGAACGAGGCGTGATCCCTCTTTTTATAACTTTCATATTTTCGTTAAATTACTTCATTCAAAGGGAAATTATGGTATATTTTTGGAACCAAATACCAAGACAACAGAAATAATGATAAATTTTGATTAAAGTATTGAAGAGAATTAATGCTGCTATTATACTACTTTACATTTTGTAACATTGATTAATTCAGATAGTTGAAACTCGATTTTTAACGAATTAATTAATTTTAACTAATTAATTATAACGAAACAATTAGCTATTAGATGTTACAAAAAAGACAAAGTAATGTTTATAATGATCATTGTTTAGAGGTATAGCAGTGCTGGCCTAGAGGCCTCAGCGTGCGATCCTCCGTCCTGAAATAGTAGGTTCGATCCATGCCTGTGCACCAATGGACTTTCTTTCTATGTGCGCATTAAACATTGCTCGAACGGTGAAGGAAAACATCGACAAGAGGAAACCGACATGCCTTAGACCAAAAAGTCGACGGCGTGTTTCATGCATTGGAGGCCGATCACCTACTTCCCTATTAGATTTAAAAAAAAATATTATGAAACAGAAATCTGAGGCCCACACCCAAAAAGGGTTGTACTGATTTATTTACTTGTTTCGTTTAGAGGTATACAAGGCTCATTCTTTATTCAGTGTTTAATAAGAAAGAAAAAAACTTTATTATACACAATAACAGGATATTTAGGTAAAATAAAGTGCACTAGCGCCCCCACACGAAGGTTCCCTGTGTTGTGGTTAGCCAATCTCTTCCTTTTGACATGTTTACTGTATTTTACTTTATGATTTCTACATAACACAAATTTAAATTTAAACTATGTTTGCACAATAAGAATATTTTCTGTATCAGCAAAGGACAGGTTGACAAGATATTGTTGGAGATTTTTAATATATGTGAGTTTCGAAATGTTAGTGATAATTTTGTTCACTCACTAATAGTGGTCACATTACAAACTAACATTCAATAGTGGTCTAGATGTAAGGAGTTTTGTTCTTTAGGTTTTATATAAAGTACTTATTTCCTGTTGTTCGAAATACATATTTTATTTTATAAATTTTGATGACACATAATATTTTACTCGGCCGATCGTCACTTTTATTAATAGTTATGCCCTCTATTTTATATTTTTTAGTAAGTATCGTGAACTTTAAAGGCAAAGTGTTAGATATTATAAAATCAGTTTAACCTCTCTCTCATAGTTCCAATACTAATTTTATTCTTATCTTTATGATAATTGTGTGCCTTTCTTCGTGTTAAGGATATATCGAGGCGAGGTATGTACTCAGGGCTTATTATTATAAAATCAAATTGTGTAACATCAGCCACCGAAACGTTCTTTGTGGTGCACTTCTCTTTTACAAGTGTCGCATCACAATATAATCACAATTTGACGAGATCAATCGGAAAGTTACCTAAATTAGATTTTTGCAGCGCAAGACTGCTACACAGATATAACTGTGTAGGTGAACTACTCAAGGGCTAGATAGGTTAAAGGATGCTGGAGTAGCAAGCACTTAATATGGCAGAGTACTTACCGAGTTACGAGCCCTCTATCAGTAACTCTTAGGTCCTTGCTATTCATTAATTCACTCACAGTAATTAGTAAATATGCCTGGAGTTTTTAAGTTAGTCATTACCTCAGCTATTAGGTTATTTTCTTATGCGTACAATTATGTAATGATTGCAGGTGGTTACAACCATTTTGTCAAAAAGGCTTGGCGATATAAAACAGTGAAGGGGAGTTTATTGCCAGTTCTTTTCGTCTACCCTTGATTTGAAAACTGGCAGTAAAAGTAAATTAAGAAGCGTTAATTTATTTACTGACGTTCATAATGTTAAAGTACATTATGAACTTACTTGATTTTCTAACCTAAAACAATTGTGTAAAAAAATTGCACGCCCGGCTTTATAAAAGTGCATGGCGTATTACTGGAAGGACGCGGGTTCTATCCTGTAAGCTAAGCGCCATGGAATCTTGAGAACCTTCTAAAAAAGTAATAATAATGAAATTAAAAATAGTAAAGGAACTCGGTAGATAGAGTTCAAACACTTTAAAACACATTTTAAACGTTCAAACACATCGGTATCATAAAACAAAAATGTTCCTGTATATGTGTCTGTTAGTACAACATATAATATAATAAACTCACAAAGCTTCGAGACATTTTCAAATGTTACTCGACATTCGTAGTTGGATAGATGTTCTAGTTGATATAAAAGCGTAATTTAATGTAGAAACATGATGGAGTAAGTCATTTCCCCTAGTACCCTCATTTGTTAGGCTCGCTCCATTTATAGACAAAGAGCATATTTTAGACGCCTGAAAGCCTACTTCTCAGAATGGCTACAGTATAACAAATGACATTTCATTGAGTTTATATTATTAAGTAAAGAATATTAGTAGTTTTGAGGTAAAATGAAGAATATTGTGACAATTAATTGTGTGCTGGCTGATATTGTATTATATTCTGATTATTTGTGTTTGAAATCTATATATGTGTCAGACTACAATTGACCAATTTATGTCGAAGTACTGAGAGTTATTGAAAGTTATTGGCTACTTAAACCATTGGCATGTAAATACATAAAATAAAAATAAATCAGTGGCACTAGAACCTCTTTAGATCTTGGCCTCAGATTTCTGAATCTGTCTCATGATATTTTTTTTTAATCTAATAGGCAAGTAGGTGATCAGCCTCCAGTGCCTGACACACGCCGTCGACTTTTAGGGTCTAAGACATGTCAGTTTCCTCACGATGTTTTCCTTCACCGTTCGAGCAAATGTTAAAAGCGCACATAGAAAGAAAGACAATTGGTGCACAGCCGGGGATCGAACCTACGACTTCGGGGATGAGACTCGCACGCTGAAGCCTCTAGGCCAACACTGCTCACGATAATGTTAATAGGTATCCTATCTTAAACAGGTTTTTAATTCCCCAATACATCTTTTAAATTTAACTCTTGTTTAATACGATAGAGTTAAATCACATTAAATATTCTTGCTTTTCGTTCAAACCTTCGCACGAATTGCACAATACATTTTTAATTACTGGCCGTGTTGTGGGTAACAGCATGCATTTCCTACATTCGGTGTCAGTCACCGCTTCGGCCGCGTTGGCCTTGTTAAGCGGGCGATGACCTTTTGCCCAGCTGACACCGATGAAACCGCATGACAACCAGTACTTGATTAATGGATGCTTTTATGAATGATGTATGTAGACAAGAAATCGATTAGGTTTTTAAGCGCTACGCTCCGTACGCCGTAGCGTATCGTAGAGAGTAGACTGCTACAAATGTGCTACGGGTAAATACATGCGTAGGCTCAGGAAATACTGTAATACTTATTGTCGATTCTGAATGAATTTATTTGATAATATACGACTCATAGTATGTACTGCTAAATATCAATAATAATCAGTCTTCGTACGTCGAAGTCTATGAATTGGCTTGTGGTTTTAATCATTGCTTAAACAGATTCATAAAATACTCAATAAATCTCCGTCGTAGTAAATATTTTGAGAATTATATAAAGGCAATAAAACAGAAAAGATGTTAAATTAATTCTTACGTTACATTTACTTCAGTTTGCAAGTCAAGGGGCAAGAAATTCTCCGCCACTCTTTTTAATCGCCAAGTTTTGAGTCATACATATATTGTTTTATCATTGAAATAATCGTCAATTTATAAAAAGTTTTATTGATTAATTTACGTTTAACCGACTACTAAATATAATTTTAATTAAAAGTCCTTAATTAGGTCACAAATCAAGAAAAAACTATTGTAATAGTGAAACAACGAAAAATCTCGTAGCCTGATTAAAACAAAGTTCACAATGCCGGCATTGTGAACGCAGTCCGGTGTAATTATACTTTAACACCAGCCAGTCGTTGAGACCGAACTGTACGGCCCTTTAAACAAAGCTTACAGTTTTGTTTCCTATTAAACTAAATAATATTTAAACTGTCAAATTAAGTGTTATTTAAGTTGATTGGTTAACTAACTGCCTGTCGAGGTATTGAAACGTTTGAGGGTCTTTCATGTAAAGAGATTCTATTCTTAAAAAAACGGCAGCGAACCTTCACGATTTCGAGCGATGTAGGTACTACTGATAGTCAAAAGCACTATAATAATTCTGTTATTTTTATTTATTTACACTTCGTTGCAAGAAATACAGTACAATTAAAATAATCAAATAAAAAGAAAGAAAAGCATGAGGAAAAAAATTAAATTAAGGTGTAAGGTAAAAATAAGGTAAGGTGGCTGTTAGGAATGCATCTAATATCCAGGCACAAAAACAATTGCTTTTGCTCAAAGATTTTCTTTCATCTTCGTAGTAAAGTCCTATAAATTTGTCAAAGAGTAATGTTCAGAAAGTATGAGGACGTAGAGTATGACGTAACACTACATAACAACACGCAGGCAGTACTATTGAACGGTTGCGCGTTTGACATACTTCCGGTGAAATGCTTTTAAATGTGAACATTTTTGAGCGAACACTGCCCTCGGCTATTTGTAGATCCGTTTTAGTTTCGTTGCGGTTGAATGAGAATATAAATTACTTTTTAATCTACGTTGACTTTTCGCAATGAATTTATTTCCTCTTTATTTTGTTTTAAAGACCTGACATGCCCTTTCCCGAAGATTATCCTTCGCCGTACGAGCAAGAATTTATTTATTTCCTTAAATATAGCCAAAGATAAAATACATAATATATACAAAAAGGTTCAAACATATACTGAAATTTTATTATTAAATACATTTAACTAAGTAATGCCTAATTCGGCTGTGTTGTGTGATATTAGAAAAAACCTGTGGTGATCCGCCGGAAGTAGACCCAATAAACTGGACTGTATTTGTCTGATTAATAAAAAATATTATTTTTATAAATAAGTCGTGGTTTAGAGCCGCTGACCTAACCGCATAAAATTATTTATATATAAGCTAAATTAAATAATAACTAAATTACAGCTAATATAAATATTATACAACAAAACACTTAAACAGATTACATCGAAAACAATATATGAAACAGAAAACATAAGTACATTACTAGATAAAAAGAAAACTGAAATTTAACAAATAAAACTTAATATTTTAAAGAAAAAACTAAATTGTTACTGCTTAACAAAGTCTTCCCGCCTCTTTAAATATTTTCTCAAAATTTAGTTAAATTTTTTATCCTCTCTAGTAACCGCCGTAAGCTGAATATTATACAGAAAAGTTGGTAAAAAATGTTAAAAATCTATGTAGACGAAACGTGATGCTTTTAAAAACTCTAATTCAAGTTAACGCGTTTTATTAATACAGAATCACAAAAAGCACTCAAAGTACATATCGAGGTAAGGCCGACAAAAGTGAAATATACTCGGAGTTTGACACGCGTCATTGGAATCTGTTTATGGGTTATGATTTATGGAAAAGAGGGTAGATGGAAATTAGCTTCCCAAAAGTATCTTTTTCCGCACTCATAAGTTCATAGATAAATATTAGCGGCTTTAGAAATGAGTTTAAAGTCTGTTATAATAAAATATATGTGCTTGTCCGGAAGTGCTCGTTTTCAGTTTTTTTTATATAACAAATTGGTTTCTTGCCAACACTCGCGTTGCCAGAAGGCTCGCAAGTGCGTTGCCGGCCTTTGAATAATTGGTACGCTCTTTTCTTGAAGGACCCTAAGTCGCATTCGTTCGGAAATACTTCAGTGGGCAGCTGGTTCCACATAGTGCGCGGCAAAAACTGTCTTAAAAACGCTCTGTTGTGGAACGACGGACGTGGAGGTGATACGGTTGGTATTTCGTATTTTGCCTTGACGTCCGATGATGAAATTTAGCTGCAGGTATATTGATCCGGCCAACTCTCTATGGTTAATGCGGTTTATGCTTAGGTCTGGGCCTCAGATGTCAGTAACTGTTTCATGATCATATGTCAATCTATTAGCCAATTAGGTGATCAGCCTCCAGTGCTTGACACACGCTTTTTGGGTAAGCCGGTTTCCTCACGGTGTTTTCCTTCACCGTTTGAGCGTATATTCAATGCGCACATAGACAGAAATTCCATTGGTAAACAGGCGGATTGAACCTAATATAGTTAGGAAGCTCGATTTATAATATTCAATTTACATTAAATAAATCATACAGCAAATAACTAGTCGCTTTCAGCATAGCGCATACCAGATACTTGATATTTTCAATAAATATAATACAATTATTACCAAACATTTTCTAGAGAAGAAAGTGAGGTTTTATTTTCTTGTTATATGAATTTCCTTGGTATTATCTCTAAGGCACGTTTCATTGCGGAAATACGCCTACACGGCTGGGCTATTTATTAATTCGTATCTCGTACATGAACGCGTGAAACAGGAATAACTTACGAAATATTATCAAAATATATAATATATAACCTGAGACTTCGTATAAATCGTCGAAGTTATTTTTATGTAGAACAGACGGGCAGGAGGCTCCCCTGATGTTAAGTAATATGTACATGGACACTCTCAATGCCAGAGGGCTTGCGAGAGCGTTGCCGGCCTATTAAGAATCGTTACACTCTTTTCAACGGCCCTAAGTTGAATTAATTGACTTTTTTAACTAAAGTTCTTTTCGTATTTTTCTGTAAAATCGAATTTACGCAGTGATGAAAAGAGACATATTATTACTTTTGGTTTTTATTTATTTATTTTACAGAATGATATAATAAAATCATGATATGAACATTACACAAAACCACATTGATTTGTGTTAAAACGGTAAAACGAAATCACACAGATTTTATGAATAAGGGTTATATATTATGTATTGATAAATGGTCTTAAATAAATAACAGTTCTCTATAATACTAACTGGTATAATTTATACGTGAAATGACTGAATTAATCTGTAGGTATAAAATTATAGATTAACTTATCATTGTGTACATATTGAAAATGTACAGTTTAAGAAATCTTTAGTTTACTAGTTTAAAAAGATTTAATAACTTTAATTAGGTTAGGATAATTAAGGTGTTAAAACGCGCACGCGCCGCGAACCATTAGATTTCGGTGCCTAATGGTCAATCAACACGCGATCCTACCCTCTGATATCTGAGAGGGTCTTTATAGATCGTCCCTTAAGCCTGTATAAGTTCTCTGAGAAATGTTCTTTTTTAATATACAAGAAAAAAATAGGGTTTTTTTCCAAATCCATTAATAACCACATTCGAAATATTCGCACTCGCGAGCCGTATACCATTGAGAGTGTCCATGGGCGGCGGTATTCTACCCAACATTATTTGACTTAGGGATGGTGGGGTACAAATTCAAAAAACCTCAATAAAGAAATACATATTAAATGTTTCTTATTTTACTTTTACTGCCAGCTCAGTTACTGCAAGGGCGTAGAACAGTCAAGAAGAACTGACGAAAAACTCTACGCCACTCTTTTTAATCGATTGGCGGCGAACAATAAATTTGAAACCAGACGGGACTTACAGTTGGCCTACTATGTACTGAAAGTCTTGATACGATATATTTATATGTTTGCAGAGTGAATTCACAGTAGCGATATTGTGTATATTATGTGTTTAATATTACATATATACTTTATTTTATTTTATTTCAATTTATCTCTCCATAAAAACCTTCCTCAGAGTTTAATGAATAAATGAAAAAACTTGAATTGGTCAAGTCATAAAGATTTGAGCTTAGTAACATATAATATATTATATATATAACAAAACAATTTATCTATATAGATATGTATCAAAATTCCAGGTATAATCGTCCACCTATCGTACCTTCGTATGTTTATATATATCTATAGTATTTAGATTGTTAGTGAAATTATCGTGAAAAATGCCTACTAAATTCCGCTATATTATTAGATCTATACAAATAATAGCTTTTAAATCCCCATCAGTATTGCTTTCTCTGTCATCGGAATATAAAATAAAGGAGAACAATTCTCAACCTGAATATTTCAACAAGTCACAACTTCAGTTGAACAGGGAAATAAACTTTCATTATATTCGAGAGGCAGAAATAGAGTCCGGAACTCGAAGTTGTAACAAAGGGGACGCGGGTGACGTCACGGGGGGCGGGGAGAGGGGTTTGAATGGTAAATGGGACCGTCAATATCGGCTTATCAGTATGTAAGGCTCGTTAGGACTCTACAGGGCTATTCACGAGTGCAGGACGGCTGTACGATACTGTTCGAGTATGTCGTACAATATATGTGCGAACACTTCACTGAAACGGTGAAGTAAAAATCGTGAGCAAACCGGCTTTCCTTAGACCCAAAAAGTCAACGGCTGATCACCTACTTGTATATTAGATTGACAAATGATCATGGAACAGATACAGACATTTGAGGCCCAGACCCTAAAAGGTTGTGCCACTGATTTTTTTTTTTTAGAAAAGTGTTTTTTTTCTGCAATTTTGTATTAAATAATTATAACTTGTAAGTTCAAAATGAAAGAATAACATTTGATTTGTGAATTCAGAAAGGTTACCGCAAGGTTTCGGAAAAAATCTCATGTTATCTAGTCGTAATTTTGCTTATGAAAAAACGCCTCATTGCTTCTGTGACCCCGTGCTTTATATAGTAAGTAGTCAAGTATATTCTGGCTCATCCCTTGACATTATAATGACTGGGATGTTCCACCATCTGTTTCATAAGACATTATGTCTTATGTATTACAAATATTGATTTAAAGAAGCACTACAAATCATTCGCAACGTTGGGGTCGATACATCGCAAGGCCAACCGGCTCCTATCACTGCAGAGTTTATATTTTTTTGTTATATTAACAACGTATCGGTATCGTCACTAATATTCGATAGAATTTGCACGTCTTAAATATAATTATTAACATATTTTCAGATTAATAATAAATACATGCTACTTCAAATCACTGGCGTAGAACGTATAAAGAGAACAAAAGACAATTAAATCAAACATTTTTATGTTTGTAGAACCTCCCGTGTTATTAAAAAGTAAAAAAAAAATTATATTCAATTATTTATCCAAATAACAGTTATTCTGCTACCTTTAATTATTGTTATTCGTGGGACATTTTTAATACGTTGAATATGTTATGTTTAAAAACTTTATTTCTCATTACAAAAAAAATATTTTTATTTACATGAGAAATTTAATATATACGAACGAGATACACGTCCAATCAGCCGTCCCAACTTTTGTCTACAAGGCTTTTTCTGATATATATCTTTAATACCCTTTTGAATTGATTAAACGCGCTAATATTACGAATTTTAGACGGTAATTGATTAAATAATTGCGCACCCTCATACTTCATAAACTTCTTCAAATAATTTGTACGCGGCTTCGGCAAGATAAGCAAACTTGCTCGACAACTATTGCGTGTAGTGGTGTGTTTGATTTTTTTAAATGGAGATAGTTATTTAATTTTTTTTAATTTAATCGTCATATTTTTGGTTTCTTGGTAGATTTTATTAGTCTGTGTTAAAAAATTGTATCTAAATATGTTGCTTAACTTAATGTCCCATAACCCCTAGATGGGGCAGAGAGTGTCCACAGTAAGTCTTCTTCGCGTTCCGTCTTGAACCTCGTATTTCACCTCGGCATAAGTATTCTCGGCTCAATTTAATGTTAGATCATTTATTAATTGTCAAATTCGCTACATTTTGTATTTGTATTTATAAACAATGTTGAATGAAAACGATGTGTAAAAGAAACTTAATTACTCATTAATTATACATTTATGTATAATGTAAAACGTTTTAACATATTCATTAGGTTTTAAGCGTTCATTTGATACTTTTGTAATTAAACATTGAACATTTGTCTAATTGGTTCTTTGCTTGCTTAGAACTATTTTGCTGGAACATATATGAATATAGTAATAGATAATTTTATTTTCAACACACAGTATTCACAATATACCTTACCTACATAGTAATAATAATAATTAAAAATTGATAAACAAAAGACTAAAATAAATTTGAAATGTTTTGTCCTTGAAGCTGTGTACCTGTAACGCTGGCAGCGTTTCCTCACTGTATTGCGATACTTCGTTGAGCCAGGAAAGCACCAGGCGCTCATTCAATCTTGATCTAGTGTTTAATTAAAAATAATATTTTTAGATATTTATTTCCAAGGAATTACATTTATATCAACCCGACAAGTTTTGCCCTGTCATAGTTTAGGTTCCTACAAGAAAATTATTATTTCTAAACCGCCACCAACCACCCAGTAATCGTGATTATATATTTTCTGTCTAAACTCGCTCTATGAAGTTATTTCGTTCTAGTTGATTTAGCCTTCACCATATACACTGTTTTATCTTATTACCTCCTGCCTTTCTTATAATTGTACATTGTGGTGAAAAGAGATAAATGAGTACTAATTGAGTGAAATTAGACTTTTTTAGTTATTCCGATTAAACCTACCGCAGTGAACAGTATTTCTAAAGTTTTATTTACTATTATGTTTATTCCCACTAGTAACACAAATAGTATAGTACCAATGGTAACATTTTCTTATCAGTTACGTATGTAAATGTTTGACGATGAATAGCGCAGATATATTTGGTTTAATCTCGAGCTTAAAGCTTGTACGTAGCGTACGCAAATAAGCTTATGCGAGACAAATTGAAAGCTTTCATGGAGCTTACTTCGACAATATATGCTTTTTATGTGAAGTTAATACTATTTACTTTTGTTAATCTAGTGTATAGTAATTTTTTTAGCCTGATTTTTTTTACAAATTATTGTAAAGATTTAAAATTAGTACCGAATTAAATGGAATAAAAGATATTCGTACTTGTGTTGTTGTGGTTCAATAAATCTATATACCAACACCTTTCCCATGAATCACTATTTCTAGTGGTTAAAATCTCATAAAAGCCAGTGCAATAGTTTATGAATGAATAGCGAACCGACACGCATAAGGACGTTGTTTTATCGTATAAAGTGACTCGCAGTTCCTAGATGGGCTCGTATTAGAAGCACATAATGTTTTGATAATAGATCAATTAAATAAACGCAAAAAAAAAGTCAAAGTCAAAGCATTTATTTCAATTAGACCATCTAAAATGGCACTTTTGAACGTCAAAAAAAAAATTTATATATATATATAGAAGATTCTAGTTGCCCCTTCCAAAAGGTAGTTTCGTGTGGAGAAGAATGGGCAAGAAACTCCACACTTACTCTTTTAAAATAGGTTTACAATATTTGTTACATTTGTTAAATAATTATATGTGAAGACAATGTACTCTTAGAATAAACTACTATACTAAAAAAAGTTAGTATACATGTTCCTCACATATTTACAAATATCGAAACCGTAGAATATTAACATTAAAGTGTAATAAAAATATTAAAAAACACAACAAACATCTTAGGTATTATGTTACTGAATAAAAACTCAACTTCTACTATATATCATATGACCTTTAGATCCTTAGAGATCTAGATTTCCTAAATCACGGCCTTGACGAAGACATCAGCAAACAAAACAGCTTTTGTCCTGGCAGTAAATTGTGTGTATAATAACGTTGGCATTCGGTACAATTGGGTCGGTGGGCCTCGTAAAAACGATATCGGGCACGTTATGATAATTTATACGATGAGGGTAGACAGAGATTTGCAAGTTTGCGCCACCCGCCTTTGTTAAAACGAAAAGAAAATTTAAATGAGATATCTTTGTTTATTCATCGCGGTTAAACACTGTAATTTTTTAAATTTGAAATTGTTTGCCTTGGATACTATCAAATGTCTCATACATATTAATTATTTAAATACCATCACCACTTATCATTTATCTGTAATTTTTTAAATTGTTTCTGCACAAATACACAGTTTGACGTTCCGATATAGCCTAACTTAATCTAATAATAATTTAAAAGTATATTTATTTAATAAAAAGGATATTTAATATAAGAAAATGTTTAATAAGACTACTTACAGTCTCTATTAAGGGAATGACACTGTTCTTGAGTATTATTTTTATTCAACTACCACTGCTTATCACCTAAGACTAATGTGCACTCACACTAATTCAATAATTCCAATGGTTTTGTACTTTTTAATCTTAAGCTTCATTCTCTGCTTTCATATCAGCAATGAAGGTAGTTTTGTCGAATCACAGCTCCACACATCATTCCCCTATATTGCCATTCCTCCACACACGTCTGATCACAGACCTACAATTTGCGACTACAAAAGATGATTTACTATTTTTACATAGAACACGAAGCAAAATGGGCAGGAGGCTCACCTGATGTTATGTAATACCGCTGCCCACAGGCACTCAAATTGCCAAACTGCCTATTAAGAATTTGTACGCTCTTTTTTGAAGGACCTAAGTTGAATTGGTTACACTACTGCCACTGGTACTATTAAATTTAATCTGATCCATGGGATTACTCCAGTTCAAAGAATTTGTATGACAATACCTGGCGATTAAAAAGAGTGGCGGAGAGTCACTTGCCAGTTCTTCTTGCCCGCTCTACGCTTTTGACTTGCGAACTGGTAGAAAATGTAAAATTAGCATCAATTTTACATCTTTTCTGTTGACGTTCATAAGTGTACTTGGTTACCTATATGAATAGTTATTTTGAGTTTGAGTTTACTACTATTTATGAAACAATGTTTACATATTTAGACATGGATATTATCGAGGGTCCAAAAAGTATATACTTCAAAGAGAGTCACGCTTCGATAGACGTGCAAGCGTTTGCTCCATTCCACTAATCGATTACATATTCATACAAGTTTGCTGTGTAATGGAATAGACAGTAATTGTGTTTGTAGTCTAAGATAGCGTTTAAAACGTATTTCTTTGATTTATAGTTAAAAGGAGATAATAATAGTGCAATCGTACTACATCGCCACTTTGAGTGGAACCGAGTAATTAATAAGATAGTAAAATTCAAATCCAATTCATTCTTTATAGATTACATCTTTAAATTAATTTCACATTTTATTAAAAAAAAATCACCTCTGAACACATGTACTCAAAATATTTGGACGATGATGGTATAAGAGTTTTCAATTCTTTTGGGGTACAATCTACATACATTAAAATGTATCGCAAAAAATGTTGTTAAACGCAAAACTCGAAGGCAGCTGTAACAATTCGATTAATTTTAATTATTCCTTTGAACTCTCAGGAAGGTTTTTGTATAGAGAATAATTAGATAAATCGAAGGAACCTAGAAACTAGTAAACAATCATAAGGCAAAACGATGTTAGTAATAAATAAAAACGTAAGTGAACTGATATAATTTCTTACAATTAATTTAAAGATTTATTGCTAGTCTAGTTAATTGCCAGTTCTTCTCTTCCGTTCTACGCCCTTGATTTGAGAACTAGCAGTAAATGTAAAATTAGAAGCATTTAACGTATATTTCTTCTTTGACGTTAATAATTGTACATTGTGTTACCTATATGAATAAATGATTTTTGTCTTTGACTTTGATTAATATTCGATCGTAGCACTGTATTCTATAAATCAAGTTAAACGTCAAAGATTACTTAACGGCAAATTCAATAAAGATACATCGCGTGAAAGCCTTCCGATTGGATTAACATCCACGTAGCCGTGATAAGATATCGCTATCGTTCCGGACTGGCATTATTGCTTATTGCTGGCGATACACTGCCTGATATTGAAAATCGTGAGTTTTCGTTAATTTGAGTTATCTAATATTAATAAATTCGCGTTTATTACGCTGTCTTATTAAATAGTACAAGCGTAATTTAAGCGCTATCTCTCATCACAATTATCATCATTGGTTAACTAATGAACAGTTAACAAAAGTTTGATGACTATTTACTACATTTTAAAGTTAATATTATAAAGCAATAATTATATATAACCATTTATTGTTTCAGATAGTGAATCAAAATTACAAATACTTTCATTTCGCAAAATGGACACATTGATCTTATGGTAAGTTGCCTATTTAGCCTTTACATTAAAAAATACCTATTTAATTTAATACTATTAAAAAAAAATTAATAATAAATAAATGAAACCTGACTGTATAATTACCGATAATTATACAATAAGTGTTGGCCTAGTGACTTCCGCGTGAAGTTGTACATTCGAATCACGGCTGTGCACAACCAGAATATTCATTATATGTGCGCAATTAACACTACAGTAAAAAAGAAACAAAAATCGTTGTGTTAGAAGACTGATGCTCTTAGTGTCTATAAAAATAAAAAAAAAACCGAGAAACGGGTGCATTTGAACCATTTTGAACCCCTTGTAACGCCACTAGATAATATTATTATTATACAATTATTGTTTAATTTTAATTGTACGCAATAATTGTATTGCATTACAATTCATTATACAATAACATTTACCAATAAAATATATAAAAGGGATCTCCTAGTACTTATAATAGATTATTTTGTTTTATCTCAGGCTGCATATTATTCGTCGAAGGTAAGTTAGAAGCTAGTAACTGGGTCTAAAACGATACTTTAAGAAAGTATAGTTGTATATTAAAAACATTGACTAATATAACATATTTAAAATGCTCATGTAAAATGCTTAATCAAATTATTTACTAAGAAGAAAACACAACGTTGCTTGTTTAAACATTATCATAAAACATTAAAAATGCAAAATAAAAATAGCATAAACAATTTAAACTCAAACTGAAATGAAAAGGCTTGCTCTGCGATACACAATGGATAAAAGTTTAGAAGTTTACAAATAACATATTATGTTAAGAGTTAAAGCAAACCTTTGAAGCTATAAATGGCATTTTTATTGTTACCCTTGTTTGTATTAAAAGTTATTACAATTGTATAAAAATAGCCTTCGTTTGAATAGGTCTTCTTGTACGTTGACGTAATTATATTTATTTGTTACGTAGCTAACCGATAAGGATACGAAAGCGTAGTTGAAATCCTATTGACAAACATAGACACACTTCCTCGTCTGTTTTATTGGCACACGCGTTTTTGGACAGGTTTTAATACAGGTGAACACAGAACAAGTGTTCCACAATTCCACATAGAAAAACCACTTTTGGCGCTCAGCAGAAATTCGAACGAATAAATAACCTTATAGCTGAGTATTGCTCGCTCACGAAAATCAATCATAAACGCTGCTACACATCGTAGCAATTCGTAGACTAATGAAATAATGCTACGAACATGCTACGAATCTGTAGACACTCACCTATTATCACCCACGTATATAAGTAATGCAATTGTCTGTAATTTATAAAACTCCCGCTGTTCCGCCCAACGGCAGCGTATTCTTCACTTCAAGTAACCATCAATTTTCGTTTCACATTCGCTTACTTGAAGTTCAATATATCGTTTTGGAGCGATTTTCTTTTGACAAGCTTTTAGAACTATCTACGGGATATAAATGGTTTCTATTTTCTTTTGTTGACCCAAGATTTACTGTTTTTCACTGATATTTTAAGAAAATATAAACTTATAATGACAGATCATAAAAAACGTTAATGTTTATTGTACTTAGATAGTTAAGTCCCAAAAATGTCCACAAGTATAGTAAGAAAATAGACTTGGATTTAAAAAGTTCAGATAGGTTGTATATCCGAAAAGTTAGATCCATCCTTTTGCCTGAAATGTTTGAAAAGAGATTACGGAGTCCCCAATAAATAGAGTAATACTATGAACAAGAAAGAAAAGATTTGAATGTTAAATTTTTGACCTATACCACTATACCTATAAAAATTATAAAAGACTGAAATTTAACCATATTTATATCAAAATCTTTTGCAATGTATTTTCGAAAAGATTTCTTTATAGAGTAGGTTTTAATTTCAGTACAAGCTAAGTCAACATTTCAGTTAAGCCGACAATAGCGTTTGATTGCAGAGCTATCATTTGTCTCGAGTGAGCTCGGCACCTCACTAATCCCACGATTAAACCACCGTTTCACTATTGACGATCTTTGATTTGTTGATACAATGGCGACGATTGGCGGCGGTTGATGCAATGTTTTATTAGAGAATTAAGTAAGATTTGGAGACGTCTAACCATTTATTTTGCTCTAACATATTTTTTGTTTTTATGTAAAAGGAGACAAACGGGCAGGAGGATCACCTGATGTTAAGTGATACCGCCGCCCATGGACACCCTCAATACCAGAAGGCTTCCAAGTGCGTTGCCGGCGATAACTTTTATGATACAATATTTTCTGGTAGAAGCAAATAATTTGTAATTGTATTACCCTCATTTTAATAAAATATAAATAAAAGTGAAAAAAAGGTTATTGACAATTGCTAACAGAAACAAATTTATATGCTTTTTATGACTGATATTTAATTTTAAAATATATATATTTATATAAAATCTCGTCTATGTGAGTACATTTAAACATAAAAAATATTTATGTTCCCCATTTTCGTTCTAATAACAATGATTTCTGTAATGGCAATTTAATTCTGGTTTTGACTACTCGTCGTTAGAGTTGGGGTATTTTATCATGAATTATGAAGGTAATCCTATAATGCTTTTTCACATATAGACCGCACAAGCTCTACAAACAGTAGGCCGAGAAATCATCGAATATTTTGCGTAACAACAGTATTTAGTCCTATCTGTGCAGGCCACAGTCGTTTATCTCGAGTAGGAAAGCCATCAGCCACCATTTGTATGCAAATGCAGATCGATACCAATGTTTGCCTTCGCACTGAATGCTGCTTTCTCACTAAATGAGGCTTATTTAAGAGTTAAAATACCGTTTACAGTAGAAGCGTTTTTCAAAATCTTTTTTTGTATCTTACGTGATAACTTAAATTTAGGATTAGTTTTACTCACGTTAGAGATGAGTAATTTATGTTATAGTTTTTTATAGGACCAGGATAAGTATACAATAAACACTTTTTATCAAAAAAAGGAAAAAATAAAGAAGACCGAGAATGTAAATAAGTGGTCTTACTTCAAATACAAAATCATTTATTCATTTAGATAACAAAATGTACATTATACATCTATTATATGAATAAAGTTATTTTGAGTTTAACAAAAAAATTACATGAAATTTACCACACAATTTCTATTAATCAACAACAGGTAATTAATCGAACAATAATAACTATAAGTAACGTCTTTATCTAGTGTAAGCGCCAAATAAGTGAGGGCGTAATACCGCGCGCGCTATGCATATGTACATATTTCTGTGTTATGTCAAGAGAAACTTTAAATGTATAGTTTCTCTTGACATAATTCGTTGAACACTACAAAATGTTATTTTAAGTTTATGTGGGCGTCCACGTGCACGTTACGAATGACCCTTGACCTGACCACTCTCGTTTTTCAATATTCCATGCGAGCTCCCTTGCTTATTTGCTTGGAAATAAATCTATTCGGTTCACTCGCTCGGCATTTCCTCATTTGTTGGCTAGATTAGGTGCTTTGGAGTTTTCTCGATGCTAAATCTTTAAATGATTTAAACTATCATGCGCTTGCGAGGGCGCCTTTTGCAGTTCCCCCAAACGTCAGCAGTCTGCTAATATAAAAAGGAGGTGTACTTTTGTACACGCGGTAGAAGTTCTACTTCTTTGGCGTAACAAGATAAAAATCTTTAAAAAAATTGTATTCTACGTTTGTAGAAAAAACGACAATAACAATAGAAAAAAGGTATTTAATACATTCAAACTTTCATTATAACGCATTATCTAGTTAATTAAAGTTTAAATAAAACACTATTTTGACCGGATTGAAGTTATGTATTATTATAAATTTACAACTATTTAACATAATTTTAAATTTATCCGACGTTTCGCGTGCTTTACAGCGTGCGTGGTCACGGTGACTGAAGACAAAAGATGTTGAATGTCAATATAGTCCAGTCAGTCAAGACAATTAATTCATTATAATTCCAAAAGTTTTCAAATTTTGATGTAAGGTCGGGAGTGGTATTAAAACAAACTATAAAATTTTGCAACCTGCTCTGCGGTCCGGAACATTGTTAAAAATGCAATAAATGATAATTTGCTCAGTTCTTGAGACCAAAATTCCAAAAGTTCTGCAAAGTTGGAGTGGTGTTAAATATATTATTTTACATCACGTGTCAAATTTGCAACCAATTTAAGTGTACGGAACATTATTTAATTAATGTTGTTCTTTATTAAACTGAAGGAAAACGTTCCAAAAGTTCTGCAAATTTGACAGATATATCGAAAATAAAATAAATAACAAAAAATGTTCCGTACACTTAGGTTGGTTGCAAATTTTATACGTGATATGAAATATTATATCGAAAACTTCCCCAAGTTTGCAGAACTTTTGGAATTTTTTTCACGACCATACAGACATAAAATTAATTTAATTGCAATTTTAACAATGTTCCGGACTGCGGACAAGGTTGCAAAATGAGATTTATTGTCGTCCCAATGTACCATTCACTTGACCGAAGTTTGAAAACTTTTGAAATTATTATCAAATTTTCGATTTCGAATGTCTATAATGACTGGTGTAATAGTCGATACCAACTCCGGGGAAATAAATACAGATAATGCAACTTTCTCTGCAGCTGTGATACTTTTTGACATTCAACATCTTTTGTCTTCAGTCACCGTGACCACGCACGCTGTAAAGCACGCGAAACGTCGGATAAATTTAAAATTATGTTAAATAGTTGTAAATTTATAATAATACATAACTTCAATCCGGTCAAAATAGTGTTTTATTTAAATGAGTAAAAGTTATGTCAACCAAAGACAATACTAATTAAAGTTTATTTAAATATCACAAAACAAACTAAAATGTTGACTATGGCTAACTTCAGGGTGTCGGTTTTTCGGATATTCTATAATGAGATGCATAAGGGTTTGACTTGTTTGCAGGTCGCACGTACGGAGAATTTATATAAGAAAAAATCTTAGAAATATTACCAATGCCCCTCCATTTAAGTCCCTATTACAATAAATCATGAGTCCATAATTGGTTTTAATAATTCAACGGGCACTTGCCCCCGAGCTCCCTCTATAGAGTCAATCTCACCCCACGCTGTTGCTGACTCCATCATACTTTGATTTATATTAATTTTCTGGCAGCATAGTGTTTCAAGCAGTTGGAATATTGTAAAATTACAATAATTCAAAGCCAGTCCAAGATCAACCTGAGAACAAATATATTGTATAATAATTCATACTGTATTTTTATGAAGATTAAAATTGTTTGACATATATTTGTTGTTGTTTTCTATAATATATAGATATACATATATAGAAAACACACTCACACATGCACCCATGCACTCAACCATGCGCTTACGCGTAATGTTGTTAAAAAATATTGGGAGATGACATTGTACTACACAGTTAAAAAAATCAAAATTGTAATTTAAAAAAACACAAAAAAATCTTTGTTGAATTTTGGATTCCATTTAGTATATTAGCTTTAAAAATAATAACTAACATAACTTTAATCAACAGTTGGTTGATAAATAAAAATTATTCAATATTATCGAATGTCTAGACTAAGCCTCATTAAGACACGAAGTTCGCGCAGTAATTATCCCTAAGGTATTAATTGGAGAGCGGAAGGGATATGCATATATCTTCTGGGTTTCAGTAGATAAGCATGTGATTTTTAATCCTGTGGTAGTGGGTTCGAACTTCTTCAGATCTAGCTTTGTTTTAACGATGAAGAAGGAAGCCAGCGTGTCTAAGACGTAATAATGTTTTATATAAATAGAGGCAGAATGGATCCTTAAAGAATTCTAGTGCCGTTGGATTACTTGGTGTCTCTAAGACAAATACTGATGTATAGTTTTTTTTGCATGTTTTGTAATTAGGAATAGTTTTGTTCTTCTAATTATTTGCGATATTTGTTTTTAAATAAGTGTTGTTTGCCATATTCACTTTGTATGTTGATTTGCTATTTTAAAAGGGTACCGAGAGTTTTTTACGCCGGCTTTTTCTCTCGGCCTACACCCTCTGTCTTTGCCGATGACTAGGGATGTCTACCGATTCAAATTTAATGACATGGAATAAGTGATACCTGTATCTTATAATCCATAGTAAACATATTTTACTTTTTGTTTTTAATAAATATTAAATGTCTAATCCTTTTACACAGTCGTGCTCTCCAATAGGATCCATTTCGACATCCGGTGGGATAAGACAAAAGTCTGTCTAGTTTTATTTAAATAAAACACTTGTAAATGAATATTATTTTTGAAATATAACAAAAGTTACCTAAAACACTTATCATAATCATGTACGATACAAAACGAAAGATCTTAGAATTAGACACTATCAAATACCTTTTATATCATTTAAAATTAATTTTCTTTATATTTGCAATTCCCATGAAGGCTACGTACGTGCAAAAATAGATGAAAGCCTGATCTGCTTACTTGTCTATAGGCTGAGACTTACTTGTCTATAAAAAAATATGATTTAATATGCAATTTGAGGTCAAGTCCCATATGGGGTTGTAGCCCCACTAGATTGTATATAAATTTAAATACTCCGTTCGTTTATAAAATTGATAATCCTAGTCCTATCTGTTATCAAGTCTAGCACTCTGTTGTACTCTTCCAAACATCATAAATCGCGAAGACTGATCGAACGTCAGGCTGAACAGCAGATGAATGGCTGAAGCATTTTAGAGATACACCCATATTTTATGGCAAAGCATAAACTTCGTCAATAGCTATAATTTTCTATTGTAAATTAAATTAGCTATCCGTTGGTTAACTGCTTTGTACAAGTTTAATTGTTTTTAAACAGTTATTTCTTAACATTGTCTTTATAGTGTTTTTGTAGTTTATTTTTTGAAGTTTGTATTATCAATTTTTTGTGCTTGATTTCGCTAGTCGTGTCCTGTTTCAGGACGTTGTCATGTTTTCAGGACGGCATTTTGATATTTTCGTATGTACGTCAACTTGTTTATCATGTGTTTGTCCTAATTTTGTGGTATGAATAAAAAGAATATGCCTTTTTCAACAGTTTGCAATCGTGTTATACTAAGCTACAGATTTACCTTTTTATATTGAAATTTTAGGATTTGTTCTTGGGTTAAAAACTCCTTAGAACAAGTCACGTAACAATAGACCGCTATCAATTCACATTACTGCGTCTTACTTTTTAAGTTTTAAAAAACCAGTGAAATCCTTTTAAGATCTGCTTTAGATATTTGTTTCGGTGAGTAGGTGAACAGCCTCCTGTGCCTGACGCACGCCGCTGACTGTTTTGGTCTACGGCGACTGTTCCATGCGCTGATAGACAGAAAGTCTATTGGTGCACAGGGAGTTCGAACCTACTACCTCAGTATTAAGAGTGGCACAACAATATCGACAATTTTTAACTATTGTTGGCAGGGATAGATGCAGTGGCGTAACAATAGTGTGGCAGGGGTGGCAAAATGCCACGGGCTTCCGACCCAAGAGGGCCCCTGCCCAAGAGACATTATGTTCTATGGATGAAAGTGAAGTCTCCAATACGCATTGGCTAGCGTGCGTACTACAGACCATTTCCTCTCGCCTCAGAAAGAAGGCCTATGGCCATTAGTGGGACTTATACAACGTGTAATTGAGTACGCTGAAAATCTCGAAGTTTGTTTAAATTAAGCTTAGTAGGGACGATTTTTACTAATAGGGCCCCATCAAAAGTATTGCCACGAGTACCAGATAGTATAGTTACGCCACTGGATAGATGTTAGGTCCTCATATTACTCTAAAGCGTTTGAGAACATAACTCAAACTTAAATCTAGTTTTAGGAGCTGTTAACGCCTGTCTATTCCAAGTTTGACATATTGACACTGCACAAGAGGAAATTGTGACTCAAGATACTAATATGGTCTTTATTTTCCATATAAACGCGCTCCGGTCAGAGCAAATATAATCTTAAAATTCTATTTTTCTCTCATCCTAATAGCCTGAAAGTGCAAACCGTATAGTCTCTGAAACATTCGACTTAATTTGGTAAGGTCCCGCGGGAGTGCTTCGGGAAGCCCCTTTGATGGGAGCTTGAGGCTAGAGTTACATATTCCACGATTCTGAAATTGCCTCAATTTTATTTAGACCATTTTGTGTGGACTTGTGTGTCTATTTTAATTGAATAAATGTATTAAAGCCTTTTTGGCATGAGTTTTCCTCTGAAGGATTAGGGGTTCAATACCATGTTTAATAATTTTTGAGCTTGTTAAAAAGCTACAATTTGAAAGACGGCGAAAAATGCTTCTTCTGTGAGTAATAGTTATTTTGTCACTGTATTATATTAATTATTTATTTATTCTGTACGATTTTTTTTTCGACTTCATAGAAAAGTATTTAATAACTAAACGTCTCAAGGTAATACATTGATCTTGTATTATTTATTTATTTACTTTTTATTATTTCTTTTTGGTCGAACCAATTCTTAAAAGGCCGGCAACGCACTCGCGAATCCTCTGGCGTTGAGAGTGTTCATGGGCGGCGGTATGACTTAACATTAGGTGAGCCTCCTGCCCGTTTGCTATGTAGATCAGTCGCTCCTGTCTCAGGGACCGCTCCAAATCCAAATCATTTGAGACCTGGATCATCCAGATTACAGATAGCGGAGCACAACATTACACGTGAAAACGGGATGAAGTTGGTTAAAAAAGGCATTAAACTGTACTAATTAACTGTAGTAATTGAAACAAAAATTCAACTTGTTTAATTTTGAACCTAAATTAGCCAGTGATTTCTATGGTAGAAGCATAACAATGGCACAATCCAATTTAGTACAGGTTCCTACAATCTTTTTAATTAAAAACCACAAAAACATTGAATAACTTCGTGGAGTGATAGCGAGGGTCGCTCCAATTACGGCAAACACTTGACACACTTGTCCTGATAAACTCGTTAAAATGTCAAAGGAAGATGGCATTATGATTTTTATTAAATTAAACAGAGATAAATAGGGTTTCGTTGCAGCGTCTTTTAATGTTGCGGTTTTGTTGGTAAAAGCTTTATGCAAAGCGGGAGATTTTCAAGATGTTTTAGCCTAATTGAAGATTGTGGTATTGAAAATATATAATTAGTTTGCTTAATTTTAATGAAATCATATTTTAATAATAAATGAATAATGTTTATGTAGAAACCGTCGATAGTTTTTTTTTAAACCTTTCAGCATATCATCCAGACTTTCACCGCTACAATAGTGATTTAAAAAACTATACATGTGTGCGTGTGACTCTCATCCCTGAAGTGGTAGGTTCATTCCTGATGACTGATGATGATCTGTCTATGTGCGAATTAAACACAGTGAAGGAAAACATCGCGAGGAAACTGACATGCGTTAGACTACTGTCATGCACATCAAAAAGCTCCACAAAAATCACCTAGTTGCCTTAGAAAATCAAGTGATCACGTAACAGATTTATAAACCTGAGCTCAAGACCTAAACGGCTGTAGCCTTTTTATTTTTTATATTTTTCGGTTAAAATTTACAACATAAAGTTTTAATCTGCTAACCAGATTAAATTTTAAACCTTACATGACGTTGAACGCGTTTAACATTCTTCGCGAAGTGGCATAGTTAACATAACTTAATTAACATAATATATAAAGCTACAAGTGGTCTTGTGTGCTCATGTTTGTATGCTATTGAAGTGAAAATGTCTTTATTTCTTTAGCATCGTTGTGATTTGAAAGTCGATGAAACAAAGAGGGACAATAAAAAGAGACAGACACAGAAATTCATAAGATTTAACGTGGAAGAAAATGAGATAGAAAGCATTATACAGTGTATAAACTATTAAAACTAATCGTAAGTTATCATACAATTAAGACAATGTCATACCTGTTAGATTGGAGAAACCAATTTCCTCTCTTTAAAAATAATTCATTTAGCAGACGTTTCTTTATTTATGTTTTAGTTATAATACCCTTGATGCTACTAACGTACTTTTATTTTATTCTATTTATGCTCTCAAATCACATATGTTAAAACGAGGACAACACTTATGAAATATGTAATAAACAAGATATAAGTGTGATAATTACAGAACTTACGAAACAGGCGCAGCGCTAACCAGATCCATGCAACTTTTTATATCGCAGAAGTCGCATGGGTTCCAGAAGAGTTCACGAATTTAAATAACCCTGCAAAGATCTTGCAAGATTTGGATAGTTAAAATTTTATATATATTTATCACAATATTTGAGCATCTCGAAAGAATATTTATTTTCTTTCTTTATTATCTAAAAAGGATTTAATTATTTGTAAACTAATACTCGTAGCGTCACGGCCATAATAGAAACAGAAATAATCAAGTAAAACATAAAGAATTGTATGTATCTTAAAACAGTTCCACAGAAAATACAGCAGTATGATAAAAAACAATAGTTTTGATAAGGTGCTAAACTAACTGTATAAAATCTATATATCTAGGTATTATAGTTCGTACATTTTCTATTTCTCATCGGAAAAAACTGGGGCATTTTTATAAGCATTACTTATCTATCTTTTATAGGTCACGTATACTCAAGAAATAAGTTTCTTGCGGTTATGTAAAAACTTGTCAGTCGCTTCACGAAGTTGCGATTCTCAACTGAATTTCTTTTGGGTTATCATTTACTTCCCATCTTGGTAGTAAGACATGAAAGTGTATTGTTTAAGTGTAATAACAATATCTTTAACGCTGCGTTTTTTAAATATAAGTAGCTTATAGTAGTAGTATGTATGTATGTTTTCGCACTTTGACGCCTATTTGGTCCGTTGTGCGTGAAGTTTCCTGGGCACTTTATAGGCTTCACGGAGCGACATCACTGCTCCGAGGGTTTCTGTTCGTTGGGAAGCCACAGGCATTCCAGGACTATACATGCCTGTATGTAGTAGTATTATTTAATCAACTACCCTCTAAAAGTCGTAATATTAGCGTGTTTAATCGATTCAAAAAGGCATTAAAGATACATATTACAATGAGCCTAGTAGACTAAAATTGGGATAGCTGATGGCGACGCGTATCTCGTTCGTATATTTATATTATATTAAGTTTTTCATGTGAATAAAAATACATTTTTTGTAATGAGAAATAAAGTTCTTTAAACATATTATTAAGTAAGTAAGTACAGTAAGCTAAAACAAATTCAGAAAGAGAGCAATGACAATTAGAAATTTGAGAAGACAGTAACGAATGACTGACGAGATACATATTATTAGCATTCTAACAAAGGTTAAATTGTGGTTAATTTAACACCTTATAAACACAAAAAATTAGGTGATTCTTATTTCTTAAATTAATGAATGCAGGAAACATTATTACAAAAATATATCTATCAGTTTATTTACTGTCGCATATACCAGGAAATACTAGCTTTGGCGTATATTGACTACGATCCCATTAACAATAAATGTCTACATATATAACAACATAATGAATTATATATCTAAACCTTAGAAATCAAACTATCTTGATTGTAATACTTTTGTATTAACTCAAAATTATTTGACTCAAAAAACATTTAAGACTATCGCCGAAGACATTTAATAATACGTTAGGATATCACCCGGGCACCAATCATTTTACTGCTCCAACTTATCGATCTGCGCAATTAGCCTCAATTACATTTCTATAAAAAAATGTTTAGAATTAAAATATGAAAGGAATTTATGGACTGAATGAATGTTTCGCGAAAGAGTTTATATCAAGCATTTACTGCAAATTACATCGTATGAATGTGGGTTTAATTTTAAGCTATCATGTATTGCGCTGATTGAAATGTGAATAGCGAGTTGCGGGGTGGTCTGCAGAGGATTAACTTTTACAACTGAACGTTTTTAAGGCACTTTTTGCGCACGATGTGGAATCAGCTGCCCATTGAAATATTTACTAACCAATTCGACTTCTACTCCTACTAGGGTCCTTAAAGATAAGAGCGCACCAATTCTTAAAAGGCCGGCAACGCACACGCAAGTCCTCTGGCATTGAGTGTCCATAGCCGGCGGTATCATTTAAAATCAGGCGAGCCTCCTGCCTTTTTCCACCCTATAAAAAAAACTTAAGTAATGTTTCTTTATGCACATCTCTGTGTTTCTTTTAGCTGTCTTTTGCTAAAGAAGAGATCGCATTTTAGCGATAAGGCCCTTCACACTAACCCGTATTTATTACTTAGGTTTTTGTGTGCAAATAAATTTAAAAAAATAAACTTAGTATAGTTATCTAAGTTTAAATAGGTATAAATTAAATTCTCCTTTCTTGCTTGTTATATAAAATTAATGTGACGTCAATAAGACTTAATCTAATCACTTAACCGCGTAAAAATAACCCATATTGCTAAGCTACCAAATTGCCACTCAAATGTTAATGGGAATCTCATTCGCTCTGCGAAATTATCAATTTATTTTTATAAACTCGTTAGTGTCTCATCTCGTTTTTAAGGTTTTTAAAGAGATCATATAAAGTTTATTTTTGTGCGCAGTTTGTTTATTAAATATTGACAGGGTATTCCAGATGGTCTTCTCCCTTTTCTCCTTGTTATTGCTCTCTCTATCTTCTCTCTCGTTTTCTTTGTGTATTTAATAGTGATCGTGATAAATTTTCGAAACCATTTCAGATTATTTATTAGTGACTATAGAACCTACACAAATTGTTTTTTTCAATTATGTTATTATTAGCTTTAAAAATTCCAATTAAGCACTCATAATTTCAATATCCCGCCAAAACGAAAAAGTCTCTAAACAAGATGGCGTCGCACCCAGCCCATTTGACGCACCATGTCAGTAAACGCATAAACAAACGTCACGTTTTTTACGTGTTTATTGTCATTCTTAAATTACACAAATACACATTGGTATATTATTTCTATCAAAAACCATTCCACGAAATGAAACTACGTGTTAGGAATAGACAAGTCATGAAATATTTCTTCTGGTAAGGTTCGACTAATCTGTGACTGTTTTGGGTCACGTGACTGACGTTTTTTTTTTCTTTGGGAACAACAGCTTAATTTGAGATATCCAGTTATCGTTTTCATCAAAGGCCTAATTAGGACAGAGACTGCGCTGCGATCAAAGTCAAAATATATTTATTAATTTAGGCAACGTTTGTTCACGTGCAAAAAATATTTTGTAGTCTGTTCTTAATTTTTAACCTGTCGTTACAGCTGAAAAAATAGAATTAGTAAGGTATTTCCTGCATTCTGTATTGTCCAATAAATCTAGATTTTGCATGGTACTAAACATTTATGGAGCTTCAAAGGCACTAATGAATAATAAAATAATTTCAGACGCAGCAGTAGTACTAGTTAATTCACCGAGCCTGCGCCTCTAATCTTCACTCATCGTCAAAACTTCATGGAAACCAGTTGCTCTACATTGAAGAACTTTTAAGGTAACATTCTATTAGTCAATATAAGATATTATCTACTAAATACTTAAGATTTTTTTCCACAAACTTTTTTTTAAACTGCAGATTTGAATTCCTACGTCTGCCATTTCGTCAAAAGCCATGTGGATTATAGCGTAGCTGTGTGTGTAAGTGCCTGTCTTATTGATGGTCGCTTTCCAACACAGCAAAAACACAGTTTGATAGAAAGAGACCGCAGATAGTATATATTGTAACTAGATCGATTAAGTATATATAGAACCTTATAGTCGTTGTGTAATTATTAAATTTACATTTCAGGGGGATAGTAGATGCCCCACGCGGCGCCAGTCAGCGCCATGTCGGCCGCGCCGCGCCATCCTCACTTCTACACGGTCGAGGTGGGCGACACACGCTTTACCATTCTTAAGCGCTACCAGAACCTCAAACCTATCGGCTCCGGAGCACAGGGAATCGTATGGTGAGACTACATGGGTATAAGATACCTAAGCCTACGAATTTTAGATATTTATGTAAATAGTACCAGGAGCGATATTATAAGAAATTGGTAATGTAATGAATGAATAATATTTGATTAAAATTTGTCTATACTCCGACTTTCGGGGCTGGAGATATAGGGTTACTTAATAAATAAAATTGTAATTTCATATAAGAATAATATTCATAATTTTAGACCATTTTATGATCTAAATCTAGAGCCTTGATTAAAATATTAATTCAATATCAAAAAGTATAAAAAAACAACTTGTTTAAAATTACGCACGTTATCAAAAATAGTTGTACTATACTGAGAAACGTTATATAAATATAGTCTTAATTATGAAATGCTTTGTACATAAGCTTTAATGTTTAAATATTATATTTAATAAGTCGAAGTACTAGGAAATCGCATGCAAATATTTTCATAACTTTATTTTCCATAAATTTATGCTATTTAGTTTTTGCACGCTTCACTTGTGTTTTGAACTTTAAATAGGTCGTTTAAATCATGCACTATATTATTTGTTTGAATTTTATTATTATTTATATCCAAATATGTACGTAACAAGCATATGCTTTTAGTTATTTATTTACACTTCAGTGCAAAGACAAGAGTGCAAAACTTATAATACACAGGGTAATTTCCCCAAAATATATAAGTGCTAATAACATTAAGAAGATAAGTCACTTGCCAATGTGAAATTGTATAGTTTACATTTTGTATTTTGATAAATATTTGGAATTTTTCTTTATATTGGGAAAAACAAAGTTTCTTGCTGATTCGTGTCGGAGAAACACACTTTTTGACTACTCAAAAGTGATATGTAAATGGGTTTTGGGATAAATTGTATTGACTCAACTATGTGTGGTATATGTACTCAACTATATGTAGGTATATTACATTTTTTTTAAATACGTTGACGACAAGAAATTACATGATCATACGAAATCCAAATCTTAATGAAATGAAACAAAAAATCTTTTATTAAAATTGTCAATCGTGCTAAAACGATTTAAGAAATACGAAACCTTTTTTCTGCAAATAAGAAATAGAAATGGTATCATTGATTAATATAATATTTGCAATTTAACAACTGCAAATGGTCTAAACCAGTGTTTCCCAACGTCCCCCTGCGGGAATAGAAATGTTTTTCTATTGGCAATTAGATTGTTAAGGGGGGCAATCGAAATCAGTTGGATATAACACACAGACACAGACTAATCAAATTAGAACCCAATATAAAATCTCTGTGCAGCAAGCATCAAGGGCAAGGATCTCACTAAATTAATATAGAAAAATCCTCATTAAAATTATTTGGAATGAAAATTTCAGTTGAATATATGTTTTTAAAATTTACTTATTTTTTCGTTTGTTCCTAGTGATTTCTTCCTTAAACCTATCATTTAAATTTCTTAAGAGAGCCATTCAATTTATTAATACATAAATTATGTACGTTATAGGGGGGGGGGGGGCATAAAAAAGTAGGCATGGCACAAAAACGGTTGTGAAATTCTAGTCTAAACTAACTTACCCTAACCGCGGCTACCGATAGCTTTTACATAACGTCGAATCAATAAGAACTTGAAAGATTATGTAACATTGTCCGGCTAAGTCCGAAAAGGCTTTTTAATGTTCTGGATATTTTAATACACCCAGATGACACTTTAAATGGGAGTTACTAAGTACAATTATACATTACAATATAATATAGTTATATATTATTATATACAATAATATAAATAAATATCTTTATTCAAGCGATTATAAGATCATACATAATTCATCGTTCATTACACCTATTTTTATATTATTTTAATTTTGTCTCCACACATTTCTTGGGTATTTTCTGTGGTAAAAAAATTACCTTCCGAGTTGGCAATTCATTACCCAATTCCAGACGTAGGACTCGACCAACTCCAGATCTGATTAGGAGTATCAGAAAGGCAAAGTATGAAATCCTTTGGAGCGCTGAGTAACTTCTAAATGTTTGTACATGTGGCATCGTATCTCCGTCATAATATGTTTCTGTTTATAGCTGATCGAGTTAAAGCAAGTACAATGGTTCAGTTTTACTCGGTCACACTCGGTGACACCGTCTTCTCGATCCCCACCCGGTATACTGAGCTGGTCCGACGCGGCGCCGGAGCTCAGGGGACGGTGTGGTAAGCGGCGCAGCTTGCTTGTCTCATGCTTTGGTTTACAGACTAATCGCGTTACTAACGGTTAACCGCGGTTTAATTCATCAGTATTTTAACCGCGGTTTAATTCATCAGTATTTTAACCGCGGTTCAATTAATCAGTATTTTACCGCGGTTCAATTAATCAGTATTTTAACCGCGGTTTAATTAATCAGTATTTTAACCGCGGTTTAATTAATCAGTATTTTAACCGCGGTTTAATTAATCAGTATTTTAACCGTGATTTTAATGATCGATGGCGAGTATTAGCAAGACCGCCAATGGTGTTCAATTTCTCTCGTTTTTCGCGGGTTAATGGCTGACGGAAGGAATTGTTTTTGGTGTTTAGGGTTTGTTTGAAATGTTTTATAATTAACACTCGTACAGTAATCGTTTTGTTATCATCTAATTTATGGTAAAAATAGTCTGGATGTAAACATAACATTTACTACTAATTTACTACTACGGTTGAGGTTAAATTGGCTAATGTTTACATGAGATTTTAGTTGGTTGACTAAAAACCTAAAAGAAGAAAAAATTCTATTTTTCGGCCAACTGTGTCCCAATGATTTTTTAAGTAAGAACCTAATTAACTTGACATTCAGTACTTAAATAAAAGTTTTGAAATACAAAGTCAATAAAAATATTCTATAATCTTTGAAAACCATCTTTACTAAGTTTTATTGTAACCCATTTACCATTTATATTTTGTTGCATGGCTTTTCTAATCATATTGTAATTTATTGTGTGTTTATATTATTTTCATGTGTGTATTATTAATGAAATATGTATTTATGTATAAATCTATATTAATGCAATTGCTAGCCAGATAAGTATTGTGTCTATTTATGTATTTAATGGATTATGTACCAGAAAAATTAACAATAAGTTGGGATACAAATTTCAACTTGAATTTAAACAAAATTAATAAGTAGTGACTCATCGGGGACTCATCAGACTTTAGAGCTCTTCCTGGGCCCTTCATGGTCTGTAAAATGATTTATTTATAATTTAAAATGGAATACAGAATTTGATGTGACGGTGGAACATAAATTAGTCACAATTTGTCCGTCCACCAAAGCTTCAACATTTAAATTAAAGTATACATATTCTAATAAATGTATTTATTATTTCATATATGAACAATTAACGACCTTTTACATGAAATATGTAATGCTTAATGGTAATATTCTTCACAGTTCTTTAATACAGTTTGTAGTACATATTATCTGGGTTTTATGGAAGATATATATTTTTATGGAAGATATTATCGTTTGCTTTAAGATATTATTGTTTGTATTGAATTCCTTTAAATTTCAAAATATCTTATTTTACAATGCCATTAAAAAATATACCTTAATACAGAGCGATAAAGACTTGGCACGAAGTTTTAGTTTCGTCAAGTGTTCGTATACGTTAATGGGATTATTTCAGTTAATAATAAAAATGGGTGCGTGTACTTATGTACGCGCGTAAGTTATACTTCTTTGGTATTATTAAAAATAGTTTTTGATTGCATGCAAATAATTAATTACAATTAAATAATCAAAGACTGGAAAAGGAGTCATTATAGTCGATACAGTTCAGTTTATATTTGAAAAATTTAATAAATAAATATTTATTATTATTCTCTTACATTAAGTGTAACATAAATTATATTATTATTCGAATGTTGTTTTTAAATTATGTCCAATGCCGTAGCAGCTTCCATGGGCAACTTCATTCTGTTAATTTTGTGTCACGGTGCGCGCGCATCGTAAAATTTTACTCTCATCAATTTTTCATAACGCGCCTAAAGAAGTATAACTTCAATAAAAGTAATAAATGTTCGGACTATTACCTGCAGTCGAGTTTCATCATCGTCCGTCGAGGCAGAATACAAAATACCCTCCTTATCACCTCGACGGCCGTCGTTCCACAACTGAGCGTATTTTAAAGCAGTTTTTGCCGCGCACCGCCACCACGTGGAACCAGCTGCCCATTAAAGTATTTTCGAACCATATCGACCCTAAGTTAAGAATTGGTAAAAGAAAAGAGCGTACCAATTCTTAACAGGCCACGCACAAATCTGTCAAATCAGCATGCAAAATGTCTAAAAGACTATTATTATTAAATATTATTAGTTAATTATTTATAGGCCGGTATCAAATATTGAAGCACCGTGCCTTTAAAATATCGTTAGACTGAATTTTTATAGATAACGTATTGTATACCAGCGATGCATATTCCGTTAAATTCCAAATTCCAAAGTTCGTACTTAGGATTATCGTTACGTATACAAAGAAAAGCAATGTACCCACTGAGGGATAAAGGTTTGTTTTATGAATAATGTGTTGTCAACAGTGCGGCTTACGACACGGTGACGCAACAGAACGTGGCGATCAAGAAGTTGTCGCGGCCCTTTCAAAATGTGACGCACGCGAAACGCGCCTACCGCGAGTTTAAGCTCATGAAGCTGGTCAACCACAAAAATGTACGTATTTTATATACACTACTAACTTAACACGTGCTTCATTCATATAATAAAAAAAAACGTGTGTTTACTAATGTACACGGGTTAGAAGTTACTTCTTTGACGTAATCATGTTCTTCGAGCACTTTAGAGGGACGTTTCCCTCTTCGAATTACATTTTTCTTGTCGATTTTAATGATCACTTCCAATCGAAACGATATAATATAAACTAATCATGATATTTTACGATAAACATTATGTTATTTTATGACAATGGGACGGATTTTCTCGTATAGAAATCATTATTTTGATTTAAATAAACACGACTGAAAAACTACGCCATGACAGTGCAGCTTGTCGATAAAACAGAGCAAGCGCCAACTAGCGGCTCAGACTGTTTAACGGACGTTTGAACAGATATTCAGGGTGTCGGTTTTTTGTGACTTAGATTATATTATTCTGTTAAATAAAAAAATAGTTTCGTAATTGTTAGTTAGTTGTCAGAAAGCTTGAGACTAAAGAAACTGACTGACCGTATATTTTAATTGTTTTTTTGTTTCTTAGCTTAGTTGGTGATTAAAGCGTTATTTAATTTCCCACAAAGTGCTGTAGAAAGTACAGAGAAAAGTATCAGGAAATATTATGTTACAGATTATCGGACTGCTGAACGCATTCACACCGCAAAAGAGCCTGGAGGAGTTCCAGGATGTCTACCTGGTGATGGAGCTGATGGACGCCAACCTTTGCCAGGTCATCCAGATGGACTTGGACCACGAGAGGATGAGCTATCTCCTCTACCAGATGCTGTGCGGCATCAAGCATTTGCATTTGGCTGGAATCGTGCATCGGGTAAGAATGTTTACATGATAATATTAATGACATACGTTTTCGCATATATGATTTGTTTTTTTAAATATATTAAATCTATTTGAAGAGATTTAGTAATCTTTAAATATATATATGTATATATATAATTCTTCTGTATGTACGTGTGTATGTCACTGAACTCCTCTTAAACGGTTCGACCGATTTGAATGATTTTTTTTTGGAAATAGATTTCTTGAATCGTTCCTTTGTTTACGATATTTTTATAAATTCTCAGGATCTAAAGCCGTCCAACATAGTGGTGAAAAGCGACTGCACTCTGAAGATCCTAGACTTCGGCCTGGCCCGTACTGCCGGCACCACCTTCATGATGACGCCTTACGTTGTCACCCGATACTACCGCGCACCAGAGGTAAGCGTTCACCCGTTCACCATCTTTTCAATGGATCAGGTTTTTCTGTAGGGAGTTTATTTTCTTAAAGTATATAAGTTGAGATTTGGTACCCGTAGCTAACGTTGTTATATATATATATATATTTATAATTTTTACTTCTGAAGCTATTATTACAAGAAGGTATTATATATCTGACTTGCCTCGTGGTATTTAAAGGTGATCCTGGGCATGGGATACACGGAGAACGTGGACATATGGTCCGTGGGCTGCATCATGGGAGAAATGATACGGGGCGGAGTACTCTTCCCTGGGACGGACCACATCGATCAATGGAATAAGATTATAGGTAAGATATATAATAATAATTTTAAATTAATTTAAAGCTTTCATATTTTAATTATATTGGTTGCTAGCTGCGAACTTGGTTTCTCCTTAATGCCTTTAGTACATACCGACATGGAACATTTTGCTATGCTACCCCAGAGACTGTTCTATATAAACCTCAGAGTTCAAGTCATAAGTTCTTAACTAACAAATAAAAAATCAGGGTTCATCGAAGAGGGTAGATGATATGCATGAAAAAAAAAATTATCAAAAAAATAAAAACAAAATCTTGAGGTGGACACCACTTATCGCTTAGGGGATAGAAAGATAGATTGTAACCTTTTTTCAGACTTACTTAATATGTATAAAACATTTAATAAGAATCGGTCTAGCCGTTTCGGAGGAGTATGGGAACGAACATTATGCCGCGAGAAATTTATATATATAGATGTAATTTAATTATATTTTGAAATTCCTTTCAGAACAACTGGGCACGCCCTCCGCGGCCTTCATGGCCCGTCTCCAGCCCACCGTACGCAACTACGTGGAGAACCGGCCCCGCTACGCCGGATATAGTTTCGAGCGATTATTCCCGGATATCCTGTTCCCGTCGGACAGTAGCGAGCATAACCGGTTGAAGGCGTCCCAGGCTCGCGATTTGCTCTCACGTATGCTCGTCATCGACCCGGAGAGACGTATTTCTGTGGACGAAGCTTTGTTACATCCATACATTAATGTCTGGTATGACGAGGGGGAAGTTAATGCGGTGAGTTTTGTATTTCATATGTTGCTTTGTCTCCGATCGAGACAGATAATTGGGCATACGATTTTGATATACCGGCTGATATAACGGCTGTGGCATTACGCTCGCAAATATGAGTTATTTTTTTAGCTAAACGTTTGAAAAATTTGCTTTGCGATCATGTTTCATATATGCTAAGACCAACCTTCTGAAAAGTCCACATGTGATCGCTCCCATTACATTATATAACGAATTGCATAGGTTAACGGACCTTTTTTATTGTCCTTTGAGTGAACTGACAAAAGTTCTACTATTTGTCATTGCCTACAGTGGTTAGTAAAATTTTTGTATTTTTTTATTATGTAAATTTGTTTTTCTAATTAAATTCTTACGTGAATGTCTCCGCAGCCCGCGCCCGCAGCGTACGACCACTCGGTGGACGAGCGCGAGCACACGGTGGATCAGTGGAAGCAGCTCATCTACCACGAGGTGGTGGAGTACAACGCCCCGGCCCCCGCGACCCCCGCCGTCGCGCACCTGGCGTCCGCCGACCTGGCTCCGCCCGCCCACACCGCATAGGTGACGTTTCTTTCCCTCTCTCATTTTCAATCTGGGGTTTTAGTCAAGATGCCTTAACATTAGTGTATGTAGAAAGTCGGAAACTAAATTTGTCGACACGAACTGTCATGTCATTTTCACCAAATTAAGTTTTCGACTTTCTGTTTAGGCACCTTGACTAAACCCCCTGGTCTGTGGTTCGAGCTATTTAAAAAAAAAATAGAACAGCGACATCTCTAGGCCTCCTTCCTAAATGAGTTTTGTCTGAACAGGTTTCAACCGAATGACCGCTGAGTAAGAGACGTGCAAGGACAATAGTCGAGTCTCAAATCCCTGTATATACTATTAACGTGTTATACGTTTGATAGAGTGCAAATGCGTCTAGGTTAGCTCAACTGGCTCCGGGCTCGTCTATTGTAGTCTTTTCCTCTTTTAATCTTAATACGTGCAGAAGGAAAGGTGTTCTCGTCTTGTTTTATATAATTATTTAAAAAACCCGCAATAAATTACTTAGAAGTAGACTTAGTTACGTATAGAACGTGTGACGTCTAAGGGAGTAAAATTATTTTTGTTAGCGCAATTTTAAAGGCTTTTACAGGCTTTAGACTGGAGTAAATGGTTTTATTATATAAATGTATTTCAATTAATTTATATTATATCATTCTTCAATCTTTGTAAAGGCAGGAAAGCTTACTCTGTAATTTAACTCACGGTGCAATATTTTGTTTTATTACTTAGAGATAATAATAGGAAGACGTTTAAAACTGTATTTTAACACACGTAAACAAGTTATTATAGATTTAAATGACAATTGACATTTGACATTTACTCTATTCATAGACAAAATAATCCATTGTAATTAAAATACTGACTTAAGCTGACATTTATATACTCTTAACTTACTCTAAACTGTAGTGAGTTCTGAGTAATTCACTGAGTGCCAAGGTTTTAACGCTTTATAAATTTCCGCTTGGGTTATTTTCATTTAAAAACTTTCCTTCTGCACTTGAATTCCGTGGTAAGTGATGTCTACTCGTAAACCTTTTTAGTTCCTATCCTTTCGAATTCTTTTCATTTGCGTCGAACAGTGCCTTTTACTAGTGATTTTTCGAAATGGATGGACTGAATTTGAATGTTTTGTTAATGAACCTAATTTGGTCTGATTTGATTTATTGTTGTTATTTTATTGTGCAATCATTGTGTTAAAGCTGTAATACTTTCGAATGACTATATACTGAATGAACTGCCGGTTCTTGCGAATTTTTGGTACAGTTCTATCCCGTATTTAGTATTGTGAGATGTATTGGAATATTGACGAAACATCCCTTAGGACATTTTTATATTAATTTGCGATTAGTACTAAATATAGCACATATGTTTTATTAGTTGTTTATTTCGTTTCGTGAGATAGTCAGTCGGGATTTCGTGATGTTCATAGTTTTTCGTAAGTAGACCCTAGTTGAGTTGTTGACTGTATAAGTAGATGATTAAGTACATTCTTACCTAAGTAGTTGATTTAGGTCGCCTCGCACGTTGCTTTTTCAAATAACTCTAAATACGTAATTAGCGTGAGCTCTATTGAACGTATTTTATTTAGTTTCGACGATATTGTATCGTTTGATTGGCATTTTAATCGATTGTTATTCTGGTTATCGCCATAGACGTTGAGACAACGTGTGAGGGACACTGTAGGTTATTGTTTGAAACCTCACTAGGTGATATAATAATAAAAATAAGAGAAAATGGATGACGATGGTCACACTGGATGGTTTCATGAAATAGCACAATTTATTAGCTATAGATGACAGGCGCTAAACGGTTGAGAAAGCAAAATAAGCAATAATGTTAATAAGTTATTCTTCCTCACTTAGCAGTTCGATATATTTGATTATCCGATTCATATCAGACGGTCGCAATAGATAGTTTGAGTTGGAATTCTTGTTCATGTTACTTTACTTTTGTTCCATAGAGAATCCAAAATGGCGGCGATCGCGAATACGAAAACGGTTTTAACGCATCGTTATTTATAGTATATCTTTAATGTAAAACGTATACAAAATGTTTAATTTAGAATGTAAATACGTGTTAAGGAATCTAGTAGGCTGAATGGAACGAAAGTGAAGAACATAGGTACTATCTATGGGGCATTCTGTTTAACACTTAAAGATAAAGTTCACAACTGTACGTCCAAAATGTCCATTTATATGTTAAATGTACCTAATGCAAATTACAATAATGTAATCTTTAGATTGTATTTTAGTACGTGAGGTTTAAGGTTGTAGCGATGTTGACGCAGGCCGAGCGGCGCTTAGCGGTATTCTTTGAGTTACACGATGACTATCTAAAACAACTTATTTTTACTGTACACGTAAGTTATTTCATATTTTAACTGAATAAATTGAAATGGTTATTATAAAAGTGACTTTAATTTTATCATATCTATACCTATCCTATACCTTTGTTTCCAGTTTCCTTAAAAAACACCAACAATTTCTCGACCTTGAGTTTTATATAAAATCTAAAAGTAAGATCGTGTCGAATACATCCGGCTATCAAACCCTGACAACTAGAAATATGATGCTACATTATATTGCGTACTAACTAGGGTTAGGTCGCTATTAAGATTCCAAGAAAGCGCTAAAAAGTATATCCAGAATATTAGGACTAATTAAAAATCTGTTGTCTATTTTTATTCGCAGTAGCAACCCGCCCCGACTTCGCATAGGTTTAGTTACTACTACAGGTGCCCGTAAACTGACAAATTATATAATATAATATTAGGCCTTTACCTATGAGATTGGAAAAACCACCACCTGGTTGTTGCAGAAATACGCATCGAGGTTGCGGTTGCGCGACCAGCCGGTGATCCTGGTAGGGCAGAAAAAAGATTTGACGGCCTGAACTACGTAACCGCGTCATTTTGCGCCGTCTCATCAACATCGGAGCAAACAGAGCAGGCGTCACATTGCAACACCCTCTTCGCTTTCTGTTGACTTCTGCGAGTCAAAGGGCTTAACTCTAATTTCAATGCTGTTCATAACCATCTTGAAACAACTGACTATTCGGCATCTTCTACCGCATTTATCATGGGGAGTGCTCTAAAGAATTCCTCATTGGACGTCGAGGCAGAATGCAAAATTCTATCCATTCCATCTAGACGACTGGCGTTCCACATCACAGCGCTTCTTAAGCCACTTCTCTGTTGCGCAACACCTCTTTGTGGAACCAGCTATTATTTAGAGTAGAGGTATTTCCAAAATTCCAACCCAACTTAGAAGCCTTCAAGGTATCAAAGTTATCGGTTATCAAAGCCTGGTCGTTGGTTAAACTTTCCAATATGGATATATGGACCATCGATATTTGAGGTTTTTTGGGGGGGAGGGGCAGGGAGGACTACCCCACTGTGCCACCCCTACCTGAGGAACCCCATGGTTATGGAGATATTCATGGTTAAAATTTTAAAGTTAGAATGGTAACGATTTAGAAATCCGTCGCCCGAATTTGATAATACTGATTATGTAGGTGTCTCTGTACCTTGATTGGAACACCTTCATGTGATATTTGCTGCCGGAGTAACGTCTAAATATTAAAAAAAATATTTAAAATTTTGTGTAATGTATTGAAATACGTAAACAAACCGTACATTTTCTACTTTTCTATTGGTTACTAGAGATGTGACATTCTGCATAAAAAATTGTTTTTTGGCATGAAAAATCAATGAGTAAAAAGTAAACAATTATTTTGAGTTTTAAGGGTAAAAAACGGTTTATCTCGATTTCCGGCAAAACTACAAGTCCTATCGAAGAAAGTTAAATGGCAAAGTTGTAGGTAATAAAAAGATCTAAAACTTTTTTATTCACACATTTTTCACATAACCTCAAAATTTATGTGAAAAATTCAAAAAACCAAGTTCTTTGTTTTTAATTTTTATCTTTAACAAAAATATATTCTTTTAAACGAAATTTAGTGAAAAGTTACCTTTCTATGTCCCAAATACGCTGTAATGCACGGTTTGTGCATTAGCCAGCGTCAAGTATGAGATTTTTATCATTCGTGCTTTTTGCCTTAGAAATTCGATCATATCCTCCATGTACGGTTTAGGCAATAGGCACTCGCCCGATACCACACAACTCTCCCAAAGGCCGAGAACAAATTTAAATTAAATTAAAACTTGCCCTCGAACCGGGAATCGAACCCGGTACCCCTCACCTAGCTGCCACTTAATAAGACCGCTAGGCTATGAGGCCCCCCAAAAATATTGTTATTTAAATCGATGGTCCATATTTGAAAGTTTATCCTGATCGTTTGCCTCATGTCCCATAAAAAAAAAGTTCATCCATGGCGCCAAAAACTACCACAATTTCACAAAAACAAATCTAAATATAAATTACTGAATTTAAAATTAATTTAACACGGCTTTCGAATAAAATTTATATCAATTTCAAATTGCGTGACACTCTATAAATAATTAAATCTGTAATTTCTGTTTACAGAATTTTTCCAACAATACGTTACACCTATTATTTAGAAAAAAGAAATAAAAAAATTGTCGAGAATCTTTTTTTATGGAGATTTCATGGCCAGAACAGATATTACGAATCCAATTTCCATAGCGACAATCTACCTTTAAATTGCTTCGTAGTCTGTGATAAGTTGTAAACAATTGTACACAGTCAGTGAAGCTAACTTGGGGATTCCTTCCCTAAATTTAGGGGGAATCGAGATATCCAGGGGGATTTTAAGTGATATTTTTTTAATTCTTTATAAAACGCACTATTCCATACAATTTATACGATGCCAAGAACCAAACGAATAAACTAAATGAAATAAACTACAAGCATGGCTATAACTGAAATATCAAAGAGCTATAATAGATACTCTAAGATCGAAATAACAGCTATTTTTCACTACTTGAATTTATTTCATTCATATTTTAAATTTCCTCTCAACCGCACTCGGTATAACAATACGTAAAAATCGGTATTTTTACGGGTATTTGAAGTTGGTCCTAGGGGAACATTGAACATTCTGTAGGAGTTGGCATTAATTTCATTTGTCAGCTGTCATATTCAATATTGTATTTTGTCGACATTCGACTTAAGCATAAAAACTAAAAAGTAGCGACGGCAGTATTAAATTATATATTTGTTTATTATTAATAGTTATTAGATTTATTTTTTCAACGCTTGAAAGAAAGTTATTGAAGTATTTTGGTATGTTACTTTAAGACAAAAGCTCATAATATTTTCTTAAAATGTCGGAGAAGGATAAAGCGAAAGGGAATACTCAAACAAAACACATTCCAAAAGATGTCCATGTAATAATGTCTATTATGAAAGAAGTGGGCATCACGGACTATGAACCCCGTGTTGTAAACCAGTTGCTAGAATTTACCTATAGATACGTTACATCTGTGTTAGATGACGCTCGAGTATTCGCGAATCACGCGAAGAAGAAAACAATAGACCTCGATGATGTCAGGTTAGCGGTACAGATGCAGTTAGATAAATCATTTACAAGCCCTCCACCAAGGGAAGTCCTACTAGAATTGGCTAGAGTAAAAAATGTGAATCCACTTCCTTTGATTAAACCACACTGTGGGTTAAGATTACCACCTGATCGGTAAGAATAATATATTGCTGTTCCATTTTTAATATTATATGTACTGATAACAATTAGTGTAATATGTTAATTATATTGTCACAAAGTGAAACACAATATGCATGTCTGTGTTATTTTACAGTTATTGTCTCTCAGCATGTAACTATCGCTTGAAATCTGTTCAATCAAAGAAAGCAGCATCAAAACCAGTTGTCTCTGCTCCAATCAAAACAATCACATCATCTAAGTCAAGCAGTCAAAATGTTGTTATGAAGAGATCTCAAGGACCTATTAATGTTAGTTCTAAAGGAAATGTGGCCCCTAAGCCAGTTCTTAAATTCACTTCTGGAAGTAAGGTAAATAATCATTTTTCATTAATGATTTTTATTTTAATAGTTAATATCATGAAGTAAAGTACCCTTATAATTTTGTTCTATCTAGACATAGGCATATTATAACATTTATTACTAACAATAATCAAAGAAATAGAAATATTCTAGTCATACTTTTATATATTATATTAATTATTTATCATAACAGGTTGTTGCAAAACCGGCAGTGCGGGTGACATCAGGCCCTCCACAACAAAATCCAGTTAAAATGGAGATAGATGAAGTCTCCCACAAAAGGAAAAGGGATGATGATGACTATGACATGTAACATTTAATTTTTAAGGTGAATTCATAAGTTCTATTTGTAATTTTTAGTAAATAAATAAGTTCATTAATGTAAAATGATAAGTATATGCCTGCTATGAAAAATAAACTGCCTTAAATCTTAGAAGTGGGAAAAGTAATTTATGAACTATTAAAAAGCATCAATCAATTAATACAAAAATATATTTCTTAACTAAAACTTAAATTTTCATGTAGACTTATAGGTTATTAAAAAACAGTAAATATAAACACTGTAAATGAAAATATGTTATAAAAATATAGGCTAAAACACTTATTAAAATTCTTGTGATTTTTGTATTACAATTCAAAGATATTATGTTTATTTCTTTTCATACTTATAGAATCCCTCACCACTCTTAACACCGAGCTTTCCTTCAGCAACTAATTTATTAAGGGTAGGAATCGGACGGAATAGTGGCTGATCAGGGTATTTCTTGGACCACCCATCAAGTATGAACTTGGTAGTATCAAGTCCAACATAATCTGCTAATTCCATGGGGCCCATTGGGTATGCTGCACCCAGTTTCATTGCTATGTCAATGTCGCGTGCAGAAGCATCACCTGAATAGATAAAAAAAACAATTCGTCATGAAATAAATGAGACTTTTTATTGAGGTTTTTAATTTTCAAAAATCATCATTTTTTTATGATAACATTTTCCTTGTAGCAATTTGCACCAACCTCTTTCTAACAACCTTATGGCCTCAGCAATGTAGGGAACTAGCAGTCTATTCACAATAAAGCCAGGTGTGTCCTTACACGACACACAAGTCTTGCCAACAGACTTGCCCCATTCCATCATAGTACTGAAGGTGATGTCTGTTGTGTCCATACCACGCACTACTTCTAGGAGACGCATTATGGGCACAGGGTTAAAAAAATGAAGACCACCAAACCTATAAAGTTTATTGAATTAGTATATACTCAAACAATGTACTATTGAAGTTAACTTTGGTGTTTTAACTAATATAACATGAATTTTATTTCACTTACTTATCTTTCCTCTTTACAACAGATGCAATTTCATTAATAGAAAGTGATGATGTGTTTGAAGCAAATATTGTGTGGGCAGGTGCTGCCTGTAAGTACATCAAGATGATAAATAAAACTTAACCTTAAATTAGATTGTGTATCAACGGCACCATTATCGGTTGATACACAGACTGATTTCTGACTTATTTTGAATTTGTGGTAATGGTAATTATACACTTACATTATCAAGTTTTTGAAAGAGGGAATGTTTAACTTCAAGGTTTTCAACAATTGCTTCAATAACTAAATCAGTCTCTTTAACAGCACTGACTGGATCTGTAGATGTCTTAATGCGAGCAAAAGCCTCTTTTGCAAATTTTTCAGCTTCCTGAGGGTTGTCTTTGTGAATCTTTTTAGAAATTTTGTTTAAGCTGTTACTGATGGATTTCTGTGATTTTGCAAGTACATCAGAATTCACATCCACTAATGTTACATCTTGTCCAGCCTGAGCAGTCACCTATAATAAAATTTTTGTATAAAAATTGGTTAATATATATTGGTTTTTATCTGGGCCTGTATATACAAGCTCGAAAAACAAAGATAAGAAGGCAACTGTTCTATATTCAGTGAGACCACATAATTTGCAATAAGGTAATAGACCTACAATAGGTTCAATGTACCTTCTTACAATTTTGAATTATACTATATATGCATATTATATACCTGTGCAATTCCAGATCCCATAAGACCACCTCCAATAATAGTTACATTTTTTATGGCACTTTGGACTGTGGAGGAACTTGAAAACTTTCTACTAATTATTCCAAATTGTATCATTGCGTATTATTAGTATATTTATTTATTAGCAAAAAAAGTCACCGTAAGTAATATTGTTTGCAGTTAATGATATCAAAGTAAGGAATGATTCCAAAGTTCAAATTTGTGCAAAGTGGCAAGTGTTGCCAACTGTAATCTCCAACATATTACTGAATAGTGAATACTAATCTCAGATTAGTAATCTGTGCACACTGAACTTAAAACTTGTAAAGTGCACAAAGTATTTACTATTATGAACTTTAATTATGTTTAGGAGAAAGGACTTGAGCTTGGTTGGAACGCTTTTTAACTCTTATATAAATGAGCCATTAGGCTCTGTAATTTGGAAGTTCATGTCCGTATGAATTAAATATTGTTCTATTATGATTATTATACTACTGTTATATGTTATATAATGATTATTTCATTAACAAAATTTTTTTCTTAACATACTATCTAAACAAAAGATCCGCGAAGGCAATAGAGTTTCCGATGCCGGTGGCGCCTGGTTTTGTGATTCCACGTGCAGCGGTTTAGGCGGCTCGCCGCTCCAGTTTTATTTGTGGTTGTTTCTAGGAGCGCGGTGCCTGCATCTCGTCTACAGTATACTACTATCGTACCCAGTTTATACAACTTGTAGTTTTCCTGGTCGATACGATAATTATTTGGATCCATAATAACTTATATTTATATCGTTAGATAGGCCCTTACCGCACTGAGACCGCGCCGTGTTGTCGCACAGTTGAAGTGAGTGAGCTCACTAACCTAGGATCAGTGCACCCCTAAACACAGTGTTAGCCGGACGTGTTGTAAAGGACGTTTGCGAGCAGTTTAGTGTCACAAAATGCCATCGTGTGCCTTTCTAAAGTGCAACAACAATTCTAGAAACACAAATAAAGCCAGAGGTGTAACATTTAACTCGTAAGTATGTATTGCGATTTGATTTAAAAACTTTTATTTTTCCTTCCGCACTGTCTAAAATAACAAATTTAAATGGTGAGTGCACGAAAGAGAAAGTAGTGTTTGCAACTAATGTAGGAGAAATAGAGATGACACTTTTTTCTCAGTACACTTGTTGTGTATAGATTGCACAGATGTTGTCGAAAGAGAAAGTAGTGTTTGCAACTAATGTACGAGAAAAAGAGATGACACTATTTTCTCAGTACACTTGTTGTGTATAGATTGCACAGGTGTTGTCGGCATTTTGTTAACGCACATATTTAAAAACAATGCCACAGTTTTTGGTATCGGGGCCTATCTAACGCTATAAATCTATGCATAATAACCAATATACGGCCCTGGTACGTTAGCTGCCAACGTTCAAGTTGTGAACTCTGAATCCAATCTATTTCAATCCGCTGTTAAAGTTTATTTGGCACAATTCACAACAAACAATTGCTCGGAACAAATATTAACCAATCACTGCGACAGGCACAATCTATCTATCTTTTGCCTTTATCTTTCTCAGAGATATTCAAATGTGTATAATATGCTTTAGCACTCTAGAAGTCTAGAATCATATCCTTTCATCCATAGGTAGCACCTAAATAACGTAAATTAAATATTTGTTAAATCTGTTCAGATGATTTGTATAAAAGTTTTGCATGGCAACCTCAAAGTTGTTTATTATAACTTGTAAACAACAACGAAAACTTTGATTATTTTTATGAATGAGTAATGAGTATGAGGTGAAATAAGAAATTGTGAATATCTAATATTTTTGTGATATTTTGTAATGATGGCGGGTAGGTACAACCACATCTATATTTAAAATGTTTTATTCTTGTTTGCAAACCTGTTTGTTACCTTATTATCGTTTATTTAAATTATCAGCGTGATACAGGTAACTGATAACGGAATAGTGTAATACTGTTGCTCAATAGATTTACGGCGGGGCCACCGTTTTTTCTCTCAAGCTTGTTGGAACTTGGTTATCGCGTCATATTAAGATAGGCGTTTAAAGGGTAAACACGTTGTTATTAAAATGAACAAATTAATTGGCTTCACTAGGAGTTTTTCCAGTTCCAATTCATTAAATGCCATTAAAACGGTTACGGTTATTGGTGGAGGGCTCATGGGAAGTGGGATTGCCCAGGTAAGTTTTATTTTATATTAATGAATCTAAATTGTTATATAAATTTCTCGGTATGTTGTGACCTACTATACCTTACCATTAAACTTTCTCAGATAGTATATAATTTACTTTTTGATATTTTGTGCTGTTTTATATTTATCTTATCTGTAAAGAATGAATTAAGTTTTCTTAGATTTCAGCCCAGGCAGGACAAAATGTAACAATAGTAGATTTAAATTCGGAATCTTTACAAAAAGCCCTTAAATCAATTGAAAATAATTTGACAAGAGTTGCCAAAAAAGTTCATAAGGATGATGTGGCTAAAATTGACAGTTTTGTGAAGGATTCTCTAGCTAGAATTAAAACATCCATTAAGATTGAAGATGGGGTAAACTCTGATTTGATTATTGAAGCTGTAGTAGAACAATTGGATGTGAAACAACAGCTTTTTAATAAATTAGATGAGGTAAGATATTTTAAATTAATATTGATTGAAGAAAATTATAACCACATACAAAAAGTACATATTATTTTTTTATTACTATTTCAGCTAGCTCCACAGCATACAATCTTGACAAGTAATACATCATCAATTCCTATCAATGCAATTGGTTCTGGAATTAAAAGGAAGGATAGGTAGGTTTCTGCCGTATTCTCATGTATTTCAATCCAGTTTTTTTTTACACACATTATAAAACAAAACACTTAGACAGTACAGAAAGCCAAAACAGATTACATAGATAAACAATATATATGAAACAGAAAACAAACACTTTCGTCCCTTATTTTGGTTTAACTACATCTTTAATATATCTAGACTTGGCGGCCTTCATTTCTTCAACCCTGTGCCAGTTATGCGTCTCATTGAGGTGATCAAAGGTGACGACATGTCAGAAGAAACTCACCAAACCTTAATGAAATGGGGCAAGTCTGTGGGCAAGACTTGTATCACCTGTAAAGATAGACCTGGATTTGTGGTTAACAGATTATTAGGACCCTACAGTGCCGAGGCTTTAAGAATGTATGAAAGAGGTAAGAAAACCTTTGCTACAAAAATAAATGAGAAATTCTAGTTATCTGCATGCATGCATGCATGGTTTTGAAATAGTGGTCTGTGGGATATTTTAAAGGTAAATTGAATCATTTTCGGATGGTTATGTAACACTTTTATTTTTTCTTTTTGTTATATATTCACAATTAAATTTTCCTAAAGTCCTTCAATTTAATAAACCAAACATAGTTTTGAAGTCAACCTTATAATATTGCAAAACTCATTAAATTATACATTATATAACTATTATCATTAATATTCTTATTTGAAAAGAGTGATTTACTTAATTAGTATTTTGTAATAATTTATTTCAATCCTAGTTGTTTTGCATTCAAGTAAATTTAACATGAAGATTATGTACATCAGTCAACTTGTTGCTTAATATTCTGCTTTGGCTTTACCTGCCAACCATACATAGTTATTAATAAATTTTTCTTTATTGCTACATTATAAACCAAAATTTCAAACCTTAAGAATGGTGCACTCGGGTACATAAAAACTACGCTAGCAGTGAATGCTCTTTTTAGCTTCTGATTTAATTCTGGGGATTTAAGCCACCGTATTCATAGTATTTTGTGGGATTGGGTTCTTGGATAAATTAAATATGTGTTAATGCTTTGTGTTCTTAAAATGTAACAGAGAGGTAAGTGCTTAATTACCAAATATTGTTGTTAGCTGGTAAAGATAAAAACATTGTTTTCAATCCTTTATAAACTAAAGCATTTCAATCTATTAATATGTTATTTATTTCTAAAACCTATTAAAAATTTATCACTCCTTAAAATCTTAAGCTATTTGATATTATCATGTGTATGTCAGTTTAATGAACTTACGTCACACAAGTTACTGATTAATTTAGAGTCAAATGAGACATCAACAGTTAAAGAAAAATGACAGTGTTTGGTTGGAGGGTGGCCTTCATATCATTCTATCCCTTTTTAAACAATAATAAACAGTGGCGCTATAACCTCTTTAGGTCTGGGCCTCAGATTTCTGAAACGGTTTCATGATCATTTTTCAATCTATTACGCAAGTAGGTGATCAACATCCAGTGCCTGACACACGCCGTCCACTTTTTGGGTCGGTTTCCTCACGATGTTTTCCTTCACGGTTCGAGCGAATGTTAAATGCGCACATAGAAAGAAAGTCCATTGGTGCACAGCCGGGGATCGAACCTACGACCTCAGGGATGAGAGTCGCACGCTGCCACTAGGCCAACACTGCTCACTCCCTTCATAAACAATGTTTATTAAAACAATTTGATTATCGACCTACTGCAACGAGTTTAATCATAATATATTAAACAAATATTTCTTTAGCAAATTATGTTGATATTCTTTGGACTTAATATTCGTATGAATACCAAATAGAGGCATCTAAAATATTTTTATTCACCCATAAGAAGTCGTACATTATTGTTTGATATACGTCAAAATCTAAATGTATTTATTGCTATTGGTAACTATGTAATATTATTAAAAAATATGCTTTTAATTGACTAATCATTATCAGGTGACGCCTCGATGGAAGATATAGACATTGGCATGAAGCTTGGTGCAGGTTACCCGATGGGACCTTTTGAATTGTGCGACTACACCGGACTGGATACCAACAAACACGTCATGAGTGTCCTTTACGAGATGACCAAGGAGGAAGTCTTCAGACCCGTTGCACTGTTGGACCAAAAGGTGGCTGAAGGAAAGCTTGGCGTGAAGTCTGGAGAGGGATTTTATAAATATAAAAAATAATTTCGATCAATACGTATTATGTTGTTAAACGGATAAAGGGTATCTATAAGTGAATGCATTTTGTTAAATATATATTTTTTTATGAATTTTATATTAAAGTCTTATTCTACTGTTTATGATTTTTAATATAATTTTGAATTCACCTAATATTTGGAAAGATAAAAATGTTTATCTCGTATATAATATTTTATCAAATATCCATTGGGAACAAGATAAGGTATAAGTGCCTTGAAATTTAATATTTTGTAAAAACAATTATTTGCTTTACTTTTGGAGAAAGTAAACGCTTATGATGCTTATTGTATCGTAATCCTTTTGAACAAATGGAATAAAATTGTTATAATTAAACAGTTTTGGTATTTATTAGTTAAGTTTCACGCAATAATTGTCTCGGAAGCATATAAAATCTTATGAATTATCTAAATATAAATTAAGTAGGTAGGTATTTAAAATTATTATAATTAACTTATTATTTACATTAGCGGGCAATTTAAATCGACAAAATAAATATCTATACATATTAAATAGTATTGAAAAATGCGCTCAAACATTACATATGAAATTGGCGTTTTGTATCTATGGCAGGAAGAAAAATATATTTAAAAAAATAGAATATATTTAATTAATGAAAGTATTTAATTATATTATTTTAATTATCATTGCTATCTATGTACTTTCGCCATCTTATAGGTTTGATCCCTTTACTAAAAACAACATTCGGACGGGATATAATAAAATATTTGAAGGCGGTTTCGACTGCCCAATCAGAGTTGGATTTTTTTCTTTGCAAGAAGTATCCAAATTACGAAAAAAATGGTAATCTCTTGGAGAAAGGTCCGGAGAGTATGGTGGATGTCTTAGAAATTCCAATTGAAGCTTCTCAAATTTGGTAGTAGTCTGTTGTGCAGTATGTGGTCTAGCGTTGTCGTGAAGCAGCAGTGACATAGAGCGATTGACCAGCCTTGGTTGTTTAGCAGCTAGCTTTTCTATCATGGTTGGCAGTTGGTGACAAAAGACATCTGCCGTAATCGTCTGGCCAGATTTAAGAAAGTTATAGTAAACGACCCCGGCACTAAAAACTCACAAGTAACTTTTTCGGAGTCAATTTTCGCTTGAAAAAATTGAAACGTGAAAATGTGATGAATCATGGTTTTCGAAAAACAAATGCACGAGTAAACAGCACTATATAAATTGAATTTGGAATTCCTAACCACAGAGGAGAGAGGTCAAAGTGGCCAGTAAGACCAAACGTCAATTTCATATTTAAGAACCTAATATTTATTAAACAACGCAAACTCTGCGTCTCTCAATCCTAAAACCCCGGCTGGCACTACTGTCTAACTTTCTGTCTATATGCGTATGTAACATTCGCTCGAACGGTGAAGGAAAACATTGTGAGGAAACCGACTTGCCTTAAACCCAAAACGTCAACGCCGTGTGACAGGCACAGGAAGCTTTGAAAGTGAAACATATACAGAAATATGAGGCCCAGACCTAAAAAGGTTGTAGCGCTACTGAATTATTCACTTATATATGGGCAGTCAATACGAGCGAAAAAACGAGGATTTGCATGAGGCTGATCACCTACATGTATATATATATATTTCCCAGCAGATAATGATTTGTCATTTGTTATTACAATCATATTGTAGCATAAATTGTCTTTCAGGCGATGCATCAGCGAAAGACATCGATGTAGCGATGAAATTAGGGGCCGGAATACCTATGGGTCCACTAGAACTGGCTGATTTTACTGGTCTCGATACAAAACAGGCTATTTTAAATGTAATGCTACAGACTACTGGTGACCCCGTATTTAAACCTATTCCCTTGTTGGACAAGATGGTTAAAGAAGGGAAATATGGAAGAAAGACTGGGGAGGGTATTTATAATTATTAAATGAAACATTATTTATAAAACTTTTTAGTAAAATAAATACCTAAAATTGCGCTATATGCAAATACTTATGTAATAAATTTTATACCAAGTGGTTTTTTCTAATTAATATATTATTAAAGGTTATTCACAATCACTTTTATTTTATTTGTAATAAACTGTAAAAGGTACTTTAAAGCCGTCATCACAATTTGAACGACAGACAAATTATTCTCTTAGTTAAAATAGTGCAAAAACTACTTTACTTTTTTTAAATAAGGGGGTTAAACGAAACGTAATTTTAACTAAAGCAAATGAATACCCAATGCGATTTTATTGCGTCTTCATCATACTTAAATAATTATCCACTTTCATGTTAATAGCACTTTAGTTAGAAGTCGTTTTGAAACTAAATTTTTATACTAGACTATGAGAATAAAAATAAAAAAATCCCTTCGAAACTGCTAAGCAAATAATATTATAGATAAAACATGAAATTCCATGAAGACATTGTCGTAAATGCGAATATGGTATTATAAAACCGATATCTATTGATTTCCGAGTTGATAAGATTGTGATTCTCACTGGGAATCTTAAGTCAGTTGAATATTAAAGTCGCGATTTGAGTGTTTTTTTATTTTGAAAAGGTATTTACAGGTGCTTTTAATCAAAATTTAGATAAATTCATCAGTGTTTTAACTAGTGATTTATATATTTACACTATAGTCAGTACTATAAACATTGTACTGCGTAAACTCAGCTTCGTTAGGTGATAGTCATGTAAATATGACTATAATGTAAATAAAATATCATAAATAATCAAATCTAACAATACATAAGAGTGCAAAATAGTAATATGATAGCGATTAAGATATACTAAGAGTAAGTGCCTTCTGTATTTTATGCAGGACCGGTTTGAAATGTGTTCAGCTTTTATTAATTTTCTATAGGTCGAGCGCCCTAGGCATATGGAAGTACTTATATTGTATTTATTTCAACTGTAAGCCATTGTGGTATAGTTTTGAACACTGTTTTTGTTTTTACGTTGGGTTCGCTTAATAGAATATAATAAAATTAATAAAAAATCGTTTTACATCGTATCATTACAACACACAATTTCAAACTAAATTGATATGGGATCAAACGCGTTATTTAGCAAATAAACCAAAATCAATATATTCATAAAATATGATTGAAAATATAATGCGACAATCAAAAGTTAAGAAAAATTGTTAAAGACTTACACCGTACGCATCTTTAGTTACTTGTGTAAATTTAACTTGAGAAAAAGAAACGGCTCAAATCTCTTTGGAGTAGACTCTTGGGATGTGGGGTTCAAATGCACAGGCGCCAATTACAGAGTTAAGTTGGTGCCTGGTACGAATAGGTGGTATCGGTGACCCCAGAGCTGGTGCTTTACTCGCTTAACGAATAAGTATCGCAATAGAGCGAGGAAATGCTGCCAGCGTTTGAGGTACACTGCACAGGGACCAAACTTTTTGAATTTGTTTTAATTTTATATTTATTATTATTATTATCTAGGTCAAGAACATTGTAAATACTGTGTATTTGTGTTTTGCAAACAATAAACTAAAAGAAAAAGTATGTTAAATAAACTAAGTATGTAATGTGGGTAATATGGGTTTTAGGTAATTATATATATAATATATAAGTATTTTATGAACCGCATAAATATTATCCTCATCGGTAATCTACCATGTCATGTTGTGACGTTTTGGTCAATTTTATGCAAATATTTCCTTTTATAAGTCAGTTATTTGTCATCTCCAATGAGCACAGCGTTGTTTAATTAAATTTGTAAATGAGGGTAGTTACCTAAAGAGCTATAAATTGCCACTGTAAATATTTGCCAATTGTATTGTTAAAGGTTGCCGGATAAATGAGTGATGTTCCGCGAAAGACGAAAGAAAGAAAACCTCGCCGCCAGAGGTCCATCTATCAGGTTGGTACATTATTATTACTTATGTACGTTTTACTGTGCACAAACAAATAACAATACTTATTACTTAAAGTTAACTGCTTATTGCTTACCTTACTTAAGTAATAAAAAATAAAAACTTACAGTTGATAACATACGTTTATATAGCTTTTGATTTAGTCCAGAGAAAACTGGTGTAACTTAATTTGTTGCGTAAATTGTTGTATTTTTGTTATCCTTACTTATCCTATATGTAAACTCAATGTCAAACTCAAAATAACTTTATTCATATAGGTAAACTAGTACACTTATTACTCAGAAAAGAAGTTAAGTTAATTCTAAATTTACAAGATGTATCAAGCTATTTAACAGATAGTCAAGTCTATTGATTTATAAGTCAGAAAAAATTTAGTCTAAACATATGAAAAATACATAAAGAAAAAGTCACGTTATAATGGAACATAAGCTATGATATATGTACACTTAAAATTCAAGAAGGTCAATCCCATTTAAATTGCTTATTTGTGATGTTATTAACCTTGCAAGGGTAATAAAATTTTGAAGTGTTGCTCACTTGCAAACTTTTTTTTGTAAGTACAAGACTCAGGTTTGTTCGTTTTCTGCCAAGATCCTTTTGTCGTGTCCCCTCAATTTGAAGGCGCTCTCCTTAGTTCGTCACAGAGCCTCAGTATCCTTGGGGTTGGAATTTCGAAAGAAGTCCAATTCCGCAGTCATCTGGAAGAAAAAGCCAAACTGGCTTCCAAAAAGCTGCGTGTTTTCGGTAGGGCAGTAGCAGTATTTCACTGAGGTACAACGTATGCAGCTCTACAAAGCTCAAGTACGACCTCATATGGAATACTGCTCGCATCTCTGGGCCGGTGCTCCCAAATACCAGCTTCTTTTTGACCAAATTCAGCGAAGGGCTTGTCGAATTGTCAATCTCCAATGTCTTACTGATCGGCTTGATTCTTTCTCGCTACGACCTCCAAATGTTTAAAAAGCGAGTCTACTCCTCCCTCAAAGGCCGGCAACGCACCCACTAAAAATGGGTGTCTATGGGCTGCGTAGACTGCCCTTTCTGGTCGTATTATATATATAAAAAAAAGTAGGCAACGGGTTATATATTATATCAGATGCTTAAAGGTAGTCGCCACGGGCAGCTGAACTCTACCTAAACAATCGAAAACCCCCTTTTTTCATATTTGTTTTTGTCAACATTCATTTTTATTGCTTATAACCGGCATCTCCTGGACAATAGGCATCTCACTTAACATTAGTTGGGATTGTGGCCACACATCGTCGGTCCAGTTCTGTATAAAAAAAGTGCGTATGTACAAAGTACACATGTCGGAAGTGAAACTTCTTTGGCTAACTAATTTTGAACTCTTGTTCATATTCCGAGACTTAGAGGGAGGGAAAAGGAAAGATATGTTAGGAATGTTATTGTCATTAAAATATTAAGTGTCGAAAATTACCTAATACAAATTATAAATTATTTTTTTTAATTTATTTCTTTGATAATAAAATACTAATATTTAATAAATTTTCTTTACGAAATTTTAATTTTAAAAATAGAATCTCTATAAGGTAATTCTCACTCTCTCTCCCTTTTCTTCGACAAAAACGCTGCACATCTTCGTGATGTTTCCGTAACCCTGAGTCATTAACCTTATACAAAGGTTTGCGACTAATAATGTGTATCTTATATTCAATAATGAACATTTTTTTTAAATCTCTTGTAACTGTATTCCAGGTCCATTATAGTCTCCCTGCTTGTACGGAGATGACAGCTAAGCCCCTTTCGTTGCCTTACGATTCCCTGGAAGTCCACAAATATGTTCAACAAGTCGCTGGTCACACCAGCACTGATGTTAGCACCAAGTACTTAGGTGTGTTGGTAAATTAGACATATTTGTGATCTTTGATGTTAGGTTTTTATCCTGTATGTAGGATCAAGCCATTTATTAATATTAAAAATGAGATTGCCACTATATGTTATAGAAAGTAAGGAAAAAATTCATTTAGCCACATCACATAACAATTTTTAGCTTTTTAAGAAAACAGGTGTTACATCCAGTGGCGCTACAACTTTTTAAATCTGGGTCTTAGATATCAGTTTCATGGTTATTTGTCAATCGAATAGGCGAGTAGGTGATCAGCCTCCTGTGCCTGACACACGCCGTCGGCTTTTGGGTCTAATGCAAGCCGGTTTCCTCACGATGTTTTCCTTCACCGTTCGGTCTATTGGCGAACAGCCTGGATGAGAGGGGATGAGAGCACAGCTCATAGGAGAGACACTGCTCAAGAAATCATAACTTTTTACAGGACTTCTCCAATGCAACAACGGAACAATTCTAAAACCGATTCTCAAGGAATCACAAAAACGTGAAGTCAACTTCTACACAAAGTTGTTCTCATCGAACGAAAAAGATTTGGTTGAACTCAGGGAATTTGTGCCAAAATACTACGGATGCAAGAAATTCACTTACAATGGATTTGAACAGGAATATATTATTCTCGATGATCTCACGGAAAGGATGCTGGAGCCGTGCATCATGGATGTTAAGATTGGTAAGTTTTAAGCTCGGGTTTATTACATATACATAACACAGTAGCGATATTGTGTATATTATGTGTTTAATACTATATAAGTACTTATTTTATTTAATGTTTCTCGACATTATCGTTTTGGCATAGTCTGTAAGGATAATGTATGTATTTCAGTAATAATAAATAAATAACAGCTAGTTGTTTTGAGTACTTCTCAGCAACTATTGTCAACGAGAGCTTTTGATAACAAAAAAATTTAGGTTATTTCAGTTTTCAATAATAAAAGATTTGCAGTAATAAAGAACATTAATGACGTCATCTCACCCTCGCGATCGATCGAAGAACTTTCGAAAACGAAGTTGATTTTTGCAGGTAAACAAACGTGGGACCCCACAGCTTCACAGGAGAAAATAGAAAGAGAGAAAAGCAAGTACAAGAAGTGCAAAGAGGAGTGGGGCTTCTGCATTCCAGGATACCAGGTGTACAGGGTGGACAGCGGAGCCCTGCTCAAGTACGGGAAAGACTACGGGAAGAAACTGCATGGACACGTTGTCACTGCAGGTTAGACATTGGTTTATTTATTAATTTAAGACTTTGCATTAATAGTTTAAAATAATTGGAGATTTTTATTTTGTATAAGTCGCTGGTTTTGGAATAGATTATATTCATAAGTTTATTTCAGGTCGGTAACCTCAAATGCAATTACTTTAATTATGTAATTTTTTATATAACTTAAATTGTATCTTCGCTCCCATTTTGTTGGATTTCAAATTCTTTTTAAAATCAACACTGCTAAAGCGGTGGTCGCCTAGTGACTATAGCGTGCAAATCTCATCCCTGAGGTCGTAGTTTTGAAGCCCAGCTATGCACCAATGGACTTTCTATGCGCGTATTTAACACTCGCTGGTGAAGGAAGACATCGTAAGAAAACCGGCATTAGACCCGCGTGTGTCAGGCACAAAAGGTTGACAGAAACCTACTTTATCGTTAAGGTCCTATCTGGTCGTCAAACTCCAAAAAAGTACATTATTTCTTTCCGTTTTACGTCATCGTTTCTTGAAGTAGAGCGAATGGAAAAAATATATGGTGGAGTTGAGTAGTTTATGTATCCATTTTGAGAGATCGCTACACGATTTAAATAACTTCGCTCGATAGAAAAAATTCAAACATAGCCTTTTTTTGACTCTTTGAATTCATTTTATAACGAAAATGTATATAGAACATGATTTTGAAATTTACACGATATATTTTATCGCAAGCCAAGTAATCCATTTCAGAAAAAAAATGATAGAATTAGATTAATTTAATGTTATACATAACTAATTGTTATTACGGGCCGGCGCGCCTCAGTGCTTCAGCTCTTCACTGCGCCCCGCGATCCACCCCGAGACACTGACACAGCAATTCGTGCTGGGATAGGGCCTGAAAGAAAATAAATGAACACGAAACACAAAGAAATCTGAGCAGGCTCGTGTTATTGATGAATAAAAAAAATGTTTCCTTTGATAGCCATCAAGAACTACTTGAACGGCTTGGGCGGTCGCCTCTGCCGCGCCTTGGTCTTGCAATTCCTGTCCCGTCTCTGGGCCTTGCAGAGATGGTGCTCGAGGCAGACCTCGTTGAGGCTCTACTCGACTTCCTTGTTGCTCGCATATGATGCCGCTAAACTCAGGAGTTGCTGTGGGGAAACTGCTACCTTTGACGGGTCAGTATCTTTTAACTAATAAAGTAAAGAATTCAGTTGAGCATTAATCAAAACTTATGAATTTGACTGAAATTAATAGTAACATTTTTAATTTTGCTTACTATTTACAGGAGAAAAGAGAAATGCCGCCCAGTGCCACCGACGCGTCGTAGGTCTATTCACTCTTTGCACAGTCCCCTGAGCGGGTCCAACTTCAGCGGGCTGTTGTCCCCCACGGGGCCCGTATACAAAACGCTCAGTCCCACGCCCCTCACGATTCCTAAGCCTCTCTCCCCTCCCCCGGTCACGTCTCCCTGGACCGAAGCCCTCGACAAGTTGAACCACAATCATTCCTTCGAACACAATTACGAAGAGAAGCTTAGCAAGATTAAAATGAACTATCGAGCCGTTCTCGACCAATTGACTCAAGATTCCCCGACCCCCAACCTTTGGGGAACCGTCAAGGTCATTGACTTCGCCCACGCCTTCTTCGCTGAAGAAGACGAGACAGCCGGAGACCACAACTTCAAGGAGGGCGTCGACAGTTTTGTGGGCATTTTTGAAGCCTTGCTGAGCGAAACGGACGATCAAGTGTTTTGAATAATACGAGATCTTATTTTTGTATATTGTATTCAATGTTTTAAATAAATTTGTGGTACTTCCGGAAATAGGTGATTTACGAGGTTTAAATTCATTAAAAGAAAATACCACAAATTTATTTGATCCTACTTTGACATAATAAAAAACAATATAAAAATGTGCCAAATACTTTTATAATTCATTATCATTAGACTTTATCAAAACTGAATGTATTTTATTATTAGAATAATTTATTCCTTAAACTCAAGAAATTCTAAGTATGTATTATTCAAGAAATACTAAAACGAATGTCAAATGTTTGTGATACTCTAGTTTCTAACATTTTAGTTAAATATAATTTTAAATAAATTTGTGTTTTCTTTAAAATATAACACATCCGCAATAATTGTTTTTGTTTTTTTATTAAGACGAATTGGTTCTGAAATAGTTCACTGGCCAGCTGGTTCCGAATGGTGCGGTCTGGCCTTGGCCCTTGACGTCCGATGATGATACTACTGAGTTACACAATTACAACTGTGCAACATGGGCTTATGAACGCTCGATTTATGAATGTCCAAAGAAGATAGAGCTTTGCGGACAACACGTTTCCAGAATATGATTTCCGGCATCAAAGTATCTCTCCGCGAAATGGTGGGTGGTGACATCCCTTGGTCATCCAAAGTCGAGTTGTACACGCAGAGCGATAAGCACCCGTCTCAATCTGCTGACCTATAGTGCTAAATACGGCGACAGCCCGCAAAGCGGGGCCGTCTATAATAATGAAACAACGTTGGACGTTGACAGACTAACTTTAATTCAATGACAATCATACATAGACCCACAAATCAGTCCTTTCTTTATAACAAACTAGATGTCACTAGTAGTACATAAACATTAGTTTGATACATATTTAACACACTCCCTTATCAAAATAATTGACATATAGACATAAGAAAAAACAACTAATCATTTGAAACACAGTAAAGTGAACAAATTTCATTCTACAATGGAGGAGACACGTAACTGTTTAACAAAATTATAATGTTTTTGGCAACTTTTTGTAAATATATCTGCTGGCATATCATTTGTATTTAAGTACTCTATTACAATAAAATTATTTTCAACAGCTGTTCTAACAAAATGAAATCTAACATCAATATGCTTGCTTCTTTTATGGAATAAACTATGTTTAGTGAACAATTGTGCACTCTGGTTAAATTCTTCACAACTAAAGCGAAACCGCACGAATGCGCGTAGTAATGGGCATGAACAGTAGTGCTTTTGAATCACTTGCCAGTTAATTTGTGGCCTTTGTATAAAATAGGCATTCATATTTTTGTAGCGCGCACCACTCAGCATTGGTTTTTAAAATGTCAGAAGTATGCGCGTTACGTAATACGTTGTGGAGAAAGGGTTGATTTTGTTATGTTCAGTTATGAATAGACGCTTCGATGCGCTCGTATACATTGAGCCTAAGGGTGAAACACTTCAACTCGCTTAGGCCTGTGTAGCCTGTAACTGTTATATCTGGTGCTCCACTTCAAGATTGATTAAATAAAACAAACCTTCGCTTTCGCATTATATATTTTTAAATCAGCCAAAATTATTCTCCCAAATAAATGAATCTATAAACTTAAAAATACGGTCTAGGACGAAAAGGTGGTGTATCGGCTCCGAACGATCGGTATATTCTGTCCGGCAGTTTAACATTTCAGTCAAAAAACAATCATTTCTTAAAGACGAAACGATGTATCAAAAATTTATAATGAGTCATTCTTATCATTTTCGTTAAACACGGTCTTGAACACGATACGAGATGGATGACATACAATGTGTTAACATTGAGAATTTTATACGCTTACACAAAATACATACGAAAAATTAACATTCTAAAAATCAAATTAGAAATAAAAGACGACACGAGTGATTCCTTTTTCAAAAAAAGCGAACATTCCAAATTCGAAAAGCGCTCAAAGGAAAATGAAGAAATATCATCTGTGACATTTCAGTGAAAGAAAGGGACACGGGCAACTCTACTCGTGAATAGTCTACGTCGGGACAGACGTCACAAACGTCATCACTAATTTGACAATTGACAAAAAAGGCATCACTCGACGTCGCCCGCGGCAAGTAAACATTGTACATGATCACACCGACCACAAATAATAAGCATTAATCTATGCGTTATAATATACAACGGAAATAATATAGAAACCGTACTAACTAACACAAAGCACCTCAACTAAGGTCGTCACCGGAGTATTTATCGACGGAACGTCTCGACGAGATCTCGAGGCCGAGATATCGGCGAGACGTTCGGCGCATTTATTCATATTTATATATTTTTTTGATATTTTTCTTTATATTTAATTACGAAAACAAACACACGAATGGCATTTTAATAACATTTTAAACTTAATTTAGTCATATCACATTGATCGAGTGCCGTCTCGCTGCAACTTTACAAATAAAATCGAGCGAGTCTCTCGCGGACCGAGTGTGGGCCGAAAGACTCCTCGGGGACGTACGGACGAACGAACAGTGATATATTTGTATATTAGTAACCGTTAGCAATAAGACACATCACGTTGCGGCTCTCGAAGGACTGCCGAGAGACATTTATAGAATTTTTAAAACAAAATCGCTATTTACAAGCATTTAGGCCTCGGTCCGAAATACTCGAATTCGACTTTCGGAGGAGAAGAGAAGAGATGGAGGGAAAGGTAGAACGGTGTTCCCTTCGAGCGACTCAAAATTTAATTTTTGAACGAAGGCTCTCTGGACGCTCTCGGCCCTTCGATCCGCACTCGTCAGTCTAAATCTTGGGGAGCTTGGGGGCGCTGACGAGGGGGTTCTCCCTCCGCAGCGCGTCCAGGGCGTGCCCCTTGTAGTCGTAGGCGCAGCCGTGGACCTCGGAGTAGCGGTGAGGGGCGCACAGCTCGGCCCCGCAGCGGCAAGTGTGCACCGTCGCTATGCTGAGCCGCTTTTTGCAAAACGCACAACGGATTTTTATCTTCTTCTTCTCTTCGGGGCTCTTTTCCTTTTCCTGTAACGACAGATATTAAATTAAGAATTTGTGTCTTCCCATTTTATCCTAATATAAATTTCATAATAATCTATCAATTCCGGTAGGAAATTGGATACGAACGCCACGAGAAAGAGAAAGAGATAACATTACAAAATGGACCATTTTCTCAAAAGAAATGTTCACCTGCGACACCTCCTTGTCCTCCTTGAAGCGTTGCTCCATCTCCGTGATCTTGTCAATGCGCCTCTGTCTCCTTTCGGAGCCGACTTCCTTGTTGAGGGGGGCCAGAGAGGGGGCGAGGGAGTCAGGGGGCGGCGTGTCCAGTCTGTCGTCGCTCAGGTGCAGGTGTTCTCGGTTGCGGTGCCGGCTTAAGGCTGGAAGGATTCTGGAATTTTTCCAAGTTTTAATTCTATCATACTGTTACTAGATGGCGTAAGAATGTATTTGGTTTCTGTAGTTTATGCTATTTGACAGAATGAAGAATTAAGTGTTATTGAGAGTAATCTATGTAATTTATACGTCAATCACGTAATCAGATGTCACGCGCATAAACAAATGTCACAGATTAGTGGAATCGATAGACGATGCGTAACGTGCTTGTAAATAACAAATATATGTGTTATACAAGCAAAGCGTGCCCAAAGTGAAAATTATTATTACTTTAATAACTATAACAAATACCTAACCGAATTAATCCATAGTCACTAACAAAAAATTCAAAACCTATCTACAAAATTTTTACAAAAATACTAAATAAAATTTAAATTAGATCATCAAGCTCACCTATTCCTCTTCAAATGCTCCAGGTCCGAGGTGGAAGACGAGAAGAGTGCGTCCGACAGGGGCGGCGAGGAGCGTGCCGACCTGCGCGTGCGCACGTGCAAGGCGGACGAGGAGCCCGCCACGGGGCCGCCCGCGAGGGACCCCGCCAGCCCTCCCGCCAACTGGGAACTGGAGCCGAACCCGCGAGCTCGCCAACCGCTCGATTCCCCGACTACCAGAGGGCCTGGAATATTTATCATTTCAATAAGTTTTCCGTTAATTACCGGATACCCCGTATATTACGATTTATCGAAATCGGTCAAGCCATTTAGGCAACTTGTACAGCAACTTCTAGGAAATTTTTCAACCTTTTATTTGAGTTTTATGTAAAAAAAAAATTACTTATGAATTGATGTTAAGGGGTATTCATTCATTGCCGAAGAGTAGAGACTACGGATCTCCATCTCCACTAGCTCCATCCACTTTGGTTGGTTTAACTTGTCACTCTCCTAAACTCAGATTTTTAATTCCGTGGAATTCTGACATTTCAAGTGTTGCTGCTAAAAAGTTCTCCGCCTACGGTCTGAACCAACAGCCGCTCACCCCGTTCATAGACAACGCCCGACAACTGATCCCTCGTCACGCGATCGAAAGACTTTTCTTCAGACTAAATCTACGGAAACAAGAAAACTTTTGGGCAATGCATCGTAAAGAAAAGCAGCCCGTTCACTTTCCAAGTCCTGCTTGCACATCCCACGCTTTTTATCAGTTTTATCACTGACTTTTCTGCTCTCATTTATAACGTCCGCGGTCTCTTCTTTTTCTTCCCCACACTTATCTCACCCTGATTAAACGATGGAACGTGGGGAAAGCAATAAAATCCTCATCAAATAACTCCTTGCTCCCATCTAACACGCAGCTTAATGAAATGTCAATCTCCGAGGTTTGGAAGGGATTGACGGTTGCCACTCACCATAGTCCGCATGAAGCGCGGGCAAACTGTCAGCCGCCAAGGGCGTGTCCACGTCCCCCTGCCCCCGCCCCTCACCCGCCTCCCGCTTTACGAGAATGGAGCCCGACAGGGCCTCGGACAGCTTCAAGCGAGCCCTGAAATATATAATAACCCGTTTGAGATGCCGATTGCGCTGCAAAACAATTCTCTTACGCGATTGTCGTTTCCATTTAAATGCTAATAAAAAGCATGAAACCCACACGCGATCGATTATCCCTTGGATTAATGGAAACAATGTCAACAAAATGGTTGTTAAAAGCAAATGAAATGAAGATGAGATGTGGAAATGGCCGATCGAAAGCGAATCGTCCGAAACGGGCCGAGACCCTCCCTTTGCTGGTGCAGTTGTTGAAAGCAACTCACGTGTCGTCAGCGTCAGGAATGTTGGGGTCGGAGTCAGTCCTGCAGGGCAGGACCGATCCTGAGAAGCAGTCATACCTCCTGAACCGGCCTTCCTCCAGCGCGGGGTCGTCCAGCAGACTGGCCACGGACAGGAACTCTTCGCTCCTCGTCTTCTGGATGTCTCTCTTCACTGTAACGTTACAAATAACATACATTTAAGATAATTTTAGTTCGCTTCATACGTTTTAAAGATTATTAATAGAAGTGTGAAGGTACCGTGCGAGGGCCTGGAGGCGTTGAGCTTGAGCATGCGGTGCCTGAGCTGCATCATCTTGGTCATGGTGAGGGCGTTGTCGTGCATCATGTCGGCCACCAGCTCCCCCCCGGTCGAGTGGCCCTCGTCGCGCTCGCACTCGGCCAGGTGGCTCAGAGACGACGAGTCTGTGACGTCATCGGAAACTTCTTTTATTTATTTTAAAGATAACACACAAACAATTGCCAATACACAAATAACACAAACCACACATTAAAAACAGCAAGTAGGTAGTTTATGTTATAGCAAAAACACAAGCAAATCTATTTGTAGCAATTAAGCCTGGTAGGTTAAATATAACTCAAACTCGAGTAGAATCATTATGGTTATTTTTCCTACATTTGACAAAAGAGTTGACTTTAGCCACTAACCTATCACTAAGGCAAAAACATAGGGGATAGAAATAAACAAGGGTAACATTTATCCAATTTACCCTTATATATATTTCGACTTTATAAAATTTATCTCCTATAAAGACGCGTGTGAACATTTTAAAATAGAGACTGTTGACGAAAACAATACGGTTTATCGCTACTACATGGCGTCATCTCAAATAAATATAATTGCAGCTCACTTCTAGAAAAAGCCTACCAGACTCACAAACGTGCTTTGTTTCATGTTCCTTACATCAACTATGCAAAAAACATTAGTTTTGTATCGCGCAGCCATTAACGACCACTATTTAAGCCTTCACTTGTTTAAGCTCCCGGAATATGCTTAATCACCTGCATCATGAGCTCAACTCACATACACCTTCACGAACATACCCTTACTTTTACACCATCACACAACACAGCCAAATTAGGTATTGCAAAGTTAAATGTAATGAATAGTTTTTATTGTAGTTATAAATGAATATAACTCATAAAAATATCGTTGATTATATATTATGTCTTTTATAATATCTATTTGTTATTTTTAGATCAAAGTAATCTATAATCACAGTTGGGGAAGCATCTCCAATGCAAAATATACTCACACTTGGCAGTGTCAAGATGCGAATAGGTGCCGTCCTTGTTCTCCCTGACCCTGAGCATGTTGACTCTTTCTCCTTCCCGGAACACCACCACTGTCACCTTGCACCCGCTGCCCGCCCCGGACACGCCGCTGGAGCATTCCCCGCTGTTCAGTACAATATCTCATATATTTTTGTCGTTGATCGTTATCATTATTTGCCTGATTTAATTAAAATAATTAATAAATAGAATTTAAATCGCAGAAGTGTCTTGACATTTCGTGTGAATTGTCACCGGGTCAAGAGGCAAACTGTTTATATTCATAATTAATTTTAATACCGCCCAAATAGAAGGTTACAAAACAAAACATTTATAAAACGACGGGTATATATTTTTTGCGCAGTTTATAGTTCAAACATTATGTTTTAACAATACATTATCTGTTAAGAATCCGTGTAAAATACCTTTTAGAAGCAAGCATTCGTTCAATGTCGTGCCACGGTTCGGGCGGAGGCAGCCTGCGTGTGGCGACCGGCCCTCCGCGAAGCCCCAACACGAGCCGGAGTTTCGCCCCATCACATACCGATTGGTCGCGGAGCGATCGTGCATCTTCCAACTCTTTGAGATTGTAAACTAAGTGCTGCTGAGATATTGGTATTCCTGGAAACAATTTAACTCAAATAAATAAATTAATATAGCTACATAAATTATTTATTTCAGATTATATCCATATGTAGTGTAAGAGAGAGTAAGTAACAATTTGGTCTTAGTTGGTATGTTGTAAAGAAAACGAAAAACAAAATACTCCTAGAGTGGGACATGAATAGCATATCAACTTTTTGAAATATGGGTGTTCTTTGTGATCTATATGTTTAAGATACCATTGGTTGTATGCCTCAGGCATCAAGGATGCCACCCATTTCCGAATGATTGCATTACCCCATTTTACCCCTTACAGACAACACTCTTCTTTCTCACTCCAGATCAGACCCCATCTGACAAATCCCTTCCTTAATGACGCAAATACTTTTATTCCTTCACTCATTTGAGTGGCACCCTGTGAAGCAACATTGGAACTGTATCAACTTTATTATTGCCCGACTGAAATTCTAATATACATATTAATTTTATCGGTATTGTACCCTAGTCTATGAGCGGCTGTGATTTGTGAACTATTAAAAACTTTTTCAATTGACTTAAAGTGTTCATTATCGTGAAAAGAACCCTTCTGATGGCTAATATCAAAGAATAGATATGAGTGGTAGGGTAACATAGGATATACCTATGTATATCCTAAGTAAACCATGCTTCTGCGCAATAATTCATACATTTTGTATGTGTTTGATTCTAGTAAAAACTTAACCAATTTAGGTTCATAAATTCCATGGAGTATTGTATCCCATAGTTTATTTATGTAAAGCATCTTGTTCATTTAATATTTCTACATTTAAAAAATTATACCAAATAAGCAGCCCTAATTAGGATGTGGACTATTTAAGCCTAGCCGATCTTTATCTGTTACATATTGTTTTTATGATCTTGTTAATTGTATTAATTAAGTAATAAAGTGTAAAAAAATAAATAATTCTATCTAAAATGTTAGTAAAAGCGCCCCAGAGAAATTATTCTTTATAAGTAGGAAACCTGTATATCACACCTTTTTTTCATTTAGATCTAATCAAATGTTACCCATATTATTGTGCTTCTATTAGCCTAGTAGCCACACTCTACTTTTTTCTAAGTTTAAATATAGTATATGGACATATAACAGTAGAAATAAGAATATGATTCTACTTATGAACTTTGAAATTTTCCCCTAATTGTCAAAATTGTCACAAAATTTGGATGAAGGCCAAATGATATTGTCACTTGAACACTACTGGCATTGATATTTTTTACAAACAATTTACATAATAAACAACATTGTACAATAAAAAAATATAAAAACAATTTTGTGTTAAAGCTAAAATTTAAAAATAATATTGGAAACAAAGTATTTAATAGTATTTAGAATATTAAAATATTGTTGTGACAGTAAACATATAAATTGAAAATCTACAAAAAGAACAAAATGATGTGAAACTATTATTTATCTGTAGCCTAAGATTGGTTTTCCATGATGTGGTCAAGGAAATCTCTGGGCAAGTGTTATTGGTAATAACCAAAATAATGCAAGAAAAGGGTGTGCACCCCAATACAATGGACCAACCAAGTACCACAAAACTAAGACACTCAATTCTATTACACCATTCACAAAGAGATTGTCAGTAAAAGCCAAAATGTGGTCATGAGCATCTCTACCATTACCAATAGCAAGCAATGGGAGGGGGAGAAGGAACATTAGTTCAATTCATCATAGCAAATAAGAGACTCTGCATCACAGTTTTCAATTTTATAAAACACATAATAAGAGTACCTGTATTTACCATTAGAAAACAAAGTTAGTTTTGAAACATGAATAAAGAAACAAAATACCAGTCATATAATAAAAGCATTGTAAGTATAATGCTTAGAATTGAAACTAACACATAAGAAGGTTATAGAAATATATTTATTATGAAGAAAGGCAAAATATAAGTATATTAACTTATAGTATGTGATTACAAACTAAAAGTAACAAATTATTTTACTAAACATAAATAATTAGATGTTTATTTTTAATCTATAAAAAAATTATTATTTTGATGAGATAGAAACATGAGTCATATATTTTTATTGACATAGTTTCAGTGTTAGTCATAAATGATATAATTGAAAAATAACATCTTAAGATACAGTTAATGATCCCATGAAGAACCAGGCACTGCATAATTTACTGCTCAGAATTAGTACAAGTTGAAAAATGTAAAACAACATAATTATAACCAAACACAATATTACAACCAATGTAGTATAACAGGGTAATGTAAGCTTTTGATGAATCCATTAACAGTTATTTGATTCCGACGCAATAAATTTGTGTAATTTACGCAGCTCATAAGCCACGACATTCTTTGTTGAGATGACGCGTGATAACAAGAAACAATTTATTGTGTAATACTTTGTGCCATTTTATAAAAAAATCCTGTTAAATGGAACTTACCTTCTACTCTATATATTTTCGATTTGATATCAAAAATAGTGTCAGAAGGCGAGACTGTGATTTCAAAAGCTGTGCCAGTCAGAGTCTCAACCAACACCTCCATAGTCTGGCTTGACATATCTTCCTGGAGCCCCTTTGAAGTGTTCGACAGTCTCTCAGGGAATCCATGTTGTGACATTTCACACGCTGTACAAACAATTAACTACCTGCGCCACATTGCACTTTACACAAATTTTATAGCATTGATTGTGATGAATGGCTAGACACTTGGGACGATCACTTGTGACTTGATGACGAAGAGAACTAAATTGTCTGTCATATATTAAATTAACTATTATAGACTCGTTGAAAGTTTTAAAGGAAAAATTAAACAAAACAAATAATAATTTAAACAAAATGAGATTATTTAGCAACAAAAATAATATTGCACACAACGATTGAATGAAAGAAATATTTTTATTAATAACAGAATAAAAATTTTCATATAAAAAGCAAGCTACAGATAATAATGTTCCATAGATTCGTGAATATCCCACTCAAGCACATTAGCACAGACTATATAAATTTCAGTTTGTGTAATATCTATACACGGATGCAGATACGTTTCTATAATCAATGACACTTGTTTATGGATAGCAAATCTTTCTTTTTCATCGTTGTGCGTTTACCGTATCGGAGGTTATAAAATGGTGCGTAGAAATATTTATGAAAAAAGTTCTTAATTTAAGCAAAATATGACAAAAATTACTGATCATTATAATATTTATTAGCAAATAAAACAAATTTGATAATATTTTGCAACTTACGACATTTTTCATTAGGGCTCGCGTGGTGGCTGTCATGTTAGGCATGTGGTATGAAGATCGAAATTTTGGTTTCAGACTCGTAAACGCCGTAACGGAGGACGCGCTAAGCACGGCCGTGGACATGTCAAGGCAGTAAGATGCACGAATTGTGCAAGATGCGTTCCAAAGGACAAGGCTATCAAGAAATTTGTGATTAGAAATATCGTTGAAGCTGCCGCTGTTAGGGACATAAACGAAGCCTCCGTTTACACCTGTAAGCAAACTTAGATAATTTTCAAGTTGTTAATTTGCGTTTCAGTTATAACAATTATTATAATTAGTATATTTTTTTCATGTATTAAGTGCTTAAGTTTTTGGTTATGTAGGTTTGTTAGTCATGTCAAATTAAGAAAACTATTACTATGATTCTTATTAGTTGAGAATCGCATTCATAGCCTTCATCACAGTTCCGTAATATTTAATAAATCATATAGATTATATATGTATATTGATAAGTTTTAAACTTTTCATTTCAGCATTCCAGCTCCCCAAGCTATATGCCAAGTTGCATTACTGTGTGTCATGTGCTATCCACAGCAAAGTTGTGCGCAACAGGTCAAAGAAGGACAGACGTATTCGTACGCCACCTAAGAGCAACTTCCCGCGAGACATGTCCCGCCCACAGAATTTGCAACGGAAGTAAATTAATAAATTTATAAGAAAAATCAATTGTTTAATTCTTTTACCAGTGTCTTGTTAACTGTATGTTCTAGTAGCAAATAGTCATGATAGCAGAGAATGTTCAATAATAGAGAACAGAAGAAAATGAAACTAAATGGCAATAAATCATATGAAAAATCATTCTTTTTAATAGATAAGTGTCAAGTTTAAGGGTTTTATTTAAAAAAGTTGTCTTGTGACCACCAATTCTTATTTCACTTCTTAATCTAAGGCATTCTGAGGATAAAATATCTTATCCCTGTCTAAGGATGCTTTTTTATTAATACATATTCTGAATAGGTGTAAAAAATATGCATTCTTCTATTATAATTATTTATTAAGGATCCTTTTGTACAAGATTGTTGTGTTAAGAATACAAACATGTATTACAGTGACCCCAAATTGCTGCAATATTACTTTTAACATAATTTCAAATCAATTTATGTTTATAGATACTTTTTATAGCAATTATATTATAAAATTATATTAATGTAATAAAAGCTTATAAATACAAATTAGTTAAACTATGGGCCCTGAAGTTTATAGATGGTTTTAGGTAATTTAGTAATGTCTGGTTTTTGGGCTGTTTCAAGAGCATATTTTAAATTCTTCTCAAAAACTTTCTTAGCATCACAGAAACCCTGCTTAGTTTTTCCAAATGAGTTAGGGCCTGCAGATGTTGGTGTTTCTCTGTAAAATAAAAGGTTTCATTTATTACATAATTCCTTTACAGTAAAATAACAGTAATCCAAAAACTAAGCAGTAACATGAAGCTCAGACATTAAAAATAATTTCATTTATTTTAAAACCATACATTTAAAAACAACAAACCTGCCGATATTCCTCATTCTCATACGAGCTTCAGCTGGCATTTCTTCTGGCTCTTCATCGTCATCATCATTATTAAAGACTGAAGCTACTGTTGCTTTTGGAGCTGCCACTGCTTTAGGTTTTGATGAGCCTCCTAATGTCATTTTGATTGGAGCTTGTGGCTTTGAGAATCCAATACTTATTTTGCTGATACGAGGAGGTGGTGGTGGTGCTGGAGCTTCAACAATGCCTTCTCTGTTACTAGGAGATCTCTTCCTTTTATCTAAAATGTAAAGTTGAGAAATACTTCATTCTAAGACTGCAAATAGGAAGTGGCCTGGGTATCTCTAATGTAACTAAAACATGATTAAATTTATTCCTATTATATAAAGTTTATTAATAAACTATATAGTATAAGGGCTGTTAATTCCCTCAATGCCTGTGAACAGGTGCCACTTCCGGAAACTGGAGTGCCAGGTTTCTGTTCAGTTTTGTAATTTAATTCAAATAAAGAGCCGAATGTATCTCCCTCATTCTGGTTTCTTCTATCTATGTTTACCATAGTCCTTTTGTATTATGATCTGATATTTTAAGAGTAGTTCCAAGAGCTTTTTTATGCCAGTCTTCTTTGCAGATGAGTAGGGATGTATACTTATACATATAGATGACATGGAATAAGTGATATATCTAATATTCCATAATAAACATATTTTTTTTTTTGGTTATTTTAAAATTTATATATTCTTACTAGGAAGTAATGTTTAGAGCTATTATTATATACTATTCTTGAGTGCCGTAGGGACACATTTGAATAAAAAGTAAATGGTTGAGTCTTAACATAAACATACAGGTAGAAAAGCTTTACTGTTTATGCACTTTAAGTGCTTTAGATACAGATGCAGCTCATACCGTCAAAGTTATCTCGATTCCGCCTGCTTTCCGGTTTATATTCTGATGGAGATCTTCGTCTTGGAGATCTCGACCGCGTCCTTTCTCGCCCATGACTCTCGACTCTCCTAGAATCATCACGCGTCGATCGAGATGACCCTGCCAATGTGAAAACACTGGCAAAGATAAATAACGTATAGAAATGAACAAAGCAGAACAAGTTAAGTCCGTTTTTGTTATCAAATATTAAAAGTTCAACAAGAAAAATTTACCCTAATGAATACCTTTGTAATCTCGATAACGCTCGCTCATATTTGTGACGTCGTACAATCAATAATAATATTTATTTTTTTAACTAGTTCATAAAAAGGATGGTTAAAAGTAATTAAATTAATAAAATATTTAAACTTCCACTTAACAGTTATATATGTTTTATGGTTATTAATTATTATTATTATATTATATCAGTTCTATGTTCTTCCATCTTTCACTTTCCTCAAACTTGTTTTTAGTCAAAGTCAACACAAACTTTCTAGTCTATGAGGTTAGTCATAGACACATCACACAACATATATCATTATTATAACAACATAGAGGTTAGTTTTGACGTAATAAAATGTCCATTAATATGTAAACTATCAAACTCAAAGTGTGAAAATCTGCACAGAAGGAAGTAAATAATAGTGTTCTGTGGAAAATCTGTGTGTACACCTAAAAATGTAAAATTAAAAATACAAATTGCTTACATCTAATAGCAATGAGGCATGAGCGGATTACTTCGATGTTCATTTAGTATATTTTTAATTTACTTTTGTATTAAAGGAAAAGATGATGCTATGTTTATCCCGTGCTACACGTTTAGTCCGATTGATAACAAATACATCTTCAAAATATCGGTGCAAAGCAGATGATGTTTCAGCGTCATTTGAAAGCAGAATTAAGACAGGACCAGGGTTAAAAGATTTTATAATAACACCTGAAACTGTTACTCATCCACCATACATACCTTATTTGCCTGATTTTATTCAGGATACATCTAAACGAAAAGTTTTCTTTGATGTATATGGATGTCAGATGAATTTAAACGATACCGAAATTGTTTGGTCAATTTTGAAGAAAGAGGGGTTTGAGAAAACTGCTGTCGAAGAGGACGCTGATATATTCCTTGTAATGACTTGTGCTATCCGAGAAGGAGCTGAGACTAAGATATGGCACCGATTAGATCATTTAAGAGGTTTTAAAAGAAGACGAGCACTATCAAAAAATAGAGATAGACCTGTAAAGATTGGCATTTTAGGTTGTATGGCTGAAAGGCTAAAAGAGATGTTAATTGAGAAAGAAAAGGCTGTTGATGTTGGTATGTAAATTTTTAAATTTTTCAGTAAACTGAACCGAACTGAACCAACTCAGTATCATTTTATGAAATTAATTTTAAAGCCCCTAAGATTGTGTATTATATTTCAGTGGCAGGTCCTGACAGCTACAGAGACCTACCAAGACTTCTAGCACTCACAGAAAATGGGCAAACAGCTGTAAATGTACTGCTTTCTCTTGATGAAACATATGCTGATGTTGTTCCAGTTAGGTTAAACAAGGATAGTGTGTCAGCATTTATGTAAATACATTTTCTTATTACAAGAGGTCAAATTGTGCTTTCCATAGAATCACCCATTGGTTAATAAGTATTCGAAGTCAGTTGTAGTAGCTGTAGAGCTGATAAACTCTATGTTGAGTTTTACAGACATTTATTTTGAGTTTTTATGTCTTACAGCACAAAATTGATATGAATAACAAGATTTATCCCTATTAAGGCAATCAACTGCCAGGCCAAAGCCAAACCAAAGTTTCAGTTTGAAAAGGGTGCTGGTGATTCTATTTTGCAATTTTAAACCTAAAAATTGCCGTAAAGTAGACTTTTCAAGCAGTTGTTTGCAGTAGAAATTCAGAATCATCACAAGAAGTAAGCAGAACCACCTAAGCAAGGGTTTTGCCTAGGTAGTTCTCATCATAAATGACTTGACTTCTTATTATGACATTTGCATGCCTGTTTATGTATGGCTGATTGTGCGGACTTTTCTTGTTGTTAGATTTTTTTATTTTGTACCACTATCATGTCAAATAAAGGATTTATTTATTTTATTTATTCAAAAAGCTACAAGATTAAAACTTAAAAATATAAAGTTAAAATTTTTCTTTCAGTTCAATAATGCGTGGTTGTGATAACATGTGTACATACTGTATAGTTCCTTTCACTAGAGGTCGAGAAAGATCTCGCCCAATAGACTCTATTGTAGAAGAAGTTAGACAACTGTCAGAACAAGGAGTAAAGGAGGTGACTCTTTTGGGTCAAAATGTGAACAGTTATAGAGACACCACACAGCAAACTGAAAAATATGACACACAATTGGCTAAAGGTGGGATTTTGGTTTAAAGTTATATTCATATTTTTAAACAAAAGTAATTTTCTTAAACAATTCTAATTTCTGAATTTGGAATGAAAAAATTAATATAAATAATGCATACTTACCAAAGTAGTGCAGGAGTTTGCATTTTTCCCAATATTAAAAATATGTCTAAGCTCACACAAATATCATTATCTTTATTAATAATAAGTAAAAATAACTGCAGTGATTATTTGTCTGTTACTTTAGCCTACTTGCTATGTATTTAAATGAAAGTTATTTTTAATATTTCTAGGTTTCAAAACAGTGTACAAAAGTAAGAAAGGAGGGCTACGCTTTGCAGATTTGTTGGACAAAGTGTCGTCTGTGGACTCCGAGATGAGGATAAGGTTCACTGCAGCTCATCCCAAAGATTTTCCTGATGAGGTTTAGAAATTTTAGAAGCATTTAAACAGACTAGCACACTCCAAGGGCTTGTAAAAATATTAACATTTTTATTTATTAGGGGCCATCCATAAAGTACGTCACACGTTAATGGGGAGGGAGGGTATCACCGAAGTGTGACATCGTTTGACAAGGGGCATGGGGGGTCAATACTTTTGTGACGTCACATATTAAAATTTTAAATACTAAAACTATTTATATACAAAAAACCCAAGATGCACAGTCTCGAATAAAAGTAACGCCCGAAAGTGTCCCGAAACACTATTTCTGTCTCTTCCTATAAGTTACAAGCATATATTATTGCAAATTCAACCTTACGCAAATTGTTTAAAGTTGTTATTACAACGATTATTTTTAAATACATACATAAATTTAAAAAATGTGTGACGTCACATCAGGAGGGGGGAGGTTATAAAAATGTATCAACCTGTGACAAGGACGGGAGGAAAGGTTCAAAAGTCCTAAAATTCGTGTGACGTACTTTATGGATGGCCCCTTATATTTTAAACTCAAACATTGCTATTAATTTTTGTATGCTGGGTACAGGTGTGTCGTCTTTTAAGTATTAGGAATAAGAGAAGAATATTTGTTCAGTACAATCGGTATCTTATGTTAGGAATTTGATATCATTAAATAATCTTAATTCAATTCCAGGTGTTACAAGTGATAAGAGAGCGTCCGAACATCTGTAAGATGTTGCATCTTCCAGCTCAGTCCGGTTCCAGCAGTGTGCTGGAACGAATGCGGCGAGGGTACACGAGGGAGGCCTATCTTTCCTTAGTGAGACATGTCCGGGATAATATACAGGGTGGTCAGTATATCTTTATTTTTTTAATTAACTTGATGATTGTATGCTAACTCGATTTCCGGCTAAACTAAAAGTCCTATCGAAGAAAGTTAAATGGCAAAGTTATAGGTAATAAAAAGATCTAAAACTTTTGTATTCACATATTTTTTACATAACCTCAAAATTTATGTGAAAAATTCAAAAAACCAAGTTTTTGGTTTTTTATTTTTATCTTTTGCAAAAATGTATTTTTTTAAACGAAATTTGGTGAAAACTTACCTTATTATGTCCCAAATATACTGTAATTTATTTGATTAAAAATATTTATTTTTTCACCTTATTTTGAATTAATATCGAAAAAACACCCTCTACTTTTTTGTTTGTCATTTTTATTGATAACAGGCCAGTAAGGGAGCGTTCAAGTATTACGTCACGCAATTTTTGGAGATTAGTTGCCCCCCCCCATGTGACGCGCCGTAACGCTTTTCTGTACTAAAGTATAGTTAAACGTTTCGTGACCACCTAGTGACACTTTATACCTAAAAGTTACCAATATGTGGTGTAAAGTACTGGAAAATAATATTAACAATAACGCATAGTTCAATCCCCGCCCCGCATCGCAACCTTTTACACGAGGAAAAATTTGTTACGTAATACTTGAACGCTCCCTAATGCTGTGGATTTAGAAAGAGAAAAAAGAAGTGCCTTGTTGTAGACACAAGAACATTGTGGAAGTACATAAATAAGCCTAGTTCATTTCAGTGGGCCTCTCGACGGACATGATCTGTGGCTTCTGTGGTGAAACAGAAGAGGAGTTCGAGGAAACCTTGACGCTCATGGAAGAAGTGGATTACAATGTCGCCTTCCTCTTTCCCTACAGCATGAGAGAGGTAATAAAATAGAACTACTGATCAATAATAATTATTTATTCAGTCCAACGAAGTGCAAGAATCGAAAATAGGTCCTCGGTTTCAATTAATTTACTTGTTTAAATCTAAACTTGATATTTTTCCTTTTACAGAAAACTGCTGCTTACCGTCGATACGAAGACGACGTTCCCGAACAAATAAAGAAAGAGCGCCACAACAGGATGGTCGAGCTCTATCGAAGAAAATGTGAGGAAATAAACAGAAAGGAAATTGGCAACGCTCACCTCGTTTTGGTCGAAGGGATCGCCCCGAAGTCGGGGAAGATATTGGGCAGAAACGAATTTTACCTCAAAGTGTTGTTCGATCAGAGAGAAATCCCGTCAAGTGAGGGCCCGAGGGAGGTGAAACCGGGGGATTACGTTAGTGTTAGAATAAATGCGGCTAAAGCGTCGGTTTTCCACGGAGAAGCCCTTTGTCATAGCAGTATTGAGGAGTTTTATAGGAACACGAGTTGGGCAGAGAGACAGAACATGTAATTTCTGAGCCAAATTGGAACATCCTGTATATTATACACAGGTATTTTCTGTACTATAGAAACGTAAGATATAAAAATGTAGAAATCTATATAGAAACCAGCCGACCCGGCAAACCTCGTTTTGCCATGTATATTATACCTAGGAAAATATATTTAGTTCAATAAAAATAACTATGTACTATAATAAAAAATAGAGGTTAATCCTAGAGGGGTGAAAATTTAGGGTTGCATGTATTTTTTAATGGCACATTATAAACAAATTAAAATTTCGTCCAAAAAATAAAAATAAAAGGTTAGGGGTGGACAACCCTTATCACTTAGGGGTATGAAAAATAGATAGTAGCCGATTCTTAGACCTACTGAATATGCAAATAAAATTAAATATAAATCGGTCAAGCCGTTTCAGAGGAGTATGGTAATTTATATATAAGATGTAGTACAAAGTGGAACGTCCTGTGTATAATATAACTGATGTTTAATTCTTCCTTATGGGCAAGAAGGTTAAAGGACTAACTTTTTGTGTCTTTTAGTGTGAAAAATGAATTGTTACAGGCGTTGATAGAACGCCCGACCTTAAGATTGAGTATCTATCGCAATAATGAGAAAATACCTAGAATTTTTCGTTGTTACATAGAATGAATGTGCTACAAATATTTCATTTTTGCAAGATGCCCAAAGTTTAAGAACAAATAAATAAGGATAGAAGTTCTCTTAAAGTCCATAAAATGGCAAAACTCTTTTTGATTTTGTAGATACGTTTATGTAAATTAAAGTAGTCTGATTGTTTGAAATGTTATATAAATAAAATCTATCACGAAATGTTGTTTTAATCAATTGCTCTCTATTGAGATTGGCCAATTATGCAGGAGGTATGAAAGAAAGATAGAAAGCACGCAGAGGCCTTTCCTAATAATAATATTTATTATGAGGCATAGGAGTAGAGTTGACAATAAAAGGCACATTTTAGTTGTGTCACTTCAAAAGTGCATTTATTGTGGTCAATTACAAAAACCTTATTAATAAATATATAATAAATACATGCTATATTACATTAATACAGTATTACTACAAAAATATAACTTTGTATTACATTACGACTTAATGTCAGCCTTTTATAATTGTAAGTAAACAACGCCAGGAAATTGTAGAAAATGAATATTAATCTCTAATACATTAATCAATCTTTATTTGTACTTAAGTAAATTTCCGTGTAGTGCTCGTGAATTTATTTGTACTTAGAAAATTATGACGGATTATTAACAATAACATTTCAGAACATTTAGTAAATTACACTAAGCTCGAGGTGCCTAACTGCTCCTTATTAATGACATTAACTCTCTGACCCGAAAGGTTGTCTTCCACGTTGCCCGAAAGACTCGGGGAGGGACCCTGTGAGCTGCCGTACACCTTTGTGCTGTACCCCGAATCGTTGTGTGACTCCCGATCGGTTTGGCTTTGAGTTTCCGTCAAATGCGTGTTTATTGCCAACGATTGCAATCTACTGTGCAAGAGTGTATGGTCTGGTTTCCTCAGGTGTGGGTTTCTTTCGTAGTTCGGATACATTGGCGGATTGTGATCGTAGTAGCCTCGAAAGTGCTCATTTTGATTGGCGATCTCTACTTCCGTGTTCTGATCCAAATGTTCGCTGTAGCAGTGAGGTATTCGCTCTATTTCCCGGATGATGTGGTCGTTCATCATTGCGTGGAAGACACCGGTCTGATTGTGGTATATCGGGTTTCTGCTCCTGCTCTGCTGTGCCTGTGGGAGGCCCGGTTCGTAGTCGTAATGCTCTTGGCAATATTGCGGAGGATGACCATTTTCCATTTCTCTATAGGGCATCTGCTGCTGAACTTGTCTGTTTGGTAATTCGTGAAAGTATGCGTCTTTCGGTATCATGCGAATGTCGTGAGGATAACTAGTGTGGACTTGAGGCGCGGGTGACTGCGATTTTGTAGACATGGTCTCGTAATTGGGCAGAGGTAAGGTTTGTAAGAGATTCGTATTTTTCATCGGTCCCGGTTGGTTGGTAGTTCTAATGGGATTGTCCTCTTCATCGCTGCTTTCAGAATTATTTCCGTTTTCTTTCTGTGGACTTTGGAAGGTTTTTCTCGTTGGGAAGGGTATGAGATTGTGAAGACTAAATCTTTTGGTTTTCGGTGGTTTTTCTTTTAAAACCGGCGCTGGCCTTTGAGGTTGTTGTGGCATTTTTAATATAGGCTGAATCGGTTGTTTTGGTGGTAATGTTGACTCTCTTTCAGGTACTTTTATACTTAATGGCAATCTTTCAGGTGATATACATCTGTGTTGATGTTCTACTTGGGCTACCAATTCTTGCACAGATTTCCGTGGCTCCCTATCAACGTTATTTTCTTGGAGATTTTGTCTCAATCGAACGTAACCATCTTGAGGTATATTCTCCAGCGCTCGAGAATTTCTAATCATGACATCTGCCATTTCTTTTTCTAACATTACTCTCTTTCTTATATCGTCTGCAGTTCTTTGCAATACTTGGCTCTTCCAGGCTGGTACGCTCTGTGATACGTCTTCCTGATTTCTATGGACTTCTCTTGTCTCCGAATGACTTTCTGGAGATCTTATACTACTCGGGGAAGATATAGATTGGCGACTAGGGGATGTATATCTATCATTAACGACTGAAATGTCGTTGGGTGTCGGTGTTCGTAATTTAGGTGGTTTATTTAAATATTCATGAACTTCTGCCGTTACATTCTGTGGTTGCTCTGCACAATTTATGTGAGATGTTATCGTAAAAGGAGATCTGCAATTCCTGCTCGGCCCAGCATCCAAGTGATCACTACTTTTTGAATTCTTAAGTATATGCTTTCTTTTTGGACTCCTTGGAGTCCTGTCTAGACCTTCGGTACTCTTGGAAGTCGCTTTACAGTTTAAATCGTTGCACTCGTTAAGTTCAGAATTATCATAGTTCCTAATAAGATTATCAACAGTACTCCATTCCTCCGAATTTACATCCAAAAGCTCCAGACTTCGTGTTCTCTTTATGGGTGGTATATCCACGGAACCTTTAGGACTGAAATCCAGTTTTTTAACGCGTTCTGATGCTCGGAACATAATGCCTCTAGTGAGCCACTGTTCTAAATGTTTATGTCTCTCTTTGCACAGTGCTCGTTCTGCCGCTACATACCTCGTCAATTCAGAGATTTGCCCTTGGGTTTTCATCTCCAAGTCCGTTACTTTCTGGTCAATTTTTTCATGCGCTCGGTCAATATGCTTCTTCAAGTCTTTCTTATCTTCATTTAATTTGTTCTCCATGTGTTTGAAGAATGGTGCGCAGTAGCAAGTATATCCGGCACCTATCGGACCCTTTTTAATGTTCCCCGCTAAATCTAAGTAATACTGTTCACCCTTTTTCAACGGTTCGGTGGGAAGGGAACTAAGCTTAGGTTTCGGGAAATATTTGGGATCTGGATAGTAATGGCAACCGTACGGAGACCATTTCACTTGAGGAGTCTCAAAGTGGACATTCTTCTTTTTCTTTTCTTTGCTTCGGTCTCTCTGTTTGCCGGCGTCCGGCTCGTCTATGCCTCGCTCTTTGCTTTTATCTCTGTGCTTTTCTTTCTTTTTAGGTTGTTTTGCGACTGGGGTATTGAGTATAGCAATAATTTCATTTAGACCTTTTCTAGTGGCAATATCTCTGGCTGTTTCTCCTTGGTGATTTTTTAGGGACTTGTCGCAACCGGCTTCAAGAAGAATCCTAGTCAATTTTCTTCTCCCCATCGCTGCCGCTATGTGTAGTGCTGTGTCACCATTCTTGTTTTGCTCAGAAACTCTGCACTGGGCTGATATGAGGATTCTGGTGACACCCGCGTGACCGTACCGCGCCGCTGTATGCAGGGACGTATCTCCGTACTGAAACAAGAAGTATCTTTATAAATATATTTCCGCGCTCTGTCTTCTTGCTAAGTCTCGTTGTTGAAACTAATGTAAAAAACCTTACAATCGAAAAATTTAAAAGGAAATAGAAAGGTATACATCTTCATTATTTTAAGCGCAGAAGTATGGTAATGAGAGGGCGCAGTAACAGGTATTTTTAAATGTGTTAAAAAGTAGTATCTATGATTATATTTAATGAAATATTATGTTATGAAATATTATGATAATACACTCTAAGCAATCAGAGTTATTTCAAATAGTTAGGTCCAGCAAGCCAGTCCTCAAACCAAGTGAAGAGCCAACATTTTACAACCTTATCATAATTATCTAATAACATACGTTATTTTGTAAGTCGGGTGGGGCATTAGCGAGCAATATCTCTCGTGCTGACTGATTGTGTCCGTTTTGCGTAGCGAGGTGTAACGCCGCGAATCCCGCCGCATTGCGTACGCGCAAGTCGCCTGCTCGCGCGAGTAACGCCACACATCGGGAGTAACCCTTCCATGCTGCTTCATGCGCTGCAGTGTTGCCATGCTGCAATTGGTGAAATAAATGATTAAAATTTGAACAAAAAAACTATGTTAACATGTGTGTAAAATTATTTTAGAACGAAATAAGCAATCGCAACCAAGTTTCTTAACTACGCGAACAATTATCTAATATTAGCGTCATGATATACTTCAGGAACCCTTTACACACTGTTATATATAAGAGTCTTCGTCTTGAACCCTTTATATAGTATAGCTCCTATTAGCCTACTAATATAACCTGTCCTATAAGGCCAGGCTTAAAATTAATTAACAGAACAAGAAATATTACACTGTACTTATAATTTAACTAGAAGACTCGGCCAAGCGTTGCTGTGGCTAAGATTTTTGCTATATTACATAGTAGTAAACTATTCAAGAGAAAAGGCAGGAGAACACGAATCCACCATGCTTTTTTGGTGGTTATGCTACTAAATTGTAGCTTATGCGAAACGTTGATAATTATTATGATAAGGATCAATACCTAGGTAAGATACGAATAAAGAGCCTTTTCTAGGGGTGGTATTTTAACAAAAAATAATAATAAAAGGACGCTTATTGTGAAGTAACTATATAAGATAGAGACATGCTATCGCGATTTTTTATAGAGAGTGATGTGTCCTGAAAAATTGTAATACATCATTTTGTTCTATCATTAATAGTTTTCGCAGCGCACGCGATTGAAGGAAGTTTTTTGTTTATTTTTACACCGTGGGTTAGATTATTCAAGTTTTTAGTAAGCATCCCAATTTTTTTTTTAAATGAAACATAGCCTATGTCACTCGGGAATAGTGTTGCTTGCCAACAGTGAAAGAATTTTTGAAATCGGTCCAGTAGTTTCGGAGCCTATTCATTTCAAACAAACAAAAAATCAAACCTTTCCTCTTTATAATATTAGTATTGATATACAATACGATATCATGCTACTACATGGCATCGACTCAAATAAAATGAATTGCAGCTCACTTCTAGAAAAATTGCCCTTCCAAGTTTCTGCGTACCAGACTCGTAATCATGGTCTGTTTCACGTTTCTCACATCAATACCAACTATGCAAAAAGCTCAGTTTTGTATCACGTAGTCCGGCCATACAACGACCACTATTTAAACCTTGTTTAAGCTATCGCGGAATATTCTTAATAGAAGTATTAAGAATATCCATAGCGATAAACCACTTGCATCATGAGCACAACCTCACTTTCACACCATCACGAAGCACAGACGAATTAGGTATTACGTATTTAATAATTTTTCATTCACTTCCGATCTTTTTGTTTCGTAAATATTTGAACCTTTTTGTATATATTTATTATGTATTCCGTTTCGCTACATCTTTAGTATAATTGTTTTTGTATATAATTTATATTGGCTGTAGGAATACCAAGTAAATAAATATGCAGGTATAACTCACCACATGGTCTTGCCTATTTGGATCAGCACCATGTTCGAGTAGTAGCCTGACAGCCTCCACGTGGCCATCGGCTGCCGCTCGTTGCAAGGCACTGCATCCATTCTGAAATTGTTCCATAGTTAAAAAAACATAGTATAGCAAGTTATACATCTTTGGCGTAACAAGATAAAATCATTTCGCCTTATTCTACGATTGTAGAAAAAACGAGACTAACTCTAGAAAAAAGGTATTTAAAACATTGAAAGTTTAATTATAACACATTATCTAGTTATATTAAGTTTATTTAAATATCACAACTGTTTTATTTTAAAATGTCGACTATGCTAACTTCAGGGTGTCGGCTTTTGGGACGGTGTGCGCTCGCATCGTAAAAATTTACTCTCATCATTATTCCCTAATGCGCCATACACAAGTATACAAAAATCTTAACTCGTTTACTTACTACAGAATCATGAGAGAGAAGAGCATTGAATTGTAATTTTTACTTTGATCGGAAATCAAATTCCCCAACAGTAACGGTCCCTTGACAAAACCGCAAAGCGTCAAGGCCCTCTTAGATTGCCTTACCATGGTCAATTTGTTTTATTTGTCGTAAATGCGCATAAACCTGCCTATAATTAGCTTTCCTAATACAGTTACAAGTGGATAGCAGGTTGCAAGCCAGTTATAATTATTACATAACTGTGTAGTCGTTACGAAATGTCAGCCGTTTGACGTTGGCACTCGACAAAAACAACATATCAAGTCAATATAGATCACCTGTTTAATTTTTTGTCTCCGGGCCAATGATTAACTCAATATTGAAATCAATAATAATGATCGAATTGTGCAGCGATGTTTATCATTCAAGGTGACAAAAAGTTTTGCGTTTATATAACGTAATCGTAATACTTATAATTGGGTACAAGACAGCAACACGTGGAAAAATCTAACACATTTTTGAAGTCAATATCACCCAAAATGCTTCTGGGTAAAACTATAATTGCTTTTTACATAGAAATAAGTTCTGTTATTTTATTATTAAAGAGTATATTGTATTATTAAGAGGATATTGTATTATTAAGAGGATATTGTATTAAATGCTTAGTGCACTTAAAATAGTAGGTGCATCGGTTTTTAGAGTCAACATCTTTCTAGTTATAAAACTTTTAGTGTTACTATTGTTTTATTATTTTCTATCGAACCTGTAGGTTTGCAACATAATAATGTTTGTTGTCTCCCGAAAAATAAACCAGAAGATAAAATTAGTAGATTTAACTAATTACTGGTTATAAATTATCAGGCTCCTTGGATGGAGACCTTGGCAGTTAAAAAACGGACTAGATAAACTGACGACATCGTCAAGGAGGTTGGCTCCTAGTGGATACAGAGAGTCTACTACAGGGTGTATCTACTGGAGGAAAACGGAGGAGGCCTACATCCAGAAATGGACCAAATAAAGTGTCTCACGATTATGATGCAGATGAAATTGTCTTGCCTGTATCTTGTATAGTTTTTAAAGGTGAAGTACGAGTTCGGCTCTAGTAAAAGTGTTGTTTTAACTTAGTCATATAGCTTATGAATGTATAAATTTTAAACTTATAAACATTTTTGGGCGTTTTGAAAATGAGAAAGGTCACATTTTTTCAAAATTAACAGAAGTCCCACATAAACATGGCGGTTGGCGTTTTTCAAGTATCACATGTTCCGGCGGCAGTCGTAAAGTAGTTAGCAAGTATTTATGTAGGAATTGAGAACAGAGTCCTCGTAATTGGACAGTAAATCGGTCGCTTCAGAGCATTTCTGAACGAATGCCATTGTATTTACGAGTATGGATATTAGCTTGGCCTATTGTGAGATATCTCACCGCTTAATTGGGGTTTTCTTATTTCAACAATGATTTAAATACCGACGTTATCCTAAGGTAGAGGAATTAGTTTTGATGTCATTATTCGAAGAAATAATTTTACCTCAAGCAATCAATTGTATGTTTTAAGGCAGTTTTTGCCACGTACCACCACTATGTGGATCCAGCTGTCCACTGATGCATTTTCGAACAAAATCGATTTAGGGTCCTTCAAGAAAAGAGCGTACCAATTTTTAAAAGACCGGCAACGCCAAGTGCGAGCTTTCTGGAATTGTGAGTGTCCATTGGTGGCATCACTTAACATCAGGTGAACCTCCTACCCGTTTACATCCTGTTACCTACAAAAATGTAGAACTAAACTTACATCAACCTCTTTGGTAAAATCTGTGCTCTTGTCGTCAAACGTGGTTTTCGCTTATGTGAATTTATATTCACAATATTCATGAGAGAGAATATTTTCTATGTATTAGATTTGTATTAGCGCCGATTGCATGTACGGTACTTGACGACATGCATTACCTTACAGTTTTTGTTTCCCATCATTTTTGGAATTACAATACAAAATGATGTCTTTGTGCATCTCAAAGTTTCTTATGAACGATGAGTGGGGAACATTAAATGGAACTTTTGTGATAATCGTGGTATATTTATAGGTGACTTAATAGATACGTATATAGCAAGATACATAGATAATAGGTCGACCTTAAATGACCGTATGGAAAGGACCAAGAGGAAGAAGGATAAGAGGTCGCCCAAAAAAGGTGGATAGGAAAATAGAAGCGGTAGCAGGAAACGAATGGAGAAAGAAACCCATAGACAGAGTCAAAAAAATGTAAAATAATCTAAGCTGTGTATTATAATTTGTTTTTTTCATTATCGGAAATAAAACGGGCTTTATAATTATTATTAATAGATACGTCTCGACGTCCGTTGTTCAATTGATGATTCATTTGTAAGATAATTTGGCATGCGCCACCACTATGTGGAACCAGATAGCCCTCTGGCATTGAGAGTGTCCATGGACAGTATCACTTAACAACAGATGAGCCAAAAATTTCATTTTTTATTGATTTAGATTATGAGACCTGAACTTTAATTTAATAAAAAATAGACTTTCTTTCGATTAGCGCTTAGAATTGATATACGAATATTTGAATTCTCTCTCAGTACATTATACCATATAATCTAAAACGCTGTGATAATTTTAATGACCTACATAGCCTTCGAAGTTATTCAGAAAGCGTTTGTTAACAAAACAAGCACGACCCAATTAGTCTGACCACAAAAAGTAAGGTATGATGATATGGACGCTTTTTTGTTGACATTTTGAAACATCGTTTGGATTTCCAAATCGAACCTTGTAAAAATATATCACCTTAGATAAGGTCAATTCGTTACAGATTTATAGCTCTCCGCAACAATGTCTACTGCGTGGAATGTATTTTGTTTTGCCTCAAACAATGGTAGCTAAAGATCCGAAACAGAAACCCAATTACAAGAAATAATAGTATTATTGAGTAACGATAAGGTATAGGCTGTGATGGGTGGCCTAGATTGTTTTTACAATCCAACAATTTCGTTGAAATTGCACGATAAATTAATTTTTGGATCTGATTTTTTAGCACAAAATTATATTCTTTAAGGGAGAAGTAACTCTTAACTCTAGTTTAACTTAAAGACTATGCAGTACAGTCACATCACAAGTACATTAACAATTAAATAATCGAATATTTTGGGATATTTATTTTCTTTTACATGTATTATTATTATTAAACCATTACATATAAGTTAGTAGAAGATTATAATATGTTATGGGTTTTATTTATTACGTAGAGAACTTCAAAATAATAATAATTTAGTTGCATCTATACTTGGTTACCAAACTTTTGAAATTTGTTTTGATTTTCATTTTAATGATGTCTATTATTTCTTTGTAGGTTAAGAAAATGGGGTTTTATTACGTTGAATCTGTGTTTTTAAACATTTCTCTTTTGTAGGCCATTGATGATTTTTGAGTCTAAAATATTACGGGTTACAGACGTTGAGCTCCTTGTAATAAGTAAAACTAATATTAAATAAATAATGGTGAGCCGAATATATGCCGTGTGGTACCCGTTATTCATAAGTCACGGTTCTACTTTCACTAGTTAGGAATATTACCATAATTATATAATAAGTCTAATTGATTTCATTCTAAATACAGTCATAACTTTCAATTTTATCGTGTAATCGAAGCGTGAAGCGAACTCAATGTGATTATTACGAACATTTTTGTAACGCCAATTTATTTGTTATTTAATTTATTATACTTTAATGGGATGCATTTTATTTTTTGTTAAAGTTTGCTTCGACTAAAATATTTCAAGAGTGTGTTTTTAACAAATATTTCAAGCAGTGTACAAATATAGGTATACCTATTTAATGGTCCTTCATAATCCATATACTTAAATTGTTTTAAGTGAAAAATTTCAATTATTATATACTAACGCTTTTAAGAAAAGTAGAGAAAATGTTACATCCATTAAATAAGAGAAAAAATATTTAAGTGCCAAGGTATTTGAGTTTAAAACTGATTATGCCATTTATCAACCAATTTCAATTTACGATCAAAAGAGCAATATAAAACAAGTATTTATACAATTTTATTTATAGGTAAAACCTATCAGTAGAATCATTAATCAAGATGACTAATTTAGGTTGTCATAAGTCAGTTAAATTGATCGTTCGAATAATGGGCCTAAATTAAAATGTCTGCATATAACTTTTTTATGCGATTAGCTTTCTAAAATGATCAATGACTTCCTTACACTTTTATGGAAGAAATAATCTATTGCTCTACATTTATAGTAAAAAAAAAATGGTGCGTGTACTTATGTACGCGCGTCAGAAGTTATACTTCTTTGGCTTTCTTTATTTTTTTAAATATTAAATAATTAAAAAAAGATATTTAGCGTTAATAATTTAACAATATATAATATTTAGTATATTATTGAATTATTAATTAATATTAATAACAATTATTATTTATTATTTTATTAATTTAATTTAATAATTAGGTATTTTTCATAACCTTTTAACTAAGTAACAATAGGTCTTTGTGAAAAAGCATTGCTAAATTTCTGTGAAAAAATAATTTAAAATGCTTTATTTGTTTAAAAGGTACTACAAATGTCATTATGGTCATACGTCACGCATATTCTATTTCTTTTTACTTGTAGATTGTCTTATTCCCATCTCGCCCATACTGAATTTTGTGTCACGGTGCGCGCGCATCGTAAAATTTCACTCTCATAAATTTTTCATAACGCGCCTAAAGAAGTATAACTTCAAAAATGATTGGGTGTGTTTAAAAATACTCGTCTCTCGGATGAGAACCTTGGGTGAGGACCACAAACGAGACTTATAACATAATAAATAACATGTCTATTATATAAGTTACAATATGTTCCAAAACTCAAAACATTCTATAAAATTAAAACAACAAACCCTTCAGATTTCTTTACAAAAGTAGGGCTCTATTTAAGAAAATAATAGAAATCAAGATTGAATTTTAACTGTTAAATATATTAATTTAACTAATCAATCATCTGTAAACGAGATCAGGAAATCGTAAGAGCAGGTGCCAACTTTATAAGTTACGGTGGTAAAGTTATTTATACAGAATATTAAACATGATGACTGCTCCTGCATATTGAATATTAATGTGTAAAAACAAATGGGTTATATAATTTATACAACAATAATAATTAACAAGGTGTAATGGTTTGAAAGAAAATAAATCGCCTGTGTCGTCGATTCGTTCTGCTTACACAAATTAATATGAATTATTTAACATAAACAAAAACGGTTTTAAAACTTAAAACAGAGTTAAATACAGGATAAGTATATAAAAGTTACAACTCTCCGACTTGTATACAACACTGGAAAAAGTTTCAATGTAATTTATTATGTAATAATCAACAAATTACAATATAAAAAAGAAAATATGTTTAGAGAAAACTTTTGCCTTAAAAATAATGAAAATTTAAACAGCAGGAATAAAGAATCAAAATGTAAATGCATAAAGTTGCAACTTCTATTAGCGTGAAATGTAAATTGGAAATCATCGTACCATGAAACTGTGAAATACCATTACGTTTCCATTAATATTATTATTATCTAAGCTGTTCAAGCATAATTGAGGTTTCTTATAACTTAGTGCTACAGAAATACAAAAATAAACGTATTTTTATAGAGCAACATTGTTGTAAGAAGAAGTGGTAGGTACGGACTTTTAATTCCTTGCAGGAAACCGGCCTGTTATTCCAAGTTGACGTTACGATGCATTAATAAAAGAGACGCAGATATGTGTTTGTTCTGTGCATGAGCTTATGGAACTTTATACACGGCATTGATTATTTAATATCATAGAATTATTAATTGTTAATTCAACACACTGGGAATCTGATCAAACTAACAGGATCAATTATTAGTTAAACTTGTAAATATGTATAAGAAGGTTTTAATGAAGTTACTGTCCAGATAAGTAGATGGTAGGATACAGGCTTTCTTTCAATGTAGATATTTGACCGAGCAGCGATCCGTGACGTATTTGGTAATTCAACATTTTTTAAGTCAAAACGTATACGGTAAACACAAACTATGTCGATGAATATGCATATCATTAGGTATTTATCACTGCGCTCACTTCAAATCTCTCTGTGGATAGGTATCGGCATTTTATAATCTGTCATCTAGCAGTTCAGTCAAGACAGAGATCATTAAAAAACTAGTTCGGCCCAACCGGTTTGAGACTTGTACTTTTTCTTCAATTTCGTTGTAACCGCGATATCGGCTCGGCAACTCGACACGCTTATATTTAACCACAGTCAATAAATCCGCAATTCTTCGCAAATAGAAGATAATAATGATTTACAGTTTTTTTCATTAAACAAAATCGTATGATGTTCCCGATAAAATTAATTAACATTTTATACCAGTTTGACATATCGTCGAAATTCTTCACAATCAGTCGAGAACCAGAATGTGTAGTCAATTATGTCGTCTCAAAAACAAAGTAATCGGAGAGATTATAGTCAATAAAAATTTAGTAGGCGTGTGCTGCGGAACGTTGTTTTCGTATACGTACTTTCCGGTTAATTATACACAAGAAATTATTAAATGTTCATGACTTTTGCTCGAGTATGTACGTAACATGTTAAGCAGTTTAGGTTAGAGGTTTTAAATGTATGATTAACTCAAATTTCAGCGATGAAGTTTATTATTTTTTGAAGAAGAAGGCAAAGAAGAATTATATTTTGAACCATAAAAACATGTACAGCTATTAATCAAAAGTATATAATCGTACATTGTAAGATTTATTAGTATCCGATAGAACACGCGATCTATTAATCGACACATTGATTTATCGATTATTCTATACGTTGTGAGCGAAATATCGAATTCATACCAAAGACGGTGTGGACGAGACGTGAATTGAGGTGTATTTCAACTTAAAAGTTATATTTAATAAAAAGAGTTTTAATCAGCTAACTATAAAGTTTATAATTGTGTGGCATATGTCATGCATTAATTCGCTCACAGTATGGTGCCAGTAAAGTAATATAAAGGAGTCAATGTATTGCTACTGCGTTTGAGAGATGGTATTGAGCCACTTTAGTTCATTTATTACATTAATTTATCAGGTGATAAATAACGAAGATTATTGCGACAGATTGCAATTAGATTTCTTGTACGAAGGCGAATATTTTATATTGGCAGGTGAACATGAATGCAAGTGGACAAATGAAAAAAGAAAAGTGCAACCCGTCGGATTGTGTGTTGTCGTTTTATTTATTTCTGAATTGGTTTCAATAGAGAAAACTAAATCCGATTTATTACAATGTCTCTTTATAATATTTTAGTGCACATTTCCTTCTCTTCTGGTGAGCTAGTTAAAGCATCAAAATGTGATATTCAGCGCGTGTTTAGTTTAACATACGACATGAATTAAACGACGCACCTACTTTGAATAGAATAAGACTACTTAATACTCTCAGAATGAGAAATTTATCTTTACGATTTACTTTTAAGATTTGGTTTTATTATCCCTGTATTCGTATGTTTTAATTTATGTTGGTAGCTTTTACGAAGTCTAGGCAGATTCAAAGGCGAAGAACCCAGTATTAACCTTGGAGCATATTGTCGCAGGTAATGCAATATGTGGTGGTCGACATAGAATTTATTGCTTAATGAACCTGTAGTCCATAAGTTCCGAGTTCAATTTCCGACGAAACAACATACTTATAGGCTGCTAGGCACTCAATGCTCATTAAGAGTCTTCCTTTTCTAAATACTTATAAAGATGGGCCCAAAGTGGGGTTAGGAGACTAAGAAGAGAGAGAAGCAGAAGTTACCTCGTCAACCTGGTCGAGCCGCTCACCCGCCCGCAACAAGCTGGCAAGGCGCCCCGCGTCGCCGCGCGCCGCCGCCTCCAGCAGCGCGCCACCCATGCGCTCACAACATCACTGCAACAATCATTATATACATATAAAATAGTTCAAATACACGGAATTGTTTCTATACATAGACTAGCAAACTCGGCGAACTCCGTTTCGCCACCAGATGGCTTCGTTTTATGTAACATTTCGTTTGGTGATCCCGCTTTTCTGTTGAAATTTTTCCTGAATTTTCTTTGCTCTAAACTCACGGAGCCCGAGACCTTTCCAACGAATGCAAAACCGTGTAAATCGGTTCGTGCGTTCTGGAGTTATAGCGTCAGGAAGGAAAACCTGACTTATTTTTATATAGTAGATAATCACAAGACACGGGTTTTTTCCAAATAGTACAATGAAATGTTTATTTCTAAAATACGTAAATAACTTAATTACAATACAAAGTGTAAAACAAAGTATGTAGTTCTGTGCAATCTGTCCGCTTAGATCTTTTACACACTTCGCAAAACTGCGCGGGCTTATTTTAAGTTTAAAATTTAAACACAATTTTTGTTCACGACGAACGTTTGTTCGTATCTTTTCCTTTAACTGACAAATAGAAAAACACTTAAAACGGCTAGTTTCGGTGGATACACTTGATTTTAATTAGTAATGTATTGTCTATTTAAAAAATGCCTACCTAACTAAAACAATTTCTCACAAAATATAGGTAAACAATGCAGCAATCACCAACGCATCTTGATCTATACTGATATTTGGATCATATATTTCACATACTTATCTGCGCTAGTCACCTTCTGGAGCATGCCATGAACGAGAGCGATTTCCAAAGTTAAAAAGGCTTTTAGGTATTGAACACTTAAACGGATGCTGATAGCCATAATCGTTTTCATAACTTCTTTGTTTTTTTGTAACCATTATATTGAATACAATATTTAAGTGTTTCTGTACTTTAAGCCAGAAGATATTGAATAAACCAGCGCTGCTACTTCATTTTGGCCTCATGTTTCTGCAATTGTTTCATTGCAGATTTTTCTTTATAGCAGATGAGTTTCCTTCACTGTCTGCTCGTACTCCGTTAATTGTCTAGTGTTCTTCAAAAGTTGCTTTACGAGTTATAAAGTAGTAAAAGTAGATTATTATGGGTGCGGTAACAAAAGCTTTCTTAGGCCATAGTTTTTTGTCTAAGCAGATATAATTTTATTTTATTTTATTTTATTAATAATATATTAGACTTGATACATTCTTTAAAAAGCTGGATTTCGTATTGAATTTAAAATGATAACTTTAGAGCGCCTTCGCCTCTACCTTAGAACCTAAGAGAGTACCAAGTAGTATTGTAACAATAAGAAATTATTGACGGATCAGTGAGCAGGCGCGCCCTTCCGACCCCAGCCTCTATCAGATGGTTTGATTGACTGCTGAATAGATTTAACGTATTTACAGTACGTTAAGCTTGCACCATTTAAACCTTGGCAAATGTATTTCCTTCATATTCTCTAACTACAGAGTAGTAGGAAACAGTACGGGTATTTGGTAATTCTTTTTATGTTTGAAGCGACAAATGCTAGTGTAAAAATGATTGTCTATGTTGACGGACGCCCAAATCAGCCACACAATTGAATTACTCAATTCAGCATACTCTGCAAAACCGATACCGATAATTAAATTGTAATTCCAGTGGAATCTCTATAACTCGAACCTCGTTAAGTCAAAATCCTCAGTAGGTATGTCGAAAGAAATTGCCATTCCCTTCCGTTAAACCCCTAAATACGTAAATAATCTTAAATTATTTAGACTTTGTAATTCGAACAAAATGTTATTTCCCTACGAAGTATTCATAATACATATTTATACTTTATAACTCGAATTTCAAAACGGAGTCTCCGTAAGTCGTAGTTAGTAAAATATAATGACGTTTTACTTGGGATTGCCCGAAATAATAGCAATAAAACCCAAAGTGAATGTTCGGGTTCGGGGCTACTAATCTATTATTTATGATTTGCACACGTGCAATGAGTGAATACATAATTTTTTTTTAAGTACAGTTTAATTAATAAATATGTAATTAGTTTTAATATGTAACAAATATATACAACAAAACTTAAGTTGAGTTGTTATTCAAATTAGAATCTACCATTCGAAAAATACAGATAGAAATCATACCTCTGTAAGTCGAAATTTCAACAGTTACATCATATTATGTATCTCGAAGTTCTTGTTAAGTTGAAAACTCGTTAAGTCTATTTTTGCAATTCCCTTGACATTCGAGTTATATATATACACAGTGGAATCTCGATATAAATGAATAGACATATGGGCAGTTTTGGCCCAGTGGCTTCAGCGTGAGACTCTCATCCCTGAGGTCGTAGGTTCGATCCCCGGCTGTGCACCACTGGACTTTCTATGTACGCATTTAACATTCGCTCGGACGGTGAAGGAAAACATCGTGAGGAAACCGACATGTCTTAGACACAAAAAGTCGACGGCGTCTGTCAGGCACTGGAGGCTGATCACCTCCTTGCCTATTAGATTTAAAAAATGATCATGAAACAGATTCAGAAATCTGAGGCCCAGACCTAAAGAGGTTGTAGCGCCACTGATTTTATAGACAAATAACTAAAACCGGTCGTTTTTAAGTCTAGACTAGACTATTGGCGATTGGCTATTATGTGTTATTTTGTTTAAAATACTCAGTTTACAGTGGAGCCACTCGTCCGGCTTGTTTTATTAACATAATCGATGTTATGGTTGAAGAACATTAAATTCAACCTTAAATGTAAAATTTAAATAAATTTTGTAGCTTTTAAAGAATTCTTGCATCAGCTTAGTTGGTCTGGTTGATTCTGAGCGAAACAGTAATTGTTTAAGGTTGGAAGGCGCGTAGTAATGTTTTTAACGACTTCAAGTGTGTAACTACTTAGTTCAAATTACTTTAACTCATCCAGGATACCTTTGTTTATGTTTCAAGGTATAACTACGATCTATTTACTAGAATATAACACAGCAGATGCTTGCGCGTTGTATATTACCAGTAAAATAGTCGAAGGACCAATAATTGATTATTTCAAAGCCTACTGTATTTTATTATAGCATTTAATGTCAGTCAGGTTTAGTGGGATTCTAACACCCTCTAAATTGGATTTTCTTTCTAGTGCAGCTTCACCACAGGCTCGTTTAATGAAACATTATCTCTAGTCTAACACCCGTTGTCAGTTGTCACGCAACATGACGCGTCATATTATTACGACTTGACCTATTTCAATCGATTGACGACCTGTCAGGCACGGAGCGCTGAACTTGCAGAAAAAATATCGATACAACTAATTCAAAAACTAGCGTTAGCGCTTGATAATTATTAATGTAAATAATCATTCTAAAAATAAATAGTAATTATTAGACAAGGTTATTCCGTATTCCGCTATTTACAAAGAACTCATAAATGAGTAAAATGCAATATGTACAGAAAGTTCTAGTCACGATTCTTATAGCTAATATTTATGTCTCCATCATTATTCAAGCTCATTGTCTTTCTGACGACGGACCAGTGTTATTTGACCTGCCGTGATGGAATTTTGATGAGATTATATCAGATTTTTTGTATACTATTGTAATGATACCCTATGTGGATGCACGGTGACATTATAATTATCGTATCTGTGGTAAATTGAAATATGTTTTTGACATTTATAACTATTATGCCTATTTGAAAGCAGTTGTTTATTTTAGTGTCTGGTCTTTTAATTCATTTGTATGTATTAGTAATTTGTAGAGCAGTGTTGGCCAAGTGGATTCAGCGTGCGAATCTCATCCCTGAGGTGGAAGGTTCGATCCCCGTCTGCGCACCAATGGGCTTTCAATGTGCGCATTTAACAATCGTTCGAACGGTGAAGGAAATCATCGTGAGGAAACCGGCCTTAGACACAAAAAGTCGACGGCGTGTGACAAATCATCACCTAAAAAGGTTGTAGCGCCACTGATTTATTTTTTATTTAAATTGTGTTGTTTTCCTTTAAGTAATGGATATTATTATATTGACGAACTACATTCTGTGAACTATTTGAAAATAAAAAAATAATAACCCTACTATACCAATATGTAATTGGTTTAAATACTAGTACTCATACATAAAGTGGAGGTTGTCGTAAACATTATATGTAGTAGGTAGACTTTTGGTAGATTAAACTGTTACTTTAAGTTGTACGAAATGAATTCGGTATATCTATAAAGTCTTATAGATCATAAAGAACACAGCTTAAATCAATTATAGTTTTTCAAAACGAATTTTTTCAAATTTATTTATGCTCGATAAATTAATTTAATTAACGACAGATGCATGGACTGCGTTAAGCGACGCGAAACGGAAGGAAGCTGATGTCACGTAACTGCGTAGATAATGTATAACTTTCATTCGTTTGCAGATGTTGCCAACCTTTTAAAATGCGTATTTATTTTTCACTAAATACCTATTAAAAATAGGTTTTATTCTTAATTCTGTTACGATTTCTTTCTTGCTTCCATTTTCAAAAGACCTTAATTATTCTAGAGTGTGGTATTCGTAGCTATTTGAACGTCTTGTGACGCAGCCTATACGGTGGCTTATCAAGTATTGTAGGAATGAGAGCCATAGTAGAATAGTCTAGGGACTTACTAGAAGTAATTTGAGCATTTAATTTCTAGATTTGTTTCATTTATTATTATGGATCCGAAATTATTATTTTGCGAATTGAGCCTAGGATAATATATTGGCAAGATTGTTTTAGACTAAGTCATGAAAATATGCAATGCTAGGGGGCCGATGGCTGGCCATGCGTCATACTCGACTCGGGAATGTAAGTGCGTGCTCCTAATACATGGTGCCTACAGCTGATACAGGACGAATGTTTAGTATTTTTTTATTTTATTTTTATTAATTACTTAAAGATGTCTTGTTGCAGCTCCTTACAAACATTTTGTAAAACAAAAAAATTGGCGATGAAAAAGAGTGGCGGAGAGTTTATTGCCAGTTCTTCTCGTCCGTTATACGACCTTGAATTGAGAACTGGCATTAAATGTAAAGTTATAAGTTATTAGAAGCATTGAATTTCTATTTTTTTATTGACGTTCATCAGTGTACATTGTGTTACCTAAATGAATAAATGATTTTGAATGTGAAGTTGAATTATTTTATTATTTATTAAGAAATTACCTCAAAGCTTCGCTTTCTAACTTGTAATACTGAGCTGGAGCAATAATAAATTGCCATTAAAGCAATAACCAAACGATGACATAAAAATGCTTTTACATTTATATATTTACAATTATTAAACAGGTTTAGAATCAATGATTGAATTATCCATAATATAGTCATTATGCTAAACAGTCAGCATTAACTTTTTATAATTAGGCCTTGTGAAACTTTTTGATATTAAAATATTCGGACTTTTAATTATCTATAAACACGGTTGTAAATACTATTCGTATATTTACATAGATAATATATATTGCCGTAAATGTAATGAAAACGAGGTGCTGCGATAAAAAATAATTTGTCCGTAATGTCTATGGTTTATGTGGTAATTACATTATTCAAAGAATGGTTTCTAGTTAGTAGTGATCAATGTACTGAGAGTAATAAATTTCTTGTTAGATTGAAAGCCGAAAACTGTTACCACAATATCTTTGCTCTATCAAACAGGCCGTTTATGTTACGTAACCTTAGCGGTAATAAAATATCGTTTATTCAATTTATATGAAACTTCTTACTATGACATCGTAACTGAGACTAACCTGTGAGATGCTTTAAAAGCTCAAAATATGACACAAGCCATTCTTAAAAGTTATGTTTGCTAAACTTTTTTTGGATCAAAGTGGAGTGAAAATTTTATTGAAATAACTTCAAATAATAAAGTATACTTACTATGTCTGATACAAACAAAATAACAAATATATTTGATTGTAATTTAATTATTAATAAATATTTTTTTAGATTTAAGATGTTTTAATTTTAAGATTACTTTACCACCAATTATAATACGAATACCTACTCGTTAGTAGAAGATTAATAGCAGTTTCGATTCCAGTTCTCTTCTCCGATCTTGTCAATTCAAGACACTAATTAAACGTCTCGTGTTTCCCATTAATATGGCGGTGTAAACGTTGTCTATCTCGCCGGACAATCGAATGCAAACAGATGTTGATATTTTTTTGTTTTTACGTCACATTTTACGTTTGCAAGGTAATTAAACATTTACTTTTGTTTGTCTTTATGCGAGTTCTATAAATTAAGGAATCAGTTCTTTAACTGCCCTGCGATTCTGTAACTCACTTCACTCACCCTCAGCGCTGATTTTTGCTGTCAAATCGTTCGTTTCGGTGTCATGTTACAATTTGGTATTCTGATAAACAATAACCGCGACAAAAGCGCCGCTCAAGTGAGATTGTTCACATTTGGAACTAAAATTTGGCACTGCTACACTTACGCTCCAAAATTGTTGGTATTTGGTATTCTGATACATACCATTTGACATCTCATCTCACTTAAACGTTCATTTTGTACGTCAAATTAAAAGTTGCTCTTCCCTCGCTGAAATCGTCATTTACGAGTGAGTTAGCCATTTTTAGCGAAGTTAAAACTTGTTTTATGTGAAAATATTCTAACATAGCACAATTTATATGTATCTTGGGGTAAGTTTATAAAATAATATTTATCAATACAGCATTATTTTACGAAAAAAATTATATATATAAACATTAAGCTTCGTGAAATTGAACTTTGTTATTGTTACAGAAGGCCCGTTTCCACTTTTAAAGTTTAAACCTCTATTTCAAGAAATAAATGATGTAAACCATTAAAAATACTTAATATAATATCTATAAATGGCGAAGAAAATGTAGGCACGAAACGACCAATTGGTTTCTCGGCGTTGGTTACTATCGCTTTTTTCCAATACTCAAGAAATTATATGGTATTGACTAAACCTAGAACATATGCTGCTGAGATGAACGAAGAGTCTAGTAAATAGAAGATCTAAGGTAAACATTTTGATTATTTTAGCATTAAAAATATCATTTTGATCCTAGAACCAATTTTTCGATGCAGTCTTGATCATGTCTTGTCTCCAGCAGAGATAAGTCGAACAGAAAACGATAAATAAGTTAAGATAGGTAAATTTTGTTTTACCTATATTTGTATTTTTCGACTATACTAAAATTATAAATCTAATAATTTCAGAGATCACCAAATGTTCAAAATTTCTGATAGAAAAATACATTCTGCCTTTGAAGAAGAAGAATATTACATTTGTATCATACGACAAGGCCCCTGGATATAAAAAGACAATAGTGCAGACATTTTCAAATTATTGAATTTCTACTACTTATCCTTCAATTTATAATAAATGATAACACAGTTCAATTTCAGTTGCTATATTTTTATAAAATATATTGATATAACATTAAGGTTTTGGATAAAAACATTATTCTGCTTTACACAAGTATGAAATACCATCATTACATACATGATGGTTTAAGTACTTATTAAGCTTTTTTAAATTTATCGTTCATAACTATTACTTTTTACAAACTAATTAGAAAATATATTAAAATTAATATATTTGTCTACAAAATAAAGTAGATGTTATTGATTAGCTCTATGTGAGGCTGGGTTTTAATTAGTTTTTATTATACTTAAGTTTGTTTTACTGAAAGTTATTTTGTATTGTGTTAAAAGTTTACTATAATCATTAAATAAAATGTGTAAGTTATTTGTATATTGTTCTTTTATTCACCTATAAAGTAACATGGCTTATAAATTTTTCATTTTGGCTTAGTTATGTATTTAACTCGGTTACTACGTTTCCTATAGGCAGTCATTAAATAAGTGGTAGATTTAATTAATCATTTTATTAATATAACAATATTATTAGATACAAAAAAAAAATTATTATGAAGTACACAATTATCTTAAACACGGTAATACAATTTATTATATAAAAATCATAGTTGTCCAAACTGCATTCAAAATAGATTTGTGGTCTCGGTTTAATATCTCTTCTTAACATTTCAATAATTGGTCATTTTCTTCCTCATTCTTGACAACTACCGCTGATGGCTGTAATACAATAGTTATGTGTTAAAATTGTAAATAGGGAGATGTGGTAGGTCACTGTACTGACACAATAATATTGCATAACAATTTAATTATTGTAAAGTTAAGGAAAATAGTAAAAAAACTTGCATAAAACACACAAAAACTTTATGGGATATCTTTGTATTTCTAAGTAAAGTATCTTAAAAACATGTTTGATAATATTATAACTAAGCCAAATATTATTTAAAGTTTTATGGTAACGAAGCTTAGTAATTTCGTGCACAGTTAACGTTGATCACTTGAAATGGTATGAATTTGAGCAATTGAAAGCTTATATATTTGATGCAACATACCTAACATGATTATTTATACTTGTATTCTGAAATCTGAACAATTAAATTAAATTCAACTTGATCAGTTAAAATTAATACTTCTTATATTTCATGAATGGAATTTGAAGTTAGGAAACCTAAAAATATTTTTTTATTTGACATTTTTAACCAACAATTTCATTATTCTTTACAATGTCGCTTCGATTTAACCTAATACATTTGACTTCAAATTTGCCATCAAACAAACAAACTTTGTTAACTGTTTTACTAGACACTACTTATTCCTATTTATTTACTATGATAGTTATATTTCTAAAATAGTTTTAATAGAATTCAGTTTTTATGAGTGTTAGTAAAAACATAGGTAATATTGTTGTAGTGTGTTTGACCTCTGAATCACTTAAAAAGGTTGCAATAGTAGTTTCATGGCATCTAAAAAGTACCAACACTTGCACTTTTTATAATTACTCAACAAAATATTATATGAAAACATTGGTATTAACCTTGGTTACCTTTAGTAACATTTTGAAAATTTAAGATACCTATCCATCCTGTTTACTTTGAATCCGTAGCCCATTTGCTGAGAGAATCACTTTTAGCATGACATCATCTTTTATCTTTTTGTTAAGATAATATTCTTAAATTTTTTACAATATATCCAGATGTTAGGTATCCCTTGTTTCGTGCTGAAACATAATTAATATTTTTAAGTTTCTGTCGCTCATATACACCACGGCTGGTCAGTTGTCGGGTAAATACGAAATATAAACTCTTAATTATTATTGGAAGTTATAAACAAAATACGTAACTTACGATTGACTAATAAATAAACTCACTACTTACCTTTAAGCGGCCCCATTGCCAGATGGGTTTTAATAATTTTCCTCGCTATTCTATTATTTTCCATCAGATAAATCATTTTTGAGATATTTTCACAGTTTATCTTTTTTTTAATATTCTTCATTTTATTTCAAACGTCGACCATTTTGTTTTATTAAAAATATTTTGCTTATGTATGATGAAAATTTTGACAATTAACTCTCAACAATTAAGTCAATTGTTACGATATTAATAGACAACAACTCACTAGGTTCACTCCCTTCACTTATCAAGACGTAATGTAAAATTTCTTAACAGAATACCATGAGATTCCAAATATTACGTGAGTGACGAAGGGAGCGCTGTTAGTGCGTAGTGGACTCACGGAATAACAGTGAGTTACAGAATCGCAGGGCTGATCTATTACATTGAATGAATGGAAGAGTGGTTTCCAGCAGTATACGATTGCTAGACAAATATAAATAATGTCATAAATAAAAGTTTATATTTGTTAAATCAGTTTTATTTCAACTTCAAAAGGCGGTATCATTACGCCATTATGTATCAGTTTAATGGAAAGCGATGACAAAATCACTTTAATAACTGTCACTGTTACTATATTGAACTATGGTTATTTAAAAATAAATCAATGGCGATACAACCTTTATAGGTCTGGGCCTCAGATATCTATATCTAAGATATCTAATAGGCAAGTAGTTGATCAGTCTCCTGTGCCTGACACACGCCGTCAAATTTCCAAGTCCAAGGCGGATTTCTCACGATGTTTTCCTTCACCGTACGAACTAGTGTCAGATGTAGACAGAAAGTCCATTGGTGCTCAGCTGGGGATAGAACCTACGACCTCAGAGATGAGAGTCGCACTCTCAAGACCAACACTGATACCACCGAAATACCTGACCACATAATTTACTTATATAATTAACATGCACGGATCACTATATCTAGTCTATTATAAAGACTTTTAGTTTCGGAGAATTTTGTGGGCAAACATACATACATAATTTTGCATACTTGGAATAACGCTTTCAAGCTAAATATTATCATCATCATACTCAAATTCTATATTCTAATAACAATACAAACTGTCAAAGTGATAAACTCTCCGTTAGTTAAAAAATAACGGGTCCCGATTGAATTACAAACCACGTCATGCTATTTCCGATTGAAATACATACATAATCGCCCTTAACGAGATAATAAACCCTTACGACGATAATGCGTTAATTAGGAAATAACTTTAAAATAAATTCTCCGTTTTATAGTATGGCTAATTAGGTATTTATGGTTTAAGTACATTGTATATACGCGGTACGCGAATTGTGATTTAATTAAGACAAGAATATCAAATCGTTTACCAGGCGAATTCTTGGGGAAACAATTTTTTTCGATTTAGTTGCCAACCAAGGCAGGTACATTTGAAATTGAAACGATTTAACACGCTTATAAGTGAATTTTAATTCAGATTAACATACGTATGAATAATGTCCTTGTATATATAACATAAAACTCAAAACAGCTTTGTTGCAATAGAGCTTTTTGGTTTGTTTTTGAAGCGAAAGTTAACCTAAAGTTCCGTTGAAAGAACGGTTCAAACACTCTTCTATCCTTCCATACTAATACTATAAAGAAAGGGGATTAGTTTTAAGGAGTGAACTATGAAAGTACTACTAACCTAACTAAAATTAAAAACAATAACAATGTCAGGTCGTAGCCGAGACAGGACTCTTGCGGCCTAATTGCGTCTCTTTTTATGTTTTATTAGATTATAATTCTGTCTCAAACACAAAATGAACGTTATACTACGTATTTGGTGTTAGGTTAGTTGTTTTTACAATATTTATATATGTGGACATTAGCCATAAACAATCGTAAATTATAAACGGTACTTGATCTAGATGGAGATACAGAAAAAGTAGAGATATCCAAGTATCGATTTTCTACATATATTCAATTGATATACATTATTTAAAAGTTTGCTTTTATATAAAGCTTTCACTTCGCCTTGCTTTGCGCTTGATTCAGGTTTATTTCAACGTTTAGTAAAACATTTATAAGATGTAATTAATACAGCTTATGGCAGAATTGGTTTTGTTAAAGGATAATTAACGGATAATTTGGTAAAGGTTAAAAAGAATAAACTACTTTACATTCCGAAATAGCTGTGTATCATTAAATAATATGTTGCTTATTTACTAAACTTTTTGATTTGAGTTTTGTCGTTTATATGCTAAATGTGAAATTAAGTATTAGTGTGTGTTTGTTCGGTCAATTGCAAGGCAATGTTAAATGGGGGTAGTTTAAAATTCATCCACAAGTCTACCGTCACTTTCTTGCTATGCAATGTATGCCGATCTTTGTTTGCCTCAAATTGCCCGTGACAATTTAGTGCCGTGTCGTGTTCTGTGTGTACCATAGCAGAGTATAAGGTGGACTAAACTGGCTGTTTTAAAGCTATTTTTAACAGTTCCTTGTAATGTATATATATGTATATGTTATATTTAAATTGAAACATTACAACTTGGCCCCTTCAAACTGACAAGTTAACAAATGATGTACAAACAAGTACAACAATGTCCCGTTACTAAAGATAAAAGGTTACTTTAATTATGCATACTACAACGGTAATACTGGGGTTTACTTTTCTCTGTATTCATAGCGGGCCATGGGGTATTTCGTCGTTTGTTTCACTGATCAGTAGGGATTATGAAGCTCCATAACCAATGAAATAGTACTTATTTTCAATAGTTTAGCATTATTCAATCATATGCTAAAGCTCTGCATTAAATTTTAATAACATCAATTTTTATATGAAAAATCTAATAAAATCGTGTTAAATTTGTAACTTAACCATTTATTTATACATTTATTGACACTTCGTAACCTTATACAAAAACATACATATAAAAAAAACAGATTACTTTAGTTATTACGCAACGCGATTAGTTATATGACACTTTGATATGAAATATAATACATGACAAAAAAAAAACTGGTAACAAATTATAGGAAGCCAACTGGCGGTCTTATCACTAACAAGCGATTTCTTCCAGGCAACGCAAGTATAGAGGGTAAATTACAATGAGTGCTTAAATAATTAACAAAAAGAACATAAAATAACATATAACACTAACTATAACTAAACTAAAATAAAAAAATAATAATATTATAAACAAAAATGTAAAAGATCTATCGAACATAGTGAAGGTCCCAAACAATATTGATTAAATGTCATTTGAATCTATGGCCTTCGTGCTTCTTACACGATATCATGAATAACCTTGAACTCAGTATAATAAATAAAGCTCATAATCAAATATCAATATTAAACATGAATAATATCATAATGGGGTTGCAACGGGGATCATAATTTCTACAATCACAATTTACTTTTTTAATTAGTCCATACTAGTAAAAACATACGTATCATTCTAGTCATAAAGAAAATGTTCGATCATTTTGGGAATTTGTGATACGAAAAGAAAATCTATGTTAATGTTTTTAAAAAAAATTGTTATGTAAAAACTGCTGCAGTTTATACTCCTGTATCAACATTTTTAATCTATGTAATTATTATTGACAACACGGGCCTAGTGAGAAGATTGAAAAGGACAACACCATTTGAATTAGTTTCTCATTTGAATTCACATATAATTATTTAACTAATGTAAGCAAAATATTGTAAACCTATTTTAAAAGAGTAAGTGTGGAGTTTCTTGCCCATTCTTCTCCGAAACTACCTTTTGGAAGGGGCAACTAGAATCTTCTTTGTATTTGACGTTCAAAAGTGCCATTTTAGGTGGTCTAATTGAAATAAATGCTTTGACTTTGAGTGAATTAGTGTGAGAATTAGTGCTCGTTAGTCTAAGTGGTAAGTGAAAAAAAGAACACAGGAACAGAGCGTCTTCCTCTTAATAGACTGTAAATAGTTTTATTGGACACTTTCTTATGTTAAATATCCTTATTAGTAAATTAGGTTAGACTTAAATTACTTATTAGTCTTATGATAGGCTAGATCGTAATGTTCCATGATGACAAAAAAAAACACAATTCCAATTACCCAATTTAAACGTTCACAAACAATGAATGCGTGGGATTACTATACTGTTGCTTATCTTAAAGTTATTGTATTCTCGGCCTCATAGTAGGTGACAAAGTTATAAATTGCCACGCCCACGTCATGTTTTTACATTTTAATACCTCTATATCATCTATAATAAAATCGACATGACTGTTTATACCATATACTATAAAATAAAGCTGTCATAACATATTTTTTTTAATATGACGGAAAGAAATATAGCAGAATCAGGCATAAAAACATTCTGATGAAGAAAGCATTTTCAAATCAGTCCAGCAGACTTACTTTAAATGTTATAATCGATACAGATGAGTTAATATAGTTTTTATCCGTTACTCATCATCTAATAAACGGATTATTCATATCATATAAGATTTAAAAGTTCATAAAAAGTCCTCTATCAGAAACATAGGGTCATTTATTATATAATACAAAGTTGCAAACTTAGTATGTCTTTATATTAGAGAAGTGACACTTTTTATGCGCACGCGTCGTTAGGTATGCCAATATACAAATATTTAATAAATTGTAAACGTGTTTACACTTAATTAGACATTAACGAAATATAACTCCCTATTAGGTCCGTACTCAAAGTTGTCTTATTTTTCAAACTTTAAAACACGTTAATTTGGCAATTTTAAGGGACTTTTAAACGACTAAAAAGGAGGAGTCTAAGGACAAGTCTAAGCCTAATTGTAAAAAGAAAGAGAAAGACAATCCAACTTATTACCAGAAACATATTACCGGTTTCCCACAAGCGTGTAAAGAAACTCCATTATTGCACTCCAGGGATTCGAACCTCGGTGGAATCGCACACTTGACCACTAGTCTGACTGGTAATGTTGTATATATGAAAGCTCTTGAAATATATCAGTTTGATTTATATAAGAATATAGACATAAATTCAGTTTAAAGCTTTTTGTATCCATCGCAATAGATCTCTGTGATTTATGGACCGACCATTCTTGATCATTTTATTAATTTATTGTAATCCTGTTAAATATTTTACTTAGTTGAGCATTTCTATTTTCTATTTTAGTTTAGTAACTGTTACTTGAAATAATATAGAAATATTATATTTACTAGTGTTTCCTGGAAGGAATCGCTTGTTTATGTTATTTGTCTTTTTGTCATATATTTTATCTCATATCAAAGTGTTATATATGTAAAACTATGTACAGTATGTACTTATTTTTACATATCTGTGACTTAGCCTAAATTGAGATCTAAATAAGTATCTTCGAAAATATTAATAAGATATAAAAATTCAAGACACAATCGATTTATTGCTTCATTCCAAACATTTTACGACCTCTGTTATACTTCACACAATAATTTATGGTTTTAAGACTTAACTCTTAAAATTTTGACATTTAAGATGCAAAAAGATTGATTTATCTCTAAATGACTCAATCACGGAGACGAATAAAATGAAGCAATTCTTAAAACATGTTACAGAAAACGGTGTTTTTATGTAAAACCATAGATACGCTGGTTAGAAAAACACGTTTATATCGCATTTTAGATAGTACATTCGATTTTCTAATTAAAAATACATGTTTCATAATCTGTGGGATATTCTTCTGCTCTTTATGGTGCCGACGCGGACGATTCAAACACCATTTTAGATAAAAAGGGTCTCTTGTCTATTAAATGGCACACGTTGAAATAATCTTTAGATAACGAAAGACGGGGTTATAGGTATGTAGAACTAACAGAAGTATTTTTTATCTTTTTATTGGGTTTTATTTGAGCTAATAAAGATTATTAAGTATTCATTACGTTTAAGTAGATTTTAGTTAGTAAAAAAATAAAACTGTATCACGCTTAATTTGACTTTTTTCTAAACTTTATTATATTATTACAAATGATGGCCTGGGTGATCTGTGTGTTAGGCTCAGAAGGATGTTCTAACTAAAGAGACATCAGTATAACAGGTGCAGAAGTGTGTCTGTCGGTGCCCTTTTGTGTGTTACGGGAACATATCTTTATATATATAATTTGGATTTGAATGAATTTTTTCGTAAGCGTTTGGGTGGCGCCTTGGATCTATTAGATGCTAGGTTATTTATCTATACTGCAACTAAACAGCTGGTATGAGCCTTAGATAGCTTAACCGTTATATTATTCCACCAATGACCTGCCGTGTGAAGCCGGGAAAGATCTCTAGTTCTTTATTCAAAACTACCAATGCTTGTCTTATTATTGTCTGTAGCATATTTAGGACTAAAAGCATGAATGATTCATCATTTTAACTTAAAACTAAATATACTCTGTCATTAATTAAGCACAGATTACAACGGCAATAAAAAGAAAATTATAGTATCCTATTTAAAGGGACCGTGACTCTATGAAATAACTTCATTTAAATGAGATGATTCTGCTTATAATAGACAAGTGACTTTCAAATCTGTCCATCATAATTTCCGTATAAGAAAAGAATAAATTAACAATTTTCAAATTTCATTGTTCACTTTTGGCACGCGTTTATTATTTAACTTGATATTATTGTTTAGGGTAATTACGTTGATTTAAGAAATCGATTCTAAACTATTTTTAAATATCTGAAAAAAGGTAGCTGATTATTTCAAAATCGTATATACATAATATCTAAACTGAATCGCTTACTTACATACATTTACATTGTTATAAACTAGACGACAGCTACACAATAATAGAAAAGTTAAAATAAAATAATAGCCACGCACGCACTGCACAATATTTGTACTTTCATTTTACTCAAACTCAAAATAACTTTACTCGTATTATTCGTTAAATTGATTCTTAATTTACATTTACTACCAGTTCGCAAGTCAAGGGCGAACAGCGGGCAACAAGAACTGGCAAGAAACTCTCTGCCATTCATTTTTAATTAATTACGCCAAGTTTGGAGTCGTACAAATTGTTTAAACTGGAGTAAAACAAATCCCAAGGATTAGGATATTTAAATAATCGACAAATTTATGAAAAGCTGTATTAATTAATTAATTAACGTTTAACGAGAGTTTTGAATTTATTCAGTGTCAATTCTCTAATTCTTTAAAAACAATACTCTGTTTGCTTGTGACAATTGTTAAGTTACGATAATTGCTTATCTTAAAAATCTATATTTGTTGACATATCTTTATGTGTTTTGTATTTAAATGCACATCACAGACACAGAGGTCGACGCCTCCATTCAGTACCATACGTTGTGGACAATTTAATAAGTACAAACAAATGATTAAAACATACGTTTTAATATAGCGAACGCAGTACAGTGGCCGGTGGTGACTCTGCTGCGACCAGTGCTCACTTATGGTTAAAGCTAGGCCCAATAATGATTCCATGTTTGCGATGACGGTGTTTGGCGTATTTGCTACAATGAAGAACTTTATAACATCCGTGACGACGCCAACATCGTCCAATTCATAAAATATAACAGGTTCAAGTGGGTGGGACATGTGCACCGAATGGCGGACGACAGAACTTCAAGGTCCTTACTGAACTCACAATCTGGTGAGAGAAAACCCGGTATACCGAGGTTGCCTTGGTGGGATAGAGTTTGCAAGGAACTCGAAACAATAGGGGTTCGAAGTTCGTCGCAAGAATTACTAAATAGATTGCGATGGCGAAATATACTTAAGGAAGCTAAGGCCCACAAGGGCCTGTATAGCCATTGATGAAGATTATGAGTACGGTGCGAAATCAGTAGGGCTAATCGAAATATAATAAGTAGAATATATAGTATTTTCACACATAATAACCCTGTGTTAAATTGTGAGGTGAAAATAACGTTTATTTAAGACAATGGCAAGCGATTCACACAAAACTATAGTTTAACGTTGATGCGCTAAATTTCTCACTGGTCTAATATTTAAACAGAAAGTTGTTGAAAAGAAAATTTACGTTCGATTTACATTATTACTTTCTAGATTGTTATCGATAGCGCGTGGCGATTTTTATGATGGCGATAAGATTAGTTTAGATTAGATTGGACGCATAGTCTAGAAAATCTAACCAAGGTTGTACGCAGTTTTTAAATAGTGCCACTATACTTAATAATAATAATAATAAAAATCTTATTTATGACCTAACTTGTACCTAATGTTTTCATATTAATAAAACTTATAGATTTTCCAGATTTAGACAATTTCCAAGCAGGAGTTTACGCCTAGTCTCCTTATAAAAGCCCCCACGAGTTACCAGGTTGTCAGGAAAGGTGAATAGGCTAATTGCTTGTTTCTAGGCTTCGTTCGCCAGTCACATACAATATACAAAGATATGTTGGCTTTATGCCTCGAGCGAGTGACCAGGATGTTAGGAGAGGTGAAGAGGTCAATCATTTGATTCAGTCGTGTAGGGTTTACACTAGATTGCTAGATTAATATTGTTATCTTATGTTTAATTAATTTTAGACTTGATCTTTACTCCCAATTAAATTGTAATAAATATTCCATCACATGATAAATTATAATACATATATTAAATTATTTATTGTACACAAGTATAAACAAAATGCTGCTGCTAAAAACTCTGCTACATAGATTAAAAATAGACAATTAAATAAATAATAAACTACGCTTTGGAATTGTATTCATTTCACGATGTTAGATCCCTCTTTGACCAAGTACTTGTAAGGGAAACCTAACAAGCTGAATGCGTCAATTGCACTATTGTTTGGATATTTTTGTTTGTGTGTCCCGCCAAGTGACTATTGCCAATGCATTTGAAAACTCAAGACTGTTATAGGTACAAAATACATAATTAAATATCAATCTCAATGTAATTAAAAATATATTACATTACGCCCACGTAAAACAAAAACAAATCTCTATTAGTGAACTATGAATAAAACAAATGGCATGCCACATTAATTACTGAACTACTTTAATTAGAGCTAAGAGGCCATTAAATCGGAATAAACTCAGTACCAATTAATCAGAAAGTAGGTTCTTTGGGGTTCACCGCGGGCGGCCTTTTGCTCCCAGGCCTGGCAATTAATCTCCCTTTCTTCCTCGCCCGATTAATCAGTGAATGAGACCACAGTCTATGCAACGAATACAATTGAAAACGTCCTTTAGGGTAAGAGTTTAAACCGAAAAATGAAAGGATACTTTCTATTTGATATCTATTTATGGTTTAAGTTCATTTAATTTGGTCAACCGCATCTCTAGTCTAATGGGCGTTGACACGCGATATCATTTTAGTAAGTAACGTTTTATCTACAAAGTAATGATAAAAATTATAAAGGAAATCAAAACGAATTTAAAAAGTTTGGTCACTGTGGCAGTGTACCTTTAACGCTGGCAGCATTTCCTCGCTGTATTGCTATACCTATTCGTTGAATAGGCAAGTATATGCTTCTTTCTTTCCAAAGATAAAACAGAAGACAAGAAGATGATTAGGATTCACACACCATCTATCTGTGTTTATCATATTATGGTTCTTATTTCTCCTAGATTTAATTTGAAATGAATGTGTGAATAACAATTAACAGTTAATGTTAAAAGTCCACAGACAGACCTCCACTTTTATAATTCGTTTAATTAAATTTAGTTTAAAATTAATGATTGTGGTATAGGTATACTGTAGTTCTTTCCTCACTGTTATTTCTACGTCCTTCACACTGTTTGCATCAATACCTTAGAAAAATAGATAAGATGTGTCCACAGACGATAATTTATTGAATAAAAATCATTTAAATGAGATGAGAAAACACTGATTTTGTTTTAGTCTAAGATATTTTACGATTATTTTTATTAACATCATAAATTTTCGTCGTTATTTGTTTAATATCTCATGAGGGTATCACTTTATGCGCTTTAATAATTTACCTACTGGATACTTGTTCGAAATACATATTTCTATTTCCATACATTTTGATGAGATATCGTTATATTTTAATTCATTTTCTTACATTTTTGCCAAGTATATGTATTAGTTATGCCCTCGATTATATAATTTCTTAGTGTTTGTGCGTATTTTGAAACTCAAAGCAAAGTATTTGTTACTATATATATACAATATACATATATCAGTCTAAGCATTTATTGTTCCCATACTAATTTTCTTCATATCCTTATATAATAAACTAACTAACTAAACGAACAATGGTCACCGAACCGTTCTTTGTTGTACATGGTGGTAATTTATTGATATTATAACCTATATTTCAGAAATTTATGTTGTTTCTTCACTTTCTCACTTTGAATAAACAAAATACATCCATAATTAAATATTTTATTTTTATTATTCTGGTGTAATTTCGAAAATAATCTTGACAAACATTCTTTAATTATATAAGAGGCTTATGTTTAACGAATAATTCTGTAAATATGTAAATAAGTACCGATATAGCACGAAGACATGTATCTAATTTATTTTAATTTTCGGAATCATTTTGTTATATGATACTATATTAAACTCTATGTGATAAAAATCAAATAGGTTTAGGTAAAAACTTAAGCTATTAAGTTAATACTAAGTAGTTTATTAATAGCATTGTTTTACGCGCGATATTGAGGCGTAAGCAAATTTGTTCTATAAATACAATAAAACAAATACAAATTGTTTAAAAATAAACATATGTTTTAAAATTGCAAACGTGTATTTTGAGTGGCAATTCATGGTCACTAAATAATTGAGTAACTTGACCTCCTTGGCTACTGACGATCGCAATGCCTCTTAGGTAATGGCTATTTAGGAACATAATCACAGCTTTATTTTGTGTATGAATAATAAAAGTCAACAAACATTTGTAACGTCAAATTACCAATTCTAATGCCTTTAAAAAAAATATGGGAAATGAATAATGTAAAGCCTAGAAGCCTTTTTTACTATTAAAAAAAAAGAGTGGCGGAGAGTTTATTGCCAGTTCTTCTCTTCCGTTCTACGCCCTTGATTTGAGAACTGGCAGTAAATTAGTAAATAAGTTAGAAGCATTTAATATGTATTTTTTTTTGACGTTCATAAGTCATAGGGGTAGTTCAGTAAACGGTACTAATAAATAATATTTAGATTTTGTCTCTCTGTCGAATTATCATTACGCTGTAAAATAACGAAATAGATTCCTTAGTAAAAAGATTATGACGAATAAGGGGTATGAGTTCAAGGCACTGTTTGATTCTATTGTGCAAGGTTGTTTCAACATTCTTTGTAACTCGCAAACTATAATTCAACCTCCAACTTACTGATGACTTTGAGATTTTAACTGTGAGTGGGAAGGTGTAAGTGACACTTGACACATGTTATGTATATAGTATATACAAATAGAAATAACAGTCGTGCTAGAGAAATTCGCTTAGCTACAGTTTCACTTCTACAATCACAATGTTTAGTATCAGTAATAATAACATCAATAGCAAAAGCAATGGTCTGGTCATGTAACACGATATCTAGATATACAATTAAGCCAAAACAATAGAAGCGACCACCTGGGAAAAGAACTGCGGGGAGACAAAAAAAAGGTGTACTAATTTAATAGAAATAGCAGGCTAACTGGCAGACTTTTGGCAATGATAGAGACTGGAAAGGGTTGGAGAAGTCCTTCACCCATGAGCGTTGACTTAAGGATGTGGGAATAAAAAAGGCTTAATTATTATTAATTTCAATAGAGTCTATTTGGTATTGTTCTGTTCACTGTGATGGGTCTAGTCTTTTTTTTTATAGAACAGGGGGCAAAGTGATACCGCCGCCCAAGGACACTCTCAATGCCAGAGGGCTCGCGAGTGCGTTGCCGGCCTTTTAAGAATTAGTACGCTTTTCTAGTCTAGCGTTACGTTTGTACTTTCCCAGCCCCCAGGTACTTTTTTTAATAGAGACCCGCGTCTATGATTAAACTAATGTTGTTGACTAATCATTCCTTTTGTTATAGAACGGGGGGTAGATTCCTACCTTCATCTTGGACATACCTGTAAACGTAGATCACGTGAAGACATAATGTGTAAAATTTACACAATATGTCCACTGGAAAAATATTTTCATAATTTTTATTTATACAATTTTTTTATCTTATCAACGAAGTTTTTATATAGCTTTTACGTGTGCCAAAACCAGCGAAGCAGTAATTTCCCACGCTTTAAAAGTGCGTGGCACGGAAAAGATGTATGTTCTACTTTAGATAACAAACACCGTATTTTGTAAACTCGAGTGCAACACGATATCACACATTAGCTGCAAAGATGTGAATTCAATAATGGTTTGTACACGTTACATAGTTTTCCTTTTGATTAATGGTATGTGTTGTGCACCATTGTTAGTGAAGAAGATGTATTCGATTTTCTATATATTATTATTGTTGACAGTGTATAGTGTTAAAGGAGTGAAATGGGAAAACATAAGGTGTTCCGCTGACACTGTCCAAGAGGTTCCAGAAGGTAATTCGCCTGATGTTGGTCGATTTCCATGGCTTGGCATTGTGCAACATAATTTTTGTAAGTTTATAGAAATGTGTTTCAAAATTTAACAAATCATTAAAACCTTCACGGCGCACAGCCGGTGTTTCGTCAGTGCCCCGTTGAGACCCTCCAGAAAAAAGGCACTAATTATCTGTAATATGTTTATGAAAGACTTTAAATTTTATATAATATTATCTATCAAAGACAATGAATGAAATCTTCCTCGGTATATTGCAAAGTATTTAGACAACGATTTGAAAGCATATACCAGTGTAGCAGTATAAAAAACCTGTCTGATGTAAAGCTCTGAACTCCTATTTCTTGTTTCAAAGCGAATAAAGCCGCGGCCCATAGCTAGTTTACTACATTACATTATAGATATGTCGATTTAGCTAGAGCAAATTAAATAACTCTTAAAAAGCTTATCATTTAAAAAAATCAAACATACCACTACACGCAATACTCGTCGAGCGTCGGCGAGTTTGCTTATCTTGCCGAAGCCGCGTACAAATTATTTGCTATTATTTAATCGCTAAATCAAAATCTAAAATTTGTAATATGAGCGCGTTTAACGAATTCAAAAGGGCATTAGAGATACATATCAGAATGAGCCTAGTAGACTAAAGTTGGGACGGCTGATGGCGACGTGTATCTCGTTCGTATATAAACATATTAAGTTTCACAAGTAAATAAAATACATTGTTTTTGAAATGAGAAATAAATTTCTTTCCACATAAATATATATATGAATATGATTACATACATACATCGCAAGCTATATTATGTTTTAGATATCGGAGGAGCAAATAGATTTGCAATTACGAGTGGGATTCTTATCCACCCTATATATGCGATTGCCCCAGCTGAGGATATTGCTAGAATACAGCCTGGATCTTTGACGTGAGAGTTTAGTGAAAAATCTAATTTATATTTTCTGTCAAAGTCAATTACAGATTATGTATAAACAATATACAATCTTTATTAATAATCCAGTGGCGCTACAACCTTATATGGTCTTGACTTCAAATTGCATCCGTTATTTTGATTATTTTTTAATTCATAGACAAGTAGGTTATCAGTCTGTCTGTTCTCTCTGGTCGGGTATCTGGTCACACGTCATTGATTTTTGAATTTGAAACATGCCCATTTCCACACGATGTTCAGCTATACCTTACGAGCGAGTGTTGACAAAATCAGCAGGGAATCGAACCTACGATCTCAGGGATGAGAGTCGCACGCCTAAGTCAACGCGGCTTTATATATTAATATAAACAAAAAGTAAACTAGCCCATGCTTCAATAGTAATACTTATTTAAGTAGTCATAAACGTTTACTAATAGCGAATCATGAGTGTTATTTAAATACCAATGCATCCTTTAGTAACAACACACAATTCATAGTATGGCAAAGTGCCACAAACAAATACGTGATGCCGGTGACAGAATACTTTTTACATTCTGAATTTGAAAAAATAACCTACGCTACCATCGCAATGCTGCAGCTGAACACCCGAGGAAAGACTGGTCTTGGCGAAGTATCTGGTAAAGTATTTGCTGAACGTTTACAAATGATGAAAGAGTTGAAAAGTTCTCGGTCTTTCGGAAAAAATCTTATACTTTATTATTTCCAACATCTTTTTTTGTGCCGAGACGAGTTGCAAACCAATTTTCCTTATGCATAAAGTATCCTCCAAGCGAATTTAAGGATATAATTTTCATTTAGGTTTAATAAAGTTGTTATTTTTATCTTTTGAGATATCTCTCTACGATACGAGTACGATATATCGATATCGATACGTACTATATGATACGTAGGTACTCTTTGCATTTATTTTTTTTATTTATTTACTATAATATAGTTAAAATTTTAGCACCAGTGCTACCAATATGTATGCCAATAAAAGGCGGTGGAGTGTTTGAAGATTTCTACACAGTTAAAATGACTGATGGTAAGAAGAAATATTAAAGTATTCTAAAGGTATTCAAGATTATAGAGATTTGATTATTTGCAGAAAAGGCTGAATTATCGAAGCAAGTTATCAAAATGAAGTATGTTGAGAATCAAGACTGTGAAGAATTTTATTATAGAGCTAAGGTATATTTATGTTTTTACAATATTTTTTTTCTAAATAAATATTAGACAACAACTTTTTTTATGACGGTTTTTGTTAAGTTAAGATCTTTATAATATTAGGATTATAATTACTGCATATACTAGTACGTACGTATAAGTACTAACGTAAACTGTAATAGTTTACAGTTTACGTTAATAATGTTAATAAAGTTTTATGTACCAGTGTACATAAAACTTTATTAACATTACAACCACAATTTCCAATTTTGTATGTAACACGACAAATAAATATTTTTATTTTCTAGTTAAACCACAAAAAGATGGCCCCAGTGTCAGCAATATGTGCGGTGTCAGAGACACTGGGCCAGTCGTGTATATGGGACGCCGGAAGCGCCCTTATCACTCGTCAGTCTTGGGGTTATTGGAAACTGGTACTCATATTGATTAAAATATCGTATTCATATTAAATTAATCTGTAAGACGCCACTGCCTCTGCGACTGCTTTTCTGCATTTCTAAGGCAGCTTTACCATTGTAAGGAAAGCGGTATTGGTTGTGTTATTGTGTTAACTGCACTATATAAATAATATTATTTACTGTTCCTCGGGATTGGGTGTTATTGGCTTAGCCGCTAGTCAAACCGGAATATATTTTTTTTATTTCATACCAATACCAACCTACAGCTAACTTAAATTATATACAATATAAAGGCAACTATACAAAAAGCCTAAAATCAAACATTTACGAAACTTATGAAAGAAAAATCAACAGATAAAATACATCCCATTTGTATAGATATATATATATATCAAGAACAAGAACAAGAGAAAGCAGAAGTTAATGATGATTTAGATTCAGACGGATAAATTTTCTTATTTTTTGTAATTTACACTCCTTTCATCATTTTCAACCCTTGTCAATATCTACAGTTATTCAATAGTTTCAAATTGAACAGAATCATAAAGGATCAGTGGAATAGGCCTACCGGGGAAACCACATTGAAAAAAACGCGCTAAGTACACTACCTCAAAGGTGGCGTGAAACGTGTGCATATTATGACGATTACAACTCTTTCAACTTTTTGAATCGTGATATCTCAAAAACGGTGGCTCTTAGGAAAAAAAAGTATTTAGACATTTTTTATAGATAATTATCTGATCTACAATGTTTGTCTGAGCTAATTTTATGATAAAACTTACCATTTTCCTGAAAATCGCGAAAAACCCGTTTTTGTGAACTTTGATCCCGAGTAAATTTTTTTGCACGTGCCGGATCGATGAGGACTTTTCACATTTCCTTTATAATAGTGTATTGAACAATCCTACCAATATTCAGCCAAGTGCGAATTTTTGTAACCTTACCCCTATTTTTTAGTCTAATTTGACCGGATTATAGCTAAAGTGGAGATTGCAATTGATGTAATTTTTTTAGTTAGGTTTTGGTACTCGCGGTCCGGGATGCGCCGCTCCAGCCCGATACCTCAACATACACCAATACCTGGGATGGATTGACGAGGTGATCAGCCAGCGACTTTTACGAGAGAGGTTTGATGATGAAGAGGGTCTGATCTTCAGACGCGTCAGCCCAGTCAAGCTTGTTATGTACAAAGGTACAATGCCAAATTGAAACGTCGTTCAATAAATTATTTGAATAGTAGAAAAACTTGCTACATTTTGCTAATTCTTTTCACCTTTCAAATATACTTTGTACCAGTTCATATGCCACACGTAATGATTAAAAGTTATTTTAAAACCCATAAAGATTATATTCCTAATTTTCTCAATAAATTTATTTATTTCGTGGTTGTTATTAGGCAATCTTCGACACCCAAAGTCGCATGGTCAATGTGATCGCAAGGATCGTGGCAACGTGCTGTACAAAGACAGTTCTGAAGTCCTCGTCAATAAGAACTTTGCACAAGGCTTCTTCTTTGTAAGGAATTTTATCTCATTTTATGGTAGGAGATAGCTTTTGAGGCCTTATCACGAGCTTTAGAAAATATCTTAGTTAACAAGATAACAGCTAGAACTTTCGGTTTCTATAGAATTTGTTAAGTACCAGATATTCGATATTAAAGTATGATAAATCTTTTATAACTACATACTTGATTAAGCATTTTTCGTGCTAATATTATAAGAGATAAGCTCTTCTAGCTATACGAACTACTGTATACAATTTAAGCTCTCTAAAATCTAGTGATTTTTTTGTAAACATTCTTGTATTATAAAAATTTATTTAAAAACTAATTTATTAAAAACGTTATTTTCCCACTATCAACTTATTACATATGCAAGTAAATTAATAATGTTTTCACGATTAAATCTCTGCGTTGACTACTTTTCCGAATTCTAATCGAAACAAGTATTAATAAGGTAAATGGAATTGAATACAAACTGCATTAATCTTGTCAGATAATTTTTTTGGATAATTTATAAGATCCACAAAATTGTTAAAAAAAACTTTTATTTAGTACATATATACTATTATGATTTCGTTGATGCCTAGAAAAGGTAAATAAACATTAGAAAATTGAAGAACTGAAAAATGTCTTTTGGGTATTTTAATCTGTATTTACTTTAATAGCTGTCATTGGCCCAAGCGGCGTCGGTGCGATGCGCAACAATTTACCTGGACGTCAGCTCACGCACCAACGCAGCCGTCTGGCTGGAGCACCATTGTCATAAGGAGCTCATGGGACACAGACAAGGATATAAATTCCGACATATCAACCCGTAACAATTATTCCTCATACTTTTATAATATAGTGTGTGTCCAATCACTGGCACTGCACGCCTGTTGAATATTGATATGTTTATTGTGTATATTAAGGAATCCCGTAACTTTTTTTTTTAAACACACGGGCGCGAGGAATTGGTTCCGAAATACTTTAGTGGGCAGCTGTTTCCACATAGTGGTGGTCGCGCGGCAAAAACAGTTGTGGAACAACGGACGACGAGGTGATACGGGAAACGTTTTTAGATTTTTACGAACAAATAATATAACATTGGCATTTTACACAAAACACGACCCTGCTTCATATAATACGTAAATGACCCAATATATGAGAACAAACCATATTATAGTCTTGGTTTGGCATAGTTAAAATCGAGCTATCCTCGTGTTTTGAAATATCGGCGCTTTGAACTAAAGGATATAAGAGTATTAAATGATAACTTGTAATAATTTCATCATAGTTATAATATATTAGCTGTACCCCGCCACGCGCGAATGTTTTCCTCGCTTCCGGCAGATAGCGCGGTCACTGGTACACATCTGATTGTTAAAAAAACTGTTTTTTCCCGGTTATGTGACTGATGCAAAAAATATTTTAACATTTACTTTTTATATTTCAGAGATGAGTGTTTCGTCTACTTTACCAGCGTGGCATTCATCGAGTTTCGATTCTATTTCTCATTTAAAGCTGTCCTGGAGGTGACGTTGTATGGATCTGAGGAGGAAATGAAAATTGCCGAAGGTTTTTGGGCAGCCACAGAGTCAACCTACGCATGGTGGCCCACATATACCGATATCCGCTCTGGTGGGTTCGTCCCCAAAAGTAGTTGGTATTGGTATATGTAATAAGTAGAATTGTCAATTGATAATTAGAGTATGTTATTACGTATACGATTGTGCACAGAGTCCATCATTAATTACATCTCATGAACAGGTCGACACCTATGTAGTTTAATGCCCAATTTATTAACGACTGATTTAAGAAAGCAAAGGACAGTACAATACCTCTTTAGCTTGAAATTGGTGACTTCTAAATTACAACTACGGTACGGGTTTAAAAATGATGATGACGTTGAGAATTATATGAAATATTAATAATAATAATGGTATTAAATTAATTGTATAACTTCACGCTTTTTTTATTTTTTTCACGGCTCCTCTAAATAGAAGTACCTATTGGTCATAACTCCTGTGATCGAATTTGAGAGATAGAAAAAATCCCTGGACACGATGGCAGGGAAGTAGAGTATTTTTCATAATAAAAAAACTCCTGTGATCTTTAGAATAGGCCAATATCTTCAATTTTATGATTTTATTATTATGACATTGTGATTATTAATACGATATTTGCGTTCATATTTTTGTATGGCTAATTGTGTGTTGGTTTTTTACAATTAATCAATCTTAATGTACCAATTTCTTTCCATATTATTATAATAAGATGTTACAGTGCTATGTTGATAATATAGAACAAAACGTGTTACTCCAAAACATTATTGTTTTTATTGGTTGCTTAGTAATATTGTACTAGACCTGAGCAGTGAAAAGTACTACATTCAAAACGGTGTTATGATGTATCTGAACTTGTGAAACAATCAACAAGCTGCAATAAATGTTGCGGTCTACCGCAGTCGTAGCAGACTACTGGTTTTATGAGAAATTGTTTAAATCATCTTTATAACACCCGCTTTTCTTGTGGTTTGAAATTTTTTTTAAAATTCTTTATTCCTGAATATTGAAATATAAAGTAAAAAATAGTTTAATTATTTTTCTTAGATGGCCAAGCCGGTTTTCCCATTTTCATTTCTGTCATATTCTTCATTGCTAAGCATTGCATAGTACCGGTGACCCCTAGCTGCTGCTGCCATAGGGGCCAAACTTTTTAAATTTGTTAAATTATCTATTTATCCATTTTTAATTATTAATACTAAGGTTAAGAATATTGTAAGTACTGTACTGTGAGTTGAAAATTGCAATAAATAAGGTACGGAAGTGGAGTTCCAAATGTTACAGACCTATGTCTCTTCTATAAGCACATACTGCACGTTGCAGAGTAGAGCAGTGTTGGCTTAAAGGCACCAATGATCTTTTTGTCTATGAGCGCATTTGACATTGGCCCGAACGGTGAACGAAAACACCGAGGGGAAACCGGCTTGCCTTAGGGTGGGTTGCATCAACAAATTTTGACGGACACGTAACCGTTAAATATGGCGCTAACGAACGTTAAACAAAAAAAGTGTTGATTCACCATCTATGACAGCTTACGTTCGTTAAAAAGTTACGCTTACGTTAACCAGTGCTCGAACCATTGGTAATCGTCAAATTTTGGTTTGTAACTTCGTAGTTCGTACTTTCTAAACTCTGTTTCCTCTGAATTTAATATTAGAGATGGTTTGATTAATAATTATTTCGCAAGGTATGTTAATATATTACGATTATGTCAAAAGACTTCAAAAAATAAATTGCAAATTTAATATTAAAGATGTCTTATATTTCAGATTATAACTTTTTTATGGCATGGGTGTATGGGTGGTATGGTGAAGGACTAACATATTCTATACTGTTTATATTGCTTATTGCATGCCTTTGGTAAAGAAATAAAATATTTGACAAAAATAATATGCCTTTACTAACTGAATTACAGCCTACAGCTTTTATTTATTTAGACCAAAGTTAACTCCATTGACAACAAACAGAAAACTAGTTTTCTCTAAATTTAATTTTATTCTAATATGTGGGATACATAGTTTAATTATTATTATTTTGCAAGGTATGTTAATATTTAGATTATTTTTAAACTTCAAAGAAAACAAATCTCAAATTATAATTTTAAAGCTGTCTTATTTTCAGATTATATCTATTTTATGGTATGGATGTGAAATATGGTGAAGGATTAACATATTATATAGCTATTGCATGCTTATGGTGGAGAAATAAAATGTTTGACAAAAATAATATGCCTTTTTATTACCGAATTATAACATTACATAGTTAAGCCTGCCTATGCACATAAGAATTAATTCATCTTAAAAATCAATTTTTTTACAGTTTTTATTATTTTTTACACTAATTTTATAACATTGATACACACAACTTTAATTATTTTGAAGAGCATTTATACTAAGTTTCAAGCAATTCTGATCATAAACAAGTTATAGTAAGTTTATTTTTTATTGTAAAGGTAAATAACTACCACTTTTCATACATTTTACATAAGAAATGGCAGTTTCATATAATCTTACATCCCTTTAGTATAATTAATAGTAAGTAATTTTTTTTCTTGTAGTTTAAAAATGATTTCATCGTTCTTCCTCTTCTCATTTAGCTGTTGAACACGCACCTCAAAAATTTCTTTTTCATATTTATTATCTGAAAGGGCATTAAATTCTGCATGAATCGCACTCCATGCCCTCTTTTTTTTTGCAAATTGTTAGTACTATCTGTCTTTTTATGAAATAAAATGTGTTTATGTTTTACTATTAAATTTCTAAATCTGTCCTCTTCTTTTCCAAAATTTACCGAACGTTCTCTGAAAGTCAATGAGTCACGTAAATAAATACACTTCTAACTATATCTCTCAATATAATATATATACTTTGCGCATATACAATTCATGCAATATAATAATAGCTTTATACTTACTTTGGCGAAAAGGTTTCCATTATTTATATTAAAATTAAACACTTTTTAATTATCCTTTCGTACAAAACAATAAACATCGATGTCAAACTTGACAGAATGTTTCAAATGACATTGTTTTTATCAATGTTGTTATTACTAAAAAAAATTCCCATAAAACATTAGGTCAAAATAGCGTTACGCAAACAAGCAACCCCATTAACAATGACGAACTCATTTTTTGACAATGAAGCAACGCTAACAAGTTAACAGACGTTAAAGTTCATACGTGTCTGTCAAATTTTAACGAACGTAAGTTACGATAGCAAATGGTTTGAAACAACCCACCCTTAGAGTCTTAAACCCTTAAAGACGACGGCATGTGTCAGGCACAAGCAGCCTACTTGCCTATTAGATTTACAAATGATCATGAAACAGATACAACAATCTGAGGGCCAGACCTAAAATGGTTGTATTGGTTTTGGTTACATTATAAGTATCATCAAGATCTACTTACTATAGCTGTTAACAGAAAAAAAAATATTTGTATTTTATTATAAAGGCCAGTTTATTAACTGGTAACATCTCTTTATAAAGTACTTGATCTAAATTCTTTTTACTAATTAATTCAGTCGTTTACCGAAAGATTTATTGTATCACGTACAACTTTCCAAATTCCTACAACTGATTCTAGCACTTATACTTCACTGATAAGAGCTATATCTGTATGATTGTTATTGATTGTACGCCAAGGCATCTATAGGATGGAAATCGACGGACAGATAAAAAGTTGCTAAGGTGAAAGACCGCGACTTTAGGGTTATCACTTATGAGTGATTAAGATACGTGTGATGTAGGTTTTGAGTTCACGATTAATAATAATTTGCCAGTTTTTGTCTATTGAAAACTCAATTCCGCAAAATAACAAGTTTTTTATACTACTGAGCGTTTAAAAATGAAATACAAAGTCATTATGGAATTCTTTTTTTGACTGAAATATAATTGCAAATAGGTTTTTATGTCACTTGAAGAATTATTGTTTTGAATACAATATTTAAGACAAATCTTTAACAATATTTTGACAAACAAAATAAGGGCTTTGGTTTACGGTATATGTTGCGAGTTCTGTACAAATTGTAAAGGTAGCATTATATAATATTATAAAGTAATTAATTCGTGATAGTTTTTTTATTTATTACATTTTAATTTTGCTCTCAAACATGACATGTTAAAAATAGGACAATCAGATACTTGAAATATGTTGTAGAAAGGATATACACATGTGAAAATAAAATGAGAACTTGGGAAGGATCCACGAAAACCAGAAATGTCAATGGCTCTTGTTTAAGTTTGTATACGTATCAACTATTTTATTTATTTATTTACTTATTACAGAAATACCTGGAGACACGTTTTAAAAGCGAACATCTATTGGATATCGAGGCCACGTTATTAACCTAGTGACAGCCCTAAAAGCTCTGAGATTAATTGCGACCCATTTTATGTGTTTTGCAAGAGAGCTTTGTCGAGATTTGTTTTCTCCTTGACCTTTGAAAGTTTGACCAGTAAAACCTTTGCAACTTATTAATTTAATAGTTAATAATTAATCATTCAAACTGGATTAATGTGTGAAATTATATTCGCAAATACTAATTAACAAAAACTTTTAATATTTTCTAATTAGAGCAGTGTTGGCCTAGTGACTTCAGCGTGCGACTCTCATCCCTGAAGGCGTAGGTTTGACCCCGACCAGTGCACAAATAGACTTTCTTTCTATGTCCGCATTTAACATTCGCTCGAACGGTGAAGGAAAACATCGTGACGAAACCGATTGCCTTAGACCCAAAAAGTCGACGGCGTGTGTCAGGCACAGGAGGCTGATCACCTACTTGCTTATTAAATTGACAAGTGATCATAAAACAGAAACAGAAATCTGAGACACGGACAGAAAAGGTTGTAGCACCACTGATTTATTTTATTTTTTATTAACTTTTAACTGTAAACTACTCATAAAGCTATTTCTGTTTTTACTGAAAATTGAACTTTAGACACCTCTTCACTATAGATAGTAACCAAGAGTATTATACCTTTTTATAAATAAAAAGTTGACTGTAAAGTTACAGCTAACTATAGTTTTGCTTCACTATGCGGTATCATTAAAAATGAAAATACCAGCTTCTGGAACTCACACACGCAATTTAAAATTATAATAGATAGTAAAATTAAACGCTTTTAATTACAAAGAACCTTTCATACATTCATGAAAGATTTTTGAAAATGTATGTCAATCTTTCTCTGAGGGCTCGCGAGTGCGTTGCCGTTCTTTTATGGAACTCAATATTATTTGTTTATTTCATTAATTTCATATGTAAAGTGGCGTTACAACCACTAGGTTTTGGTCTCATACTTCAGCAACTGTTTCGTGTATTTTTTCTTTTAGGCAAGTAGTTGCCGCCTGTGTCTGACGCGCGCCCATGATATATATGGGTCTAAGGCATGCCGATTTCCTTAACATGTTTTTCTACACCGCTTATATGCAAAAGGTTATTCAGCATATAATAAAGCCTTGAATCATAGGCATAACCTCAGGGTTGAGAGCTGCACGATCAATTAGGCCAACACTACTCCATATATATAAAAGAATAAATAATAAATAATAATAAGAATAAAGCCATCATTTCATACTTTATACCTGGTAAGTATAATATTACAATATGTTCAAGCTATATTTTAAGCGGCTAACGCGTTTTATGTGCCACGGGACGTTTTCATGGCTTCATACAAAGGTTTCATTCGGAGTTTACGATTAAATTAAAGACTGGGTTGACGTATATATTAAAGCCGGCTGCGGACTCGTAAATATTTAATGTAGAAAAATTATTGGATTGTAAAAATTTGATAAATTTAAATAACGTTTGAATAAAAACTACCTATTTGATATATAGAACTGTATGTTGTGTTATTGGACACTTTATTATGTTAAATATCCTTATTAGTAAATTAGGTTAGACTTAAATTACTTATTAGTCTTAAGATAGGCTAGATCGTAATGTTCCATGATGTCTCAGTGAAAACAAATGTACGTCACGTGGGGGGAAATAGTGGGGCATATGAGGCGTCATGCCAGAGAAATTCTTTTCGAAAGGTGGTTTGACGATCTAGCAACGCCCCGCGCTGGTGCATTGACAATAGAGGCAATTCGCCCAGTCTTAAAAGATTGGGTGAATAGGCGTTGGGGTGCTGTGACGTTTCGGCTTTCGCAGGTACTGTCTGGCCATGGATGCTTTGGGCGGTATCTGCATAAGGTGCCTAGAAGGGAGGTGCATCCGTTGTGCCACCATTGCGGCGCTCCAAATGACACGGCGGAGCATACTGTGGCTGAGTGTGTCACCTGGACAAGGGAGCGTCATGACCTGGTATCGGTCATAGGGTCGGACCTCTCTTTACCGGGTATTATTTTAGCTATGTTAGGAAGTGAGGAGGCCTGGAGTGCAATGGTTACCTTTTGTGAGCATGTATTGCTGCAGAAGGAGGCAGCTGAGCGATTGAGGGAGAAGTCTTGGGATGACCGTAGACTGACCGGTAGTTCAAGGCTGGGGGCTCGACCTCGAGTGGCCGGGAACCGCAGGTCTTGAATGAGCCCTCTATATCGGATATAAGCCCGGGTCCCTTGGGTAGAATGCCTAGCGAACCCCGAGGGCCCATATGAAGGGCGTGTGAAGGGCTGAGGTGTTTTTAGTGGGTGGGGTCTCGCTACCCCTCTGAATAGCAGAGGGTTTTGAGTGTAGACCCAGCCCCACAGTCCCCGCGTCAAGCTCGACATCGTTGATGCGGGCCTGCGTAAGCGCATTTTCACCTCGTAAAAAAAAAAAAAGTGAAAACAAATGTATAAAAAAATTGATGACAAGTTGATGAAAACTCTAAACATGTGACTAATTTCTAGAAATTTATAAAACGTTATCAAACATGAATCTAATTAAAACACCTGCTAATTGTTTTTTCTCCATGCTATAGGTGTGTGCATAGGATTAATTATCACTGCGTTAATAAAAACCTATTCTATATTCCAGTACAATAAAAATGTTTATCCCACTGGAAATCAGATATGTTGAATATATAATTTTATATCGTAAGTTATACGCTTCACTAGTGCACATAACATTAATATTCATTCAAATCGATTCTCACGCATAGTATTAATTCGAAGACTCAATAAAACCTATATGAAATCGCTTACAATTGACAGTTATCGCGTAAATTCTGCGAAGGTAAGGGAAGGCGCGTTGATGTCTTTTATATAAGCACATCTCCGCTCGATACTAAAGACGCCTTGGAATAGCTATATCTATAGAAAGACTATATAAGATTATAGTATAATATGTTTGTATAAGATTAGGAAAGAGAAAATAGGCATCTTTTAGGGTGACCTCCTTCGCTTGGACAGGTGCAATTAAATGAAAAAATAATTCCAGACTTCATTCGAAACACTAATTGTGAGATAGATTAATAGTAGAGAGAATATACATAAAATGTTTGGCAATAGAATATTTTTGTAATCATAATGATTTCGGTCAAGGTGTTTTAATTAACAAATTGTTTAATTATAATTTATGAACACCTGTACCTATTTATACATAAAATTCGGATTTATAGTTTGTGTTGTTTTACAGGTAGACATTAACATTGTTAAAATGGTTTAAAATCAGCAGTGTTTTCCATATTCCGTCTGCAAAAACCAACCTAGGAGTTCAGGCACCTCTCTTTTAAATTCTTCGCGATTATAACGGATTAAACAGTACTTATTTGGAGCTGGATATATTCGGTAGTGGGCTGATCCATTTGAAAGAAAACATTGTTAAGTGGCTATATCATACCTAATGCTCTGTTTTGCTGGTAATATTTTTTTACCTTAACAATAATAAAAAAAACTACTAGTATTTTTATTGTTTTCTATGTACATTTTTATTTTATATAAAAGAACTTGTAACATATACCGTTTATAGTATTATGTATGATGTGGTAAACTTCAATAAATAAATAGATAGAAAGATAGGTAGATTACCTATTATATGTATTTATTATATTCCTTCTATATTTGCATCTCATCCGCAATAAACTACGCCTTATCATTAAAAGTTCTTTGTTATAAAGGCTACATTTCTCAGACTTAATGATTAATGATGATTTTTATCATTCGCCGCCTTAACGATTTAATGATTCGCGGCGCTTAAAACATGTTATATATTTTTAGGTCGATTTATGAAGGTTGTTAATTGTGTTTTGCTATTAACTTTACTACACTATGTTACTTCCAAACAAGTCCTAATAAATCAATTAAATAAAGATTGATCCGTTGTTTTTAATTCGTTTATTTCTTAATCAACAGTGTTTTAGTTATTACGTAGAATGTCTTATTGTATGTGTTGTCTTTATCTATTACGTATACTTATTATTCTATCAAATATATTACATAAACCTTAAATTATTTTTGCATCAAATACGCATTCCTGGAAAAACACATAAAAACATTTGGAATGTAAGTATAAAAACTTATCCTTCACTATTAACATATAATTATAACCGTCTCACCTCCAATTCATCCAATAAGAATAACTCAGTCATACACAACGGACACAAAAATTCACTAAAATAACACTGCCACTATTTATCACTAACACTTCACTTGACACTTTATTGCACTTTTAGTTTTGAATTTGTACAACAGTAATTTGTACAGCCTTCGTCTATGAAACGGTTTCGCGTACTGACGCGAGCGTCGCCACTAGGCGGCTCCCACTATATTACGTCTCACTCGTTCACATGTGATCTGAAAAAGAAAGAAAACGAAAGCTCTTTTTTGGCTTCGAAAAGTTGCTGTATGCAGTTGTATGAATTACGGCAGCTGCCGTTTTCATGTTTGTTCTCTTAAGTTCTTTAATCGACCTCAAAAAAGTTTTTGTTTGCTATGTTAGAGGAACTTCCTGCCTCTTGAGGAAGAGAGAAATACGTATACTTTTCGTCTTTTGAAGAAAGCTTTGTTATTTATAATTTAACTTATGAATTGCTGTTCACGAATCAAACAATTCAGTAATTAAGGCGTATTTGATAAAACGCAACGAAATGTATTACATAATAATTACGCACAGTTGTAAGGTATAAAAACTCATATTGAAATCTACGTATTTCTGGTTTATAAGAAAACAGATGCATTTTATTTGTAAATTAGTTGTTTTATTGATAACGCTTTACAAGCAGTGAACTGTCTTCTGTGTCTGATACACTTCGATTAAGGGTCAATCCATGTTGACTACAAATAGACAAGTTCAATATTTAATAAAACTTTTCTTATTTAAAACTTGGTCACCGTGACCACGCACGCTGTAAAGCACGCGAAACGTCGGTTAAATTAAAAATTATGCAAAATAATTGTAAATACATAACTTCAATCCGGTTAAAAATTGTTTTATTAAATGTGTAAAAGTTAAGTCAATAAAAGACAATACTAAGTTCAATATTATCTCTAAGTTACATGAATAAAGTATATAATAAAAACAATAACTAACCTTAAAATATAAAAACTAAAATATATTTATTTCTGATATTCACTAGTCGTAAAGGTGTTGATACCATACATATGTATATTTAAATTAAATTACTTTATTTGATAACAATCTCATTCAATTATCATACTAATTTTCGATTAATATCAAGTTTCATAAAGAAATAAAAATATTTTTTCATAAACCAGTCTTCTCACAACGTAATACTAAAAATATTTTGACACGTGTTAGTTTTTGACTTGAAGGGTTCACCGAATTAATAAAAAACAAAGACGGCGAATCAAAAGCATTTGCTTATTATTATTCAAGAGTCGCTATAAGTCTGACCCCCGGCGCGCCTTGACTCGTCAATACGTGACCGAGTGCTTGTAAGGGGCTCAAAGAGCTTTAAAGGATGTATAAAGAGCTCTCGATTTATTGATGTTTTTTGCCGCAAACGTGACTTCAGATCCATTTTGTCCGCACTTGTTGCCACGAAGTTATGACTTTAATGCGAATCTATTAATATAAAATAAATAAAACATCAATTTTACGATTACATGCTTTTAGCTCTGATAAAATTCTACTGGCTTCGCGTTTTCAATCTCGTTTTGCGACTCAATTATATTTGCACTTTGAATTCATTGTACACAACTTGAATTATTTTAGTAAATTCCTAGGCTATGGTTTTACTGTACCTACTCGGGTATAAATATAAAAAAAACAGAATAGATAAATCCAGATCAAGATATTTGTGTAATTAAAGAAGGAGGTACGTAGAAACAAGAGCAATAACATGTATTTTAAACGATTTCTCGGTGAGTGCGTACTTTGATATTAAGTCATTTGGTTTAATCGTGTACTTAAATAAAAACATGGCTGATTGCCGCTCTTGTTAAACTTGAAATAAAACGTAAATGTGTTTAATGATACTTTGAATTTAATGTGGTGTGGAAGAGACTAGACGTAAAGAGTGACTTTGACGCCGAATGAATGTCACTGTCGAGTAACCATGGAAACGTAGATCGATAACTTATTAAGATATTTGAATATCGCTATGTATTTGGGTAAAAGACACACTTTTTTACTTATGAAACAATAAATATTATTAAAAAGTATGTTAAGTTAGTTATTTTTATAACCATCTCTTTTCTGAATTCTTTCAAAAAAATATCAGCAGACGATTTTAGGTCTGGGCCTCAGATTTCTGTATTTGTTACATGATCATTTGTTAATCTAAAATAGGCAAATAGGTAATCAGCCTCCTGTGCATGTATGCCTTAATTCTTTTCAGTATGTATTTATTATGGAAAATTTTATGTAACGGGGCAAATGGGCCGGAGGCTCACCCGATCATAAGTGAGAGTACCCACGGATACTCACATTGCCAGAAGGCTCGTAAGTGCGTTGTCGGCCTCTAAAGAACTGGTAGGCTCTTTCATTAAAGGACCATAAGTCGTAAAGATTAGGACATACTTCACTGGTTCCACATAGTGGCAAAAACTGCCTTAAGAAAGGCTCAAGTTGGAACGCCGGCGTCGAGGTGATACGGATGGTAATTGTATTCTGCCTTGACGTCCAATGATGAAACTCAGTTGCAGGCATTAAAAATTATTAACGCTATTATATATAGCAATGTTTCCATTCGTTTCTTATAACTACTGTGACTATTATAATGCCAATTATCACTTAACATTTGCCTGGTTTCGTAGTAACTTACTATTCTTCTATTATACCTAAAGCGTTCTTAGACTTCCTTCTTCTTGATTTCTACGTGGGCAAATCGATATATTGGAAAAGACCAAGGGGAAGAATGGATAAAGAAAGGAAAAAGCTGAACCTTTACCCATGAAGGATTTGAATCAAGGGAATATTGACATTAATCTTCAGGGATAGGGACTTTCATTTAATTACAGTAACATCTGAAATCATAACTTCAGAGAAATGTGTTTCATTTTCAAATAGAGATGCGATTTGAATAGTTTCCAGCCTAACCAGTGACTACTATGGAAATCGACTCTAGAAAGTACAAACTGACCTTATACAAAATATCACTGTGTCAAGTCTCGAGTACCGACGATCTGTGATATTTGGTTCGATCGATTATCAGACAATATTCAAATTTTAGTACAAAGAAAGCAAAAAAACATGTGTAAGATAATTAAAAAATATAATAAACAGCCTTAACGTTTATATAAGAATAGGCCTAATAATCTTCAGGGAATAATACAAACTGCCTAATTTCGGTATTTGGGTTGCGTAAAAGATGACAACAATAGAAATTGCCATCTGCATTCAAGATACCTTGCTCTAAGCATCTAAGGAGAAACTGTCTGTGGACTGTGACTGTTACTGTTATACGACCAGTCTTAATGTACGGCTGTGAGACTTGGACGCCAACCGTGAAAGAGAAGAATAGGCTACTGGTGGAGGAACGCAAAATATTGCGTAAAATCCTGGGGCCGAAGAAAAACAAAAAAAAATAGATGGGTGAGGGAAAGTCCGAAAAAATGCCTAAATAGAAGAGTTGGTAGCGCAACCCAACATTATAGACGAATGCGCATGGGCCAAGCCTACTCTAGCTGAGAGCGAGCTATTGGCGGCAGATGGCACATAACAGGGAGCGCCGTGAGTGCGGTGCGCCAGCGGAGTGAGTTGGACCTAACGTTAAGTTTACTGGCACAATTGCGGAATATGATTTATAGTCGTTTTAGACTCTCATCCCTAAGTTCGTAAGTTTGAGCCTCGGTTGTGCACCAATGGACTTAGTCTATGTGCGCATTTAAAACTCGCTAGTACTGTGAAGAAAACCATCGTGAGGATACACTAGGGCCGGCCAAAAAGTCGACACCTGCTTACCTATTAGAAAATAAATGTTCACGATACAGAAACGGAAAATACAAGAACAAGGGTTGTAGTGCCTCTGGTATTTTATTATTATAGGTCAAATCCTCGATCATAATAGTCTATAGAATAAAGAAAGAAAATATCTGCATTTATTTTCCAAGTTATCGAGTAATTTGTGTGTCACGCTCATTACCCGTGACTGAGACAGACGTCTGTCACAAACAAATCGCCGGTAATGGCTCGTCACGCTGCGTACGCGCAAACTGTGGCAAACTGTAAATTCTACTCATTTTTACTTTTCACTTGATTGCGTGATTTGTATGAAAATTGCATATTCAACATATTATTACCACACATGCCTACATTTATTACAATCATTGATTTATATACAACAACATCGTTCTTAACTTTTGATTAAAAAATATAATATAATTTACGTTTTCACACTAAATAGTATTTTTTATCTCGTGATTAAAAATCGTATTAGACATGCAATCGAAGTATATAAAAAGAAAGTTGCTAGTAACAACTTAAGTTAATATATTATTATATGTAAGCGTTTTGTAATTATCAAATTATAATTTACAGTGATACAGCAATTTACCTCGACGCTAAACGTTATGGCGTAAATTAATCCGTTAAATATACATTTAATGTTTATAATTAAATAATTTTACCACATCAACTAATGGTTAATTTTAATTAAACAACTCCTGCTATAGGGCAAATCAAATTTACAAGAAAAAAATGAATATCGGCTACTACAGGGCTATCAATATTAAGGGAAATAAATGTTGGCAATTAAAGTGTTTTCTTTAATTATTTATACAGTAGGTGGTACATGGCAAGGAGTGCAAAGAGAAATGGCGGGATTTGGAGGATGATTTTGGCAAAAAAGGGCACACAGATATCTAAAAGAGTATTGAAATAGAAACGTGTTTAAATGTATAAGTATCTGAATTAAAAGGCTATTATTATTAAAAAAAAAGGGTGCGTGTACCTACTTATGTACGCGCGTAAGTAGTTATACTTCTTTGGCATTATTAAAAATAGTTTGGCTTTGTTCCACCTCCAGTTTTTGATGTTTCACAGCGATAAGATGACATTTCTTTTTTTGTATTCAATTTAGTGCACTTACACTGATTCATCAATAATTGTTTTTTGTCTCTTGTCCTTATATTTGCTAGATTAAATCAGAAAAATTACATGTTTTGATTAAACAATGTGGTCATTTTTTTGATCAATACATTACTCGATAATAATAATACATACGGATAGTTAATCTCAATTGTATTGAAGCACTTAGGAAGCACTCACAAATATTAATTAGTATTGGTTTAAATATTCAATTTAAATCACTTCTGATTATAATTCAAAAAGCATTGCTAAATTTCTTTGAAAAAATAATTAAAACTCCTTTATTTGTTTAAAAGGTAAATGACAAATGTCATTATGGTCATTCAAAATTCTTGGCATACGAACTTCACGCATATTCTATTTCTTTTTACTTGTAGATTGTCTTATTCCTATCTCGCTCGCGCACGTTATAATCACACTCCTAATTTTGTGTCACAGGTGCGCCCGCATTGTAAAATTTCACTCTCATAAATTTTTCATAAGCGCCTAAACAAGTATAACTTCAAAAAATATAACGGAAATTAATATATTATTAACATAACCTGATGTAACAAGGGCTTCAGCTGACATGATCACCTAGATAATGCCATAGATAAAACCGAGAGAAGATAAACAGAGGTTCAAGAGGAAACAATAAGTTGCAAAATCCAACGGAACATTACAACATTAAAATTAAAACAGCAATATTTTTAACTGGACAAATTAAAATGTTTTCTCTGTGTCCTGTATTATTATTTGCGTTAAAATGATTTTAATTAAGATAAAGAATCTTCTAATGTATAACAAAAGAAATATATATATAAATAATAATTTCACAATAAAGAAACGTTATATTTTAAATGTTTGTAAAATGTAAATGGCGCGAGTAAACAAGAAATATCTTGCGATCTCAAAGGAGCTAGGCGTTAGTAATAGCTGTAATTATTTTACACGGCTTGCTGTCTTCGACTTAACTTTATTTATTCTTTGGATAATTAATGAATATTGTCTCGTATTACTTCGAGAATATATGTGGCGTTAAGTTATTAATTTATTAGAATTAGCATTTGTCTTCACTATTGTTACAGATAAAATATTTCATGCATATTTTATTATATTACTTAGCAAGAGAATAAATAAAGCGTATTGGATGTGGTTGTCTTCTATAAATAAAAAGGCAATACAGATAATTGTTAATTATAGTGTCAATACGTTATTTTCATAAAACTTTTTAAATCTACGTGTCCATTACCTTATCGATGAATCTCGAATCTCTTATTATTAACTCAATTCTATTTTTTAATAGTTTTTTAATCCAATTAAAGCAACTTCTACACTTAAACAGAACTAATCTCAGAACAATGATAGGGACAATTACGAGCCATTGTCTCATTAATAAATATCTTTTTGTCCTAGGCGCGACAGACAGCCCCATGTGCAGAGGCTGTTTCAGCGCAGAGGAATCAGTCACCCACGTAGTCCTGGAATGCGAGGCTGTGGCTAAACAACGTGCAGAAATCCTTGAAACAGAGAGGTCACTCCGTGAAGTCTGCGAATTGCCCAGGAGGCTTCTGTGCTTTTGGAAGGAGTTCGGCTAGCTTAGTTAGCCAGGACTTTACAACGGACCTATAGAGCGTCTAAGTGCGGAAACTGAGTCCACAAACCATAAACCTTATCATTTACTCAGCATAAGTTTTGTGTAACTAATTTACGCGATAAAAATTGTCTTTGATATATTACAGAAGGTCTATCAAAACAAAATATACTATAATATCAAAATCTATTAAAAGAAAGAAAACCCATTCAAGTAATCACACAGTCAGTGAGCTCACGTCACAGTGATTTAGCTCTCATATTACGTATTTGGGATCGGCGGTTACTGAGGTAGCCACTGACAAGTTAACAGATTGCTTTCGATGTGGAAAATTAGTTTTATCTGTGGAGGATGTATTTTATTTGATAACGAAGTCGGCGCTGTTTAATTATCGAGATACGAGTGCGACGTCGGCATTTAATGTTGTATGTAGTTTTGTGTTGTGTATAGTAGAAGGCGACCTGGCCGGAGCCGCACGTTTGGTTGAAGAATCATAGACAATGGTTTGGTGAAATCACTAAGTCATTGGTCAGAAGCGCAGCATTCAAAATTAAAATAGCCATGATGATATCCATTCAAAAGGAGGTGGCACTATAAGAAGTAGTAATGGCACTTTTTTGAGTGAGAGCAGAGTAAGACTAGTGGTTAAAGGCGAAATTCTCAGCATGGACGCACGATTTGTAAGTGTCCAATTAACACTTGATCATACGCCGATGGGAGATAAAATAATGAAAAACCGTAAAAAATTTGATCTTACATTTAACACTATTGAGACAATAAATAACTACTTTGTTTAATATATTTTTATACGTAGAAGTTTTATTTTTATTAATTATTCAAGTGTTTCTACGTCATTCGCGAACTACCTACCTGATAGGATATTAAAGATATTTTAAAATATGTTTTGTATTTATTTCTGGTTATAGTACCAGTGACCCTTGAGTTGGTTTTTTTCTTCAAGAGTAAGTATTGCATTACAGCGAGGAAATGCCAGCATAAAAGTTACGCTGCTACACTGCCAAACTTTTTACATTTGATTTAACTTACTATTTATCATTTTTTTTATTAAAATTATTATTACTATGTAGGTTAAGAATATTGTAAATATGTACTGTATATTTGTGTGTTGGAAATACATTTAGTTGTTTTGTAATTTATTTCTTGGTTTCAAACCTACTACTGACTTAGTGCCGGTAAATCGTATAGAATCCTGAGATCGATAAAAAAGATTGTATTACTTATTCTACATATTCATGACGAAGGATGTTTTAATCATAACTGATTCTTACTCTACACCACAATAAACCTAGTAATCTAATATCAATATTTTGGTGGTCGAACGTGCCCCTGTCACTCACGATCATAGACCACACTACCCCACACTTAATCTCAAGTTACATGCGCTCACGCATAACAGAAGCTTAACTTGCCTTCATATCTTATTGTCAAATAAAGCTACTGTCTCTTTAGTTTTGCTCACCTGACTGAAGACGATGATTTTATTATTAATATTAGGTATCGAAATAGATAATTAACTCGTGGGACTCTCATAGCATCTGTTCGATTGATATTTTTACTTAAATTAAATGTATATGTATTAATAAAAATGCGTTGGCCCAGACACAGACCAGATGAACGTTGAGGGTTGAATCGCAAGGCAAATATCGTCAACATTGCTAAGATTTGTATGAATAATTGTCGTTGTAGAAAATTGTTGTAGTGTTGACAGTTTTATTGAGGTTTTGTGAATCTTATCTCATTTAATTTTTATAAAATATTTATTTTGAAGTATTGTAATATCGTTGACAACAAATGCTTATTACTTTTAGTTAAATAATATTTTACGCAATCCGTTTCAAACATATATATAAAATGAAACACACGCTGCAACCTTACATCTAGATAATATCAAAAGAAATGCATTTTCTATGAACTTAAAAGAAATACAAGTCAATCAAGCTTGTTCGACTAGAAATAATTTCTCAGAACCTAGAGCAAGACTGGCTAATTGACGCCATATAGATTCGAATCACTTGATTTCCTTCACTTGAGCCTTTCTTTAGATTATCTTGATACTGTCACAATAAAGTTATACATAATGGTATACAATAATCGTTTTCATTAGTGAATGGAAATTTATTATAATCCTTATAATAAAATCATACTATTATGTTCTATAAGAAATAATTATGATTATATTGAACGTTGCAGGTTGTTATTTAAACCCTTTTACAATGAACTAACGTTTCTCAACTAATTTTTAGTTTGTTTATTGCTTCCTTTGATAGATATAGATAGATGATTTTATAGTTACCAATCCATTTAATTATTAAGTACTTAATTATGTGTAAAGATATGTTTGATGGCGTCAAAATAACCTTATATTTAGTAAGTAGTTATAAGCTGTAAAGTTACCTTATTTATATATAGAAGTTCACCACATCATATATCTGCAGTATACGTATATGTTACAAGCCATCTTTTCCAAAATACTTGACAATTATGGTAAACATAAATGTTACAAACAAAAAAATTGAATACACTTCCAATTTAAGAATTTGAAAGGTGTTATAGTTAATAGATTATTAAACTGTTTTTATTAATAAAACAAATTGTCGTGTGAACGTTTTCAAAAATAACCACACACAAACCTAGACATGGACCAATGTTTCTCAATAAACCATGGCAACGATGTCCAATTTTCATCAACAAATTGCAGTGCAATCAATAACGGTGTATTGCGCCACTTGGTTCATTAATTTATCAATTTGTCACGACTAATAAGCGTAGAAAGTTACAAGGTTTCTTCTACATATATTGTTCTTTAGAAAATACAATATGTCTATTTAGCGATATTTCATACATAAATTTGAGAGAGAAAGAAGCGAAAGGAAAGTTGGTTGCTGATGGATGTTTTATTGTGTCACTCGATGGTAGCACCTGGAATAAAGTCCTTCCATGTAGTGGTAATCACCAAACAAGGCTATGTAGACGATATCCAACTAATAACGCGAAATCTATCTATCCAAAACTTAGAGACGACAATAGTGTTATAAACTCCCTAAATGAGCAAAATTTCAAAGTTTATTTTCAAAGCCAATACCGAAATATCGTTTGAAACGACCAAATACAACTATTATTGTAAAATAACCCGAATTGTATGCTTAAGTTACGTAACTAATAAGTATCGTTTATTCAAATAATCTGTGTAATTGGCAGAAAATTGTAGTTTTTACAACACAATTTTACATCGATTGTTATTTTTCCACGTTAATTAACATGCAATTAAAATTATTTAATTAAATTAGGTAATGCAACCTTTTTTATCTAAGTTTCGCCTTTTACTCTTCGAGTAAGTAAAAAAAAGCCATGTAATCTAATACATTTTTCTTTGATATTTATAAACGACTTTTGTGTAGCCGGATGCAATTAATTCTATTTTAAACTCGATCGATTTCTTGCGCGCGAACTCGTAGCAAAAGTGCGCGTTGTAAATCCATTCGCGTCCATCTTCTATAAAAGCCTTTGTCAATTTATGAGAGTAGACGTGGCAGAAACAATAAGTTCCTAAGAGTTAACGAAGAAGTTCTTGAATTACAGCACTTGTACTATCAGGTAAACTTTCTACTAGCAGTCATTCTGTTATTATATTTGTTTCGATTTGTTCTCTGAGTTTTTATTTAAACTATTTATGTTTTATGCGTCAATTTCATTAATTCCTATTATATAATTTCCATATATAATTTGCTATGTATGTATATATGTATATATGTTCATATTAAGGAAGTCAGTGATCACCCGTCTGTGGTTTTAAAAGTACATACACAAAAAATAAAATAAATAAATAAAATATGTTTATTAAGGAACATAAGATACATGTATCACTTATTCCACGTCATTAAATTTGAATTTGTAGGCATCCCTACTCATCGGCAAAGAAGACAGAGGGTGTAGGCCGAGAGAAAAAGCCGGCGTAAAAAACTCTCGGTACTCTTTTAAAATAGCAAATCATCAAACAACACTTATTTTAAAACAAATATCGCAAATTAATTAGAAGTTGCCTGTCTAGCACTAGTCCCAGGCCCTTTTATCAACTAGATAATCGTTGACTTTATAGTAAGCCTTTTTACACAGCTTTTGTTTAATACATTTTTTAAATTTATAAAAGAGCCTCTGGGATTTTATTAAAGAAGAGTATCCCTTTTCCCATATATGAAGGTATACAATCATGTAAAAATCATGAAACTAACTGAGCCACTGAGGAGAGAGTAAAAAGTCCCATGACGCTCGAATGGAGCATGTCATATTTCAGTCATCATTGTTCGTTTTGGCGACTTAGGTTAGGTGATTGATCGAATATCGGATGTAAGACTTGTCCTCTCGATTTCTCTCGATATTTGCCTAGTGAGTGTCAACTAATAGTTAACAAATATATAGTGCTCCGGCAAGCTTAGAATGTACGGAGTTAGCCTTCGGATAAACCTTTAAAATCTCAATGGGAAATGGTTCCGTCCATAATTTGGCACTTTAGCCATAAAGCCTGTCCTATTACAAAACCACCCACAAACGATAATTTGAATAATCTATTTATATTGGCAATAAAGAACTAAATTGCCAGAACGGGCCGTTTATTTTTCATTGTTAAACGGCTAAACATCTTGAATAATAGCTTATTGTGGGTGATAAATTGTTATAGTTGTTTTGAGTGGGACGAAATTCGTTGCATTATCCTTTTTATTACTGACTTTTTTGTCTTATCAACGTTATTACTTAACTTATAAGCGCAAAAGTGTGGTATTTTATTGTTTTTACATAAAAATTACTACAACTTTAAATTTAAATCCTGTCTACTTAACTCGTAATCGTGCTTTGTTCCACGTTTCTCACATCAACTCCAACTGTGCAAAAACTGTTTCGCGCAGCCCGGACATACTACGACCAATATAAGCCTTGACTTGTTTAAGCTTTCGCGGAAATGCTTAAAAGGAGTATTAAGGATAATCATAGTGCATAATAACCAGCATCATGAGCCAAACACACGACCTAGCCAAATCAGTTAATAATCAGATAAATGTATTAAATATTTTTTGAAGTGAAAACTTCTTTAGCATCGTTGTGATTTGAAAGTCGATGAAACAAAATAGCGACAGTAAAAAGAGACAGACAAATAAATTCATAAGATTTAACGTGGGAGAAAATGAGATAGGAAGCATTATACAGTGTTTCTTATGTTCGTGGCTATCTTTGTACTCGGTATCGCACCCCCTCCATTCGTGTTTACCGAGTCATAGTGAGAGATTGCTTGGGCCTCGTTGTTCGTGTGTTAGTACGTGTTTGTGTGCACATGCGTAGTACAAAGTTTGAGGAAAGGTATCACAACAACCGTGGTATTTTGTCTTATACGTTTGTAGACGTTTTTCATCATTAGTATAATATAATACTTCACATATGCCGAAAACGAATGCAGAATATTGTCGCGATTATCGAAAAAAAAAGAGGAAAAACAAGGTTAAAAGGACAGCAAAAAGTTCAACGGAACGTGTTCGTGAATTTCGTGCACGCCGAAACGCGTTGTTGAATGTGAAAAATGTCAGTTCTATTACTCATAATAACGATTTAACTGTTAAAAATAGTGAATGTTGTAAGTAGTCAAATATTTTCTAATCAACAAATTTTGTCCTTATACGCACTGCTTGTACATCAGATAAATAATCGCCGTACATGATGTCCATAACCTCATTCGTTACTTTAATTAAAAACACTCTTTGAAGTGAAAACTTCTTACTACACTAATTTAAATTTTGTCCCACGTCAAATCTTATGAATTTATGTGTCTGTCTCTTTTTACTGTCGCTTTTTCGTTTCATCGACGTTCACATCTTATTTTGGTTAAAAATTGAAATAAAAAAATAATTTAAAGAAAAGTCTAATACTACATTATATAGTGAAAAAAAAGTCTAATTTACATATAATTAATCATAAAAACTTTTTTAATCATTGTAGTTTTTATCAAAATTAATAATTGATATTAACTTAAAAATTAAAATTACATTCGTCTCATTATCGAAACAAAATTTTGAAGGTTTCACTTGTACCACGTGTAAATTGCATACATGTTATTTTATTTTTTAATAATTTTTTTGTTCTATCATTTTTTATCAAACATGAAATAAACAAATTACTGATAAAATTTTGGTTGGAAATTAAAAAAAAAACCAACTATTCTATATTCTAACGAATTTTTGAAGTTACAGATGGTGCAAATGGGAATAATTCTGAGTCCAGTAAAGATAAAAATGAAGAATCAATACTACCAATGTCCACCATGTCACCTCTAACAATTAAAACTTCGCCAAAGTCAGCATCTCCTCCTGACTCCCCTCAACCATACCTTCAACAAAAAATAAAGATGGATGACAGAGATGATGATGATTATTTAGCTAGACGTGAACCTTCACCAAAGGAGGAAACCAAAGAGAGAGATAGGATGTTTGTTGAGTTAGAGAAAGAGAAGTTGTATGCAGAGTTGGAAAAAGAAAGAATTCGTCAAAGGGATGTAGAGCTTCGACAACGTGATACTGCATTACATTTGCAAGCTCAGTGGCTGGAGTTAGCAAAATCGGGATTGAATATTTTAGATAAATATTTGAATGACAAGAAATAAATGTGAGAGAATTAAAGGTGAAATAAAATGTCTAGTATATTATGACATTAAAAAGCTGTGCCTTTGAAATTGCTAGCAGCTTTATACATATTATGTCTTCCACACATTGAAAAGAGATTTTTGGTTTTTGTGCATAGACGTATGAAGAAAATATTAGATTAGTCTTAATTATTTTTGTAAATATATGGAGTTAATTTACAATCCTAAAATAAACTGGTTTTAAAGTTCCAGGTCGTTTGGAATACATACCTTGCCATTGCAATTGTATTTACCTATTAATCATGAGATATATTAAAGTGCAATCCAAAGCCAAATATTAATCCTGTGTTGCTAATTGTTTAACATCATAACTGAAGCTTAGCCAAAGTTTTCCCTTTACGAATTTTCGCCAACAAAACTTTGTATAAGTTAAAAACCTTTAAGTTACAATACGTTAAGTTAGTCATCTATTTGTGTAGTATAAAGTATGAATCTATTTATCATCAATCAAAAAATATATTATATTTTGGAAATTTCTTAATGTATGTTTGTATGTATAAATATATATATTTGTACAAAATATGTGCATAAAATAAGGTGCCGCACCACAAAAGTCTTCCCAATATCAAAAAAAACAGTGCCAATAAATTTTTCTCTTTAGGTTTATTATAAAGTAATTATTATTCATATGGCAACTATTATTTTGCATAAGGAGCTTGCTTGTTGTAGTTGTTAGAGTTACCGCAATAAATACATCAATTGGATGTAAGTTAAGTTTGTATGGTTTTTGACACTATGGTTTTTTGACTGCATACGTACCATTTGACGTGTATAGCTAACTTTTGTCTTTAGACGTTGTTGCTGTGGACAAAAAATTCTTTCTAGATTCATTATTATTGATTTTATCCTTTTGTATATGTTTAAACCTTTTTGTAAATATGTATAGTGTATTCCATGTTTGGCTATATCTTAGTATAATGATTTTTTATTATATGTATATAATTTGTGTTAGCTGAATACGAAATAAATAGAGATTTATATCAAGCTAACCCATAAATATTGTTTCTAGTCAAATAAATTTCGGGTTAAAAGAGGCTGTAATTAAAGCATTTTTTTTATTATAGTGTAAATAAGTTTTACGTTTTGATGTTTACAAATGCCTTAAATGCAAAGTATGGTGCGTAAAATGGAATACAAAAGGCCTTAGGTGTTTCAAATATTTATTACAGGACTAAGCATAGACTAAAAACGGACGTAACTCAACAATCATTTCGATTTCTTAATACAATGCAATAGAGTCTACAATATATTGGTTTGTGATATGTAATATCACCTTATCCTTTCTCGTGACAACTCTATGGAGCCTCTGGCATACAGGTTTTCTGCATTCAATGTTCTCTGAACAGTATTGTTTTGACCAAACATATATGGTATTAAGGGACTTACATAATAAAACATAATACATATAATATTCGATTTTACTTTTAATATATGTAATAAAATCATACGATCAGTGTTGGCCTAGTCGCTTCAGCGTGCGATCCCTGAGCTCGTAGGTTCGATCCCCGGCTGTTCACCAATGGAATTTCTTTCTATGTGCGCATTTAACATTCGCTCGAACGGTGAAGAAAAACATCGTGAGGAAACTAGCTTGCCTTAGACCCAAAAAGTCGACGGCGTGAGTCAGGCACAGGAGGCTGATCACCTACTTGCCTATTAAATTGGCAAATGGTCATGAAACAGATACAGATATCTGAGGCCCAGACCTAAACAAGTTGTAGCGCCACTGATTTACTTTACTACTATTTAATACTCTTATTAGGTATATACTTAGAAAGAGAATACATAACATTACTCTTTATTGATTACCATTTGATTTTCAAAATGTTTATGATATTATCAAAACAGTTACTCTTTCAGTTCCAAGTAAACTATTTAATTGATCAAAGTAGTCACAATGCACAACGTTTTTGTTCATTCAAACTTATACATTTGGATGAAAAGCGTAATTAAAACGCAAACAAACGGTCGCTGAGTGCAGAGGTCGGAAACAGATGTTCAACAACGATTTTTGCAGACTTGAACTTTAAACAAAAGCGTTCCTTCACTACCGTTCTACACGCTGTTAAAATACTTCACACTTTGTAAATGAATAGTTAATGGAAGTAGGGTATAGAGAAACTTCCGGATTTAATAATAGAATAATAGCAAGGATGTTTTTTGAAAACCTTTTAAATAAATGCTAAGAATTTGTAAATTAGACCTAAGACTGGGCCTTTCTGAATCTGTTTCATGATCATTTGTCAATTTAATCCGACTTTTTGACTCTGACTCACCGTTAGCGAATGTTAAATGCGCTTATAGAAAGTCCATTGGTGCACAGCCGGGGATCGAACCTACGATATTAGGGATGAGAGTCACGCGGAAGCCTAGGCTAACACTGCTCAAGACTGCACCGCTGCTGTTTAGTTGGACATAGGTATTTTTTTATATATATATAACGCGTGGTTTTCACTGGGCAAATAGAAAATAGCATTCAATACAAACCGTTTTCTTTATATTTGTGTGCACACGATAATACTACATTAACTACTCAAGAGTTTTTTCGTGGATTTCTCCGCCACATTGCGTTATAGAGATATGATGTAAGCTAAAACAATTGTTGGCACTTAAACGTCACGTGCTTGAAGTGGCATAAACAATTATGTCAATAATAAAACGTTTAAAATTAAAATGTGAAAAATGCTAAAATATTATATATTCCGTCGAGGATAGCGCTCATAGTTCTGTTAATACAATGTAGAACGTGACCCACGCTTTAAGTTATCAATATTCTTATTATAAATTTACGTATAGTGATACAAAAAAAATCGATTTAAACGTTATTTTCGTCCGGATCGTGACTCGTTACATAAGAAAAAGCCGCGCCCGCGCCGCCGAGCGTTACCATTCGAAATACGAAAGTGAACCTGTCGCACGACATCGATTGTTTCGCTAATAAAGCCATACTTTTTTTTAAACTACCATGACTTCTGCTTTGGGGTATTAGCTAGTAGAATCAATATTTTATTAAGAATCAAAGAGATTATAAATCATGCCCCAACATAGCTAGAACCGTACCTAGCTTCTCGTTCCTTCATAGGATTGAGTTTTCAACGTGAAAATTTAGAAACCTACTCTAAATAACCCAAAGGACGGACCCTGATGGTAGCAGGAGGCTTTCAAATTGATATATTTAATATTCTATACATTTATACAATTCACGTATTTATCAATAAGGAATCATTCCACATCACAAATACAGGATATGAAAAAAAAAAATAGTGTCCTTAAATTCTTTCACAGATAAGATTTTTAAGCAACACAATAAAAATAAATACCATAACATGCACGATAATGTCAACACAGAAAATTAGAGAACACACACATACGACAAAACAATTACGCCAACGATTTTAAACGGTGCTTGAAAGCAGTATTAAGCATATCAACTTTGAAGCAGTGAATTATTTATGTGTGTTCACGAAACCCGATATTAGTACGCGTAATAGGTAAATCAAATTTGCATGAGCTAAAAGACCTGGCTTTTAAAGACCATGAATTATCTTTTGAAATGGTCACCCTATCTGTTCTGTGTAGCGTGGTGAAGCTAATGGTGTCGATATCGATACATCGGCGTTATTCAGCTCAACGATCGGTATCACTTGTAATATTTCATACCCTTAAATTTTTATTAGTATTTGTTATATGTTTATTATATGTTTATTAGTATTTATATATTCTATGAAATAATGGACACGCTCGTGTCGTGTGTATAGGATAGGTTACGTGACTTAAATAAGCTGAAATAAAAAACCGAGATTCTTTTGTTTTTCATTTACATTTTTCGGACCGAACTTATTTATGGGACAAAGATTCCTTTGTCGAGCAGTAGGGGTGTAACTCAAAATAAAAATGCGTCTAACATAATCCGAGTAAAGCTAAGTAGTGATATCAAAAAAATGTGACTGTCGGCCGAGTAAAAATATTTTGGATCACCCTTATCAAATGTTATTAAACTAAAATTATGTATTTCAAGGGGTAAGGCATAAACAATAAACTACAAGCTCCCACCTTTTCAGAATGCCAAATCATAAAATGACTGCTTCACGACTGATTTGAGGGCGACCGCCGATGCGAAAACCGCTGTGTGAGTTCGAAAAGTGAGTTACAGAATCGCAGGGCTGAGATCGTTCGAACACTGAACGCAATATTTTTTATTAGCACAATTAGCTAGAAAAGCGTCGTGAGGATATTGCTTGCGAATCAATCGTCAACGTGTGTCAGGCACAGAAGGCCGTTCACCTACTTGGCTATAAAATGTTATTTACTAATATTTAAATTTTAATCCTACTTGTAATTTTTTAATTCAAAATAATAAGTTGAAATACACAGAAATGTCTATATCTTATCTCGTTATTAGTTACGGGAAAAAATTTTTGAAGTGAAAATTCTTTAGGCGCATGAGAATAATTTTTTTTACGGATGAAACGCAATAACAATAATATTAGCGTCACGAAGATGTGGAACGTTTCTGACATGTGTACGTTGTACGCACGCACTTTTTTTTATAAAAAACATTCTATAAAGATATTTTCGAAATCACATAATTATACAGTAGTTTAATTAATATTTATGCTGTAATAAACGACTTGTAAGAGATGCCGCTATTTAAATTAGCTAATAAATAACTCTAATGCAATTTGTCCTATTTGATTGGGTGTTGAATGATTAAATTTTATTGTGTAATGTGACTATATAACTTCTTTGACAACTTAAAACTCTGAAAATGTTTTAGTATTCATTACAAAGTAAACATACGAATCTGGCTGAAAACTAATGGGGTTTTTAAAAACCATTTATACAAACAATGAAGACACAAACATTAATGACGTTCAATAGAAGGACGATCGCAATTGAAGAAAAAATATAAATTAAACATATGCAAAAAATTATTAAAATTAAATTAATTAAAAAGCAGTGTTGACCTAGTGGCTTCAGCGTGGAACTCTCATCCCTGAGGTCGTAGGTTCGATCCCCAGCTGTGCACCAATGGACTTTCTTTTTATGTGTACATTTAAGATTGGCTCGAACGGCGAAGGAAAACATCGTGAGGAAACCGGTTTGCCTAAGACTCAAAAAGTCAACGGCGTCCGTCAGGCACAGAAGGCTGATCACCTACTTGACTTTTAGATTATCAAATGATCATGAAACAGATACAGAAATCTGAGGCCCAGACCTAAAAAGGTCCACTGATTTTTTGAAGTTATACTTCTTTAGGCGCGTTATGAAAATTTATGAGAGTGAAATTTTACGTTGCGCGCGCACCTATGACACAAAATTCAGTATGGGCGTGCGCGAGCGAGATGGGAATAAGACAAGTAAAAAGAAATAGAATATGCGTGACGTATGACCATAATGACATTTGTAGTACCTTTTAAACAAATAAAGCAGTTTTAATTATTTTTCCAAAGAAATTTAGCAATGCTTTTTCACAAAGACCTATTGTTACTTAGTTAAAAGGTTATGAAACATACCTAGTTATTAAATTAAATTAATAATATAATAAAATAATAAATAATAATTGTTATTAATATTATTTAATAATTGAATAATATACTAAATATTAAATATTGTTAAATTATTAACGCTAAATATCTATTATTAATTATTTAATATTTAAAAAAAATAAAGAAAGCCAAAGAAGTATAACTTCTTACGCGCGTACATAAGTACACGCACCATTTTTTTTTTTTTGTGTAACGTTACGTATACGTTTGGTTACGTTGTTTTTGCGAATTCGCTCTGAGAATATATAAAAATATTGATAGTTTCGGAGACTGTATTAGGTAGGTACTATATCTACTACTTTTAATGGTCCAGTGAATAGCCTATCTCGTTTAGTTACTAACATTTTATTATCATTTAGAACTTATAAATAAATAAAATAAAACAAGCAACGTTTGATATATGTCGGTAGTTAACGATTGATTAGTAAAAATCAATCGTTAACTATAAAATCACTAAAGATTTAACAAAAGTATCTAGTTCAATACAATACAGCGAATACCAGCTACAGCAGTATATTTTGACAAGATATGTTATAATCTGACAGGAAGATCGATCACCGGTCTATTTATCGTTCTCTCAGCGTTCATTCTTATATCTACTGAGGTTTAATGGAACTTTGACGTATCATAGAAGATAAAGCCGGAAAATAAGAGTTAATTTAAAAATATATCTGATTGAATTTGTATTATATAAAACATAGGACAATACAAAAAAGTATTTATACTGAATTAACAAGTTTGTGATTAATTGAGGTACAACTTTTAATAAAACTTCTTTAGCGGATAAAAACTCGAACTTTGACTTTTATATAACGTTTCGAGGGCTTCGAATTGTCAGTTAGGCTAAAGTCACTTGACCGTCGTGATTTAAATAAGGTAATTTTATTTTAAAGCTGGTAATGATGTGAATATAATCGGTGACAACTGCGTTTAAAATAATCCTAAAGAAGTCTTTCTTTGCAGGGAGTTATTGGAATTTGTTTTAATCATAACTTATGACAGCTCGTTAGCGCAACTGGATAATTCGCCAGCGGTTAATAATTTTGCTCACTGCGAGTTTAGCAGAAACTCTTACTACAATTCTTTTTCGTCGTTCGTTTCGTTTCAATACTCAAACTTTGAGACGAAAACCTTAAATCGGAACCAATACGTTTTAATACTTAATAGAAATATGTATATGGTCGTAGCACGATGTTCCATACCATAAATCTTCCTTGGGTAAATAGAATTTTAACTGCATAAATATTTATATATGTTTTTGTAGATATTAATGTTTTCTATAAAACTGTAAATCACTTTGCTCTATTGTCAATAGTTTCCGCAGCGTAGGTACATCTTATATATAGCGTTTATTTGTCTCTTTCACACCTTGGGTTACACTATCGTAATTTTATACAGAACCATAACTTTTTGTCAATATTCTATTATATAGCCTATGTTCATTACGGATAACGGTAATCAGTTTTTAGTTTTGAGGCCATCAATGTCTACATTCTTTCATCTTTATAATATTATTATATGAGATATATTATTTAGGATTTTTTAATAATACAATTTTATTACATATATAGCAATGGCGTTCCGGAGGCTTTTGTCTACCATTTCGTTATAATTCTTTCAATATTCGTAGCCCTGATTAACCTTAGGAAATAAATAAAAATTTACAGTCAATTTTATAGTATAGCTTTAAGCCTACCAGTGTCTTAAAACGCAAGCATTAAGTTAATGATTGGTAACAAATATGGTGGTGGAAAGCTCACGTTGGCCATTTGTGTAACACGTTAGTGTAACCTCTTCGTTATCGCGAGATTTATTTAGTGATAGTGTTGCCATGTACGCCACGTTGTTTCCACCAGGAAACAAATCTAGGTTATATGATTATAAATAGTTTGTTGTATTTTTTATTAGTTTAAGTGTTAATGGAGCGTACTTTGAATGTTTTATTCCAGAATAAGATTGGCTGACTATCGATACAAAGTATTCCTCTTCAGACAAATAATCCTTGAAAACCAGTATGACTACAAGTAAAATTAAATGTGAAATATACTAAAAATCTAGCTCGCTTTCAAATAATTCTACAGTAATAGAGTATTATACATAATTTCCTTTCATAAAAAGGACTGTATCAAGTCATTTTCATTAGATTTCTTCCGCATTATACCTATTGTCTGGAAATGGTGTAGTATTAAAGAGGAGCGATCGGAATGAACACATTCCAAGAGTCCATCGCCTGAGCTTCGGTATATCTGTTTGTCCCCAGGCACTGTGTCCCATACACAAGAGGTAAGCGATATAAAAATATTCTATTTTATTCACTATAATAATTTAAATTTAAAAAATATATCTTAACAACATATTATATAATAAACATACAGAAACAGAATAGGTTTTAACTGACTGATGGAAACAATATTTTTTAAAATATACTCTAATTGACACTATTATTTTCCCCTAAAAATTAAAAAAAAATCATAATTGATTATTTCTTATATTTAAATTAATATATAAAATTATATTGCCTGAGGAACAATTATTTGTTCGAGAACATATTTGAACCTATTACGCAAATAGCGTGGTAATAGATTTGATACATTGTTTAAATGTCAAAACTATTTTATTACTACCTTTAAAGAAGTTATTTTTGAATATGTAGTAGTTGCAATACTTTAAGACAATTTTTCTTTTTTTGTAAATTGGAAATCGAAATACTATAAAATCTCTTCAATTTATCTTATACACCACACCAACCAATCCAGGCAACTTAGCCCGCAGCCATGCATTGCCATGACGCACAGCAATAGGATCCAGCCGTCCACCTACTATTACAATGCTCGCTGTAATATGTGTATAATGAGTTCATAGCATACATTGCACGTAATGTAGGTGATAGATTTCACAATTACCGTGAATCAGAATTGTTTAAAGGGCCATGAACAATGGGAACTGGTTTCTTTATTACATTTATAGACTTGTTAATAATAATTTAAAGCTATATATTTGCCATATTATACTAAGTATACAGATGAAAATCATGCAAACTATTAAGCATTTACGGAAAGATTTGTATCGTTTAAGAAATTTATAGACTATTTAATATAAACATGCAGATTATTACTTATGTATTGTAATTGAGTTATTACAGGGATTGTAAGCTAAAATAAATGAAGATTCACATTGTTTTTATTTTTTTAATTATTCGTTTTATTTTTTGATTACGTGAACGTAACACATCACGTAACATCAGCTACACAATCTTTTATCGTCGTCATTTAATTACTAACGTCAACGTGTTGAATTTGTTTATTGTATAATTATTTACTTTAATAGTACTCTAGCAACTCTAGCTCAGTTATTAGGTCAAACCAATCAATATTACCTCAACGTTACGGGAATCATCAAGCTCCAAGTCCAGAGAATAAAACATTTTGAGTCACCCACGATAAATTTCACTCAATAACCGATACGTTATTTCAACAAAAACAATGACCCGACGAACATATCGAAACTGGCCGTATATTACTTAATTGAGGTATAAACGTGTCTGCTATAGGCTCTGATGGGTTTTTATCGCGACTTCCACGAAATCACGTGGTAACGTGGCGATAAATTAACAAGTTTTCACAGATCTTAACAGAATTTCTCTTACATTGTATTATATTTAATTCATTTAAGCTGTGTTTCCCAAATGAGCACCTCCATTTTTATCCCTCGTAACTTTCAAAATACTTACATGCGCCTAAAGTCATGATTTTGTATAATCCAGGAAATTACGAGTGGGTTCGTCAGTTCCCACCACTCTCGTCTCTACTCCCTTATTAATATTTTGTATATCATTTAAATAAAGAACTGGAACTGAAGTATATTTAGAAGTTAAAGTGTTGGAGGTAGCAAAACTTATATAAATTATAAATCACACTATAATAATGTGACACACACACACATTTAATTCATATTTTATTTACAAAATAATTGACAGGTGTTGTTTTATAGCGAAGCAGCCAGTTTAAATCCTTTATTATATATTTTTTTCTTATATTATTTGATAATAATAAAAACACAATCGTAAAAATAAACATTTCCCTTTATCGTTCATAAACAGTCCTAAAGGCCAATGCTAATTGTTTTTAAAGTGGATTCAACAAGAAAGACACAATGTATTTCGGAGAAAACCGCACGGTCATTGAACCCTCGCAATCTGTCATGTGGAATGTCAGTGTGACAGTGACAAGCCAGAATAATCGTTTATTGGTGAATTGGTATAATTAGTTTTTGGAATGTTAAAAGTCATCTTATTTATGGTCTGAGGAAAAGTCAAAGTTTTGATAAAAACTGAACGATGTGTTTTCTAAAATCTATTGCTGAGCAGAAAAGTGAAGTACATCCCTCAATGCAGTGTATATGATATACGTAATTCGTTCATGTGTTCAGCAAAGTATATAGATGGTATAATACAAATAATATATATGAATTAAAAATTCTTCAATGCGCAAATGGAGTCGCGAGATTTAGTTAGTTTAATATTAAACCCGTATCCCATATTGAATATCAGACAGATTAGAAACTAACGTGGGTTTTCAGTCTACTATTACGTAGGGGAAACTTTCAATGGGGCTTTAATTTCATTTTGTTTATCCAATACCAGGCTAATTCTATAATTAAGCATGTCATTTATTCCAGCATGTGAGGGATATTCTATAATAATTAAGTGAAATATAACCACTTCCGCAAACAGTTGGTCAAACGCTCGATTAATTCATAGCACTAAACAGTACTATGGTTTTGGCGTTAATTTCAGTAATTCAACATCGTGAAACAACAACAACTTGAAACAGTCGTTTCAAGCCAAGTTACATAAGTTACATAATCTAATAATATTATATATACTAGTAATTTTACTGGTGTTAAAATATTAAGGTAATAGAAGATAAGGATAGAACAGATCCGGAAGTGTGCATCCACCAATTGGGTGTTTTCCACAAACAAATCAACATCTATCAACAACAATTTTTCTGATTTTATTTGCACAGAATATGAAACATTACTTCATCCATATATGTGACCTGAGAACGTGAGAAACTACGACCACCCGCAAGCAAGAGTTCAAATATAGTTTTATTCTTTCCAATACATGCAACAGAGTTCTAATTAACATTAAATTGCCATATCAATAAATGTTTGCATAATCGATTACTATTTTATACAATAAAGCAATTTTTTATATAAAATTAGCATTAAATCGAGGAGGAATGTACACCTTCCAGGATGAATTTTATTGTATTTCGATATTTCTTATCAACTCCAGATCGATTACTTTACGAGTCTAAACACAAGGATAGTAGAATTCTGTCTTGTAGAGTAATTTATTTTTGCTTTGTACACGACTTTGTTCTTAGCATTCGAAGATAACGCTTACATTTGTTAATTGTATGGACTAACAATATCTATCACATGTGTTCACAAAAGGTGATCCCTAAAGCTACATACTTAATTATTTTTTAATTTCTATTTCATTAATTGGTTTTTAGTACTTGTTGTAATAGTTTTTCCAGGAAGTTAAAAAAACTAACACAATTTGTAACAGCTAACAATCGTAGTGTAATTCGTATGTGTAAAGATATCTATAGATTTCCTAGATCGATCTTTGGACTAGATACGTCCAATTGTACTATGCCCGGTCCTTGCTAGATATTTCTATAATAATAATGAAAAAGGCTTTTTCATCTCCATATCCTGTTACATTTCAAATGTTGTTAGTATTTACATATAGCTAAATGTAAGTACAGCAGAAACGGTAGGTCATTGCAGAGAGTGGCACATTGCAGAGAGGAATGGCAGGATTTGGAGGAGGCCTTTGCCAAAAAAGGGTGCACACTCTAAAAGAAGATTGAAATAGAAACGTGTTTAAATATAACCGTATCCGAATTAAAGGATAACGTTTATTATTAGAATAATAGTGTTATTATTAAATGTTAGTAATAATAAATTAGACACCCGTGGATATGGATCCCTCGTGGGTGCAGGCCTCCTCCAACCCTTTCCAATCTCTTTTTTTTCCAAAAGTATGTCGATCCGTTCCTGCTATTTCTATCACCCGCCCACCTTCTTTTTGACCTCCCACTCTTTTTTCCGGGTATCGATTTCATGGTGTTGTCTTTAATGTCCATTTGTTGTCTAGGTATCGTGTTACACGAGTAGCCGATTGCCATCCTAGATCTTCTTATATCAGAACAAAAAGCATTAAAATGTGTCCTAATATATAATAGGGCCTACTTAACACCCATGGTTTTATAACTATCTTTAATTTATAGATTGTCTCACGACTAACCCCATAAAAACTCATAATTTTCTTTATTACCTGTTACCTACATTCTGAAAAACTATATAGCACATCAATTAATTACTTATTATTAATTGATTAATTATATTCACTGTGAAGTGCGTTAACCATACATTAATTAAAATCGTATAAAGCAATTAACAAGCAAATTGTAGCAACATTACGTGCGAACTGACGATAAATAAAACGTTTATCTGTGCGAAGGGACTCCGAGTGCAGAATGTGTGAAAACAGGTCCTATACGAGAAATTGCGATACATGTCGGCCTTACTACTTAACGTTTTATAAAATATATCTTTGTTTGTATAGTCTGAAAAACGTTACGAGCCAAAAATACGTGCAAACAAATCGTCAAAAAATCAGTCAATACTCGATTCCCATCACTGTTTACGGTACCTTCAAGTCGTTCGAGGTTCCAGAAAGTTCTACTCGTGATCAAAATCTTAACTCTTTGGTATCGCTGCCATTGAATAAGAGGCCGAAGAAAGAGATGTTTAAAATAAAATTCTCGTACGTTGGAACTGTTTGCTGGCATCTTTGCTAACCTTAATAGTATTTCTAATCAGCCGTTTTGATAGTGTGAAGGAAGGGGTAATACTGAAATAAATCCACATTTAAGTTTCAATTCCTAATCGTTAAGTATCTTTCTTGTATCTTCTTTTTAATAGTGCCGTCTCCTTGCGAAGGTAGCGATCATCATGGCTACTTTAATCTTGGATGCTGCGCTTCCAAACGATGATTGGTGGTTTGACCAAACCATTGCCTAAGGTTTTTGGAACCAAGACGTGCGTCTGCGGCCAGGTCTCCTTCTACCTGCCACTTTGCCTTGTATGATTATTGACTGTCATACATTTCTTGTATCACGAACTTGTAAACAACAAACCTGTAAAGAACTTTATACTGTGAAGTCTAAACCAGTCTATGAATCTCTTAATTGAAAGCCTTAAAAATGATGTGTCAAGTCAAAACAAATGATAGGCTACTACAATAAGACGATTAATATCAGACAATCGTGACAATGGGCCGAGAAATGCGATTACAGTGTCGAGTTATCCACACGCCGCGGGTGGCTACACTGACGTGATTCCAATTGTATTTTATTTAAAAATTAAAAATAAGGATGTTTGTGATACAGCAGCTTTAGTCTTTATATAATCATCTATACTGACCGGTACTGACTGGTTCAACGGAATTGATGCCGGACGCGGGGGACACAGCCAGTATCTAAAGGTAACAATTATCAGTTAGGTAATTAGAAAACGAAATTATAATTGATGGTAATGAGATCGAGCTACGTTTAAATAACAGACGTTGTCCTGTACACACGTCTTATATACAAATGAAAAATATCTAATAATGTAAATCATTCTCACGCAAAAAATTTCATCAAAATCTGTCTAGCCGTTTAGGAGTTTAATTAAGAACACATTCACAGAAGATTTATATATATATATATATACCAGCTGTTTATTTGCTGTATAGATTTAAAATAACCTAGATACCGAGTGCAGCGCCATCTGCCGGGATGATTTGTGAATCTAAACCATCCAGGGAGCCACCCAAAGGCATTAAAAAATCATTCAAATCGGTCCAGCCGTTTAAGAGGAGTTCAGTGTCATACACACGTACAGTAGAAATATAAATAGAATTATATATATAAATATTAAGACAGTATTTTCTTCGCCAGAAACCAAGGCCAAATTACGGAGACTTTATTTGTCTTTAAGAACTAATACGATATCGTGTGTAGTGAGCCTGTATTGTAGTTTATAGCACGGTTTGAATTACTGTAAAAGGCACTGAATGTGAATTTAATTTTAGCCTTATAAGTTACCATAAGTGTTAATACCGACTTAAATGTACTGATATATTGAGAACTTCGCGAAGATATGAGAGCATAAAATAATTCTTGGATTTTATTTTTTTACCTCGTTTACGATAAAATATTGACAAATTTGCTTTTATTATTAAGTTCAAACAGTAACAATATATCCCTCATATAACATATTGGATATGTAAAGTCTAAAAACAATATGTATCGTGTAAATTTACGGAAGTAATACACAATTCCAAAAAAACACACCATCTCTTGTTCATTTATAACAATATTACAATTACAATTGTGCTAATTTAACGCGTAAAATGAAGTTTATCTTGTAAAAGTATTTGTTTGATACTTATTTCTCAGGCCGAATTCCAATTAAATTATTCAAGTAATAAACCATCGACAACTTATCGGCTACTTGTTATAAAATCCATCGGCCTATGATTTACAACATATATTTTTCAATATATCGTAAAATTCATTAACAAGACTGCTATAATTTGTACGTGAACATCAATTTATTGGTCCATTAAATTTTATGTGAAGTAAAAGATACTAAGATAGACCCTTCTTGTGAGTTCTATAGGGTTTTATTATTTAAAAAGTGTTCTTTATAAATAGAAAGAAGGCCAGACAAATTTATTCTAGGATTAAGCCATCGAATATAAGTGATTGTTTTAATGGCTTCCAAAATAACTACATTATACATATGTATTGTTTAATCAGGACTCAAACTCCGTTCGAGTTATGTGCGATATATATGTTGTTCATTGAGTCACACTAAATAAAGGAAACTAAAAATATGTATGTAAGACATTCAGATATTTTTGTGACGTAAACTATAATAAACATCTTATAAATCTCCTATTTTTAAAAAGAAAAAAATTGTACGGATGGACTATAACATTCTTCATTATTACAGTATACATTTTTAAATCAATAAAAGTATTGTTTATCACGATATCGTTTACTTAAGTTTGCCCCCAATATGGTATGTGAAAAGTGAGAATGTGCGGTTTTTGCAACATACCTCACGGTTCGTGGTCGCGTGGTATCTTGCGTAATGTGATACCATGAAGCTTGGGCCATTAAGCCTGTTTTTAACGACAATTTTATTTTAAATTAATAATAAAAACGTCATTATAATGTTCCACGTTCATTACAGCTCGCACAGTATCGGGGTGACAACGACTAATTGACCTTTCTTCAAGCTGTATATAACAATAGCATATTGTTGCAATGCCTGGAGGTAACTTACTGAAGCCTGTGTGGCAAGGTTTTCTTTTATTATAATTAAATCTGTGATATTAAAAAATAACTAAGCGATTGAACGAACCAGAGATAATAATTTTCGCTTTTTTAGGAGCCGTTGAACTTTATCGATCACTCGTCAGCTTTCGAAGCTTGTCGATAATCCTGCGCAGAAGTGTGAAATGTACTGACTCGACGCGTCCCGAGATAATGCGATTAAATATTCAACACCAAGTCAAATTAATTATAAAAACATACCTCAAGGAGTTAATCAATAAATAATGGATGCCAACAAAAATAATGGACTAAAATTGGTGTTTTTCTCATAAGCACTTTTGAAACTTGCTCCAATGTTTGTGGTAAAAATCGTGAGAACATCGTCAAAAAACGAAACAGTCGGAGACTTTCGCATCATTCAGTTAAAATTGATTAATAATTAATATTATCTCTTGTTAAATTCAAAATAGTCGTAGTTTCACAAAATGTGTTCAAACATTGCCCGTGGGGCTTCCTTGCGTGTCTTTCTTTACAAATAATATAAAATTACTAAGTCAGCTCACTCTTAACTCGGAACGTGACTGGTTTTGCATTTATTGTTAATTTGCTTTCATGTCTCCGCAATTCAAAAGTTGAAACATAAGAATTATTTGTAAATGATAGATTTTTACTTTTAGGCGATTAAAATTAAATTAATAATCTATATACACACTCAATTAATGAATTTATGCTAGATAAATAAACGTTTAATCATTTTTTAAAACGTCCAAAAGTCCAGATAGCCAGTTACATTTCTGCCGCTGCTGATGAAATCTAAAACTTTACGCTTAGCAGAGATTAAAAAGCTTTTAAATCTGTGGTTAATCGTGGTTAAATTGTAACGGGGGTCACAATATAGTCTATGTCATTAAAACTGGTTAAAATAATACATTATATTCATAAGTTTCTACTTGATATATAATTTGATTTAAAAAACAAATATCGTTATACCGCAACTAGGGCATGCTATCTCAAACGATGTAAGGTCGTGATCTCGTAGGGTTCAGAATAAGAAATAGAAACAGTTATAATAAATATGATTTACAATAAATATTGTTCTATACAATAATGTCTTATCTTAATCTCATAAACACAGCACTCACTTAGCAGTTTTCATTGTGTTTTTCAGAAATAAAACAGATGTTTTTCGAAAACTATCTGAGATGTCGCGAGATTCCGATCCCGATAGCGGCAAAGGTTTAATATGGAAAAATCGTGAGATAACCCCGATTTATGTTTCTACTTTCGAGTTCATTATGAGGTTTATCCTACATAGGACATAACACTTAGCGAGCTTTGAAAACACAGACTTCGTGATTCTGTTCTCAGATCGTGACAAAGCCAGCTTTATTGATTGCGATACAAACATTATCGAAGGATAAAGACTTATTTCACATGAATTATGTAGAATTAAAGCCATCTTCACTCCATATTGGGAGTTATGGTATTTATAACTTAAATATCGAGATCTTTTATAGCAGAAAATATAAACGTTAAAATCTGTGGTAGGTAATACGTTCTCATATAAGTGCGTGTACTTATATGAGGACATATAAAAAAATTTAATCATTTTCTTGTTAATTTTATGCATCGGACGCTGACGAGAACTGAACTCTATAATACTAAAGCTCGTAGAATATCAGACAATAGACTTACACTAACAGGAACCTAAGCCTGCCTAACTTTAGATATTGAGTGTAACGCGAGAATAATATTCGTATATTTACATAGATTCTTAATCATCAAAATCAGACTTCATTTTCATACTTGCGTCTGGGGATATTATTTCAACATCACGTCACACGAAATTTTTAAATACGATAAGTAGGTAAGTACAAAGTTTGAAGTATCTAAAACATTCCTATATGCTATGCAGTATACCGATTGCTTGCGTGTGTAGTGCAGTCATATTTGCGTCTGATTAATCAATAATTTATATAGGATAGAATAAATCTGCCCACAGTATATATTTAAAAAAATGTTTCGCTACACTAAGAAGCCACTCACACATAGGCACCTACCTATAACTATGTTTTTGCATGACATCTATCGATAGGTACCTATAGTTCTGACAATATCCGTACCGCTGACGTCCCAACCTTGGCATCGCGTGGTACGAAAACTCAATACTGAAGTTGTCTAATCGCAATCGCAATGAATGTTACAGAGTACTTTATCCCATATAAAGGAACAAGGAAATACGTTTGTCCTCTTTTTATGTTACAGGAGGCAAACAGGCTAAAGGCTTACCTGATGTTAAGTGATACCACCGCCCATAGACACTCACATTGCCAGAATGCTCGCAAGGACGTTGACCGCCTTTTAAGAATTGGTACGCCTTTTTCTTGAAGGACCCTAAGTGCGCGGCAAAAACTGCTTTAAAAAAACGCTCAGTTGTGGAACGACGGACGTCGAGGTGATACGGATGGTATTTTGTATTATGAAACTCAGCTGCAGGTACTAATCCGATCAAGTCCTCTGAACACTCCCATGGTAATGGGACAGAAGGGAAAGGGAAGATGCAGAGTGACCCCACATCTCTACGCAACGCCAGGGGATTAAGCAGCTGGGAAAGTGACTGGTAGTCGACGATTATGCCATGTGAGGCCGAATTTGCACTTCATAAAGTTCCAAGCGGTGCAGTGGCCCGAATTGTGAAGTACCGTCACGCTTTGGCGAGCACACCAAGCTTCTTCGAGGCTAACTGAGGCCTTTCCTTCCAAATAGCGGCGAAACTGTACGATATTCGATATGTCATCGCGCAGTATTTCGATGCTAGCTGAGGCTTTAAGGAGAGTGTCTTCGAAGGGGGAGCAACAAAGGGTGTTTTTAGCGGAAAAACCTCTACCTTTGTGTAAGGGTATATATACATTTCATTGATTCTAGTTATTTGTTATTTGTAGTAGAGACGATAGGTTCACATCGGTTATTTATTAGCTAGCAACAATCTTGATTGCGGTGTTGACGGCGAAATTACACCCATTGATAGGATTTTATTTATTGCCCTTGCCCTGTCTATGGTAAATATCAATTACTGATGAAACTGCTATTTATGTTACGCTTATAGAAATTTATTTAACATATTTGTAAAGCCCCAGTGTTTACACGCGAAGAGCCGTAAAATTGTTTCTCATGGATTGGTTGTGTTGTAATTTATTTTATACCATTCAATATTGCTATTCGACAATAAAGATTAAAGACCAACCAAAACCAATCGAAATACGCCATCGTTTGTTTATTTCGCACCTAGTGAAGTATAAGAATTTGTTTTTATAGACTGAAATTTTATTGATGGTCTGAGACTGAAAAATGCTGATCATCTACTTGCCTATTAGATTGACAAATGATCAAGAAACAGATACAGAAATCTGAGGCCCAGACCTAAAAAGAGGTTTTAGCGCCACTGATTTATATTTATTTATTTAAAGTATTCATTGAATTGTACATTGTTATTTAGATATTATATTACCTTTGCATTATACAAATTCCTACGAAATAATAATCTTATAATCGAACGTCACAAGAGACATCTTATCAATAGGAACAGCCGAATGACAAGCCACGTAATTGCATCCGCTCACAGACGACAAGCGTAAAGATAAAGCCTACAAGTTTACCTCGATATCCGATTATACCCTGACGTTAACACGACATAATATTTTCCGTAATCTTACGAACTCTCTTTTTTTCTCCTATCAAACGTAGACTGTAAACAATTAAACCCCGAAGAGTAGCACGAAAACGAAAACAAGGCTTAAATTTATATTTTAATATTCAGTAACAGATTGTACTTACAATTATTTACATTAATTTAAGCTATATAACTCACGGACAACAAACGTAACTCTCTCACTAAACAATTAGAATCCTCGACAATTTTCGATCTCAACATTTGGGAATTTTCCGCTTGAACCCCTCGCACTATCACTTTGACGCACTCCTCGTCTTCAAATTTCCGACTGCACCTATTAAAGATATTCGTGATCTGACGCTTCGTCAAGAACTTAATCGTCCGTTTGGAGATGGCGTTGTACAGTTTGAGATACGTCGTCACTTCGTCGACGTCTGACTCGTCGACGTAGTTTAACAAGTCGTAAACTATACTCAGAAGTTCGTACTCCTCGTCGCCTTTCACCTTGACGTCGCCGAGATTCAGCTTAATCTGTTTCCCGAACGCGTTGACGTTCACGCTCACTATGATCGTGTTTAAAGTATTGAGAATCTCTCGGACGACGATTTTGTCGTCTTTTCTCAAGTACCAGATAATCGAGTGCAGCCAGGTCAGGAGCCCGTGACCCTCGATCAATATTTCGAGCGCTCGCGGGATGGACACGATGGATTCGAAGACGCTAATTATGTTGGCTCTCGTCCTCTTATCGCACAGAACGGTGGTGTAAAAGTCCATAAGCATTTTAATGCACATGCTCTTGAAGATGACGATCACGTCCTTCATCGTTTTGATGCCGTGGCTCATCACGCTCAGGATCCACAGCCTTCGCTCGGTACATTCGATTTCGTTGTCGTGGAAGAGACTGAGAAAATCGGGGACGATCGTCAGGTCGACGTGTCGCTTGGCTATTAGGAAGTTATTGACCGGTTTGTACAGAGGCTCCGAGGGAGCCGTGCACACCGTCAGAGCCCTGGCCAAGTACAGAGCGCCGACCGAGGGTAGTCTAGGATTTTTGAAATCTCCTAGAATTTTGTCTTCTTTCGGTGCGCCTTTGAGAGCCGTCGCGATGCTCTGTCGGAGGGTCGTCATGAAGTCGGTCAGAAGCAGCTTGTCGTTTTTGTGCCTCCTGAAATATCATTTATAAAAACTTAGGAGCGATTCAGAAATTCTCTACGACTAAACAGATATTATGTGTATATATTTATATTATTAAAAAAAATATTGTAAAAAAACTTACGTTTCTAACTCCAACAGCATGCAGAACCTATGCAAGACGTGGTAAGCGGCGGCGCGCATCAAGGGACACGATGAGCTGAGAGCCATCAGCGTCACCGATAGAAGACCAGTTCTCATCACTTTAAAGCAAGAGGCCATCGATCCCGGAGCCAGTAAATGACTTAAAAGGGGAAAGAGGAAAGCGGGGTCATAAATTTCATCATCATCATCTTGCTGCGATATAGTCAGCGCATCTTTTTCCTTAAACTTTTGCAACACCTTATTATATTCCTCCTTTCTCAGTGCAACTTCCAGTACCGCTTCGTTATCCTGAGTTTTGTTGTTCATTTTCATTTTCTGTTTTCGATCATATTCTATAAACGCTTTAGCCGACGTGCGTTTAACGGTTTCGCAATTATCTGGTAATTCATAATAGTAATTTAATTTTTGATTCACTGGAAAATTTCGTATCGTTCTTTCTATAATTTCTCTATCGAGAAGGTTTAACACTTGATTCGGCGTCGGGTGGCTCCAAAGTGAAGCTGTACGTTTTTTTCGTACCGCATAGTAGTTCGCTGCCGAGTCTCCCCAGACGTACGGTTTGTATTCGTTTACGGGTAGACCGTTACTTTCATAAAACTCTAGAATACACAGGATCAATCTATCGGAAGGATTCTTAGTGCCGTGATATGCGCTCAGAAACACTGGTATCTGTTGGGGCTTCATGATAGTTTTATTCGATGTGACCAGGCAGAAGAGAAGTTGTAACAATCTAGATTTGACATCCAAGCTGTGATGACTCAACATGACATTCAGAAACTCCGAATGAGATGTCAACATGTCGAATATATCTACGATCTCCGTATGATCCGGTGGGTATAACATCTTGATCAATGTTGTCAAGAGACATAGAAGTTTGGGGCCTAGCACATTGGCCTGATCGGCAGTTTTAACTTTTAAGCTATTCTTCAAAACACTTTTGCAAAAGTTTTTCCAAATGGCGCTATCTACGATTTTTTTCAAGTCTTCTTTATTCTCGCTTATTTTTATGTTACTCACTTGTGTAGTACTGTAAACGAGGGAGACGACTGTGTCTAAATTTTCAAGTTTTTCATCTTTGAAACATGTGACCATTACATGAAGCATAGATAAAATGTAATTGCAGTAATATTCGTGCTTTTCTTCGCCGTCGATAATGTATAATTTCAACAAAGCGGTTTGAACAATCTGCACGTGATTGGCATCCAGTATTTCAAACTTGTTGATCTTTGAAAACAGTTTTTGGCAATCTTCCTTTATCATACATTCAGTTACAAGTTTTCTTAACAATTTCCAATTTTGCATATAAACTTGTCCAGCTTTATGTGGTTTTTCTAGATACTTATTTATATTAGTCTTATATTCATTGTACAATTTAACTAAAAAATCTGGATGTTCGTTAAGAAATTGGTGATTTGAAAAAACTTCATTGGCGACGGGTAACGTGAGTTCTCTTTGATTTAATATTTCTTCTCTATTTAACTCATCAGAAAAAACTTTATGCAATTTTCCATTGAGCCTTAATATTATTGCCGCCAAATTTGCCATCGTTTTTCGTATCGCAAAGGCATTGAAAAACTTTTTGAATACTTCATCCGTAATAAGTGTAGCGTGATGAGGTTTGTTCTCGAAATAAGTAGCGAGTGCCATTTCTAGTTTAGTTGCATTTGCAGCTAAGGCTTTGTTTGTGATCAGATTGCAATATAATATTATTGTTTTTACGACTACCTCTGGGTTTAGCTCTAATGATATGCTTAGAGAATATTTATTTAATAGGATTCTAAGAACCTCCACAATAAGGGTCGGTTCTTTGTCATCGTTGACGCATGATTCTAAATCTGCTTCAAAAATCTTTTCAAAAATGTGATTATCATTTTCTTTAGAAAAGCCGACAACTTCTAAGACTCTGATTGTGTGATCGCTTTTAACATTCTTTCTTTTATTAATTTTGACAAAAGCTTTAATTATCTCTGTGTAAGTTTTTTGCTGATAAGACTTCAAAATGTAGTGGTTTTGGTCAAGGTAACCGATTATATCTTTATTTTGAACAATCATCTGCAGCATAAACTCAGTTGTCAAGATGTAAGACTTTTTAGTCATGTCGACAGCCTTAAACATTTTTAAAAAATGAGCATTCTTAAACAAATTTAACAATATTCTTCTGCAAGTGATTAATAAATGTTGTTGTCTTCCAGTAGCAATAAAAATTTGAAAATAGTGAGTGATCTTTTGCATATTAATTTCGGTCAATTGATCCGCTTTTGATAGTCTCACCATACAGAACATTAAATATTTGGCCCACATGAACAACTCCGATTCATCAATAGCCTGTTGAGGTAGTATTTTGTAGTATTTATCACTTATTAATAAATCATAATTATCTTCAGAGCCATCTCCTATAAATTGAAAGATACTTTTAAAGTCAACCATGTCTCCTTTAACAATTGATTCTGATAATTTTAATAGGACATCATCTTTAACAATAGAGTCGGGTAACTCTATCAGATTCAACATGCAAGTGGTCACATAGCTTCTGACTTCTAATTTCGAGTCACCAATTAGAACTTCAGACAATTCAGGAGAATAGTTGCAATGCATTAAATTAGCAATGTATAATGATAGGAAACTTTTTAAACTCTTCTTGGCTTCTTTGTTTCCTTGGATAAACTGTATGCAACCAATTATAAATGGTGAAGGCATTTTGTTTTCCAAAAACATACTGTCCTCGGTGTTTTGATTGTTCATTAGATCCGTGAACAGTTTATCCAAATTAGATGCCGTATCTTCATCCGCAATTTCAAAATTAATCATCTGATTTCGCATGTATTCTATGAGGTCCTTCTTATTTTGCATCACATATTCCACTACGTCCGCCACCAAAGATATTGGCTCAACTTTAGATTTTCTTAAAGAATACAACAATAATTGTATTTCATCTTCATCTGATTCATATATTTCTGTTTGTTTGAGAAATTCTTGCAATGTATCTTTAGCCTCCATCCATATATTTCTTTCTTCGGATGTAAATACTTCTAACATAATGAGAAATAGGTCCTTGAACATTGGATTTTTCAAGGAAAGTGCAGATTGATCCAAAGTCAGCCACAATGATACTACTTTGAACTTCAGCAATGATACTTGCCCTTCTCGTAAAGTCTTTGTAAAATCTAATATTGTTTTCATATCTATACTACTCTCTAAGGACTCGAAAAATGAAGGATGTACGTAATTATACAATAGCAATGTGTCTATTAATCCCAAGAGTGAATCTGATGTGTTTACCTTTGGTAATTTATAATCTTGAGATGATTCTGCTCCTCCTATACCATTTGTTATATCATTTATTAAGGAAATTATAGTGCTTGGAACTGGAACGTGTTTAGGTATAAAGTACTCGAGTTTACTTCTCATTTCAACAAGAATCTCTTGAGCTTCTCGCAATTTAAGTATTGTCATGTATCTTTTTAGTGAATGTAGCATTTTTACTAATACTTTAATGCAATACAGAGAAATGGTATGATCTTTACCAAAATTTGCCTGAATGAACTTCAATAAGGGCACAGGTAGTGTAATAAATCTAATAAAATTGACTGTTTGCATTGTATTTAAATTATATAACCTTGGCAACATATCCTCAGGTTTCAATTTGTCTAAAAGCTTAATTGTGAACTCCGTAGCTCTCTCCCATATGGGTGAATGTTGTGGTTCAAAACTTTGCTCAATGACATGTATAATGGCTCTATGTAAGTCTGGGCATTTATAGATAATTTCAAGTACTGTATCACATTCGTAAATATTCTCCCAGGGTCTTTTTAAACTTAGCATAGCTTTATACAAGTTTTGATTTTTATTTGTGTCACCTGTTCCAACATAGGTATCGACAAAGTATAAACCGAGCTTGTGTGAAGTAAACAATGTAGTTATTATATTAGACAACAACACCATTATTTCCGGTCGAACCTCATTTTTTGCTTCAACAGTCAACTCTGGAGGTCCCTTCCAACTAAACATTTTAAATAAATTATGTAGAACTTGATGACTAAACATTTTTAACTTCAGTGTTTTTGAAATTAAAGGATTTTCTATGACATTTTTTTTCAAGATACTTAAAAACATGAGTACCGCATCGGGCTCATCTTGTATTAAACCAGGAATGACTAATGGAAGAAGACCTTGTTTCTCTAATAGAGCTTTAATTAGAGGCAAATGACAGTCAACAAGAAAAGATGTCATAAAATGTACAAATGCAGTTCTTACATTGTCTTTTTCTTTATAATTAGGTTTCTCCACTATATATTGAAGATGTTTAGGTGTTAATGGTACTTGGTTAAGAACTTCAACACCTAAATCTGAGCTGAGAGTGACCATAGATGTCAAAAGATTTAAAATTATTTTCCTATGTCGTGGTCCAGAATTTTCACTAATCATTATCTCAACAGTTGGGATAAAAGTATTTAGAAAATAGCGGCAAGCTTCTTCTGTAATTGTTATCATATGAGGCATGGAGGATTGTACTTTGACAATTAAGAGGTGAAAAATATGAAATGTTGGTGTAGCCAAAGATAAATTTTTCTTATTTTCTGAAGATATTTGCCTCAATATTTCATGTGAATTACCACCAGCTCTGAGATATTCTGCTAAGTAATCCATATCACTGTCAGGGTTGAGGCACACTTGCAGAAATTGTGTTAAAGCTGAAAATTTTACAGTAGTAATGTTAAAATAAATTCAGTTTAATATATATCCAACAATTGTTAAAGTACAAATTTAAAAGAAAGTATAATATAGAATTTAAAGCAATATAAAATCCATATAATTAAATGTAACTTATTTATAATATATATATAAAGGAAGCACTTTCAACAATATATGTCATGTCGCATTTTCTTTTATGTTCAGCTGGTAATAATATTAAAAAAAACAGTAATGCACTCAGAAGGTTGAAGTGATTTAGTTAGTATATTATATTTTTAAGTTGATTTTGAATGAGACAAGAAAGAAGAGTCGTTGAAAATAACACCAATTCACACGCTTACCCATGGTTTGACCCTGCTTTTCTGCTAATTCTTTTCGAAAATGTTTAATATCAAAATTAGGTTGAATTTTCGGTTGAGGTGGTCCGCTTTCGTCCTCTGTATCGCTTGATTTTTTAGGTCTTTTAGTAGATTCCTCATCATCCTTATATTTTCTTTTACCCATTTTTTTAATATTTTATTCACAAACTTTATATAACATACAAAAAATATTTATTTCAATAAAAAGTATAGGTTCTAAATTGAAAATTCCATGTGCGTTTGTTTTGCCTTTCAGAATTTCAAACTTTTCTCAAACCATGTTGTGTCACTGTATGAGTGTATGACAGTGACAGACTATAATTGTATAGTAATTAAAAGAAATAATTAAAGGTAAAACAAAAATATACACTCTTATCCCTCACGATTATACAATTAATAATAATTTTCAGCTATGAATTTCGACGCTAACTTTAATTATATAAGCGATTAGTTTAGTTTGTTAAAATAAACAAAACTTAATCACATATGTATTGAATTATGTTTGTGAATACATTAATGGATATGAAAATGACATACATCTTAAAAAAATAATAAAATAATTATTTTATATGTCGTGTATGTGTTATAATTTTAAACGATATGGTTTTATGTGTATGTAATGTTCTGATACAATTTACAAACAAATTGATGTAAAATTAGTGGATAAATTTTACATCATTGCAAAATTCATTCGCAACTAACCCGAAAGTAAAAAAAACGGCAACGTCGCGCGTTTGTGTGCTAGTTCTGTGAAATTAAAAGACTACCTTACTCATTTATACTCTTTAATATTTTTAATGTATTTACCTAAGAAATATTTTTATTGGCGGTAACAGAACTAAAAATCTTTACAGTGTTTTAAAATTAGTCTAGGAACTGATTATTTAAACCCCTCGACTGTTACGGGGCATATTTGAAAATCTATTGAATTGTTGAAGATTAGTCAACAATTCTCTTCGGGGTCAAAACATATGCATTTAAAACACTTAAAAATAGTTATAGATAGCTTTAACTATAATCGGGTAACAAGAAATTCATAAAATAAAAACGGATAAATTGCGAGCTTACTAGGTCCGCCATCCGAGCAAAACTTCTCGGTTAACACATTAACTGTTTGTGCTATAAGGCCGAGTACAGAAAAGATTCAAGATATAAATGGTTATCCACAACCTACCAATATCGAAGAATGTTTCGTAGGTATGATTAACTTTTATAGGCAGAGATTTCTAAAGCAGTGAAAGTTCTAATACTGTTGTGTGTGTTATGCAAGCAATATGGATTATATGCAAGCAATATGGATTATAAATTTAATCAACAGATTTATGTTTTAAATCAATTTATTCACCATTTGACCTGTCGTCATAGTGACGTATTTTTATATTTTGATTGTAACAGGTTTGTTACTAAATTTACTCTGACCAAAGATACATTGTATCTTTCATATAAAATAAAAAAAGAAATTGCTAAGTTATTAGTATATAATTTTAAAGAAACTACTACGGTGACATGTAGTAAAATTGTCACGAAAAATTTACATTTTACTAATTTAAACTAGCACCTAAGACAAAAGCCAAGCCAGCACTATTAAATATTGTGTATCAAAATCTACAAGGTTTGGCTGGCAAGGAATTAGAATTAGAATTGTTTACAAAAATTCGCGAAATTGAAGTTATTTGTATTACAGAACATTGGCTAAGAAGTTATGAAACGATTGTTATTGACAACTTCCAATTGTGTAGTGTATTCAAGAGAAGTAGTTCTATTCGTGGCGGATCATTAATATTAATTAATAGTACTGTCAAATCGAAAGATCGTAAGGATATTGTAAGTCTATCAATTGAATGTGTTATTGAATTATCTTGTGTAGAACTGGAGAACTATGTTATAGTATGCGTGTACCGGCCCCCTTCCGGAGATTATTACAATTTCGAGTCAGTAATGGAAGATGTACTTAAAAGACTGACTAGAAAACGAAAGTCTGTCATTATTTGCGGAGATTTTAACATAAACATACTTGAAAGTACTTCAGTAAGCACTAGATTTATTTCAATGTTTAAATGCTTCAATTTAGTAAACCAATTCTCTGAACCAACAAGAATCACCTCCCATTCAGCAACTTGTTTAGATAACATATTTTCGAGTGACAAACCTATTTCTAAATCAGTAATAACAAACCTTACTTCTGACCATTGTGGTCTAATAGTTGGCTTCTCTGACAAAATATTTGATGAAGCCAAGCACGTTAAGTATCGCCCCATCACAAAAAGTCGCATCGAAAGTTTTAGGCAAAATATTAATTCTAAGGTTTGTGCAATAGATTACTCTGTTCTAAATAATTCGGAGAGTCAATACAAAAGATTGTTTAATGTTATTCAAAATGAGTTTGATAGTATTTACCCATTAAAGACTGTAAAGTGCAACAAAAAAATCAAGTTTGATGACTGGGCCACGAGTGGTATTTTTAAGAGTAGGAATAGGCTTTATGAATTATATGCATTAAGAAAATATAATCACAATGCAGCGTTTATGGAATATGTCAGAAATTATTCCAAAACTTTTAGAAAAGTTTGCAAATATGCAAAAGCATTGCATATACGTGAGAAAATTAAGAATTCAAGTAATAAAATCAAAACTACTTGGAATGTTATAAATCGAGAAACAGGAAACCTTAAATCCCGTAATAATTCATTCTTTTTAAAGGTAAATGATAAGATTATTGTTGAAAGCTCAGAGATTGCTGATATTTTTGAAGATTTCTTTTCAAACATACCTGTAATTACTTCATCTTCTCTGAATTCCTCTCCCAAAAAGGCTATTAGTTTTCTTAAAAGTCACGTACCGGAATGCAAAATAAAATTTCAGTTTAAGCACGTTAGCGCTGGTGATGTAGTTAAAACTTTTAAATCTTTAAAATTAAAACATTCTGGAGACTTGTGGGATGTTTCTGTACGTATTATTAAGGACATTATAGATATTATTGCCCCAGATCTTGCGTATATTTTTAACAATTGTATTGATGAAGGAAGTTTCCCAGATTTAATGAAGCATAGTAAAATAATACCTTTATTTAAATCTGGATGCAGGACAGAACCTACTAATTTTAGACCCATCTCAATATTGCCAACTTTAAGTAAAGTTTTTGAAAAATTATACTAGAACAATTAATTACATTCTTTAATACAAACAGTCTTCTACACAACGCACAATACGGTTTTACTAAAGGTCGCTCCACTACCGATGCTGGAATAGCTCTGTTACGACATATATTTGATGCATGGGAGAAAACTCAAAATGTACTGGGAGTTTTCTGCGATTTGTCCAAGGCGTTTGATTGTGTTGATCATGAGACTTTGCTTTGCAAACTTGACCACTATGGTATAAAAAATGTAGCTCTTAACTTAATAACCTCTTACCTAAGTTGTCGAACACATAAAGTTGATATAAATGGAACTAAATCTTCGGGATCACACATTAAAATGGGAGTCCCGCAAGGATCAATATTGGGACCATTTTTATTTCTTATATATATTAACGATTTGCCTTCTTATGCAAAGCCATTATGTGATATTGTATTGTTTGCTGATGACACGTCCTTGATTTTTAAAGTAAATAGATATAAGACAAATTTTGACGATGTGAACAATGCACTTTCTGAAATAGTGTGCTGGTTTTCTGCAAATAATTTACAATTAAATGCCACAAAAACAAAATGCATAAGATTTACTTTACCTAATGTTAAAACTACAACTATAGAGCTTAAATTGAACAATGAAAAACTAAATTTAGTTGATTCTACGGTATTTCTGGGCATTACAATAGACCAAAAACTTCAATGGAGTCAGCATATCACTAAACTTTCTGACAAGCTTAGTTCTGCGGCATAAGCTATTAGGAAAATTAGGCAACTCACAGACGAGGAAACTGCCAGAATAGTATATTTTAGTTACTTTCACAGCGTTATGTCGTATGGAATTCTTTTATGGGGCAAAGCAGCAGATATACAATCTATTTTTATCTTGCAAAAACGTGCTATTAGGTCAATTTATTGCTTGAAACCAGGCACTTCACTTAGAAATTTGTTCAAGAAAATCGATATTTTGACGGTACCTTCCCAATATATTTACAACTGTATCATTTTTGTGCGTAGTAATATTAGTTCTCTTTTAAAGAACAGCGACATTCACAATAGGAATACAAGAAATAAGGGAAAACTTTTCCAGCCGTCTTACAGGTTGCAGAAAATAAATACTTCATTTATGGGCCTAAGTATACGCTGCTATAACATGATTCCTAGTGAAATATTGGAACTGCCTTTAAACAGATTCAAAACACATATCAAAAAAACCTTAATGTGTAAAGGTTACTACACAGTCAATGACTACCTGGAAGATAAAAATGCTTGGCAATAGTTCTAATTATGTATGAATATGTGTGTAATGGTGAATGTGGTAAATCACAGAACAGATTTTTATTTTTTTTACTTATGTAACTTTAATGACGTTGTGGTTTATGACATTTTCCTTTGAAAAATTGTAATGTAAAGGGAGGGCAAAACTTGCTGAGTTTCTTGCCCGTTCTTCTCAGAACAAGGCCTCCTGGTAGTTTTGCGAACGGATGGCGTAGTCCTGCTCTTTCGTGAATTTTGTAAACGTTGTTGACATTCATAAGCATGCTCTAAGAAGCATCTAAATTGAATAAACGTATTTTGATTTGATTTGATTTGTTGTAGCGCAATTCACACAACTTCAAATAATGGACAAAACAAAGATTACATGGACGGACGCGTTACAGGTATTCCATCTATGTAAGTAAACAATTCCCATCCGTGCGCGTCAGCTTCTTTATTATGTATTTACAAAAGCTTGCCAACGCTCGGCACACTCATACATTGGTACATAAGAAAAATAATATACAAGGTTTAATGTGACAACTGACAAGTATGCAAACATAAAACACTCGAAGAGAAAAAAAAACATCGATTCATAAATAATAGGTAAACACTAAATTGATTACAAAGTCTGAGGGGAGCAACTGTGGGTATTCAGACCTAGCTCGTTTATCAGAATTCTCAATCTGGTATTGGTGAGCCAAATCGAGGTTCTTATAATACTTCAGCTTATTTTAATGTCAAATTCATTACATACTTTCTTGTGTATGCGCACATCAAGTAGTCAAAGAGAAATTCAAACCGCTCGATTTTTTGTTCTATAAAGCTTACTCGCTTACGAACTCAAACGCGCTACAGCCTACAGCACTTATGATAGAGAACTTTTAGCAATTTATGTGGCCGCTAAACATTTCCGCCATATGGAAACATAAAGTAAATAGAAGGTAAAAACGCTTATACAATAATAAACTCCAGTTTAAACTAATATCAATCCATTATAATAATATAAAAATAACTTGCGAAACTTCTCCGAATGATATCAAACCTTATTTACCGACACCGTTTTGACTTTGGGCTTTGGCAACACGCTCTCAAATATACACAATAAGTACATGAGATAAGTCACTCCGCCGTCGGATCTACTAGGAATATTGTTAAACAAAGATCCAGTAACACGATAAAGACATACATTACATATATGTATCTATATATTTTAGTCAATAATTAGAAGTGTAATCTAAACACAAACTAATGCTGTAGCTAAACTTAATATTAGGTCCTTACATATGAAATTGGCGTATTTCGTACTGGCCACTTTAATCACGATGTTCTCCTCTTTGGTAAGGAATTCCAAATTCAAATTTGTACAGCTATTTGTATACTACTATAGCATGTATTTGTGCTTCGATGACCGGAAACGACTCGAAGGGTGAATGATGTGCATGGCGGTCATGTTGCAAAAGAAAACACAGTTCGTTTTTGGTTCCAACGTTTTCGTTCTGGAAATTTCGACCTGCAGAACAAGCCCCGTGGACGGCCTGAGACCAAGGTTGATAATGAAGTATTGAAGGCTATTGTGGAAGCGGATCCATCGCAAACCACGTCCGAGTTAGCTGTAGGCTGCGGTGTTAGTGATAAAACTGTTTTAATTCACTTGAAGCAAATTGGGAAGATTAAAAAGCTTGAAAGATGGGTACCTCACGAATGGATTGAAGCAAACCGGCAAACGCGCGTCGACTGCTGCGTTACATTACTGAACCGGCACAATAATGAAGGTATTTTAAGCCGAATCATTACCTCATACCTGTGATGAAAAATGGATTCTTTACGATAATCAGAAGCGCTCAGCGCAATGGTTGGATCCTGGCCAGCCAGCCAAATGCTTCCCCAAGCGAAAATTAACCCCAAAAAAGTTACTTGTTAGCGTTTGGTGGACTAGTGCCGGTATTGCTCATTGCAGTTTTCTCAAATCTGGCCAGACTATTACGGCTGATGTGATTCTTGCAAGGGAAAAAATTTAACTCTGATGGGGCAGTCCAAATCCCCTTCACAGATTTTATTGATTCCCGTCCGACTGGTTTTTTAGTAAAGGGATCAATGAACTACCTATGAGATGGCAAAAGTGCGTAGAAAACAATGGTTCATACTTTGATTAATTTAATATATTATATTTAAAAATATTCGACTTTTTGTTCCTCCCAAACAAAACGCCAATTTTATATGTAAGGACCTAATATTATCTTCAATACACCCAATAAAATAGAAAAAAGAAAAAGATACAGGATGTAGATTTTTAGGAATTTTAATAAGAATGAGTAAAAAAAGGCAATTTTCTTATAAAAACGCAAAATAAATTTTTAAATCTGCAGGGGTTGAGCTTAAGGACAATAAAGCGAATGAGCCGTAGAACAATTTTTGCAGCTGATGAACTCATATGTACCCTAGTTGCGTTCGATCCACGACTTTTTGGCCATCCTGTATATGCTGCAAGTGTGAATCTTTTGAACAACTGATAAAATGATCTTAAATTCTAACACAGTGTTACACTCATTGGCACACAGTGATTGAAAGAGTATTCATTATTTTATAAATATATTAGAAAAATAAAATGATTTCTCATCTTACTTTACATTGCTAATTAGTAATCATGGTACAATCTTACAAATATGTTTAAAGCTAATTCTTATTTAAATATTAATCCGTACGTCATTAAGGTTTTATTCCATTGACTATAAAAAAGCTATCATAAAACAAAAGAACTAAAATAAAATAAACACAACATTGAAAAAAAGGATATAAGTATTCCCATGTGAAAAATGAAACAAAATCGAATACTATAGTCTCAGATTTCTTAACGTTTCGATTCTGTCAAGAAGAATTTCCGCTAAATTCTGGTTTGGGTCCTCGTCTGAAAGGAAAGCAAATTATTTATGGCTCTGTGGAAAATATACATAGTGCCCTCTACGTAGCCCTCTCTAAGAAAAACAAAAGCACATTAACAATGGCATGTAGGCGTTTTTTAGTAAAAAATATTGCTACTGTTTAAAATTTTAGGTCACATATCTAATTTTGTATGTCAATATATATTTTATAAATAATACTGACTTAAAAGAGACAAACACAAAATAAATTCCCACCATCATAATAGACCAGCTCGCATTTGCCCCTGCACTCGGGGGTCTTCCTGATAATAGTCCCAAGGGTTTCACAGAAATCAGACACTACTTCTTCCGCATTGATGCTGCCCAGCTCTAATATAGAGAAATATTTGTTAGATACTATCTTTTTGTGTCACTGAACATTTTCAGTTGAAGACATTTGTTTAAAAACTGTTGGAAAGGCTTTTTATGCTAATTTTTACAAGCAAAGTCAAGAAGTTGTTTTAAAAGTAGTTACAACTTTTGCCTTATCTTTGAATTATAATGTCTAATCATAACAATACTCAGAAAAGGATATCACCTTCATAGATAGTCCGGTTCTTAAGAACTTTGTGCAGTGTGTGTAGTGGTGTAGCGCACTCCACGGCAAGGTACACGGGATCGGTTCCTGCTCGGTGAATTTTATAAGCACTGTTTCTGTATATGCGGTTCTTTACACCGGCCTGGTCTTTCTTCACGTCTCCCAAAGACTGAAATAAGTTTTATATAAATGAGGTCTCTCAATAAATTTATATTTTCCTAATAAGTACAGTAACCTTCCCTATAACACGTTTTCATATAACGCGATTTCCGTCCCCCATATAAAGCGGTATTTCCCCCATATGATTCGGTGACTTCTCAAGTTATATTTCTGTAGTGTGAAATTTATAATGATTTGTCAAATCCATAATTATTTTTGCTTACCTTTGCACCCGTTTCAATTGAGTAGTTACAAAATTAAACTAAATAACTTTATTAAGTTCGTGTTTCGAGAATTGCTCAAATAAACGCTCTTATGATAATACTACTGCAACGCGATTTCCTATAACGCGGTAGACTCAGCTATCCATTGCAATCCAAATTATTACTCACAGAAAATTTTTGTGTACAAAAATGTACATACGTTACATTGTTGTATAATGTTGGTTGTAGAGAATGTTTATTTATGTTACTATGTAGTATAAACAATGGTCTAGACCAGAGTTCCCCAAACTTATTTGTGTCGTAGACCCCTTGCCATGTTTTTCCGTGTTGGGTAGACCCCCTACTTACCTGATATTGATTTCCTGTAAATTTCTAACTGTACCAATATCTTACAACTTACACAATTTTATAAACATATACAGTCAAACCTGGGTAAGTGAGAACTGGATAAGTGAGAAAACTCTATAAGTGAGAGGAATAGCCGGGACCCGTCATTTCAAGCTCCCAAAACCTCTATTAGCGAGAAACAGAAACCTCTGTAAGAGAGAGTCGTTTTTCCCTCATGGACCTCCATAAGTGAGACTTCTACATATCTTTACCTCTATAAGCGACAGTCCGGCTTTATTTATTTATATTATGTACTTTAAATGCGTTGGAGACGGTCCCCATCAGTACTTTGAACACGCGGCGCGGCGGTTGTTGATCAAACAATATTCGACAAAATTTATGAGTTAGAGATAAATATTCAAAATACAAAAACAGAAACCCAAACGAAATTGACGGTTTTTTATGTGTAAATAACTTCTAAATAAAATTAAATATATATGTACATAATATGTTGTGCATATTATGCACATAATTTTATCATATCACGTATTTACTACATTCGTACTTGCTCCTCCTTACCTCTATAAGAGAGAAATGCTACCCATGTACCTGCATTAGCAAGAAACTCGTGGTACCTAGTGAGAAACCTCTATAAGCGAGAATGAGATTGTGCTCCCTTGAACTCTCGCTTATCCAGGTTTGACTGTATAATAATTTTATTACTTCATAGGTACTTTAATGAATAATGTATATGTTTTGATATTATAAGATAGTATGATAGATATAGTGTATGTATTGAGATCCACTATCATGGTTCCCCATTTTCGTTTCATGGACCCCCAAATTTTTTTTCACTGACATAGACCCCTTGCAGGTTGTCATAGACCCCTAGGGGTCGATATAGACCACTTTGGGAATCACTGGTCTAGACTCTAGTATAATCTTAATTACTTTGGTGTTTCCTGTACAGTAACTAGAAAGATCACAAAGGTTAAATAATAAAATACTTCATATAACCAATATATATAACATATAGCCAGATAAATTTAAAGAATTTTTTTAATGTACATTTTAGTTTTTAAAATTGAATAAAACTGCATTATGATACACACCAGTATCGTGTTACAATGTTTTTAATAGAGGGTTGGTGTTTTTTTTCCACACTTTATTACCTGGCAAGCTTCCAGGTATGGTAAGCTTGGATCCTTTTTATTGAACTCCTTAAGATCAGGTGGACAATACAATGACTTTGTTATTACTATGAACAGTTTCTTCACAGGAAATACAACACCCCCTTGGCAGTTTTCATAGTTTCGGATATTTTCCTCAAATCCAATAAAATCTGCACCATTACTGGGAATAATTTGGGCTAAGTAACCTTCATAGAAGCTACATGCCATGCCAACTCCATAGTTGATCGTAGATTTCTCCTGTGAAGTTTTATATGTACTTTTACAAAAAAGGGGCATTGATAAAAATATATTTAAATTGATGTAGAAAAAAAAACAAGTAAATCAGTTACAACTTTTACTACAGTTGCAACTACTTAAACAGTGTAAACTAATAATTTTTTAATAATGAATTTCAAGAGACCGAGCATTTTATTTATTATAGAGAGAATTCATTATAGGGAGTGAAGAATTAATGTATGGGTATTGGGTTACCAAATAAATTTAACTCATTTGTACATTATAGAGAATTTTTCGCTATAATGAATGACGTTATAAAGAGTTTACACTGTACATGCAAAGTTTGAATAAATAACGGAACTATACTGTAATGATGCTTTTGTTAGCTAAAAAAGCTCATTGTAACATAAACTCAAACTCAAAATAACTTATTTATATAGGTCAACATGTACACTTATGAACATAAGAAAAAAAAGTTAAACTCATTCTAAATTTACATTTACTACCAGTTTGCAAGTCAAGCGCAAGAGCGGGCAAAATAAAATACCAAGCCTTGCTTTTTGGAACCAATAAATAGTGTTGGTACGAAAGGCAAATTGAACTTATTAAAATTTTATATTACACTGATAGAAAAAAGAGAACTTTAAAAAAGAGAAATTTAACATATTTACATACCAATTTTTCATATTTCATAATGAAGTATGCAATAAAGATTACAACAAAATTTTGATCAAATAACTTTATATCATTGTAAAGTAATATTGCCAGAGATGCCCCAAATAAAAGCAACTTTTTTCTATTGTTGGACAACATTTTAAAGAAATATTTGTGTCTAGTTTTTACACAATTGTATTCTGACAAATTAAGATTATACATTGTATGTATGATTTGTAGGTAAAACAAATAGTGAGCTGAAAAAAAATACATTTGCAATTGCATAATTAAATATTTTATAACAAATGTTTGCCAAGTTTTAACTATACATACATATTGTTATTTATTATATATTATACAATTTGTTTGTTTGATTGAACATTCTAACCTCAGAAACTAATAGTTTCAATTAAAAAAATCATAACTAACAAGTTATATATCATAAGAGAGGTACGTAAATAAACAAAAACAGGACAATGACTTTTGAGGGCTCAGCCTATGCTTTCTTTTAAGTCAATGCGAATATATCTAAATACCAAATATTTATAAAATAACTAATAAGATTAGATTGAACAAATACGATTTACCTGTATTAATAATCCAAAAATTTAAGTCACTCATTGAGTCTTCTTTAAATAAAACTACGCGTGCTACAAAATAAGAATTAAGACTACTAACCGGTAACCACAACCGGTCACTACAGAGTACAGCCCTGCGATTCTGTAACTCACTGTTATTCCGTGAGTCCACTACGCACTAACAGCGCTCCCTTCGTCACTCACGTAATATTTGGAATCTCATGGTATTCTGTTAAGAAATTTTACATTACGTCTTGATAAGTGAAGGGAGTGAACCTAGTGAGTTGTTGTCTATTAATATCGTAACAATTGACTCATTTTATTTATAAAAAGAGTTAATTGTCAAAATTTTCATCATACATAAGGAAAATATTTTTAATAAAACAAAATGGTCGACGTTTGAAACAAAATGAAGAATATTAAAATAAAGATAAACTGTGAAAATATCTCAAAAATGATTTATCTGATGGAAAATAATAGAATAGCGAGGAAAATTATTAAAACCCATCTGGCAATGGGGCCGCTTAAAGGTAAGTAGTGAGTTTATTTATTAGTCAATCGTAAGTTACGTATTTTGTTTATAACTTCCAATAATAATTAAGAGTTTATATTTCGTATTTACCCGACAACTGACCAGCCGTGGTGTATATGAGCGACAGAAACTTAAAAATATTAATTATGTTTCAGCACGAAACATGGGATACCTAACATCTGGATATATTGTAAAAAATTTAAGAATATTATCTTAACAAAAAGATAACAGATGATGTCATGCTAAAAGTGATTCTCTCAGCAAATGGGCTACGGATTCAAAGTAAACAGGATGGATAGGTATCTTAAATTTTCAAAATGTTACTAAAGGTAACCAAGGTTAATACCAATGTTTTCATATAATATTTTGTTGAGTAATTATAAAAAGTGCAAGTGTTGGTACTTTTTAGATGCCATGAAACTACTATTGCAACCTTTTTAAGTGATTCAGAGGTCAAACACACTACAACAATATTACCTATGTTTTTACTAACACTCATAAAAACTGAATTCTATTAAAACTATTTTAGAAATATAACTATCATAGTAAATAAATAGGAATAAGTAGTGTCTAGTAAAACAGTTAACAAAGTTTGTTTGTTTGATGGCAAATTTGAAGTCAAATGTATTAGGTTAAATCGAAGCGACATTGTAAAGAATAATGAAATTGTTGGTTAAAAATGTCAAATAAAAAAATATTTTTAGGTTTCCTAACTTCAAATTCCATTCATGAAATATAAGAAGTATTAATTTTAACTGATCAAGTTGAATTTAATTTAATTGTTCAGATTTCAGAATACAAGTATAAATAATCATGTTAGGTATGTTGCATCAAATATATAAGCTTTCAATTGCTCAAATTCATACCATTTCAAGTGATCAACGTTAACTGTGCACGAAATTACTAAGCTTTGTTACCATAAAACTTTAAATAATATTTGGCTTAGTTATAATATTATCAAACATGTTTTTAAGATACTTTACTTAGAAATACAAAGATATCCCATAAAGTTTTTGTGTGTTTTATGCAAGTTTTTTTACTATTTTCCTTAACTTTACAATAATTAAATTGTTATGCAATATTATTGTGTCAGTACAGTGACCTACCACATCTCCCTATTTACAATTTTAACACATAACTATTGTATTACAGCCATCAGCGGTAGTTGTCAAGAATGAGGAAGAAAATGACCAATTATTGAAATGTTAAGAAGAGATATTAAACCGAGACCACAAATCTATTTTGAATGCAGTTTGGACAACTATGATTTTTATATAATAAATTGTATTACCGTGTTTAAGATAATTGTGTACTTCATAATAATTTTTTTTTGTATCTAATAATATTGTTATATTAATAAAATGATTAATTAAATCTACCACTTATTTAATGACTGCCTATAGAAAACGTAGTAACCGAGTTAAATACATAACTAAGCCAAAATGAAAAATTTATAAGCCATGTTACTTTATAGGTGAATAAAAGAACAATATACAAATAACTTACACATTTTATTTAATGATTATAGTAAACTTTTAACACAATACAAAATAACTTTCAGTAAAACAAACTTAAGTATAATAAAAACTAATTAAAACCCAGCCTCACATAGAGCTAATCAATAACATCTACTTTATTTTGTAGACAAATATATTAATTTTAATATATTTTCTAATTAGTTTGTAAAAAGTAATAGTTATGAACGATAAATTTAAAAAAGCTTAATAAGTACTTAAACCATCATGTATGTAATGATGGTATTTCATACTTGTGTAAAGCAGAATAATGTTTTTATCCAAAACCTTAATGTTATATCAATATATTTTATAAAAATATAGGAACTGAAATTGTACTGTGTTATCATTTATTATAAATTGAAGGATAAGTAGTAGAAATTCAATAATTTGAAAATGTCTGCACTATTGTCTTTTTATATCCAGGGGCCTTGTTGTATGATACAAATGTAATATTCTTCTTCTTCAAAGGCAGAATGTATTTTTCTATCAGAAATTTTGAACATTTGGTGATCTCTGAAATTATTAGATTTATAATTTTAGTATAGTAGAAAAATACAAATATAGGTATAACAAAATTTACCTATCTTAACTTATTTATCGTTTTCTGTTCGACTTATCTCTGCTGGAGACAAGACATGATCAAGACTGCATCGAAAAATTGGTTCTAGGATCAAAATGATATTTTAATGCTAAAATAATCAAAATGTTTACCTTAGATCTTCTATTTACTAGACTCTTCGTTCATCTCAGCAGCATATGTTCTAGGTTTAGTCAATACCATATAATTTCTTGAGTATTGGAAAAAAGCGATAGTAACCAACGCCGAGAAACCAATTGGTCGTTTCGTGCCTACATTTTCTTCGCCATTTATAGATATTATATTAAGTATTTTTTAATGGTTTACATCATTTATTTCTTGAAATAGAGGTTTAAACTTTAAAAGTGGAAACGGGCCTTCTGTAACAATAACAAAGTTCAATTTCACGAAGCTTAATGTTTATATATATAATTTTTTTCGTAAAATAATGCTGTATTGATAAATATTATTTTATAAACTTACCCCAAGATACATATAGATTGTCCTATGTAAGAATATTTTCACATAAAACAAGTTTTAACTTCGCTAAAAATGGCTAACTCACTCGTAAATGACGATTTCAGCGAGGGAAGAGCAACTTTTAATTTGACGTACAAAATGAACGTTTAAGTGAGATGAGATGTCAAATGGTATGTATCAGAATACCAAATACCAACAATTTTGGAGCGTAAGTGTAGCAGTGCCAAATTTTAGTTCCAAATGTGAACAATCTCACTTGAGCGGCGCTTTTGTCGCGGTTATTTTTTATCAGAATACCAAATTGTAACATGACACCGAAACGAACGATTTGACAGCAAAAATCAGCGCTGAGGGTGAGTGAAGTGAGTTACAGAATCGCAGGGCAGCCCTGCGATTCTGTAACTCACTGTTATTCCGTGAGTCCACTACGCACTAACAGCGCTCCCTTCGTCACTCACGTAATATTTGGAATCTCATGGTATTCTGTTAAGAAATTTTACATTACGTCTTGATAAGTGAAGGGAGTGAACCTAGTGAGTTGTTGTCTATTAATATCGTAACAATTGACTCATATTTTATTTATAAAAAGAGTTAATTGTCAAAATTTTCATCATACATAAGCAAAATATTTTTAATAAAACAAAATGGTCGACGTTTGAAATAAAATGAAGAATATTAAAAAAAAGATAAACTGTGAAAATATCTCTAAAATGATTTATCTGATGGAAAATTATTAAAACCCATCTGGCAATGGGGCCGCTTAAAGGTAAGTAGTGAGTTTATTTATTAGTCAATCGTAAGTTACGTATTTTGTTTATAACTTCCAATAATAATTAAGAGTTTATATTTCGTATTTACCCGACAACTGACCAGCCGTGGTGTATATGAGCGACAGAAACTTAAAATATTAATTATGTTTCAGCACGAAACAAGGGATACCTAACATCTGGATATATTGTAAAAAATTTAAGAATATTATCTTAACAAAAAGATAAAAGATGATGTCATGCTAAAAGTGATTCTCTCAGCAAATGGGCTACGGATTCAAAGTAAACAGGATGGATAGGTATCTTAAATTTTCAAAATGTTACTAAAGGTAACCAAGGTTAATACCAATGTTTTCATATAATATTTTGTTGAGTAATTATAAAAAGGGCAAGTGTTGGTACTTTTTAGATGCCATGAAACTACTATTGCAACCTTTTTAAGTGATTCAGAGGTCAAACACACAATAACAATACTACCTATGTTTTTACTAACACTCATAAAAACTTGCTTCTATTAAAACTATTTTAGAAATATGATAACTATCATAGTAAATAAATAGGAATAAGTAGTGTCTAGAAAAACAGTTAACAAAGTTTGTTTGTTTGATGGCAAATTTGAAGTCAAATGTATTAGGTTAAATCGAAGCGACATTGTAAATAATGAAATTGTTGGTTAAAAATGTCAAATAAAAAAATATTTTTAGGTTTCCTAACTTCAAATTCCATTCATGAAATATAAGAAGTATTAATTTTAACTGATCAAGTTGAATTTAATTTAATTGTTCAGATTTCAGAATACAAGTATAAATAATCATGTTAGGTATGTTGCATCAAATATATAAGCTTTCAATTGCTCAAATTCATACCATTTCAAGTGATCAATGTTAACTGTGCACGAAATTACTAAGCTTTGTTACCATAAAACTTTAAAGTTATAATATTTGGCTTAGTTATAATATTATCAAACATGTTTTTAAGATACTTTACTTAGAAATACAAAGATATCCCATAAAGTTTTTGTGTGTTTTATGCAAGTTTTTTTACTATTTTCCTTAACTTTACAATAATTAAATTGTTATGCAATATTATTGTGTCAGTACAGTGACCTACCACATCTCCCTATTTACAATTTTAACACATAACTATTGTATTGCAGCCATCAGCGGTAGTTGTCAAGAATGAGGAAGAAAATGACCAATTATTGAAATGTTAAGAAGAGATATTAAACCGAGACCACAAATCTATTTTGAATGCAGTTTGGACAACTATGATTTTTATATAATAAATTGTATTACCATGTTTAAGATAATTGTGTACTTCATAATAATTTTTTTTTTGTATCTAATAATATTGTTATATTAATAAAATGATTAATTAAATCTACCACTTATTTTATGACTGCCTATAGAAAACGTAGTAACCGAGTTAAATACATAACTAAGTCAAAATGAAAAATTTATAAGCCATGTTACTTTATAGGTGAATAAAAGAACAATATACAAATAACTTACACATTTTATTTAATGATTATAGTAAACTTTTAACACAATACAAAATAACTTTCAGTAAAACAAACTTAAGTATAATAAAAACTAATTAAAACCCAGCCTCACATAGAGCTAATCAATAACATCTACTTTAATTTGTAGACAAATATATTAATTTTAATATATTTTCTAATTAGTTTGTAAAAAGTAATAGTTATGAACGATAAATTTAAAAAAGCTTAATAAGTACTTAAACCATCATGTATGTAATGATGGTATTTCATACTTGTGTAAAGCAGAATAATGTTTTTATCCAAAACCTTAATGTTATATCAATATATTTTATAAAAATATAGGAACTGAAATTGTACTGTGTTATCATTTATTATAAATTGAAGGATAAGTGAAATTCAATAATTTGAAAATGTCTGCACTATTGTCTTTTTATATCCAGGGGCCTTGTCGTATGATACAAATGTAATATTCTTCTTCTTCAAAGGCAGAATGTATTTTTCTATCAGAAATTTTGAACATTTGGTGATCTCTGAAATTATTAGATTTATAATTTTAGTATATTAGAAAAATACAAATATAGGTATAACAAAATTTACCTATCTTAACTTATTTATCGTTTTCTGTTCGACTTATCTCTGCTGGAGACAAGACATGATCAAGACTGCATCGAAAAATTGGTTCTAGGATAAAAATGATATTTTTAATGCTAAAATAATCAAAATGTTTACCTTAGATCTTCTATTTACTAGACTCTTCGTTCATCTCAGCAGCATATGTTCTAGGTTTAGTCAATACCATATAATTTCTTGAGTATTGGAAAAAAGCGATAGTAACCAACGCCGAGAAACCAATTGGTCGTTTCGTGCCTACATTTTCTTCGCCATTTATAGATATTATATTAAGTATTTTTAATGGTTTACATCATTTATTTCTTGAAATAGAGGTTTAAACTTTAAACTTTTTAGAGGTTGAAACGGGCCTTCTGTAACAATAACAAAGTTCAATTTCACGAAGCTTAATGTTTATATATATAATTTTTTTCGTAAAATAATGCTGTATTGATAAATATTATTTTATAAACTTACCCCAAGATACATATAGATTGTCCTATGTAAGAATATTTTCACATAAAACAAGTTTTAACTTCGCTAAAAATGGCTAAGTCACTCGTAAATGACGATTTCAGCGAGGGAAGAGCAACTTTTAATTTGACGTACAAAATGAACGTTTAAGTGAGATGAGATGTCAAATGGTATGTATCAGAATACCAAATACCAACAATTTTGGAGCGTAAGTGTAGCAGTGCCAAATTTTAGTTCCAAATGTGAACAATCTCACTTGAGCGGCGCTTTTGTCGCGGTTATTGTTTATCAGAATACCAAATTGTAACATGACACCGAAACGAACGATTTGACAGCAAAAATCAGCGCTGAGGGTGAGTGAAGTGAGTTACAGAATCGCAGGGCTGGATTAGTCATTAAAGTGTTTTGTAAACATCATTTAAAAAACCTCAACTGGCACATTGCAGCTTTTGATTGAAGCTTTCAGTGGATTCCACAGTGGGATCGCGTTTCATTTCTACTTAACCTGGGGGTCTAGCCATATTGGTGTCGAAAAGTATTCTACATACACTACCGCTTTTGCGTAATTGTACTGTCGAAAACGCTTCGTTCGTAGCCAAGAGGCATGTCGATACATTACCGCAAAGTCGACAGCGTAGATGCGAGCTGCTGTTCGTAGCACCTTATTCCGTCTTATTGTCTCTGGATTAAATGTATTCCTAATGTCACTTTTATAAACAAATAATAGGTAAAACTACAATATTATTGTAAATTTGCAATAATTGCAAATTCCAATTATTGGAAGCTGCAAAAGGCACAATAGAATGTCAGCAAGGTCGGAACAATTTTCGAATTAAGTGGAATTTACGGAAGATGCAAAGTGGATATATGAATTTTAATTGCATGTTTAAATAAATTATGGTTTGTTTCATGTTTTCTCAGAAATTTAAGGCTACAAATAAATACAATATTTTGAAATTGCATAATCGCGATATATAATAATTAGTAGTACTCATACTTTGATATTTTTAGGATTTGACCTCATAACTTATCTGCAAAATGAAGAAGCAACATATTTTGTTACCGCTTAGAAGAAACAATAGAAATAGTACTGTGCATTGATAAATAAAAAGTGAAAATAAGGTAGACTAGAAGTTGATAAAGTCCAAGGAATTAAAAAAACAATAGAAAAAAAAAACATAGACTAGTGTGAACACTGAAATTAGAGTTTGATTTAAGCTTTAATTAGGTTTGGTGTTTGTGCTTGAACATTCTTAATGTCAATTTGAAAGCAGATTTATAATTTATATATCAGTATAGATTGTATTAGTGATTTGCTACTAGTTGGAATTGTCTCTGTTTATGTTAAACAAACAATTTCAGTTTAAGTTAGAGTCATAAAGGTTGATTGTTTATAATAAATTTATACTTTTAGAAAGTGAGAATTGCAAAGCAGCAAGAACTATGAAATGAAAAGAGGGATTAACAAATACTTTAAAATAGAAACTTAGTCTAGTATGAAATTATAACCCTTAATAAACCTTTGATTCCATATTGATTCTCTAACATCTTAGATATAAATTTAAGTTTGATGCTGATTTTATTAAGTTAATATTTATGTCAATTAACTTTTGGTTATATCAGTGATTTGCTACTAGTTAATATGTAAATGCAAAAATCTGTTTAAGTAAGAAATGAATAAACATTGTATGTTATGTATTTGTCAGTTTTATTTTTGGTAATTTACCTGTCTTCTTTAGTAGGAAAAGTGGTTAACAATATTAGTTTATTTTACAAGAATATACAGATAATGCATATATGAATGAGCCGTACCTACTAATAGTTAGGTATATTAAACAAACGGGTAGCAAAATAAAAATGTTTCAGTTATGGTTATTTTTTATTAAAATAAAGCACCAAATATCTTCCTTAACATAATTCAGTCTACATAGAAAAATAAGCATAATATGTAACAACTTATTAAACAATACAGACATTACTACTGAACACACACAGGTGCACCAAATTCAATGCATTACTACCTAATGTAGATGTATTCATATTTATATATGTAGATAATTAACTAATAAATGTAAGTGTTAATTTACAGCAATGTCAATATCTTGTTTGTGTGCTGTCATATACAAAAAATTGTTCAATTCATAAAACCTAACGTTAGATGTTGTGATGATTTCATAAAATTACTATGATACCTACAGTTACTATGAATACATCCTGGGTGATTAAAAATTAGAGATTGTTTCCTTAACACAACAATTGTAAATAATAATAGTTATTGTAAAGATATAATTCTTCCCAAAATCTACAAATGCAGTTTGTTTATAATTATATCTCATTAACATTCAAACTGCTGAACTTATTAAGATTAAATGTGGAGGAACATAGTTTTAGTTACTGTTTTCTGTTCATGAGGTAATGTTACTTAACCAACCATTATTTCATACTCCACTTCTCTTATTTTTTACATTATTCATAAAATGCTTCATTCCCCCCCTATCAAATTCATTTTCAGGTACATAATGTAACACTTAAATTAATTAAAAGATAATACTAATAAATCTTGTCCATTTGTGGGATTTTTTAATATTTTTTCAGTTGTCTTATTAGCTTCCTTTTTCTGAAAAGAAAATATTTTAGTTAGTACTTTGATCAAATAGAAAACTGACAAACTAAACTGTAAGATCGGTCCAAGGTTTGTTCAATAGGTAACTTTAATATTAAAACTCTTTAGTTAATTCAAAACTTAAAAATATACTTAATTTGTCACTTTGCTGCGTATTGTCAATTAAAGTTATTAATAACCAAACAATGTCAGTAACTCCCAAGGGACTTGAATTAAAACTTCTCATTCATTAACAATATTATAAATTATAATAAAGTCTCTAGTATATTGACTTAGTAAATAATTAAAGAAAATATCTGCTTACCATTACTTAGTATTGCTCACTAGATTTTATATTTCCAAAGTTCATAAAGTATAAATCCACTTTATTTGATTAATTTAAATCAATATTTTATAATTAGCTTCTATTATAATTACAATAAAATATAATATTTAGAACTTCTAATTATGTTCATTAGTGACTGCTTTCTCATCTGAAATATTAAAAAAAATGTACAATCATTTTACTTTGCGATTTCATAATATATGCAATATATTATGAAATCGCCATTTAAATATACCATTTGTATATCTATTTTTCAAATTAAACCACAATTTCATGAACTTACATGCAATATAAATATCAATAAAAGATATCCAATATGCCTAACTAGGATTTACCTCTACTAATTTGCTGACTTTCTTGATATTTTCATATTTATCTATGTCTATTATGTTATCCTCGCATTGATTCATAGAAAAACTAAAACTCTTAAATTAAAAATATTAACTCTAGTTTAAATTGTTATAATTACACGAGAACGTTAAAAAGACAGATAACAAATTAAAACCATTTCGTTAAAACGTCCAAAATATGACATGTTTTTAAAACGGTAGCCATTAAAGATGGCAATATTTGTACTGAATTATTGCAAACAGCAGCTTTTGAGATCACGCTAAAACATGGCGGAGAAACGCCGTTTTTTCTACACTGCCGAAACATTAATTGGCCGTTGGCTACCGAATAGCGTAAGCGTTAATGTGTGTCTTTTCGTAGCACTGTCATGGCGTCGCTTATTGTATCCCGACTCACGCCTTTAGACCCTAGGCTACCGTCTGTCGACACGAGCTGTCATTTTCATACAAATTTAGTTTTCGACTTTCTACATACACTACTGTTAAGCCATCTTGGCTAGACCCCCTGTGGTTCTTAATTCTGATTATTCTGTGGCAATTCTCTCATAAAATGTAAGTCAAACAATATTAGACATCTGTGGATTCTTACAGTGATGCCAACTTGGGGGTTTCCCATCCTAATTTAGGGGGAAACACGATGTCCAGGGTTTTAGGGGGAACTTTTCTCAAGATCTTTTTTTTAAACCCAACCAACACCCTTAACTAAATATAAACTTTAAGCGTGGCTTTAACTTATACTCCAAGATCGAAATAATAGCGCAACGATTATGGAAGTAAAAGTTAAAATAATGTTTGAAAAGAAAATGAGGAAAAAGGAAAAAAAATATATGCCAAGAAAAGTTTTGAAAATTATTAAAACATATATTATTAGGTTTTTAATTAATATATGTAAAATGCAGCTGCATAAATACAACAGCAGTTTTAAACTAATTAAATGTATTTTTATTTCATATTTGAAATTAGCTGTCAAACCGAGGTCCTCCGTCCTAAGGGAAATATTTTGTAGGAGTTGGCAATTGGCATCGCTGACGCTAGATTCTTCGCATACATGTTTTTCCGTGACGACTGACGTTCTTCATTCGTATGTAATAATAAAAACAAAAACTATACCTCACACTTTATAAGAATAATTCTTAGTATAAAAACGTTTTTTTTACATACTGAGAACAAAGACGAAATAATGCCGGAGTTGGAAATAAAAAGAAAAGCTGACGAATATTCCGTGGTGCCGGCAAAAAAGACACGACATGAAATATCTGTTGCAGGAACAAGAGAAAAAGCCGTAGTTACGGCGACGGTAATTATTATTTAATTAATAGAAAGAGTATACATTAGTGATTATTGAGATATTAAGTGCTTTAAGTACCCTATATACATACCAAACTATATTTAGGTTAAATAAAAAATTTCAGGTGCCAAGGACATCAAATCTTTATGCTCCTATTATGTTATTGGAAGGACAACAAGGAGAGATATTTACTGCCAAATTTCACCCAGAAGGCAGACATTTGGCATCGGCAGGATTTGATAGACAAATTTGTATGTTAATTTATTTTTGTTATACGATTTTTTATAATCACATAATAAGGGTTTAATTTATTAACTCATTATCAATATCTTATAACATGAGTATAGCCACTGGTTTTTATTATTAGTTTACTCTAGTGCATATGAATAGATTAAATTAAAAAAATTGCCAAAGCTGCATTTCACACAAACAATGTTTATTGTTTTAACTATGATGCAATATATTTTCAGTTCTATGGAATGTTTATGGACAATGTGAGAATGTAATGGTGATGAAGGGTCATACAGGGGCTGTTATGGAACTATGCTTCTCTCCTGATGGAGCTCACATGTACACTTGTGCTACTGACAACACTGTAGCTGTCTGGGATGTTCCTACTGGCACAAGAATAAAGAAGTTGAAAGGGCATAGTCATTTTGTCAACTCAGTTTCAGGTTTGTGCTGCTCTGTTTTTGGTATGGTTAGATTTTTCCAAGATTCTACAGTATAAATACTTTTATGTGCACAATTTCTATTTTATATACCTACATATAAATAAAGTATAATAAAGTTTTAGAATGTTGGAGAAGAACTGGCATTCAACTTTCCACCACTCTTCTTCAATGTGATTTTTTTAGTTATACAAAATGTTCGAAAAAGGCTGCATGCAAACATTACACCATGGTCCTCATTACATTTCCATTAACACTTGTTTATTTTGTTTATAAGTTGGACTCTTAATGAACATCCAAAAAACTAAAGCCATGACCAATGGTAGGAATGACACAGTAATAAAAATAGATGAAAACACAAAAGATTATGTATCAAAATATCTATATTTAGGTGACCATGATTCAACAACAAAGAAAATAGAAGAATTGGAAATTGGAAGAGAAATATCTTTGCTATGCATACTACTTCTTTTAGGAATAAACTTTTATATTTGACATACTTGTAGGGACCAATATGTCCCTAGAAGAAGTTAGGAAAACTAGTCAAACAAGCTTGCACATCAAGAAAAAACTTTTCATCACATGCATCCTTCTAATTCTCACATATTGCTGCCAAACATGGGCACTTATCAAAGCACAATGTGAAAGATTAAGCATAACCCAGAGAGCCATGGAAAGATGTATAATAAAGAAAAGAAGGATTGACAGAATAAGTAACAAGAATTTAGAGATAAAACAGGGTATGATGACATTACACCATATAGGGTTTGTTAATGTTAAAACAATTAAAATGGAAATGGGCTGGAAATACCACAAGAGGAGCAGATAAATGGATCAAAATTGTAACATCGCTACCAAGGGGCCATAAAAGTAACAGAGGTACTACTAGGTACTAGGTAGGCAATTTTAAAGGTATGCCAAAGAAATCATGGAAATTGCTGGAAAGACTAAGACCTGAGATTGGTATACAATAAGGAAAAATGGAGGACAATGGGGGAGGCCTTTGCCCATAGGCACACAGAATCGGTTATCGTAGCTTAAGAAAAACTATAACTATAATATGGTCATATCTGAGAAATAAACGCCAATGTAGCCCAGGCTACCCTAACACAATGATTCTTGAAGATGAAGTCTACTATACAGAAGCAGAAGCTTGCGAAGGGTCCAACAGGTTTTTTAAAAGTGTTGTTCAACACCCAGATGATAGTAACAATCTTCAACACCTACCTGAATCTGATGATACATGCAACCAAGTAATACTGACCGAGGATGAAGTCTGTAGAGAGTTGAAATATTTAAATATTAATAAAGGTTCAGGGAGTGATTTTTCCTTCAATTTTTCTCCAAAAATGCTATAGACTCTCGAAACCCTTGACAAATATATTTAATCATTCGCTTAATGTATTCTGTAGTTTCCCATCCAAATGGAAAGAAGCCCACATTGTTCCGATCCACAAAAAAGGGTCTAGAAATAAAATAGAACATTATCGACCAATTTCAATTCTAAATTTGTTTCGCAAATTATTTGAAAAATTAGTTAACAAAACCTTAAGTCCTCTTATCCTAAGACAATTACCACAGCAGCAGCATGGTTTTACCAAAAATCATTGAACTGTCAGCAACCTCACCGTTTTTACCGAGTACGACGAAGGAGAACAAATTGATGCGATCTATACGGATTTAGAAAAAGCTTTAAATCATGTCATTCTCCTACATAAGCTATTAGCGCTAGGAATCCGTGGAGATCTATACAGATGGATCAAATCCTATGTAACGAATAGAAGGCAGGCGGTAGTAACGGGTGGACATAAGAGCACATTTATAAATGTGACATCCGGTGTACCCAAGGGTCTATACTGGGTCCGTTGTTGTTTAACGCTTATCTATATGATATAAAAAGGTGTTTCAAGTATTCAGAATATCTTATGTTTGCAGACATACAAAAATATCTTAAGTAACAACAAAAAAAAATATTGGTTGTTTGTAAAGTAGGTTTACGATCGAGATGTTTACGTGATAACGTCTTATTGGTGATATAAGTTTTTGGGAAGTAAGGAATTAATGAAGATAACAATTTTTTCAAATTTTAAATTACATCTATCGTTTTATTCACACTTTTGATGATAAATTTAATCTCCATTCGTTTGTATGCCGCTAGAGTGAGAGAGACGGAAGATCGGTCCGTCTCTCTCTCGTTATACCTGCGATCGCGCTCGTGAGGTTTTGGTGTACTGTCTGAACATGTCACCCGACTAAAACGATTTTAAAGACGTTATCACGTCAAAATGTGTGCGTGTACTAGGTGTACACACGTAAGAAGTGAAACTTCTTTATGACCTTATTTTTCGAAAAATGATCTACTATATGCAACTTAACGAAATTGGTTAAATAAAGTTTAACAAAAGGCTATTATTATCATAGACATGACAACAAATACAACAATTATTTCATTTTACCTTATTACTATGTACTAAGATTATTACAGAATTTCATTAATTGCAGTAGAATTATTAATATCATTGTTATCGTTATTATATATTTTTGTTATTAATGGCTTCGAATCTCTTCGGATCAACCGTGGTAGGGACAAGAAAAATATGGCGCGTAACCGAAAAACGTGACGATTTGCTACAAAATTTCTTCCATACGACAATAAAAAATTCATTCTAACGCCGATAAAGAAGTTTGACTTCAAAAAGCAACATGGCGCGTAACCGAAAAACGTGAAGATTTGCTACAAAATTTCTCCCATACGTCGATAAAGAACTTTCATTCCAACGCCGATAAAGAAGTTTGACTTCAATAAGCAACATGGCGCGTAACCGAAAAATGTGACGCGTAACGAAAAAATGTTATACTACATTTTTTCCAACCCCGATAAAGAAGTTTCACTTCAAAAATATTTCTAAAAATTAAATTTATAGATAACTGTGTTCAACTTCAACAGGATCTTAGTTGTTTGGAAATTTACTACAAAAAAAATAAACTATCCTTAAATATTGGAAAATGTAGTAAAATTACTGTTACTCACAAACATAAGAAAATACAATTTTGTTATAAAATAGGAGATACAACAATTAAACAGGTGAATTTGGTTGGAGACTTGGGGATACTACTAGATGATAAGATGTCTTTCTCTGAACATATAGATAATATAACAGAAAAAGCATATAAACAACTTGGCTTCGCCAAACGAGTATGCAAATCTTTTAAGAATATAAAATGCCTGTACTTTGCTTTTGTTAGGAGCACACTAGAAAAAGCATGCACTGTTTGGTCCCCAATCTACAAGAAATACATTGAAGCAATAGAGAACATTCAAATAAAGTTTCTTAAGTTTTTAAGTTTTAAGGATTTAAGGATTCCTGCAAGTACTTTGGTATTGAATCATTAAAATGTAAACAATACAACCTTCTGTTTTTACACGCTAGTTTCAACGGTTTAATTGACTGTCCTGACTTATTGTCGCTTTTACTATTTCACACCCCTTCTTCTATCGTCTTCTTTTATCGTCTGATACAAACTATTTACGTAATAAATAGATATATTTAATGTAACTAAAAAATGTTTTAAAAACTTGTTTTTTTTATTAATAATGGCTTTGTTATTCTTCCTTTATATTAAAAAAACATTATAATGATCAATGAATCTTAGAACTTAGAATTTATTATAAATACATATATATATACTTTGTTATATTTTTAGTATAACAAAGCATATATAGCTGAAACTGTGCTTTGTTTATGTTTGAATGTGTATTCCGTTTTTGGCTGTTGTGTACAATGTAAATTTTTGGATGTTGTTTAGTGAGTAGCTGTAGGAATACTGTTGAGCAAATAAATAAATAATGTGTATATTTTGTATAAAAGGTTATTGTGTTCGGTGCGGAAAGTTTAATCATACGTTTGCCAACCACCGGATGTATGTATCGCCATTTAGACCTAACATGGTTATTACTTTGCATTATTCAAAACCATCATCATTCTCGACTTGCAATTACCTTATTTTCCCTTGTTTTAAGCTTTTTTATAGGCAAGAAGAAGCATTCTGTACTTATTAACTTAATCAATTATTATTTCTTTAGAAATTCAGGATCTTGTCGCTAATGTCATGTGCATTTGTTCAATTAATTAACATTACATAACATTCAGGTGCTAGAAGAGGTCCTGAATTACTGGTATCAGGTTCTGATGACAATGCAATAAAACTATGGGATGCAAGGAAACGGAATAACATCTTGTCACTTGACGCCACATACCCTGTCACTTCTGTGTTATTCAATGATACGGCCGAGAAAATTATAACAGGCGGAGTGGACAATGTTATTAAAGTATGGGATATAAGAAACACACAGATCGCTTACAATATTAAAGGACATACAGATACTATAACAGGTATGAAATAAACATAACTTTTTAGTTATATGTGCTTTGCACTTTCAATTGATTTTTTATATTATACTGATTGATTATAATATACTGCTCAAAACAATTACGGGAACAAAACTTTAAAGTAGAACTAAACTTTTTACTTAAGGTTTTAATTATTACTGGCCACTAGATAATGTTAAGGTTAACATTGTCGAAGAAAATAAAAAACAAAAGAGCATCGGCGTTTTGGTTAGTAGTCCTATTATAAAGTGGCAGTGTGTCTAGAAACACCTAAAAACAACACCTAACAACAAAGTGACGTCTTTGAATTTTCATTACTTTCTAATCACAGAAAACACATTTTAAGTAGTTTTTTTCAATCTTTTGAGTATTAATAGAAATTGAATTGAGCCTTTTGAGTATTGTTATTCATTGAAGCGAGTGAGTTTAGGTCATAATGCCAGATCTGACTGAATTGCATGTCTCCCGAGCTATCGCTTTGCTTGAAGAGGGTCGAACTATGCGTTATGTAGGAAATGATCTAGGAGTAGCCCCTTCTGTTATCTACAGACTTTGGAAGCGACACCGTGAGACGGGAGAATACTCACGAAGGTGTGGTCAAGGTCGAAAGAGAAAAACTACACGTTTGCAAGATCGCTACATCGTCAACTGTGCTTTACGTAACCGCACCACAACTGCAAGAGATCTACAAAATACACTAAAGACGGCTACTGGTGTAGAAATTTCCGACCAGACGGTAAGAAATAGGTTGTTGGAAGCCAATTTGAGATCACGCCGACCAGTTCGGGCTGTGCGTCTAACAATTCAACATAGACAAGCTCGCCGACAGTTCGCGCAAAATCACGCTAATTGGCAACTTCGACATTGGAGGCCAGTGCTTTTTACTGACGAATCACGATTCCGTCTAACACGTTGCGATGGTCGTCTCCGTGTTTACAGACGCCTAGGCGAGCGATACAGTGCAGCAGCAGTCCAGGAATATGACAAATTTGGATGTGGCTCTGTGATGGTTTGGGGCGGAGTAAGTTTGGACGAGCGCACAGATCTCGTCGTTGTTCCCGGGCGCTTGTGTGCTCAAAGTTACATTGAAAATGTGCTCGAAGATCATGTTTGGCCCGCAGCATATGGTATGGGCCCAGATTTTCTTTTAATGCAAGATAATGCCAGGCCGCATACTGCAGCCATCACGTCAGATTACTTACGACAGCAGGAAATCCGTGTATTGGAGTGGCCTTCCATGAGCCCTGACCTAAATCCAATTGAACACATTTGGGACTCGCTTGACAGGCGCATCCGGAAGCGTCCGATTGCATCTCAAACACTGCAGCAGCTCACTGAAGCGTTGATTGAAGAAAGGGAGACAATTCAACAAGAAGATATTCGGAGGATCATACGAAGCATGCCGCGTCGTTGTCAAGCCGTGATTAGGGCTCATGGAGGCCACACACGTTACTGAAAGTCACTAAAGACTAATATTCAAACGATATAAGAATATTTCTTTGATGGACCTTTTTTATCACCAATTAGTTTTTCGTCTACAATGCACATTTTAATTTTTTTTTATTTGTTGTAGTAATTAACAAGGTAAAAAATAGCGTACAAGTTAATTTAAATCTAATTTTAGTTTAAGCAATAGAAAGGAGAAAAATCTTGTTCCGCTAATTGTTTTGAGCAGTATATATTAAAAAGTGTTATACTCTCTAATGCAGACTAGCTTAATACAAAACAAATGGTGCTATTTTTAAGTTATTTTTTTGTTATTTTACTGGCCCTTTTGTAAACATGTTTTGGGAATGACCTTATTATGTAATAATTATACAAAATAAGAAATAATTTCCACCACAACAGTGTGAACAGAACAATGAGAGACTATTACTTATTGGTAACTATTCATCTGTTTTATTAGTTAATGAAATTATTGTATAATGAGTTTTACTAAAATAGGATTGTTTTATCACCTTATTAAATTTTCCTATATAAATAATAAAGTAGTCTAAATTGGGATATGCTTGAGTATTAAATTTGCAGTAGCAAAAACGAAAGTAATGGAATAAACTTCGTAGCGTTGACCCTAAGTACAGGTCAAAAAACAATATTTGTGTGTACTCAGAGCAATCATTGCTTATTTACTTGACTAGTAGAATCGGCCAAGCGTTGCTGTGGCTAAGATTTTTGTTATATTACATAGTAGTAAACTATTCAAGAGAAACGGCAGAAGAACACCAATCCACCATGCTTTTTGGTGGTTATGCCATTAAATTGTAGCTTATGTGAAACATTGGTAATTATTTTGATGAGGATCAATACCTAGGTACGAATAAAGAGCCTTTTCTAGCGGTGGTATTTTAATTTAAAAAAAATAATAAAAGGACGCTTAGGCTAAGTTCAGATGACCGCGCGGTACAAGATCAATATAAACGGTAATTATCGTCTACATTACCGCGCGGTACCGCGCGCCAACTCGCGGCGCGCTCCGACCCGCGCGCAAGATCTTGAACCGCGCGCTTCGCGCGCGGCACAAGTTTTGCAAACCTGTATCGACCTGTTCAGATGATCCGCGCGGCTTGAGACGGAAAGACACATAGATCGATGCAAAATTAGTACCGAAGATATGGTATTAAGTATTTGGTGATATGCAATATCTTATAGCATCTTCACTGGATTTTAAATCATTTTCAATAGAATCGTATAAAAAATCAAAGGATGCAACTGACATCCGGAAATAGTTAAAAAAATTATCTTCGTGTAACCTCAAGTCGGGATACAAAGTGACAAACAGGCTGGAAGGAAGTCTATCACTTAAAATTGGATGAACCCAGTATCGTCTTTGTCTTCTTCTGCGACGTCTCAGTCTTCTGTATAAAATCCATAAGCAAATTGCCTCCTCCACCGCCATTGTCAATCAATGTTGAAGCCACACTGCCGCGCGTCATGTGAATGCTCCAACCGCGCGGTGACGCGCGGCTACGCGCGGTCATCTGAACTTAGCCTAATTGTGACGTAACAAAAGATAGAGACATGCTGTCGTGACATTTTTTATAGATAGTGATGTGTCCTGAAAAATTGTAATACATTATTTTGTTCTATCATTAATAGTTTTCGCAGCGCACACGATTGAAGGAAGTTTTTGTTTTTTTGAAAATGAAACATAGCCTATGTCACTTGGGAATAGTGTAGCTTGCTAACAGTGAAATAATTTTTGAAATCGGTCCAGTAGTTTCGGAGCCTATTCATTTCAAAAAATCAAACCTTTCCTCTTTATAATATTAGTATAGACATCTGCTTTGCAGCAGACTTTCATAAAAATTGTCACCAAAATCACTTGAGTTTCATAAATAATAAAATTGATGATGAATATAAATTTTACAGGAATGGCCCTATCAAATGACGGTTCTTACCTTTTGTCCAATTCGATGGATAACACTTTAAGGATATGGGACGTGCGACCTTTCGCGCCTGCTGAGAGATGTGTGAAGCTCATGTCAGGCCATCAACACAACTTTGAGAAGAATCTGCTCCGGTGTGCCTGGTCTCCAGATGGCTCCAAGGTATTTTTTGTACATTTCAACCGAGACAGTTGTTTCCCCCATTTCCACAACACTAAGATGGCAAAGCAAGTGTATATATATAATATTTTTTGATAAAACCATTATCTCACGCCAAGTCTTTCGCATAACAGACAGTATTTTGAATTTTAGTAAATATAACCTTTTTAGGTATCGGCTGGATCTTCTGACCGTTTCGTATACATTTGGGACACAACATCTCGTCGTATCTTATACAAGCTTCCTGGACATCACGGAGCAGTCAATGATGTACACTTTCATAAAAATGAACCCATCATCCTTTCTGCATCTAGCGATAAACAGATCTATTTGGGGGAAATTGATCATTAATTAAAGCTCAATTTTTAGCAATCTCTTATTTCTCACCTTTTAATTACATAAAAAATTCAATCTTATAGACTGGGAGATAGTGGCACAAAATATTGGGTCATTTGTACGAGTATGGCGATTCTTCAGGGGTCATATTACGCAATGAAAAAAAGAAAAATGATGGTCATAGTGCTGGTACATTAATTACGAGTGTCAAACGATTTGATCCACAAAATTCTAGTATTTTCCGATAAAACAATAAGAAAAATCCATAAAAAAAATAAGAGGCGGTAGTAACATGCCATACTTCTCCGGTGTGCCGTGTGACTTACAACCTGCCATACGGACGCGAATTTTAAGGTTATTTTTTGTCACAGTTAATCATCGTCGTGCAGCTATTTACGAAAATCACCATGCTTTACTTTTCGGACGGTTCCACATGGCGGCCATACCGCCGAAAATCAGGTTTTTTTTTTTGCCAAACGATTTGTACGAGTATTGCATTTGTATTTTTGGTAAGTATTTGATAAAATGTGACCGTTTTTATATTTGCCATACTTCTAGTATGGGGAAAAAGTGCTGCCATACTTGAAAGCAAGTAGCACCCGTTCACGAGTATGACGCATGGCCAGCCATCGGCCCCCTCAAATTATATTTTTAGGGAGAGAGACAACCCGACGCACGGACGCCGCCACAAGCAAAGACGTTTAAGCGAGCATAACGAACCTTTAAATGTGAACTTGGCTACAAAAGAAATTAATAATTATACTGAAATAATTTAATATGCGGTTTGCTCCCACTGTACATTAAAACAGTCGTGGATGTTGACGATCGCCCAGAGTCTGGAAATGCAGCCGAAAGATTCAGTCGCGTTTCCTCTTTATACTGGAGCAAATCATATCCAAGCATTAGGATCGTTTAAATATTCATTTATATTATAATAGGCTTTAACAAGAACCTTTACTTTAACCTACAATTTGAATTTATATATTGACAACATTTGTATCTCATTAGGGATTTTGTTGAAAAAACGTGTACAAAATGCCTTGCAAAGAATTAACTCGTCACACTAGCAGCAAAATTCTGATTGGTGTTTTAAGTTAAAGAATAAATCCAAAATAATATTACATGCACAAGTGCACACTGAATATCATAAAATCAGAATGTACAGTATTTTTGCAATTTCTACAAGAAACAATAATTTTATGATATTTATTATAATAAACAATATTAGTTGCAGTTCACAGGAGTATTGTTAAAATATAATTTAGAAAATGCACAAATTGCTGTGTCTTTATACACATACCCATTAAACACATTCACTCAACATGCAAAGTTTTTATTTAAAAATGATTGTTTGCCTACTTTCGACTAAAGATTCCTATTGTTCTTTAATTACATTATGGTTCACACGCAGAGGATATGAGGCGGTGGTAATTCTGGTATTAGGCCTAATTTGAACTCAGAACTGTTGTAGGCTTCCAAGTCGAGTTCAGACAAATCTTCAATTTTACTATAGACATTTTCATCATCGGCTGGAGCCTTTTCAATTGCATTTCTCGAAATACCAAAAATATCAGATCCTGTTCTACTCAGAGTATTTTGTTGAAACACATTCCCAGTCTGGTTTTGCTGTGGTATACCAAATGGATTAGCAGGATTTTGCTGTTGTGGACTTACAGAAAAAACACTTTGAGCTGGATGGTTCGCTGCAAACACACTCTGCCCATATACACTTTGGCTGGCTTGGGCAAAAAGGGATTTAGCTGCTGTGTTTTCTTGGGGTTGTGTTGGAAAAAGATTAGATGGTTGAGATGGTCCAAAAGTATTCTGAGCTGCTTGTGCAAATATTGATTTAGGGGCATTGTTGAAAGTATTTGTAGTTTGGTTACCCAATCTTGAAAAGACAGAATTTGTTTGTGTACTAGTATTATTTTGAAAGGGGTCATTCTGAACAGCATTACGGAATAAAGATGTCGCTTGGGATCCAGAAGCTTGGTTTTCCAGTTCAAAAGGTGAAGATACTGGTTCTCCTCTATATATACTTTGTAAAACTTTTATAATCACTGCTGAAGGTTGTAAAAGCTGCTGATATTTATGCCTTGCTTCTTTAAATAAATTATTCATATACATTACCTGAAAATATAAAAAAAAACATTATTGTCAAGATGGTATACAATTTGTAATAAGAAAAAATATACCTACAGCTTGTTCTAATGTTTGGTTGGCCTTAGCTTCATATATAATAAGTCTGGCTTCCTCCTGCGAAAGATCATTTAAACCTGGAAAACAAGCTTTTTCTTTATAAGGAGCATAGCAGCTGAGTATCCATTGTCCACCGTTTAAAGCAGCTTGAATGTCAGATTGCACTTGGCTAACAAGTTGGTCGTCAGTTACATTACTATTTGTGCTGGTAGTGTTTCCTGTAAAATTTAAGTATTATTTTACAGTATTAAAATGTTTAATAGCAACCATATGACATATATTTATATATTTTTTATAATAGCAAGATCAAAATTATTGAGAAATATTGTTTTTGGGGGCCAATTTTATAGTGTGTCTACATTTAAGAAAAATTAAGATTTCGTTCTATAATATCTAATATAATAGTGCTACAGTTGTTATAGTTTCTATAAATTATTGTAGTATTTTTACCTTGATATGAATATTTAGAACTATATACATGTTCATATCTGCAGTTTTGCCCGAAACGACAGCATCCTTGAAGAAAATATTTACAAATAACCATTGTTAGTTCTAGTCAGCCTTGAGATAGCTATTTATAGTTTGCAAATGTGCTACATTTAGTTGAATAAGTTACTTGCTGATTGTCTCTAAGTCGAATATCTAGCACAATTAGTTAAGATTGCTTTAAATTAAATTTTTCACTAATGGAACTGGATTAAGTATACTAGCTGACCCGGCGAACTTTGTACCGTCTACTCAACGGTCTAACAGTCAAAATTCAAATGTCAATACTCAATGAATGTCGTGATTCAGATTAGCTGAACTTCATGATTTTGGGTATGTTCCGATATACACTGCGACCACTGTACAGAGTACCGTCAATTTAGTATACTGTGAAACCGTTTCTCTATAGCCAGCTATACTGGTTACAATTTAAAACGGAACGCAGTCCAGTATACTAGTCAGCTTCGTTTTTCGACACAGTTTTCAAATGAGTGCATCAAAGATTTTCAATTCAACAAGAAAAACTATTATTGGAGTATTATCGCATTAAAAAAATCTATATTAATATTAACTGTCAATTGAATTAATACTACAAAGAAAGTAAGTTAGAATTTTAAATGTTTGTTATTAAACTGTAAGTTATATCAGCCGTTAGGCATTCAAGTGGTTTTGATTGATCACGTGATCAAAGCACTGCGAGTACCTTACCTCGAAAACGCCAGTGCTCGCAGTAGAAGTATAGCGGGGATTTGTGACGTCATATATTTCCCTAGGACGCTGCGGCTGTATACTGGCAGTCCATAGCGGAACGAATTTTTGAACAGTGGGAGCACTATACAGTACACGCAGTGTATATCGGAACATAACCTTTATGAATACATATTATATGTCAATAGTCAACACTTTCATTATCCGAATATTGTGGATATATAGGTATGTCGCAGTAAAGTAGTTAAATCAGAAAGTTAATTGAATCTCTAGACATTTAATTAAAAATCGATATTCAATCAAGTCGCTAAAGTTCCGTCAGACAAGTGACTGAACGAAACGTTTAACGAGTTTCCTAAACGTTCCTAGACAACAAGACGCATTTCAACTTTGGAAGGGTGACCAAGATATTTGATTGGAGAAAAAAAAAATTTATATATTGTCGTATATATTTTCCTTTATAATATTTTATTATTTAGGAAAATGAATAGCCAATAAAAAAAAATTGTTTTGTTTTATGTTTCTTTAATAAAAAAAAAGGGTGCGTGTACTTATGTCCGCGCGTAAGAAGTTATACTTCTTTGGCATTATTAAAAATAGTTTTTGATTGCATGCAAATAATTAATTACAATTAAATAATCAAAGACTGGAAATGGAGTCATTATAGTCAATAAAGTTCAGTTTACATTTGAAAAATTAAATAAATAAATATTTATTATTATTCTCTTACATTAAGTGTAACATAAATTCTATTATTATTCGAATGTTGTTTTTAAATTATGTCCAATGCCGTAGCATCTTCCGTGGGCAACTTCATTCTGTTAATTTTGTGTCACGGTGCGCGCGCATCGTAAAATTTCACTCTCATCAATTTTTCATAACGCGCCTATAGCGAGATGGGAATAAGACGTAGTATTAAAATATGTATAGTGTAATGAATTCTTCAATAGGAGTTAGTATAGTGTCGGTAAAAACTACAAAAATAGACCCCGCCTGGTCCTTCGTTTAACAATAATATGTTTATTTATAATAATTAAAACTACTAAATGACTAGTATTTATTATAATTAAATTTTCCTTATCATGTTCATGAATTCTATTATTATTTTCTTGAACAAAAATCTTTCTCCTAACATAAATATTTTGTAGCAAATCGCTTTGCCTACAATTATTATGTCTATGTTACTTTTTATCATAAATCCAAAGTTCCAAAAGTTTTAAGTGAAAAAGTGAAGAAATTTCGTTTTTTGCTTAATAACTTTTTTTTTTATTATATTAAAAACTTATATCGTACTGATATAAGTTTTTGTGTAGAGTATTTCTTTCTGAAGATTTTCCACTATATTTTTTTTAAAATTCGTTTATTGGAAACGCTGTTACAGCGCTCCAAAGTAGACCGGGTTCGTCAATGCCACTCAATGCTCATGACATTGACCCCCCCTACGTGTCCCATAAAATAAAATTGCGTCCTCTAACAATTAATGTTCAGTTTGGCCCTAAAATTTTAACATTTCAATGGACTATGGGTATTACTAGGTAGTATTGCGAGTAAATGAATGAATCTGTGAACTTTTTAATTATTTCTGTATATTTTTTACTTATCTATTTATAATTATTATTATGTAGGATACGAATATTGCAAATACTGTATATATTTCGCGTGTTGGAAATAAAGAAACCTATTGGGTATAAACATAATATTGTATTCATATTTTCTTGTTCGCCAATATGTTTTTCTATTCAGCAGGGTTGTCAAGTTTAAGGTAAAAAAAATATATGATATTATATGTATTAGTTAATGAACAAAATGCATCTGGAAGATCAAAAGGAATTTATTATTAACTTAAGTTTATTTTGCCATACAGTGTCTCATTTTCGGAAGTAACCTCTATTATCTGTTAGCACCAAGACTTGATAGTTGATAGTAAATAGTAATCTGTATTATAGAAGAGATAATAGAGTCAATTGCGAATGTCGTTTCGCTGTTTCCGGTAGAATTTTAAAAAATATCTTTTTTAAATAGTATTATGTACTATTCGAAGCCCTTAAAATGCATATAATTTGTGAAAGTTACACATTCCTTTAAAATGATATCAAAGTTACAATTATCTTTAGCTATTATTAAACCACATACGGTAAAAAATCCAGTTGCACTCACATATATTAGAAATGTTTTGAAAAATAAGTTTGTTGTTATAAAAACTAAAAGGCTTTTTCTGGACAAGTCAACTGCTGCAAATTTTTATATTGAACATAAAGACAAGTTTTTCTTCAACAGGCTCGTTACATTTATGTCCAGGTATTGAACAAATGAAGGTTACTTTTTTGTTTTATATAGGTACACATACACAGTATGTTTTTATGGCATTTTTTACAGTGGGTACATAGACCTTCATGTGCTAGGACACAAAAACGCTATACATTTATGGAGGAAAATGCTTGGCCCAACCAAAGTATATAAAGCCCAATTTGAAGATCCATACTCATTACGAGGCATGTTTGGGCTTTCAGACACCAGGAATGTCGCCCATGGCTCCGGTAAGCACATAATTGTAATCATAAATAAAGTTATTTACTGTTCTGTTATGTTCCCACAAGAATTTTAAAACAGTGCATTTTAAATCAAAAAAATATATTTATTAATATTTCAGATTCATTGTCATCAGCAGAGAGAGAAATAAAATTTTTCTTCCCAGAGTTCTCATTCTATGAATGGCACAGTAGTAATGAAGAGCTATACAGAAAAGGCCCTATTATATTCAACAAACACTTGTTTCAGCATGTTAGAAAGTTATGAAAAAGCAAGAACCTATTTCAATATCTATTTTGTTTCATAATATTATTGTTGTGTAGTATTTAATATACCTTTTAGTAACACATATCTTGTTAATGAAAGGAATTCCTCTGGCAAAAGATTTAAAAGACCATGAAAAATCGTAAGAAAATGAAAATATAATTAAATTAAAATTCCAAATGTTTAAGTCACTGTAAATCATACAAACATTAATTAGCGCCTCTATATTAATTAAAGGAGCATACAATAATTAAAACTACAATTACATTACAATTCCTACTAGACCAATACAATAATTTTTTCATTACTAACAATTTTTACTACAGAAAATGCAATTTTAAACTAAATTCTCTATAAATAGTTTGTAAAATCCAGTAGTTCGGTTTAAACATCATTAAAATATTCAAGTTCATTGTTACACATCCAAGTATAAATAAAATGAATCACTTCACAATTTACTATTATCATTATGAAAGCTTTTTTTGTTCTTGTCTGGGATCTACTCCCCAATCTTGACAAAAACTTTAGGTCTGGAAAATACTTTGATACCCTCCTCAAGCTTAGCCAGCTGTTTTTCTAACTCCATTTTTCTGTTTCTCATCCTTAATGTGTCTGTTTTAACTGGCATTTTGTTTAATTCACTCACAAGCTCCGCAAAACCTAAATGGTTTAAAAAAAAATCCATATTAACTTTCCATATTTGTCTTTTATTTATAATAAGTTGTTTAAATATTAACCAATATTAATAATAAATTTTCTAACAGGTGAATATATGTCTGGGGTTAAGATACTATGATTATGAAACATGAGATATGATTGAAACATTAAATGGGCTTGATATAAATAGTTATATCATTCAATTTATATGTGTACTTGTTTGATATTAATTATGCATATATACATTAGATAATACATTATGCTTTAGTTAACATGAATTAATTGGATAATTATTGATGTTTCTATCGAAATAGATATTTAAAGAACCAAATAAGTACATAAAGCTATTATATGGATTCACATATAACATCGTAATGTTTATTGGAAAAAAGAACAGCATGTACAAACTCAACTATTTTAAAACTCCTGAAAACTAATAAAAGATATTGAGTTATATATTATATTTAAAATTTTCTTTTTATAGTATTAGTGCAAATAAGTGTAACAAGAATATATATTAGTGTAAAAACTGAATTGTTTAGTAATATTAATTAACATAGAGAAATGTTATATGGATTAACATCACATTATTATAGTTATTTATTTCAGACCGTAATTGGGTTAGTAAGCAAAAGTAACTATGGTGGGGAATGAACAGCATACTAACATCTTAGAATCCATGTATTAGTCTTTGTGATCATCATCATATTTTGTTTTCATTATAATAATAAAAAACTTACTATTTCGAAGCATCCGTAAAGTCTCTTTCCTCTCATTATCTGGCAATGTGACATGACCCGGAGGACACATAATATGGTCTTCATCAGCTTTAGTATCTTCAAATTCTTTTGCTGTTTGCTCTTTCCTCTCCCGGAGATATTTTGGTAACACTCCTTTTTGATAACCTAGCAGATATGTCTTATTATTTTTGGTTTTGTCCTACTACAACATGCCGAGACCAAAAATAAACCTAATCTTCTATGCCACAATAAAATAATCATAACCCTTAGCACTAATGTTTTCTCTCTTGACTTCAACAGTAAAATACATTTACCTTGAGGCACACACATGTCTAACTGAGAGCTGTACAATAGTAAGGAATTAATGACTTTAAATTCGTATCTGAAAGTGTGGCTGTTATGATGGCTACAAAAAGACAAACATCAAACGAATAACCCTGACAAACGGGGTTACCCTGCAATGGGTGTAGTGCAAGCTTGCAAAGAGGGGAGCCAGATTGCTTACAGCTGGCACAGAAAATCATTCAAATCAAAATCAAGCAGAAATTTGCAGAGCAGTGAGGTGGCTTAGTGAAGCCTGCGACGCACCCTCCACAGGCACATAGCCAGGACTTACATATAACAGACCAAATGTGCATCTAAGTGCAGAAACTGAGTCGACATTACTACTAGGTCTAAACTCTAAAATATACCTGAAGGAAGGTAGGGATCTTTATCCTTTTTCTCTAAAATAGAGTTCAGTTTGCTCCTATGTTTTTCATCCATCAAATCATCACCTGCTCTTCGCGGTGTAAGTGTTAGCGATGAAGGACTTTTAGTTCTTTCACTATCTCCACTAGCTTTCAGCTTAGCTTCACTGTCTTCTTCTCTAGGATACAACATTGTCAACTTTGCACTTTCAAGCCTCTGAGATAGATTGGTTTCAATAGTTTGGCAACCTATGTCCCGCAGACGGCCTGAACTATCATTTGAATTGACTTCATCCTCTGTATCATCATTAGTCTGAGCTTGTCTTAATTCTTTTCGTTTTAAAAACTCTGCCATGTCACCTTTTTTAATCCTAATGTCCTGCCTTCTTCGGTAACCTGAAGCACAAGTTTTGGCAACATTAAGTGTAACTTTACCACTTTTACTGGAGGGAGAGGATTTCACTTGACCTAAAGTAGTTGATGCTGTTAAGGAGCTTGTTAGTCTGTGTTGCCCAGACTTTAATATAAACTTTGGGTCTTTTGGTGGCTTCCCTTGTATAAATTTTAATTGTTTCATGTTTTCTTTTATGAAGTTCTTTTTTGGTTCTTTTTCTGAAAATTCAAAGTCTTGAGTTGAACAAAGTAAAACAAGACCACAAATATAAAATTATCATAACATCTTTAAAGTTAATAGGTAAAGATTAGATGTGATTTAAAAAGTTTTATTTTAAGTTTAAACATTTCAATTCAAGATGATTTGAGACTTAGAGAACACAAATTGACTCCCTTATATGACATATATTAGAATTGACATAACGGAGCCAAGCTTAGGGCTCAGTCTCCAAAATGAATCTTACCCTAATATATTAGAATCATTAGATACTTATTATTAAGACTTACTGGGCTCTGGAAAAATACCCTTCAGGGTGTACATTGTTCTCAATAAACAGAAATTAACATCAGAAAATATACTCTCATCATTTAGAGTCCTTTATGCACAAAATAATTCACTAAAATATATGTTTTTTTCCATTTTACAGTAGATATAGTTGATAAAAAATAATTTCGATGTTCAAGCAACTTGCGTTCGGTTTTAGTCAATTTTATTTTCAAACAGCTGTCAACCGTTAAATTCACAGACAATGTTGATGCAATGTTGGTTCTGGCCACTTTTGTTTTATTTTGTGTAAACATCAAACCATGCCTTACGACCCACGAATATGGTTTATAGTTTCCGAAAGAAAGATTTTATCATAACTGTATGTAATCAAATTCAAACGGATTATCTATTAAGCATTAAACAAGAGCCTTCGCTTATCAATTGATAAGCTCCCTCACTCTAATTTCTCTATCTCGCGATTTTTGACGCAAAATGAAAATGCTCATTACCATGTTATATGTAGAATAACCTTTTCGAATTATGCTCTATGATTAAAAAAATATGAAAAAATTAAAAACTCTTTGTAGGGTTCATAACAAATTGAATCCTAAATCTTAAAATAAAAAAGAAATCGAACTGATAGTTCAAATTGGTATTGGTACTTTTGTATTATATGTGATAATTTTTGATCGAATTGTATAATCAAGTTTAATCATGTTGAGCAATATTGGAGGTAAATACAAATTGTCCAGAAGGGGAAGAAAACTTATAATGGCAGACGATGCAAGGACGTTAATGGCTCTTCCAAAAGATGTGCCCGAGCGGATTTGGTATTGAATCCCAATAATTAGTGTTCTCTTAGCTCTATTATAATTAGGTGGGCTCTGCTTACAAAAGCCGTTAAAACAAATATGTAACTGCAATTCAAAAATTATACATTTAACTGTTATACTTACTTATCTTTACTTGTAAGGGCTGAGATACTTCAAAAAGAAGAAGATGACTTGATGATCCTCGATATACGAGAAGAGATATTAGATGATGCTTTAGCAATTTGTTTTGTCAAGTACATGCAGCGCCAAACGGCTCTCTTTACGGCTCACTGCGCGGCGCAAGCGTGGCTTAAGCTAATTGACTGGTGGGTAAACTCCTATATTATATAACTATATTATTTATTATTTAACATACTTTTTAATTGAAATAAAAAAGTGGCTTGGAAACATATTTAGCTAAGCACATCTTATATATTATGTACCTTAAATTACAGGCACTTCTACCGTCACGATCCTGGCGAAGATCCGAGCGCGTACCCGCCTTGTTACATTCCCAAAAGAAGGGAGTCATGGGTCCCCGACGAGTTACCTGACCCCTCGCCGAAGGATAGCTGGTGCCGTCAGGATCTGATTATTCAGGAGGAGTGGCAGGAAGAAGGGCTGAAGAAGTGGCCAAGCAGTTCTTCCATCGACATGCCTTTGGTTGAAGATATATCGGCTGAATATTGGTTTGTTTAATATAACTGTAAATTTAGTACCTCACGCAGTCAGTTCTGTGTTGCAGGTGGGTGCTGTTTTGGAATCCAGAGGAATATGGAAAAGACATTGCTTAACTATTACTATTATCATATTTATAGGCGATGTGTCTTCCGTGAATGTTTTTTCTGGGACCGTGGTGTCTGTTTCGAAGTACCCGGCATTATCAACTATAGAGTTACTTATAGTTGATAATGCTGTATTATTTAATTAATATAATCTTACTGTTTCCCTCGTTAATTAAACTCTAAATCGAATATAATTGCCAATTCGCAGTATTTGTCAGCAAGAAACTGACTTATGTATTTTTATACTCTAAAGGTATGTATATTGTATTGTATGGAATTTAGCGTATCGAAACATTATTCTCAGGTTTCCTGGCAAAGTCAACCTGCCAATTGAACCTGAATCTGATCACTACACAAAAGCCATGAGCAACGTGAGTGTTAATTCGTTTGTGTTACACAAAATACCAGAATCTTATGAGTAACGAAGTCTGTTGCGCGTGTAATTGTTTGATAAAAAGAAAATCAAGTGTTGTTTTGCCAATACATAATAGAGTTTCCTAGTTTTGTTGGGCATTCATATAATTATTTGCGGAAATGGATATTTGATATACCTACCTATATATTTCTCGTTGAACGTTTCATTTACATCTTTTGTTTTAAAAAAGATTTCTGTCTATAGTCGATTATTGTGCTAGATTCCTAAATCTTGTCGTATTTAGGGCTCCAGCAGTGTAATGAGTGAGCCCAACATCTGTGCCGAAAGCGAGGTCTTGCAGAAGGTCACAGACTACAGCACTGAGGACCTCTCTATCAAGGTAGTTACGTAGTCTTGGTTTAAAAAAAATATTGTAGATAAAGAGATATCGTACCGATGGGCTGGCCCTTCATCACTAAGATGCTTCAGCTATTGACTCACTATAACTATCAATCGTTTCTATTCTGGTAATTATGTGTATAGGAGTCCACGTATAGTGCTTTGAAGACCACAACTCCCGTGGAAGGGTCCCTTCACGGCGCCGGTGATTCTATCGTGGATCGACTGAGACCTAAAAGAAAAGCTACGGATAAGAGCAAGGTTTTTAGCAGACCGAGGTATGTTCCATGGTCTTTCCTGTTATGCTATGTTTAGTTTGGACTGTTTTAATAATATTATTTTTAAAATAGGGTGAAATCTTAGTATTGTTTTGTAGATAAGACTTCTAAGCTGCGCAACGTTTAACGCCGTAATATATTTGCACTTGCACATTTAATAGGTTATTATGAAATAAGTAATTGTAATACAACTGAACAAATTACCTGCCACGAAGTTAAGGGGACTTTGTCTCAATGTAATCTTTATTTTTACCGTCTAATCCAAATCTGTTGTTTACCGAGAATAATTTCTAATACAAATGAAAAATTACAGTATAATGAGCCGATCAAAGAACGCCCTTCCGCCATTGATCGGTGACTCCCGCTCCCGCATCAGCATCATATCAGACTGCCGTTTGAGGAACCTCAGGTATATATAAATACCGATTGTTCTCGTTTACAGCGCTCTTACACTACTATTTATTTAATTAATTACTTAAGACGAAACGTAATCTACCAACAACCTAATTCTAAAAAAGGACTAGGTAATAGCTATAACACGCCAAGTCATTTTGTATTTTATCTGTAACATTGTGACACGTCGATATCTTCGTATGGTATAAAATATTTGAGTATAATGTAATGTAACAGTTTTTCTCGGTTATCTTTGTTTCTCTGGCACTGCAAATCGCAAAAAAGGTTAATCACAAATTTCACCCTCATTTGTGGTCATTATCAGATTTTTTTTAATTTAAGCGTGACTAAATGATAAATAATTAGTGACGTTTTATGTACAAAACATTGTTATTAAGTATCTCGCTTTGACATCGACGGTTATATTATAGATTTATTTAGATCTATTATATTATATTTAGTTAAGATCATTTAAACATCTTTCGATTCCCGTAATTTTGAAATAATATTTTTTACGTTTTTAGGGCAATATTTTGGGAAGTAGTTTATGCTAATACAATGTTGTTAGGAGTAAATAAATACACTAAATTGCAAAAAATATTATTATCTGATATATAAAATTCTCGTGTCACAGTTTTCGTTGCCATACTCCTCCGAAACGGCTTGACCGATTTTGATGAATTTTTTGTGCTTATCCGGTATCTATGAGAATCGGCCAACATCTATTTTTCATTCCCCTAAATGTTAGGGGTAGTCCACCCCAAAATTTTTATTTTTATTTTTTAGACAAAATTTTTAATTTATATTTTTTTATGATACAGCATTAAAAAATACATACAACCCCTAACTTTCACCCTCTACGATCAACCCCTATTTTTTTATTATAAATGATATACATGGCAAAACGACGCTTGCTGGGTCAGCTAGTAATATATTGTTACGAAGACGGGTCGACTGCAATGTTTTTGGATTTTACCACTAGTTAGAGAAGTTTTCAGCAGGCTGAAAAGTGATTTCTGACCGTTTCAGGAGAGGGTCAATCACATATTAGAAATTCGTAATTCTCATAATGTTACCGTAGTTTTCAGGAGCCTGAAACATTTTTTCAGGCCGTTTCAGAACAAGTGCAGTCGAGTGATACACTTTTCAGGAAACCCGTTTTCAGGCGTTTTCAGGCCTGGTTATACCCCTATGATGAAGGAATAGTCTAGAACGAATTTTCTAGGTGTGGGACAAGGACGGAATGATGCGAGAGAGAGACGGAAGATCGGAACCTTCTCGAAGCTAGACCGAGCACTCTAGAACACCGTAAGACAAGGACGGAGCAATGTGCGAGAGAGATAGCACGCATGTTCTAGAATTGTGCGATCGCTACTCAATAGCGCTCCCGCCTAGAGAGTTCTCGAACTTGCAAGACTATTCCCAGGGATATATAAGCGAGCCGAAACGCGATCAGTTAGTTCAGTTTTGAATGCGATACCAAGCGATAAACACCGGAGTGAAAAAGTGCGAATATAGTGAAGACAAGTGGATACAAGTGGATACAAGTGGATACAAGTGAATACAAGTACTGTGTGAAGTGCGAGTAATTAACGTAATTAGTGACAGTATTTTGTGTGTGTATTCAGTGAATTTTAGTGCGTAATTTCCAGTTTTTAGTGTAACAAATTCCTCGTAGATTTAATTGAAAATAAACCCTTGAAGAGATCTACGGCGTTTCTATCCGATCCCCTAGCTCGTAACATTTTGGTGTCAGAAGTGGGATAGAAAAATGCCAATTACTCCAAGGGAGAATCAAGAGGAGTTTGTGGCCGAGTCTCCAGCTGCGGAGGGAGTGCAGACAAGGGCACAATCAGCACGCGACGCCGCCCGGCGACAAAGTTTCGATGCGAACCGCGGGATGGGCGAAAGCAACGATGGCAACATCCTCCTTGCTCTGCGCCAAATGATGGAAGAACAGGCTCAGACACGTCGTATGATGGATGAACAGGCACGTCGTCAAGAGGAACAGGCACGTCGTCAAGAGGAACAGGCTCGTCGTCAAGAAGAACAGGCACGACAAATGATGGAAGAACAGGCACGCCGTCAGGAAGAACAGGCACGCCGTCAGGAGGAACAGGCCCGTCATCAGGAAGAACAGGTTCAGCGATTGATGGAGGAACAGGCTCGCCGTCAGGAGGAACAGGCTCGCCGACAAGAGGAACAGGCACGCCAAATGATGGAAGAACAGGCTCAGACACGTCGTTTGATGGAGGAACAGGCTTGCCGTATAGGAGAAAGATTAGGAGATCTGAAACTAGAAGTAGATAAAAAAATTGAAAACTTGGAATCTGATATGGACTGCAAATTTTCGAAACAGGACAAACGTATTCTCGGATTAGAACAAGAGATGCAGTGCCTGAAGACCAAAGGTGTCGTAACGACTGTAGCACCATCTGGAAATCTGAAAGTACCTCCCTTTGACGGTACATCTTCCTGGGGCGCGTACAAAATACAGTTTGAGACTATGGCAGAGTCAAACGGGTGGAATGACGATCAGGCTGTCACCGCCCTTATTATGGGACTGCGAGATGAAGCCCTCACCATATTAGAAACCAAGAAAGGTAAAGTGACGTTGAAGCAACTGCTGGATGCCCTGGAATCACGGTATGGAGACGCACATTATGAGCACGTCTATAGGGCTCAATTAAAGGATAGAATTCAGCAGACAAATGAAACTTTGCAAAAATGGGGATTTGAAATAGAGAAGCTGGTTAGGAAAGCCTACGCATCCTCACCAGACGTTGCAGACAAGATGTTGGTTCAAGCCTTCGTCGACGGTATTCGAGACCGTGAAATTCGAATGGCTGTGAACCTAGGTCACCATAAGGACCTCAAGAATGCTCTTGCTCATGCGTTGGAAGTGGAAGCATTTTGCAAGGATTCTCGACCTAACCGCATTAGGGCTGTCTCGGAAAAACGTAGTTCCCAACGTGGACCCACCTGTTACCTCTGCGGGGAAGTAGGGCATATGAGGTTTTCGTGCCCTAAGAGAGATCCTCGAGGCGAAATGAAGACAAGACGTGGGGAGCCCGATGACGTGGATGTGACTGCCGCTGAACAGCGGCAGGGAAACGAATAGAAGCCAGGACCACGGGGCGGGTGCTGGCCGGTTCTGTAAGGAAGGCCCCAAAAGTTATGATCTCTCAAACTCAGGATGGGAATACCATTGTCATCGACGGAGAAGTTAACGGCACTAGGTGTGAGTTAACCCTTGATACTGGAGCTTCTCGGACAGTAATCAGATACCAACTTCTGAAGTCATTTTACAAGAGCCTTTCTGGTGGAAATGTACAGCTCCTTACAGCTACTGGTCAGCACATAACCGTTCGAGGAGAAGGTATCGCTACCTTCAAGATTGGTGGAAGAACATACAGACATAAGGTGGTTATTGCTGACATCGTGGATGACTGTATTATCGGTTTAGACTTCATGAAGCATTACAACTGTAAGATTGACCTGAAGAACGGCACATTCAAGTGTAGAGATGAAGTAGTTTCCCTAAAAGATAACACAATGAAGAACGGGTACGACATGTATAGAGCTATCATTGAAGATGGTACAGTTAGTAAACAACGAGATATAGTTCAAGCAATACTGGATGACTGTAAGGAAACCTTGACGAGGGAAGAAATGTCGAAAGCAAAGGGACTATTAAAAACATTTTCTGACATGTTTGCTACGCACGATGGAGATCTAGGAAGGACAGGTGTAGTTAAACATCGAATTGAGACTGGAACCGAAGCACCTATACGTTTAAGACCGCGACGAGTACCTGTCGCATATGAAAAGAATATAGACAAAATGATTGCAGAAATGTCAAACCATAATGTTATTGAAGCATCTTCCAGCCCTTGGTGCTCTCCAGTAGTTTTAGTCAAGAAAAAGGATAACAGTTTAAGGTTCTGCGTCGACTACCGTCGTCTTAACGATATCACGAAGAAGGACAGTTATCCGTTACCTAGAATAGATGACACCTTGGATACCTTAAGTGGGGCAAAATGGTTTACAACTTTAGACTTGAAAAGTGGGTACTGGCAAGTAGAAATAGACTCAAGTCATAAAGAGAAAACAGCGTTCTCAACTGGTAAAGGACTATGGCAGTTTAAAGTTATGCCGTTTGGGCTTTGCAATGCACCTGCCACCTTTGAAAGACTAATGGAAAAAGTACTGTCAGGACTAATAGGAGAAGCCTGCTTAGTGTACTTGGATGATGTAGTCATCGTTGGGAAGGATTTTGATGATCACATACGAAATCTGCAACGGGTGCTCTCCAGACTGCATAAAGCCAACCTGAAACTAAGTGCAAAGAAATGTTTATTTTTCAAGAGAGCAGTGAGCTACTTGGGGCACATTATATCAGAGGATGGAGTTCGAACAGACCCTGAGAAGATAGTTGCGGTGAAGGATTGGCCAGTACCTAAAGATAAAACTGAAGTCCGCGCTTTCTTAGGCTTATGTTCTTACTACCGAAGATTTGTGAGAAATTTCGCGGATATTGCAAAACCACTTCACAGACTCACCGAACAGAAGAGGAAATTCACATGGGATGAAGAGTGTGAAGATGCGTTTAATGAGCTCAAGAACCGACTGTGTGAGACTCCAATACTAGGCTACCCGGATCAAGATGGTGAATATGTGGTAGATACAGATGCCAGTGGAATTGGCATTGGAGGTGTACTATCACAAGTAAAAGGTGAGCACGAGCAAGTAATAGCCTACTTCAGCAAGTCATTGTCGAAACCAGAACGGAACTACTGTGTCACTCGGAGGGAACTACTGGCTGTTGTGAAGACGCTGCAGCACTTCAGTAAATACTTGCTAGGTCGCAAGTTCCGTCTTAGGACAGATCATGCTGCATTAAAATGGCTACTTCAGTTCAAAAATCCGGAAGGACAAGTGGCTCGATGGATCGAACAACTGCAAGAGTATGACTTTGCTACTGAACATCGCAAGGGCAGAGCCCACGGGAACGCAGATGCATTGTCTCGAAGGCCATGTGAGGAGGATTGCAAACATTGTACAAGACACGAAGGTAGAGAGGTAGCCCATGTAAGGATACTAAGGACAGACACCATCAGTCCAGATTGGTGTGGGAAATTAATTCAGGAAGAACAACAACAAGATTCTGACATTAAACCAATTCTGGACTGGATGAAATCTTCAGCTATCAAGCCGCGGTGGAATGATGTTGCATCTACTAGCACCACGACCAAGAGTTACTGGGCTCAATGGGATAGCTTAGTTCTTCATAATGGAGTGTTATGTCGTAAATGGGAAAACACTCGAGGGGATGCATCTCATCTACAGTTAGTTGTGCCAAGATCCAAGGTTCGCAACATCTTGGAAATGTTTCATGATGGCTCATCGGGCGGACACTTAGGAGTAAAAAGGACTCTTCTGAAAATTAAAGAGAGATTTTATTGGATACATTGCCGTGAAGATGTGGAAGACTGGATTCGGAAATGTAAGGCTTGTGCAGCAGTCAAAGGCCCACAGACGAGAACTAGAGCTGGTATGAAGCAATACAATGTCGGAGCTCCATGGGAGAGGATAGCCGTTGACATAGCTGGACCATTTCCGTTAACAGAAAAAGGAAATAAGTACATCATGGTTGTTATGGATTACTTTACGAAGTGGCCCGAAGTGTTCGCTATTCCCAATCAAGAGGCAGTTACAGTAGCTGAGATACTTGTAAATGACGTATTCTCTAGATTCGGGGTACCCTTGGAGATTCACAGTGATCAGGGAAGAAATTTTGAGTCTTTATTGTTTCAAGAAGTATGCCGACTAATGGGAATTCATAAGACGCGGACTACTCCATATCACCCACAGTCAGATGGAATGGTGGAACGCTTTAATCAAACCTTGGAAAGGCACTTGGCGAAATTGGTGGACAGCCATCAAAAAGACTGGGACAAGTATATTCCGTTATTTTTAATGTCATACCGGTCTGCGGTTCATGAAACCACGAACGTTACACCTGCTTTAGTCATGTTTGGGAGACAACTTAGATTACCAGCGGATATTGTAACTGGACGACCACCTGACACTCCGGAGAGTGTTACAGAATATGCTGCGGATCTGCGTAATAGATTGTATGAAATTCATGAACACGTACGAGCATCACAAAGCAAAATAAGTGAGACTACGAAGATTAGGTATGACAGGAAGACGAATCACATAGAATTTAAAGAAGGCTCGCAAGTATGGCTCCATAACCCAACAAAACGCAAAGGCAAATCACCAAAGCTTCAAGCTGACTGGGACGGTCCATACACGATAGTCACGAAGATTAATGACGTTACTTACCGGATAAAGAAAATGAGTGGTTTAAGGAGCAAACCGAAAGTCGTTCACATAAATCGATTGGCTCCCTATAAAGGAAGTAATGATGCTCGGGACGAGCATGTCTAAGGAGGGGGTAGTGTTACGAAGACGGGTCGACTGCAATGTTTTTGGATTTTACCACTAGTTAGAGAAGTTTTCAGCAGGCTGAAAAGTGATTTCTGACCGTTTCAGGAGAGGGTCAATCACATATTAGAAATTCGTAATTCTCATAATGTTACCGTAGTTTTCAGGAGCCTGAAACATTTTTTCAGGCCGTTTCAGAACAAGTGCAGTCGAGTGATACACTTTTCAGGAAACCCGTTTTCAGGCGTTTTCAGGCCTGGTTATACCCCTATGATGAAGGAATAGTCTAGAACGAATTTTCTAGGTGTGGGACAAGGACGGAATGATGCGAGAGAGAGACGGAAGATCGGAACCTTCTCGAAGCTAGACCGAGCACTCTAGAACACCGAAAGACAAGGACGGAGCAATGTGCGAGAGAGATAGCACGCATGTTCTAGAATTGTGCGATCGCTACTCAATAGCGCTCCCGCCTAGAGAGTTCTCGAACTTGCAAGACTATTCCCAGGGATATATAAGCGAGCCGAAACGCGATCAGTTAGTTCAGTTTTGAATGCGATACCAAGCGATAAACACCGGAGTGAAAAAGTGCGAATATAGTGAAGACAAGTGGATACAAGTGAATACAAGTACTGTGTGAAGTGCGAGTAATTAACGTAATTAGTGACAGTATTTTGTGTGTGTATTCAGTGAATTTTAGTGCGTAATTTCCAGTTTTTAGTGTAACAAATTCCTCGTAGATTTAATTGAAAATAAACCCTTGAAGAGATCTACGGCGTTTCTATCCGATCCCCTAGCTCGTAACAATATATTGTACAGTATAAATAAGTGATTGTCTAGTGTTGTAGTATTTATATCCAAGAGTATGTTATAGGAGGCATACGGGCCGGGTTAAAATGAACAAGATTTTGTTTTTTTTAATTCATTCTGAGACTCCACGTAGCACTGTTTCGAATTCAGACACAAGTTTCTTTCGGTACTCATCGACAACTGCCCGGCTAGTGTAAAGAGTATCCTCAGTGCTGTCGTGAATGTTGCTACATTTCATTGCAACTGCAACATATTATTGATATGCAAAAACAGAGTCGGGGATTGGACACAGCCTTGTAGGACCCTAGTATTCACGGATTTAAGGTCGGAACATACTCCGTCGATGACGACCTTGTTGCTCCGAAAGCTAGAAATCGAGTAGCATAACTTCTCAAAGTATGCCCATATGCTGGAAGCTTCGAGTGCAGTGCTCTGTGCCACACCCGATCGATGGCTTACGCTACGTCCAAACCGCCAGCACCTGCCCCTTAAACTTAATTGCCTCTGCCCACCTATGGGTAAGGTATACAAGGTGGTCACCAGCTGAACGACCACGGCGAGAGCCGTACTGATAATCGCAAATCAGCTGGTGGTCCTCTGGATACTTCAGGAGCTGGTATTACCATATACCTTAAATTTACCTAATTGCTACGAATCTAAAGAGTTAGTTGACTTAACAGCTTACTTCTTTTCTATAAAAATCTCCCGAGTGCCCGCTCGTATTTTGACCTAATAACAATGGGATAACGTGGGTAATAAGAGTAATATTACTCTCAATGAATAGCTCCCAAGTGGTTCACACAGGTCCTTTTGTGCGAAGACAAAGACGTCTTTCATTCCTCATAGACAATGTCAACTATAAAACTACCGGTTACCATAGAAATGAACGCACGTGCAAATGGCGTTGAATTCAGTGACCCCTCATTATATTAACAAGTAGGTGTCCATCGACCCCGTGCTCTTGGGATTGAAATAAATCGTGGGGTAATATAAAAAGAATTATCAATAAGCTGCATAATATGCCGTATTATACGAACACTTGTGAGTTTAACGTAGGGTTGTACGAATATGTGTAAATTCTTGACCACAATTCACTTGGAGGGATATTTCTTAGTACTAAGCCGTGAGAATATATACAATTATGAGTTGACAAACAGTACTGTAAAGATAAGTCACTGAGCCTTCAAGGAATTAAGTTTCCGTTGAAACGATTACCTTTATTTCGGAATCATAGACTCGGGGATTACAAAACTAATGTTTAAAATATAGCCGAAAGTAATGCCACATTTATTTTGGTCCCAATTTAAATGGTGGTTTAAAAGCAACAGCATGGCACTCCCACTCCTAGTGGGAGTGCCATGCTGTTGCTTTAGGGCTTCAGCCAAATGGGCAGGCACGACCGGGGCAGTACCACTGTCTCACAGAAAACCGGCGTGAAGTGATGCAATAAGTTCATCTTATTGTACTCGCGTTTCGTGCGGTGAGTGAGACTCCCGGAGCCCATCAATCCACCCCCCATAAGTATGAAGATGCAGTTCAAACAGAGATTACCCCAGGGGGGTACCACACGTTTCCGCTGTGGAGAATCCCCCTCTGGGCGTCCATCATCGGAACAATTGGTATTCGATGGTGGATGCACAGGCTGCCCTTCGTATTCTGGGGGGGGCAAAAACTGCGCTAAAAACTTATGTATTAATAGGTTTCGATCTCGGGGCAAACGGAAGCATTTACCTAAGGCAACCCCTTCCACGCTTACGGTGGACTTTACAAATGTTAGGGGGCTAAAAACTAACCTAGACGCGGTTCACTTTTACTTAGAAACTGCGAAGCCGGCCTTGTTCTTCCTTACTGAGACTCAGATATCCTCCCCGGCTGATACTTCTTACCTCTCCTACCCGGGGTACAAATTGGAACATTCATTTGTGCCGCGGGCGGGAGTTTGCGTGTACGTCAGGGAGGATATCTGTTCTCGTCGCCTCGGGACGCTTGAAGGAAGGGACCTATCTAACCTCTGGCTGCGCGTAGACTGCGATGACCATCCGCGATTCTATGCGTGCCTGTATAGGTCCCATAGCGGAAATGACGAAACTAACCGACTCATCGAGCACATTCAGACGGCTACAGATTCCCTGCTCGAAAGGGTTCCTACCGCTGAAATCGTGATACTTGGCGATTTTAACGCCCACCATGCCGATTGGCTTGGCTCTGAAACCACCGATCACGCGGGAAGATCCTTTCACGACTTTGCTTTAGCCTACGACCTGACACAAATGGTCCCTGCGATTACGCGAATACCAGATGTGGATGGTCATAAACCCTCTTTGTTGGATCTTCTGCTGACTTCACATCCGGAGAACTATCAAGTCTCTGTTGACCCGCCATTGGGTTCATCAGATCATTGTGTGGTCCGGAGTACTGTGCCTTCTACGCGCCCTTCACGGCCCCGCTTTTTGGGTTGTCGCCGTATTTGGCACTACAAGTCAGCAGATTGGGACGGGATGCGGTCTTTCTTTGCGTCCTACCCTTGGGGGCCTATGTGCTTTTCGTCGGAAGCTCCAGATTCCGTCGCTGCCTCTGTCGCCGAAGTGGTTCTGCAGGGCATGGAACTCTTTATTCCATTTTCTGCGGTGCCGATCGGTGGCAAGTCTCAGCCCTGGTTTAAACGTTCTTGCAAGGCGGCCTCGAGCCGAAAGCGAGAATGCTTTAAGGCATGGGCGGAAGCGGCGAAATCTCGTGATGCCAATACCAGCGAACTTAAAAAAGCATATAACTCAGCCTCCAGGTCCTTCAAACGGGAAATCACTAAGGCAAAGTCAGAGCATATTGCCAGATTTGGCGAGAGATTGGCCCAACTCCCTTCAGGGACTCGAGCCTTCTGGTCTCTTGCCAAAGCTGTCCAAGGGAATTTCTGTCAGCCCGCCATTCCACCATTGCACCGGGAGGATGACTCGCTGGCCCACACTGCGAAGGAGAAGGCCGACCTTTTGGGCTGTCTCTTCGCGTCCAACTCCACTTTGGATGACCGAGGGCGATCACCACCGACTATTTCGCGGTGTGATTCTTCGATGCCGGAAATCACATTCCGGCAACGTGCTATCCGCAAGGCACTATCTTCCTTGGACATTCATAAGTCGAGCGGGCCGGATGGTATCCCCCCTATTGTGCTGCGTACTTGTGCTCCTGAGTTGGCTCCGGTCTTAACGCGCCTTTTCCGGTACCTGTACTCGCTCGGCACTGTCCCGAAGTGCTGGAAAACCGCTTCGATACATCCGATCCCTAAAAAAGGCGATCGCTCTGATCCGTCCAACTATCGCCCAATAGCCATAACCTCCTTGTTCTCCAAAATAATGGAATCCATTGTTAATTGCCAGCTCTTGAGGTATATTGAGGGCCACCAGCTGATTAGCGATTATCAGTACGGCTTTCGCCGTGGTCGTTCGGCTGGTGACCTTCTTGTATACCTTACACATAGATGGGCAGAGGCAATTGAGTCCAAGGGGGAGGCGCTAGCGGTTAGTTTGGACATAGCGAAAGCCTTCGATCGGGTGTGGCACAGAGCACTGCTCTCGAAGCTCCCAGCCTATGGGCTACCCGAGAAATTATGCGATTGGATCTCCAGCTTTCTGGCCGATCGGAGCATCAAGGTCGTCATCGACGGAGCGTGTTCCGACCTTAAACCCGTGAACGCAGGGGTCCCACAAGGCTGTGTTCTATCCCCGACCCTGTTTCTTCTGCATATCAATGATATGTTGCAACTTAGCAACATTCACTGCTATGCGGATGACAGCACTGGGGATACTCTTTACACTGGCCGGGCAGGTATTTCTCGGGCTGTTGTCGATGAGTACCGGAACAAACTTGTGTCTGAAGTCGAAACTCTACTTCGTGGAGTCTCAGACTGGGGCAGACTAAACCTAGTCCATTTTAATCCCAAGAAGACACAAGTTTGCGCGTTTTCCGCTAAAAAAACACCCTTTGTCGCTACTCCTCTTTTCGAAAACACTCTTCTTAAAGCCACAGCCAGCATTGGAATACTTGGCGTTGACATATCGAACGACGTTCAGTTTCGCGGTCACTTGGAGGGAAAGGCTAAATTAGCCTCCAAAAAGCTTGGTGTGCTCAGCAAGGCGAGACGGTACTTCACTCCGGGCCACCGCTTGCAACTATATAAAGCGCAAATTCGGCCCCACATGGAGTACTGCTCTCACCTCTGGGCGGGGGCTCCCCAGTACCAGCTCCTTCCACTTGACCGTATTCAACGCAGAGCGGTTCGAATCGTCGACGACCAATCTCTCTCCGAGCGGCTTGATCCTTTGGCGTTGCGTAGAGATGTGGGGTCACTCTGCATCTTCTACCGCATTTACCATGGAGAGTGTTCAGAGGAGTTGTTCGGATTAATACCTGCAGCTGAGTTTCGTCATCGGACGTCGAGGCAGAGTACGAAATTCCACCCGTATCACCTCGACGTCCGCCGTTCCACAACTGAGCGTTTTCAAGGCAGTTTTTGCCGCGCACCACCACTCTGTGGAACCAGCTGCCCACTGAAGTATTTCCGAACCAATTCGACTTAGGGTCCTTCAAGAAAAGAGCGTACCACTTCTTGAAAGGCCGGCAACGCACTCGCGAGCCCTCTGGCATTGAAAGTGTCCATGGGCGGCGGTATCACTTAACATCAGGTGAGCCTCCTGCCCGTTTGCCCCCTATTCTATAAAAAAAAAAAAAAAAAAAATGAAAGCGTCTCTCTTAACATCGAAATGTAATGAGACCACAATCGTTCGTTTACTAAATACGCTTGTGCCTTGTACTGTAAATTTATAATTCTCAGTCTGTATACCTTATTGTGAAAGCTATAAAAACGTCGTACTTTTTAAAATCTTGAAAACCCTGGGGCTAGGTGAAGTACCCAGGTGTACAGGTTGGTGACCGCTATGGCTACCCATCAGTTATTCAACTATTCAATGCGCCCTGAACAGCAGTGCATTGTTCCTTGCAGGGAAAACCTTTCCTTACATTATACGAGATGACCGCTTTAAATTACAAATGACGGACATTACTCCGATTTTATTGAATATCAATCTCACAGAGCATATTAACAATATAGCTCAATAGAAAGATCTTCTTGGATTGATAGCTAGTTATTTTTATTATTGCCTGTTCATTTGGTAAAGAACGCTTAGTTATAAGGTAATAAAAATACAATTTTTTGTTAAAGCACAGAAGTAATGAAAAGTCCCTTTCTCTCAACATAAAGACTGAAAATATGTAATAAACGATGTTCGGGCGATAGGCTTAATTGTCCCACGCAATTCATCATGAGCTACGAACAAAACCTTTTAGCGGTACAAAGGAGTGCTGTGCACCCTTTATCGCGACGTGAACGACACAACACGGCTATTTCATTATTATGAAATATTGCTTTACCGAAGGCAGTTTATTTTTGCTGTTCAAAATGTTGTTGTGTATTAGAGATTTTTATTTCAATGCCAGGATTGTTACATAAGAGGTCGAATTATACAACCATCCGATATGCTTAGAAGAACGAGAAATATTGCGATTTGTCAGATTTGTCTTTGGCGCTCTGTGCATTATCGAGCAACCCACGCTTTTTCACAATAATACCAGTATTTTTTGTTCATTACCATTTTCAGCCTTACAGAATTATTTACTTACATTATTCTTAATTAATATTTCTTAAAATTTATTTTCTGTTTTTTAGTTTAGTTTCTACATAAAGCGTGTGTTCTAGTTTTTTTAAACTATTATTTTTTTATTTAATTGTAGTAGCCACTTGCGTCAACCAAAGACAAATCTGACAAATCGCAATATTTCTTATTTATTTTTTAGTTAATTTATTTTATTTTTTTCATTTTTTTTTTCGCATTATTGCATTGTCATCGATCTTTGACAGGTGCGTAAAGTTTGAATTAAATCTGTCCGTTAAAAGTGGGTCAAAATCGAATCCGAAGGAGTCGGTTACATACATACATACAGGTGAAGCTTATATAAAGCGTATAAAAAAGTAAGTTCGGGTACATAACGGCACTCGCAGTCATCGAGCAATTGCTGTTGACAGATAACTATTTAATATTGAAGTTTTAATTAAATGTTATTTATTATCAACTTAATCTAGTAGATATTAAGTTTTTAGGTTCGTTTAATTTAGCGTATAACGAATAATTTGATAATCATGACGGTCATGTGAATAAAATTAAAAACGTAAGTACGTCTAATGTCTATAGACATACCTACTCGATATATCGAGACTAGTTTTATCTTGTCGCATAAAAATGGGATTGAATTGCCTTCAATTTAAATTAAATTCGATGATATGAGAAGAGCTGTGTTGGCCTAGCTTCAGCACTCTCATCCCTGAGGTCGTAGGTTGATCCTCAGCTGTGCAGCAATGGACTTTCTTTCACTGTGACTATGAAGAAAAACATCGTGAGGAAGCCAGGCTTGCCGTAGACCCAAACAGTCGATAGCGTGCGTGGACACAGAAGGCTGATCACATACTTGCCTATTAGATTGACCAATGATTCTGAAACAGATACAGAAATCTCAGGCCCAGACCTAACAAGGTTGTAGCGCCACTGATTTATTTAAAATGAGAAGAATGTCAAGATGTACCGATACATAATTTGTGATTCAGTTTTATGTTAACATTGCTATAAATTCAAAAGTGCCTTTAATTTACCCATGTATAATGAAGGTAAAATTATACAGGTCGGGACTCGAACTGGGGACACTCAGGGCAATCACCTTTTACCTTCGAGTTTCTGGAATCGAACTTTCGATTTAAAATTAAAAGATCTTCGATAAAAAATCTTTGTTTTACCATCAACCTGTATATTATTATTGTTCTATTGGAAATAACTTTAAGTATCTTCAGTGTGCTAAAAAGTTATTATTTATGTCGAAAAACAATTTATTTAAAGTCCCAACTCGGAAAATTTTAGTCGATAACAGCGATATAGAAGAAAATGTAAAAGATAATGATAGATAACTGGAGGTATATAGTCCATACAAAGCCTGGTATGAAACATTGTGAAGCGTAGTTAATGTAAAACGTGGCAGTGTCGGAAAAGCCACAAATGGATTATGCATGGATTTCAAAGAATTGTCTTCTACCTGCATCCATTTGCATTTCACCTTCGAATTTTACGGTCAAACACTCTGGTTATTTTTGTATGGATATACTCTTGTTTCCAAGTAAAATCATCTCATTAAATCTATGGGGGAGATATAGGGAATCGGCTTCATTTTACTCGGTAGATTCGATTTAGAATTACTATTTGAAATAGCCTACGTAGTATAGAAAACATTTGGAAACAAACTAACTTAAATATACATACTTATCTGTCTCTCTTCGTCATAGCATAGACAGAGTTTCATAGAAAGAGACAAAATAAGGGCTAGTTGCTTTATGTTCAAACAAGAAGATCTGTATTTGATTGTGTTTTAATTAGGCGTGTCGAGTAAAATGTAAGGTTCGCGTATATAAATATAGACACTTACATAGTAATGATATAAAACAAAACTAGCGATATTTTTTGTTTAAGCCAAGGCCAAGCCAGCGATTGTTATCTTTAAGGTCGTGCTCTGAAATCCCGGTTGTGCACCTAAGGATTTTATGTACTCAATGGACTCTCGTAGTTTGTACGAGAAACTTGTCAATCAGGCAAATCAGGCTAAAACCGAAATAGAGCTCTAGCGAATGGATTTTAATTATTATCGTGAATAGCTTTTGAATTTATTTTATTTACAGATTGGACGCCCAGTACGAGATAACGTCGGAGAAGATAGACACTCCGCCTGGAGAGATCGTTAAACGGAAGTAGAAGTGAGAATATATTAAAATTATCAATTAAAATCAGATCAAATGTATAATACAGATATTTTAATATACTGTGTTAAAATTAAATATATGCTGAATATACTTGTTTTGTCTAAATCACCCAGTTCAAGAAAATGTTTCGCTCTATAACATGTGTTATCGTTATCGAGCCTTTAAAACACATTAAGAGTCCCAGAGGACGATATGCAACATAAAATATGAAAGTTGGATGGCATCGCGACTCGACGATTAGCATAATTATGCGCATAGCAAAACACCAATAAAGTACGTTATTATAATATTATGGCACTCGAATAATTTTTCAGGCGATATTGCGTTTTTTTATCGTCGCATGAGGCTCAAAGGTTTGTTAGCTTAGGAATATGTTGAGGCGAGGGGAAAAGGGAATTTTGCTCAGTCAACTCGTTAAGTTAGGGGTAACTTAAACTTAGTTCATATATATTTTCTTACCAGTCAAAAGATACGTTAGTATAGGACATGGGGTTCTCACTTAAGAAAATCAATAAATAATATAACTTATCAATTTCCATTGCCTACGCAATAGGATCTACACCCGATGCTGTTAACTGTTTAATTTTGAATACTATACTTTTTCCGATTGATAAATTTGGACTGGAACACTAACTTCTTTTTTGAAGTAAAACTTCTCTATCGGCGTAGGAAAAAAATTTACGTCACGTGACGTCGCGTCGTCACATTTTTCCGTTACGCGCCATCTTTTTCTTGTCCTGCGATTTCGGATCCAGTTTATTGATTAGTTGCAAGATTTGTTGTTTGTGAAGTTTGCCTACCTCTGAAAACTAACTTCAGGCTTACCGCAACGTACTGTTATTTATATTGGATAATTTTTTCACGTTATTTTTAATTAATATTGCAGTATTATATTTAGTAATTAATAGAAATTATGTTTTTAAATCATTATTATTTATGTCAAAAACTGTGTAGTGCGTTCATAAAATGTATAAAATTTATATTAAAAACAAAAATATATAATAGCGATAACAATGATAGTAATAATTATATTACAATTAATGAAATTCTGTAATAATCTTAGTAGTAATAAGGTAGAATGAAATAATTGTATTCTATTTATTTATTCTATTCTATCTATGTCTATGATAATAAAAGCCTTTATTTAAACTATATCAAGTTAACTTTATTTAACCAATTTCTTCAAAGTTGCATATAGTAGATCATTTTTTGAAAAATAAGGTCATAAAGAAGTTTCACTTCTTACGTGTGTACACTAGTACACGCATACATTTTTTTAATCTTTGTAATAACTAATATGTCTATTTCAATATACAAGCTTTGTCTTCTACGGCATGCTACGGGAGTACTACGATGTACAATTACATATGAAAATTAAGAAAAGACCCTTTGCGTAAATTAATTACTATTTTAGCATCTTTTTTCTAAAATTGACTTAAAGGAATCACATTTTTTTTTGACAATTTCGTATTTGCTTAGGATGTACGTATTTTTGTAAATAAATAAATAAACAAAAAAAAGTACATGAAAGATTTAATACAAAATGCAACAGCTTAATTTAATATCTATTTGAAATAGAGTACAGCTAAATATCGTGATATTTAATGAAACTGCCAAGTTTTTTCTTTAATGTTCGGTAAAAGCTAATCCAAGAATAGTTAAAAAAATTAATTCAAGATTGGAAAATATAGTTTAGTCTAATACTATGCTACTTGATATCAACAGAATAACAGGTATCACGGGACTCCCCTTCTAAACCCCTCATCGCAAGATATTAACGATCTAAATACATATTCGCTGCGTATCCAGATGTGAGCAAATATTGTTTTTGCCAAAAATATCCATTTATTTGCCTAGTTCCCGAAGGGTGTGCGAACGATGCCATCAAAAACATACCTCGGCAAAGGATATTTCTTTGAAGGCTGTTAAAAGTGTACATATACGATATTGAACTTAGTAAACAGTAAAAACACGGGTTTTCTTTGTAACATATTACATATAAGAAATAACTTGGCCTGAATAAAATTGTAATTCAATACTAAATATAGGACAGAAATAGATCTTTTACACGTTTGTGCGAGAATTGTATTTTACATACATAACCGAAAAAGGCGTACAGGAAAAACCTTTTATAAGTTCATAATATAAGTTTGGAAAATTGGGAACAAAACGAGTATTACTAAGAGAAAAGGGACCGTTTTAGATTGATAAAGGGCCCTAGCGGGTCCAATCGTGGACCTCGGGGTACACATCTATTGTGGGCGGGTTTTTGATACCGCAGTATTGGTATTAAAGAAACTTCAATTCCGAGAAGCCAAGAGATTCACTACTTAACATGAATATATTTATGATATACAAATAATAAAATTTAGTTTCAGTTTCTTATTTGGTTAAGTTTAAATTTGCTACCCTGTTTTGCCTAAATTTACGTTAAGTTCTAAAAAAAACATGCTAAAAATATGATGTAGTAACAAATTATACACACATAAACATCAATTATATTAGACATAGAAATTACAAACAAGCAAGCAATTTCATGATTCAAATTCAATAAAGTTAATGAGCTTAATGATGAATATAAATGACACTTCTATTATATTTAACTCCCTTCAAAAAGGCGAAAAGGCTTGTTATTTGTTGACGTGCGTGCACGAATATTCATGAAGAATACAACCTGGCACTACAATTAAAAGGTCTCGACGTAATAATTATACTTTAGTGTACGTTTAAAGGTCATATGAAGGCTCTCTTCCGGAAAATACAGGAAAATGGCTCCCCGGGCACCATTTGTACCTTAATTACTTTGTACCAAATTACTGTTGTATTACTTTTGTCAATGTTCTGCCGGCTTAGGATTCTTGCTCGTATTAATGGGATAATTCATTAATTAGCTAACAGTTTGTATGGCTTTTCAGCATTGTTATTATGGGGATTTTCGGCTTAAGATGTTTTTAATTTTATATGGAGTCTTATATGATAGTGTAATATTTTTTGTACAGTGATTGAAATTAAGGTTATCGGAAACGAGTGAATTATTAGCCGAGAGATTTGTGGACGGTGACGAATCACCAGCGTGAGGCGGGATTCATCAATTAATAAAACATTTAATTAAATTCCACCTCGTTCCGATTTCCGAGAGTTATTGGATATATCCGATTTACAATTTTATTGCTTCCAAACGTTGTTAATTTCGGTTGAGGTTGCCCGCTGTAAATAAACCAAATTATTCCAATTTCAATGCTCTGACAGTTAAATTACGATGGTTTTTTGTTGCCAGTATCTGTTTCAGTAACCGCAGGGTTTTGCTCAAATAAATCGATTCGGTTAGCACTTTTCTAGATCTGAATGATTTAAAGAATTTATAATGTTTTAACGTGGGATGGAAGTATAAATATATTACACAAATATTTTATGTTTTAGATTATAGAATTTAAAAGTGTTGGAAGGCAGAGAGAGTATAAACACAAGTCAATATGTGTAAGTCCCTACCTAAATGGTCAGTATATAAATCATACGAGCAAATACTCAAACTGGACCGCAATAAAACGTAGTGGTCATAAAAAAGCAGCATATTTTCAAGATATTCTACCAGAACGTACATTTCTGATGCATAGTTATCCAACTTAGGGAATATCGTAAAATCCTGATATTACAGGCTACACAAATATGTCGGAGTTACAAGAAATTATTTGGATGATGTAATGCTTTTTTACGAGTTGGTTTTATTGTTCTGTTATGAAGGATTCCGGCATTACATTTAATACTTTGCGAAAGAGGAAATAATTTATAGAGGAATATATCATATATTTATCCTGATTTTTGGATTTCATAACATATAATATATAATTCTTGTTACTTACAGATTTTGTTCGGCCATCCGGTACCAGGCGTTACTACGTCTGCTTCATTATTGTTTATTTTATAAATATCATTAGAACGATGAAAGTTATACGCTCAAACTGATGACTCGTAATTAACCTTTAAGGATATTAAATTCCTTAATTAATAAAGGTAATGTTGTTACATTAAAAGCCTTATCGTTTCGATTATAAGTACAAGAAAAGTAGTTAGCAGGTGTATTATGGTGAAAAGGGGATCAAAGTTCAACATTAAATTTTACGACTTTCGCGTTCCGTGGAACCGTGATAGGTGTAATTTAAAAACTAACCACAAACTGTCTCTCAACACGCGATCTCGCCTTATTAAAGTTATTTTGATTAAGTTATTCTTGAATGGAATTGATCCCTGTAGTCAAAAGATCTTATTCATAATCGTACTACAAGGCATTATTTACTTGAATTTAGACACAAGGAATGTTCAGTTGTCAGTGCTTGTGTCGGCGTCCATGCGTCGGGTTGTCTCTCTCCCTAAAATATGGCGAGGGGGCCGATGGCTGGCCATGCGTCATACTCGTGAACGGGTGCTACTTGTGGTGACTGGTACTATGTATTTGCGCATTGTTGTATTGCCCACGAGAACGTTAGTTCGTGCTCCTATTTCACCATGCCTCCTGCTGATAGAAAACAAATCTTTGTTTTTAATTTATGTGTAACATGGTGTAATAGTTGCAGCTCCTTACAAACGTTGTGTAAAACAAAAAAATTGGCGATTAAAAAGAGTAGCGGGGAGTTTATTGCCAGTTCTTCTCTTCCGTTCTATGCCATTGATTTGAGTAATGGCAGTAAATGTAAAATTAGAAGCATTTAATGTACATTCCTTTTTTGACGTTCATTAGTGTAGGTACATTGTGTCTGTGTACACCTATATGCATAAATGATTTTTGACTAGTTGACTTTTTTTGAGTAGTCATTTAATAGTTATAGTTAAATAAGTACGTTAAAATCAAAACATGAGTTTTGGAAAGAGAACACTATTCGAAGATGTTGATGGTAAATAAATGTCCAATTCGAAAAATCTTGAAAGTCACATTTTATTAAATTAGTTAAGATATCTAAACCATTAACAATTACATATCTAATTATTATTATATGCAACATAAGTCTGCTTTTATCCAAGCATTAAAGTCGGTCTATCTTCTAAGGCGCAGACGAAAGCGTTAGATCTAAACATCCGTCTAAAGCATCCCTTTTATTTCTTCTTATTAGGGAAGTGCAATTTTCGCTTGGCACTTACATTAACTTTCATATGACGTCAGAGCGTATTCTGTAAGTAATCCCTCAGCCCTCCCTCATTACTAAGAAAACGAGCGCCGCGCCAATATGAGACAACTTCACTCGCTACGGATAAAAACTTGTAGAACAAAGGCGAATACAGCCAAGCGTGGCTCTATTTGCATATGGGTTCTGTTTTATTTCAATTAGAGATATTGCACTTATATAATATAGATAGTGTCTCTTAACTGACTTCTGTTTAATTGTGAATACCGTATACTTCCTAGACACCCTTTTTTCTGTAAAGAATAAGAAAAATACCTTCTGCTTATTATCAGTAAATAGTAAAGTCGTATACCATAATAATTTGTTTTGAAGATACTGCTAGAAGACATTTCAAATACATACTTCTTACACACAGATACGCGACGTGTTTTAGGTTAAAAGATTCAAAAAACGCATTATGTAAATGAGAAGCAAATCTTAAAAATAAAAAAGCTCCGAAGGATCCCCGGCGCTGTAAAAGCTTTATAACTTGGAAGCTCATTTGATCCGGGGAGTATCTTGGCGTCTATTTATTTCTGTACAAATAATATTAAAAACTCCGGCCGGTCCGTAGGGCGGAACTTTTTCTTTTTTCAAGAGGAAATTTGCGTTGTTTTTAAATTTTTCTTGAAAATTCCTAAGTATACTTTTACTTTTTGGGATGATATTTTTATTTACCCGTTAAAAGTAATTGTATTGCCACCGGCTTGGGTCTTGTGTGTTTACCGTTTTTGTGTTAATGATGTAAAAACCTAGCTGCGTATAAAGTATGTAATTCAATTTATTATTTAAATGTATATAAACGACGCACTTGAACAAAAATACAGCCAAAAATATCTTCAACCATAACAACTTAACTCGCAACGCTCTCGTTTCAACAGGAATTTCCCCAAACATGAATTATTAATGATATTTTGTTTTCGATGAAATATTTATGGGCAGATAATTAAAAATATAGCTAGTCGAGTAACCGTGAAATTGATCTGACGTTTTCCTCGACGAATAAATCAAGTGTTTTTGAATATTTACCCTACCGTAAACAAAGGGGTGCGAAGAATGCCGACGATAACACTTTGATTAATTACATTCTTCTATAAAGGAGCTTGAAAAGAGTTTTATTGGCTCTCAGGTACAACGTCTATCTTATTATTATTTAATTTATTTCAATATACAAATGCCATTTTACAATAATTGTTAGTTGAAGGGCAAACACATTTCTGCATCTGTTTTCATATCACATTTCCTTTTAAAGGCAAGTAGGTAAAATATCTTTTGTGCCTAGATACGGAACGATGTTTCGCCTGGCGGGAAACTCAGGACTATACCACGAACGTAACCAATGAGCTACCTTTACATAAACGAGTTTCCTTAACGTGGATTATTTGATTATTTAGTTCACGCAAATAATACAAATTAAGAAAGTGCTATTACTTTTTATCAGGCGCTTGACTTCATAATAAAAGTGAAAGTCGAACAAATTTATTATATATTTAAAAGAAAAACACACTCCATTGTTTAAGGATTTTTTTTTTGTTATTACATTTAAATGGAGTCTTCAAATTCCTACCTAAACATGATAAAATTTCCTGTTATCACAAGGAGGAAAATATGCAAAATCTGTAAAAAAATTAGGAAAGCACATTCTCTGAATTGATTCACGGTAACAGTATAATGCAAGAATAATATTCGTTGCTAAATGGTTCTGGTTTAATCCAGTACAAATCCAGTTTTACTCTAATATACTTAATCCGTGGCTGGAATACAGAAGAAAGATTAGGCGTATGGAGGGCGTAGTTTACGGCAGTGTAAGGGTGAGATAAGGAAAGTTGGGTGTTGTATTATTCAAGGGCACTTCAGTGCGGCTTCCGCCTACTTAGGAGCAAACTTACCGTGTAAGCTGCCTCACGACGCTGACTTTGCATTTATTTATTATTTATTAGTTGCGTCTTCATTTGGCATTTCGACATTGTTACTAAATATCTCAAAGGGTTTATTGATCACCTATTTAATGTTTTGACCTAATGAACAATTAAATAAATGACATAGCCGATAAATTAATGAAGGCGAACCATAAACCGCTAGCAACAAATTGGCTATCACCGGTTCTACCACCTTTCTAATGACGCCCGGCGCCAAGAAAGTGACCATACCACTCAGTTACTTAACATATTGACGTTTATATGACAAGATTTAACGATTTAAAGTCTCGTGGTTCATGGGACTGCGATGTAGCTGCAATTTGGATGATGATTTTAAAAGTAATCCCCTTGTGTATGCAAACCTAAAGGTTTTTTGAAAATTGGATTAAACCTGAATTTTGGAGGCTTCTGCTTTCCTATAATGGTCGCATAAGTACATATTTTATTATTACATGATCATTTATATAATAAAGTTTTAAATTGGCGCTTATCTTACTAAAAAGGTTTCATATATCAAAACTGAAATGCGTCCAAGCCTACTTTAGTATTAATATTAAAATAAACTAGCCGTTAAACCTTTAAGTAGTTGTTTAATATGCATTTATTCAAAAGTGTTTGACTGTAATATGTAATTCATACAAACATTAATTTCAAATGAAGCTGAACCTACCCAAAGACTAAGAAAACAGAACTCAAACTGTCTTTAAATGTTAGTTACATTTACAAGATCTTCGATGTCAAGGTCTTAAAACTCATTTTACAATGTTTAAATGGTGAAAAATTATTTTGTAAGCAAAATTAAGTAATCAAACCTGTTATAGCCTATAAAAGAGCATAAAAGAAAAGTTTTTATATTGTAATCCGCATCTTTTGTTGATGATTTAGTGTGCGGGTGCTAAGACGCGATATAAATTACTTAGGACAAAAACTTTACGGCAAAACTTCACCAATCATCCCTTTTATCCTGTTTGCCCTCATCTGGACCGTTTTATACGGGCCCAGTACTGGAGATAGTACGAATTTATTACCCGCACAGAGTAAGCACCTTTTTGTAATTAGATCAGTTAATGCTCCAATATTTATATAAGCATGGAGTCATTTCAAGATTCGGTAATTAAAGATGTATGTCAATAAAAAATTGGAGTTAGGAAGAATGTCAATTGTCAATGCTCTGTAATTAAAACTGATTACAACTTACAGTATTAACAGATGTTGTTGACCCATGTAGGTAAAATTAGAAAAGATAATTTAGTTAAAATAAATAAATAGATAACATACGCAACGCTATATAGATATATGTTTCAGTTACTACTAAGTTTTATATGATTTGTCTTGTCTTGGCAAGCATTGCGAACAAAGAATTCGTTCCAGTAAACCGAATCATCAAACATGGCTCCACTCAAAACAAAATATAAACCGAATTTCCCCAATACTTTCCTCGGCCTCTACCTGTCCTCATTTTCTTTGCCTAAATATTTTCCTTAGCGATAAATAAAAAATACTGTATGTATTAGTTATTTGGTAAACATTGGAGATCAAAGGCGGGTTGCCGCACTTGTCTTGATTCGTTCCGAATTACTTGTTTGATGTAGGCCGCGCAGGTAGTGTTATTTGCTTTAGGGAATCTTCACCGTATGGGCTGCACGTTTATCGATTTTGTTATACACGGCTTGTAATAGCCGAGCTAGGGAAAACTAGAACAATTTTCGCACATTTACATCACATTGTGGTAAATGATGTTGTTATCAAATAATTATGTTTAATAATGTAACAGTTTCGTGTTTAAGTTTCAAAGAAACCATAAAAGTTAGGTGTACCGCTCACGGCCAGTTTTCTTATATAAAAATAAAAGTTCACGAAATAACATAGGTATTACGATAAACCGGCGATTATCTTATAATACAAACTTTCATTAGCATCCGTTCTCCGGACGCGCTTTCCAATTCATTCTATGTTATCTCTTTCGCCAATCCTTGATTACTATTTATTGTAAACTTATAAGAACGATTACAAAATAAATTGTTATTTAATTAAATTAAAGGAAAGTTGGTGAGATTCAAATTTACTCTCTTATATTTATATCTTAAGAATGCTACAAATCACTTACACGCAAAACTAATTAAAAATGAATCGGCCGTTAGTTAGGTAACATTTTATGCGACACCTAGGCAAAACAAGAGAAACAATAACCAATTTTTGACAATATTATGTAATATTACGAATATAACAGATAAGATATCTTCTTTTTCGTCGTCTTCATTATTGAAGGTCGTGCCTGTCTGGAAAAGCCCTAATACTATCCTCATCTTGTCGTAGAGCACAAGGGATTTTGAGAACCATAATTGTCCTGTCTTAATTTGAGACCAATGGGTCAGCGATCGACTCCGACTTCTTCTGCCATCACTCCACCCTACCATTACCAACTTGTCGAGCCTATTCGGTTCTCTCCTGGAAGAATATAAGATATAGTCCGCCATAAATTGACAGTAATTTGCCATATTATCTGTTCTATTTTCTTCTAAGAAAGACCTCACCACCGGAAAGCAAGGTCAAAACCGTTTTAACTAACTCTAACGTAGCATCTAAACAAAATGTTAAGTTTCGTAAGGCCGGTGTTTGAGGCCAACAATATCGTATAGCTTTATTTATTTTCACCATAAAAAGACTCATAGGCACGTCCGACCAACTTGGAGTATCGTCGCATAGAAAATCGGCTAATAAGTGTTATTAATGTTTTTTAAAAAAACTTGTTTATATACTGATTCGACTTATTAATCTACTATTAATTACGCATATATTAACGTAAATACGTATTGATAGAAAATTAACTTATTCGGCCTTAATATAAAAGGTGGACTTAATATATAATATTACTAGCTGACCCGGCTAACTTCGTTCCGCCCTACAACCTTTTTTGCAAATACAGAAATGTTTTATTGCTTGCCATTGCGAAAGAAGAATGGTAGTTTTACACATTAGGCATCTTCTCTCTAGCGTCAATGTGGCGATACTGCATGTTAAGCACTTTCTGATATCCAACATCTTTTGATCAGGATCAAAGCATGGTTATGCATCTCCTCATTCACCTCAAGATCGGAATTTCTTGAACTGACACGAATTCGACGTAAAATGATGCGTAGTTTTGTCAACAGATGGCACCATATGGTTTTTGCATTCGTAAAATTAATTAATTTATTTATTGTAATTCGATAACTTGACCGATATTTTATTGCTTATTCTGCTATTCGGGACGGAAACAAATCCAACAAATCAAAAACCATGACAATCGGTCCAGCCGTTCTCGAGTTATAAGTGTTGTAACAAACACGACTTTCTTTTATATATATATAGATGTCATGTAACCATGGTAACCACAATAATACTGTCTTGAGTCGTTACGTTTTATGATAGTGCCTCTTTACGAGTATTATGATTTAAGAAGCTTCTTAATGTGAAATCTAACAAAGAAAAACATTTATAACTTTTTAACTAACAATTTTAATATATAATTATTGTTTGTTTCAAGAAGGAATACATTTCAATTAGGTAGTATATTTATTAAAATATGTTTTTAAATATAATATGTGATTCATTAGTCGCCTTCTCTTTTCACCTGTACATGACGTGGGTTGGTACCACGTGTCTCGTCCATAACTTGTCGCCCACACTCAACCGATCTCTATAATTACGGTAAACATACACACACACGTACATTATTTATATTATTGTACAATATGCCTTTGATATGCTACTGCTTTGTGAACAATAAACATTGACAAAGTACATAATTGTTTGTCTGGTAAATAAGGTCGTAATTTTATATTGAATTACGAGTCCGAGGATTTATTTGAAATAACTTTCTTTTAAATTATTAGTGGAGTTTTAATCTCATTTATACGTTGGATGTATTCTCTATACATATATTTCTAATTCTAGTGGTTATGTTAGATATAAGAAAGTAGATGCATGAATGAGCTATATATACCTATGATTATAGTAGATGTTTGATGTTTGTGGTACAAGTTACAACACAAAAATATCGACGGCTTCAAAAAACAAACGACTATCTGCAATATCACAAGTGCTGGCTAATGCACAAACCGTGCCAGAGCCATAAAGAGAAAAAAAAGTATCCACGAGAGTGAAAACGCTATATTGTTATAATTTAAAAATTACGGCATTTTTAGCTAAATAATGAAGTTTTGTTCATTGCAGCTGTCGATATGATACAAAGTAAAGTGTTATAGCTATAAAGCAATAGTGATTTAGCCCTCCTTGATCGTAAGTTCGGAGTTGTTTACTGGATACTAGAGTAGTACGGTTAGTTGTAGTAATAGATCCTAGTAAATAACTATTTAACATTATCGAGTGCCACGTGTGGGAGCCGATAACATAGTATTTTCAATGACCCGAGGAGCACGCTATAATTCGATAACAATATTTATATTATATTATTACATTGCCGTATGCTATTGTTTTATGACGCATTTATTTCGCCAACAATATTCCTCTCTGCAACAACCAACAGCCAAATAATACACCTATTTCCTAGTTTTCTTTCAGCGTACACTTTATTGTTCGGTTAATCATTCGATCCTGAGAAACTCTGCTTAATAATAAATGAATACCTAGTTATTGTTAATTCGATACTTTGTTACGGAAATGAGACCGTATTACAAATCGAAACTTTAGTCAACAATATTTTCTTGAGCATTGTGAATTCAAACTTGATATTATAAACAAAATAGTTTTAGTTTCAGAACACATTTTAAAAATGCACATAGATGTTACTTGTCAAATTAAAGAATATTGTACGATAGTTCGTCTTATTTTTATTAATAAGAAAAATATAATTAAAACATTTCCCAGTTTTAAACCACGCACTAAATACAAACAAAGAGCTCTCTGAAATATATTAATTAACGCAAAACATAAATTATTCTACTTTATATCAGATATGGTATCGTAATAATAATTAAATTCAGTCGCTGGTCGTGTGTGGAATATGAAAATATTTTAAATGTAATGAATTATATACTTATAGTTATACTACTTATATATGTACTAGAATATCATATTATGAAATCCAAAAAGCTATATAGATTTTCACTAATTAATATAAATTCTTAACACCAGCTTTGTTACTTCTAATTACCATTAATAGAACGATTTGACTTAATAATGATGTATTCGTCTATTAACAATTTAAAACAGTGTCATAGAAAAGTGTCTGTTTATAATTAATCATAAAAGTTCTGGTTTTTTCTCAATTATCCAAATAATAATTGCGCTACAGCATGTATAGTCGAAGGCCACACGTGGCGGCACTTACATAACGAGTGTGTCACATCTACAGATCTATTTATTGAATGCATTTACATTTTGAACAATTTATTTGAAGGCTGCATTGTGCAAAAACTACTGTCGACGCCTGAGGCAATAGAAACCATTAAACGTGATAATTATGCATTTTTAATCATCATTGTCCTTTGACAGAAAGTTAAATTGGTAGAAATAATAATAGTAAGAAATACTTATGGAGCATGGAATACCATATGGGACATGCCCCATTGGCAATCGTAGGCACATTCATACCTGTGTTTTATTAAGTATTTTTCTTTATCCTCACGTACGCTGCCTTCAGTGCCGTGGCACACGCATCTAAAATAGGCATGTTTCTAACTCCTGACGCAAAAAGAGAAATGTAATAAGTTTTAAAGGTCTATCTGTGGTATTGTCTGTGGCTCCTAAACAAATGACCCAACCAACCCAACTATCGCCCAATTGCTATAACCTCCTTGTTCTCCAAAATAATGGAAACCATTATTAATAGCCAGCTCTTGAGGTATCTAGAGGGCCACCAGTTGATTAGCGATTCTCAGTACGGCTTCCGTCGAGGTCGCTCAGCTGGTGACCTCCTTGTATACCTTACCCATAGGTGGGCAGAGGCAATTGAGTCCAAGGGGGAGGCACTGGCGGTAAGTTTGGACATAGCGAAAGCCTTCGATCGGGTGTGGCACAGAGCACTGCTCTCGAAGCTTCCAGCCTATGGGCTTCCCGAGAAATTATGCGACTGGATCTCCAGCTTTCTGGCCGATCGGAGCATCAAGGTCGACATCGACGGAGCATGTTCCGACCTTAAACCCGTGAACGCTGGGGTCCCACAAGGCTGTGTTCTATCCCCGACCCTATTTCTTCTGCATATCAATGATATGTTGCAACTTAGCAACATTCACTGCTATGCGGATGACAGCACTGGGGATATTCTTTACACTGGCCGGGCAGGTATTTCTCGGGCAGTTGTTGATGAGTACCGGAACAAACTTGTGTCTGAAGTCGAAACGCTACTACGTGGAGTCTCAGACTGGGGCAGACTAAACCTAGTACAATTTAACCCCAAGAAGACACAAGTTTGCGCGTTTTCCGCTAAAAAAACACCCTTTGTCGCTACTCCTCTTTTCGAAAACACTCTTCTTAAAGCCACAGCCAGCATTGGAATACTTGGCGTTGACATATCGAACGACGTTCAGTTTCGCGGTCACTTGCAGGGAAAGGCTAAATTAGCCTCCAAAAAGCTTGGTGTGCTCAGCAAGGCGAGGCGGTACTTCACTCCGGGCCACCGCATGCAACTATATAAAGCGCAAATTCGGCCCCACATGGAGTACTGCTCTCACCTCTGGGCGGGGGCTCCCCAGTACCAGCTCCTTCCACTTGACCGTATACAACGCAGAGCGGTTCGAATCGTCGACGACCAATCCCTCTCCGAGCGGCTTGATCCTTTGGCGATGCGTAGAGATGTGGGGTCACTCTGCATCTTCTACCGCATTTACCATGGAGAGTGTTCAGAGGAGTTGTTCGGATTAATACCTGCAGCTGAATTTCATTATCGGACGTCGAGACAGAATACGAAATTCCACCCGTATCACCTCGACGTCCGCCGTTCCACAACTGAGCGTTTTTCAAGGCAGTTTTTGCCGCGCACAACCACTATATGGAACCAGCTGCCCACTGAAGTATTTCCGAACCAATTCGACTTAGGGTCCTTCAAGAAAAGAGCGTACCTATTCTTAAAAGGCCGGCAACGCACTCGCGAGCCCTCTGGCATTGAGTGTCCATGGGCGGCGGTATCACTTAACATCAGGTGAGCCTCCTGCCCGTTTGCCCCCCGTTCTATAAAAAAAAAAAAAAAAAAAATCAATTATGAAAATATAATTTGGGTATTAAGTTTTAATTATTTAAAGCGAAATATAACTTGTGGTCTGCGTTTGTCGTCTCTGGTGTACCAGGTAAACATAAGTAGGTACATTTAAATGTTATAGCAAATCGATCCACGTGTTGTTATTATAATAAAATGTTCCGCATACCGTATCTGCACGAAGAAATTTAAACCAAGGCATTCCTCTTTTTCCACGGAATTTAAAATGTATTTTATCAATAATAGTCAGATAAATATGTATTGTAACTCCAATTAGTTTAAGTCTGGGTTGCAATGTAATGAAGTTGCAAGACTTAAAGACGTAGGTGTCCAAATTAGGAAACTCGATCTCAAATATTTAAGGTTTAGTGAAGTTCCTTTATTATTTTCTGCATATCTGATGGAGGGCTAATGCTGACTTCGCCGTATGTTTTAATATCGATCTCTAAGGAGAATAATCCATGTCACTGGGGACGTAACTATAACATTTATTAGATTATATTTAGAGAAAGGATCAAGGACAATATATCAATCCTTTTATTTTGACGGAAATCAACAATTGTTAATCGGACCTTCATGAACATATTTTAACTATTAGTAAGAGAAGCTGATATGTATAAGTATTGAAAACAAAAGTGTATTTAAAGTTATCTATGTCGGTCTAGCCATAGGCAATACTTATCTATAGGTACATTGTTATCATGTCTAGTACAATGTAGACACAATAGTGTCTGAGTACTTCCAACACGTGTGAGTGACGTACTTCTAGCTCGCCTACTCGTCTACACTACTTGAGGATATTCACAACACAAAATTGTAGCAAAATCGTAGAATTTAAATCGAGTTAAATTGTCATAAATTGTATTAATGGCGGCCGTAGTCTTTTTAGAAAAATTTAGTTTTGATGTCGTTTTACTACTTTAGGTATATAATTGTAGAAAAAAACCTGCTTATTTGAATCGACGGAAATAAAGGTAATCGAAGCGTTACATCTGACAAGAATATTATTGTCACGTTCTTTAACGTTACGTAAGAGTAAATTAGTATTAAAATTGCTTGTCTATGTTTTATCTCGAAAGGTTAATAAGGCTTTAATTGGTAGTTGATAAAGTAGTAATAAATCAATCATAAGAAACAATAAGATATCTAAAATTACAATAAGAGGTTAATATTTATTACTTCAAAAATTTCCACTTCCGTTCCGCACGTTTAAGAATGTAACGTTTTTATTTAGCTTCTTAGGTATTGTTTCTCCTGCGTACTGAGACAGTTTTCGAACTTGGCGTCCTGGGTTCAATTCTCAAAGAAATGTGCTGGCCCAACTATAAAGGAGTTACCGAAGACAAAGACGTTTTTCCATACTAAAGCCATCAGCATTATTTAGAAATATGTACAGTGTCAACTCTTTATAACGTCATTCATTTTTGAGGAGACCTCTTTATAACGTAAGAAATAAGTTTGTTTGGTTTGACACAAAACCCATACTGCATTTATAACGCAAGACCCATTCTCTATAACGAAGAATTTTAAAAGAGAATTTTTAAATTTAGACATCAACAACATACTTAAGTGAAATTGTTTTTATTAATTCACTTTACAAAACTAACCTATTGAGGTGCCGAAATTTCTAAGAAAGACACCAGAGGTCATAACAGCCTTTACGCCTTTGTTATAAATTTCATTTACACTAGGGAATGCAATCCCGATCCCGCGGGATTCTGATCTCGCGAGATATCGTGTCATTTTTCGGGATCAATCCCGAAGCATAATATGACGAGATCCCGTTCGAGATTGACGGGATTGGGAGATACTGATTAATTTAGTGCAGAACATACGTTGCGTTTCATTATTCGAAAGCTAGAAGACCTAGAAACTACTCTCTCAGAAAAGTTGGTCTCTTCGATAAAAAATCTGAAAAATCCGAATAATTTTCAAGATGATTTGGAGCAATGGAAAGGCAATAAGACTTTCCAATTCAATAATCCAACACTGTCAAGCAAATATCTAAATCGATGAAATCAAAAAATATAATCACACTCTTATAGAGATTAATAGAGAGTAGTAGTAGTAGGAACAAGTAGAAATTAATATATAGTATTAAACGAAGATCACTTGCCACTTTCTATGATTGCAGAGAATTTAATATGTATAAATTCTACTGTTACACAAACTAATACATTACTTCAAGAGGAATTAGAAGATACTCTCCGAAACGCTAGCTTAGACAAATTAGAGTCCGTAATACAAAAATAAATGGATTTTTTTGAATGTGGAGGAACAAGGGGGCAATTTTTGCAGTTTACATAATATAATTGCTTATTCACGCTGTTGCCAACCAGTGTTGAGTTGGAGTAAGCATTCTCAGTAGCTGGGAACATCGCAACGAACATTAGATACCGGTTATCAGATAGCACTCTTGATACACTTTTTTTTAATAAGTAACTTTCAAAATGTACCTACTACTTTTTAATCTCCTTAAATAATATAAATTCTTTTGTTTTGATATGTTAAGTTCGTAAAACTGTTAATTATTGTTATTAGTACTAAAGGCCTTTGTTTTCTTTCAAATAATATTTTGTTTTAATTAACCTCATTATCACAAACAAGCAGTTATCATCATATTCAGTCATGTGAAATTCACATTTTTTTAAAACATGACGAGATCCCGAAAATCTCGGGATCCCGCTGGATTGATATTTCTAATCCCGCGGGATCTCGAATTTACGATCTCGAGTCGGGATTGCATTCCCTAATTTACACGTGTGCCATTATTCTTAGATTACATTGCCTGTAGGGAATTTCGGTCTCAGTGTCTAAACGCACTATCGTCACCTATCTATTATATATATATAAATAAATTATTGTAATTGGTTAAATTGGCTTTTTTTCTCATTTTCGAAATGAAATAAATTAAATTCGTTATAAACAGTGTATATATATATTTATATTTTACTATATATGTCATATAGTAAAATATTTATAACATGAGCACATATTGTCAGCATTCAACCTCATTACTATGTGTATCAGAGTGTCCACATGAAGTGCATAAAATAATAAACTTACAGATGCGCTCGTGTGAACATTAATATTTATTATTTTAACTTGTCTTTAACCACACATGTGCTATAAATCGAGACACTTTATTAACTGTGAAAAGATTGTATAAATATACTTTGTGTTCAACTGATATTTAAGGATTTCCTAGATAACAATACACGTTTGATCTTTCTTTGAGATTATGTCGTTTCCTGGGAGTTGTTTGAAGGAAATATGGCGTATCGTAGCCGGGATTCTTCCTTGCTTTATTAATAGATAAGCTTAAGCATCAGGTGCTATGTATTTTATTAATAATAGGCTGTTAGATAAAATGTACAAAGAAGTTAAGCCACTTCATTAATGGCGTGTAAGTCTTCTGGAGTAGCAGGTGGCATGGGTTAACTGTGAGAACTTCGTTATCAGTAACCGGTTCGTTCGACTGTCCATTAAAAAACATTGCTTTATGTGTAATATTTAAAGCATTTTGTCTTTAATTTAATGAGTATGAAAAAGCAAATAATTCTAGGTTCCCGACATAATAAGCTAATATTGGCTATGTAACTAAAACGCTTTTCATAAAACTTCTGTTTTCCGTGGGTTGTATGTTATTAAACACCCCATAAACCGATTTTAATGTAATTTTTGTATGTGTTCAAGGGGATTCGAAAATGATGTATTTACAATTACCTAGATGATTTTTTACCAAATTATAATTTATACTTAATTAAATAATTGCAATAAAACTTTCTAATATAATTCAGGGCGGGCCCGCACGCCTCCATACGATTGGTGATAGCCATTTTTATGAGTAATAAAATTTTACAACGACAAATGTCGACTACAAAGCGGCTCTTTTAGACTAGGTGAAAACCGCAGATCCGCTCGGCCCCCCAGAAATAGTACAGGGTCGAATTCCGACGCCTTCAAGGCCCTACTTCCTCCCACAAACAGAATAATGCTATGCACAAACTACGGTTAGGTTAGTGGTGGTTTTAAGTGTGCGATGTTTATCTGGCCATCCTCTTGCTTGATAAGTATATAAAAAATTAACTGGAGTCTTTTCTTTATTCATACTTACTTAAATAGCATTCTATCTAAGGAAGTTATCAAACTATTTAATCACCTTTCTAGAAGTTATAGATTGCTGCCGTGAAATGCTTTCAAGAGGAAGGTGATTATTTTTAAGGGCAAGGTGCCTTTATAGCGTGGGCGATTATTTAGACCATAAGTTTGGTAACAATTATAAATAAAGCAACTTATTATTATGACTTTATGTTAATGTTCTAATTATATTACATTATAAAAATTTTCATGCCTATGTTTATATGTCTGATTATTTATGTATATATTATATTTATTTATATAATTAATCCGTCTAAATGTACCACTTTGCAAAAAAAGCGGTTATTTATTAATAAGACAGACTGACTAGTTTTGCTATTTTGAAAAGTACTGCTTAAACTACGCGATAACTAATGATACCAAATATTTACTTTAATCAAAGGTGGAGGCCCCACGAAATGGGCCTAACTAAATGTTTTTAGAACCATTTGAAGATAAACTATTTCGGGAGTACGCAGAAGTTGTGTTTTTACAGCAGCTGTGCACAGATGAAACGTCTTCGCTGGTGTTTGTTGACGGTTTTATGTTTGTTCATCTTCTTCACGCTAATTAGACGGTTTCTCGAAATTAACGATATTATTAGTGTAACATAATATTAATTTAATAAAGCGTTGCTCTGTAATTATTTCGTTACGTCTCAAACTACGCGATAATAACGTTATTGTCGACTGTAATATTGAAAGATGGATCTTGGAAGTAAATGAAATATAATAGAAATACATTTAGTTACGGTAGTTCTGTTTTTTAAATGAAGAAATTGTATACCTGAATCTTTCATAAACCGGAGATGGCAAAGAAAAGTGGCTTCAGGCTTAATAAGTTGGCACATTTGACATTCAGGCAGGAGATCATAAATGTGAGGTGAGGAACATTGTACGTGTAAACGCATAACGCGGTATGGGCGTTACGTTTCCATAAACTTCGTACGCACCAAATGGGACGACGTGTTGTTTCGCTTTGGTTTAAGTTATAAGAGTGATATCTATATAAATAGAAATGAATCGCTTATATGTTGTTAAGCGTAAAACTCGATGACGGCTGGATCAATTCGAGTATGTTTTTTATTTATTCGTTTGAGGAAGGTTTTTTTGGAGAGAAAAGTTGAAAACAAAGAAAAATTACTGGATAATCGAACATTCTCTATGGGGTATAGCAAAATGTTGCATATGTTGGTCTGTAGATACTAAGGAAGACTAATTCTCGGTTTCGATTCCTCCCATTAAACGTAAGAATCGAGTTGAATGATTATTTATCTATTTTATGTATTTTTATAATTAGGATTTATACTTATGTATATTTACTATCTAGGATTCCTATATAGGATTTATACTTGTTAATTTGTGTTAACATATATTTTTTTATAATTTTTCTCATATTTTTAATAAATCTAATCTTTATTTACTGCGGTAGTTGTCGAACGTCTATCTTATCTTATCACAAAAGGTAAGTAAATAATAAGAATACTGCAAATCCTGTAGCTTGAGGCATCAGCTTGGAAATAAACTTTTCTTCAGGATTATCATAATATAGAATGTTCTCATAATTTAGGTAAAACACGAAAATGTTTTGCTACAATTTAGTTTTGCCCGTTAATAAATTATAAGACTCGGAAGTTGTTTTATTTAAGAAATGCATTTTAATTAATAAATCCCAAGACGTAGACCACCGAAGAAGTAAATTAATTACTGAGACGAATGATATGAATTATACATGAACCACATTATCTCTGAGTTTGAAATTGTAAAAACATCATTACTACTTACTTTCGTCTTCAATAAAATATAAGATTAAACGGCACAAAATTACCATAATACCAGAAATGACTTCATAACATTACCTAACACTAATCTCCATCAAACACCAGACATGAAAAACTACGATAACCATCGAAATATAGGCGATAACTCTTGAAATTTACGAGAAAAGAAACCTTTTAACAATCACGAAGACATTTAAGCGGTATAAATTCAACGTTTTATTAGTAGATTATTTTATTCGGTCGTAAAACTAAATGCGGAACCCGCGCCCGCGTTTAAGTGCAATTTCAGTTTTAGTGTCGCGTATACTGCGCCTGATGATTTCCACTTTACAGGGAAATGCCTCCGCTTTAATTCGATGAAAACTTTATTACTTAATCATTGATCTGCCTAGTCGTTTATTTGCTAATTAAATTCAACCATAGAATAATGAAGAGCACTTTATGGATCATAAGGAAACAGGCAAATCAAAATGTAACATATTTCTGACATTGACTCTGAGTGAAACTTTAGGCACAAAAATCGGGGAAACGTATCAATCAGGCACATAAGGCTGTACAACAGATAAAATTAGGGACTAAGACATCCTATCAGCCAGTAGTAGGTAGTCGATAACCTTGAATAGTGATTATTATCAATGTGAAATGTGTTAAATCAGCTGCTTTGATTCCCTGAAGGATGTAATTATTTGACATTGATTTAATTACACCTTGCTTAGTGATGTCATAAAACATGTTTTGATTTCAATGATAAAATAGTTTCTTTCTCAGCTCGTCGGATCATAGAAATAGACATAACATTTATTACAAACAAAAACACACACACACATTATGAGAAAAAGATATAATGACAGATATAAAAAAAAATCCTTTTCCCTTTCGGTTGGTTTCAAGTGTGTAATGCGTGTGTGCTGTTGTTGTAATTGGATCTCCTCCATTGTTTACATTTTGGACTGTTTCGTCCTAACCATGTTGGTAACAATTTATGATCAATATGATCAGTTGCACCCGCACCTAGATAGACCCGGCGAGTGACGTCGCGGGCTGAATATTAATATGCCTTTGTTTGCGAGCGGCGATCGCCCCACGACAATGCACTTGCTGCCTTCACAATTATTGAGTCTAAGAGACAGGCCTTACTATAAAAGTAAAGTAGTAAGTATCTAAATCTTAGCTTGATTTTTGAAGTCAAACTTCTGTAGGCGGAACATTTGTGTATATGTGTAAAATTTACGGAACGGCACGAAGATGTGCTGCGTTTTTGTCGAAGAAAAGGGAGAGAGCGATTGAGACTTGAGTACCGATGGTGTTTTTAACACATATCCATATCGTTATTATCTTATTAAGTAACTAAATTATCATCATATCATATGATTATAATGAATTTATTATATTATTTGGTAATTGTTACCATATTTATGGTGGTATTTCTATATACATAACAACAACTATATCGTTCTGGTTTTTAATTACATAATATAGAAAGATTGGAAATATTAAATTATGGGATTAGGGTACCTTAATTACTCAATATTAAATGTATTTATTATTGAGTAATTAATAATCAGAAAAAACTCAGCCGTATCTGCCTAACGACGTTGATTTTTGAAACTAAGTCGAGCCTGTTTTCACACTATGTTTGATTATTTCTAGTGCTGAGAGTCACGCGCCCGAGCACTAGGGTTATAGTGCTCAGTTCTACCTGACAGCTAGAAAAGAGTGAAGATAAAGTATTAAGCGTCTCTTGAACTAAACCACACAAACATCTAATCGTGTATCGAATACGTGGTTTGGATTAAATAAAAGTTATGATAAATAATATATGCGTTGCGGAGCACGGCTCGGTTTCATAAGGCCGGCCTATACATAGGCCCGTGTCTGATGCGTGTAAACTGCCTTCATTATATCTGGACACATTACTGCCCATTAGAAACTCATTATTGTATACATATTTGATAAAATTTTGACATTTATCGTAGTTTTCGAGTTAACGTTTACTCAAGGTTAATAAATTATTGAAATGTCTATTTAATGGATGTTGGATCGCTGCACTCAGCCCCAAATAGCTCAAAACGAAAATTGAATCTACATAGTCAAAGCTTAAGAGGCAGCTAAAATAAAAGTTTAAGTTACATACAAAATATATTATGTAAAACAATGTTTACAAATTCAAATCGCATTTTACGATTTTGAGTCTCGAAGCAGAATAATCTTGATATGAAGTGCAAAGCCCGTATGATGCCAGGCCGGGTCGCTAATATTAAAATAATTACAATAGAGTATCGTTATCAGCCATGTCAAGGATACTGGCCGGGGTCTGCCGTGCGTGTTATTATCGATTGCATTATTATTTATCATACAATATAAGGGAATGATGTGAATTTAACACATATTTCGTATGAAATTTCTTCGACTCGGTAATATCTCTGCCATAAAGAGAGATTACCGAGCTTTATCTTTATTTAACACTATAACTCCCCTCCGACGTTAGCGCAACAAAATATAATTTATGATATTTCCAACAAAAACATGTGTTAATCTAAACATAGACCTTTGTCTATATATATCCCATAAGACAGTTTTATTGAGAAGTATTGGTTATAAACGAGGATATACGGTCGCGGGGCTTGTATGTGACATTTATTGTGTGTCAGTTTGACACATCCCAGGCTCAGATTGGGCTTAAGGTGTAAAGTGGATCGTAAAAATATCTTTTGATCGAAATAACGGGATATTTCAATTGGTTTCTTGTGTTATGTCAAACTTTTGTGTCATTTAGGTATATATTATTTATACATTGATAGAAAAATTCTAATCCAATTTCGTAAGCAATGGAGATGGTATATACAAAAGAAAACTATAGTTCTGAATGTGAAACCCGTTATATCTATAGAATCTATACCGCTATTATTCTACTTTGCATGCATAATGATAACGAATCAGCGTCTTTCTTTATTATGTTAGTCCTTTAAATTACTTGCATTTAATGTAAAGAGAATTAAACGATATCCCAAGAAATTCGGGTGAAAAGATTAATTTATTCAGCCCAGAAAACTTTGACCCTTACGCTCAGCTGAACGTTAATTCTGGATTAATTAAAACTTTCACTAATACGGTAGAGTTTTAATTTTTTGTTCAACTATAAGTAGGCGTTTAAAATAAATCCTTCTCTTGTCGGAAACAAAAGCTAAGTAATAAAAATGTTTTTTTAAGTACGAGTGTCACCAGCTCGCCTCTGACCTTTCTTTGTGAATCTGAAGTTATATTTTTCATATACCAACATCGTCGATTATTGTTAATAATTCCTAAAATAATAATTTAACTTTTTTCACCAAGTTTTATTGGCTTTGTGGAACATCTACTAGCAGGTGGTACCACAAAGAGGCGCGCAGCAGGAAGTGCCTAAGCATTCTGCTGTGGAACGCGAGCTGAAAGAGATGGAAGTCAGTTTCCACGTCCTTTGTTGGAATTCAGCTGCAGTTTAACAGTTTTTCTGAACGTGCGTAATTAACGCTTGCTCGGTGCAATCAAAATGTACAAGGCGAAGATAATGTCGAGAGGAAACGGAAACTGACGCAATCTGTGAACAAGATTATGAAAACATATATCAAAACGTCGAACATTGCAATATGATTCGGGTGCTTTTAAGAAATCCATTTCCACCCCGTTTACAAATTATCCCAGAATTCCATGAAACGGACGCCACGTCCCCAAAGACGAAAGCGTTATTCGTCAATTTAAAATAACGGTACGGGGGTATAATTGAGAGATAATAAAGCCGTGGTCACGTCGAGTTCCGGTTATCTCGCTATAAGCGAGCTCGTAAAATTCAATGATGCAATTTGTATAATCCCAGCATCGAACCCGGCGCCACTCGCCCTCATTATCTCTTCCAAAAAAGGCTTCGCTTGGAGAATTAAGTAATTTTTAGGAAGAGGAAAATGAAGACTATTACTTGACTAGCCAATATTTGTTTAATAGATTTATGTAGGATATGAAAACCTCCTTCGTAAGCTTTTATTTTTAAATGGTTTCTTTTTTTTTATAGAACAGACGGCAAACGGGCGTTACTCGCCATTGATTTATTGGTCTTATACGCACTGTTCCAATTTAAACAATGCATTGATAGAGCTGGGTTTTGCGTTTAGAGTCACCGTCAAGGCGTTAAGTGAACAGGGGCATAGACAATAAATACAGCTCAGAAGGAAGATGAAAAGTATCTCCAAATTGTAACACTAGTTGTATCTTCATTGTTTTTGGGCAGAACTGACATTTTAATTATGAGGACCAATCTTTATAAATTAAAGAAATGGTATTACCCTCCTATGTACCCACATACGTCATTAATTTTATATCGTACGTTAATACAAACGAGTTTTAATTACATTGAATGGCTACTAAAATAAAGGATACACTGACACTGACGTAATCTCTTAACGAAATCACAACACGACTAAATAAATCTACGTTAAAATATTCTTGGCGCCAAAAGACTTACATTACCATATAAATGATGTATCGAAGAAGGTCGTATTCGGAGCGTCACGGATTCAATTTACTTGTTTTTATCTGTGGATAAAGCGATGCAGCCTTTCTGTTTATTAGATTTTTCTGATAAAGCTTTTTCTTTTTCTTATTGCAAGACAAGCTAGTTTCAGTAGCTTTACGAGCACAATTTAGCCTTTTTTGTCAAAATTGCATTTATACCAAACCGACTTAAATCAGAGGCGATTTGAAGTGATATTAAAATTGTGATATAAGAAGATGTAATCAATCAGTCTTATTGTGTCGATGCTTGGAATTTAATCATAATTTATTGATTCCCATATAAAACAAATACAAATTTCTTACCAAAATACCTATTATTAAACGTGAAGTTAAGGCGAGTACCCTGATTTTCACCAATGATTTTATTATATTCAACCATCTCGAACAACTACTGTATATACCTACCTTAGAAGCTTACCGTTAGACATGTGATTTTCAAATCGCAAGGACTCGAATTCTCAATAGAATTAATTTGTTAAAGTTGATTAATAAAATTACAATAAATCAAGTGAAAAGTTAATTAAAATGTTTCCTAAAAAGGTAAAAGGATGAAGTTAATTACCAAACTTTTCATTGAGTTAGATGTTCCCGTGAGTACAAAATTAATTTCAACACTCCAGTAGGTCTCGAAAAAGTCTACTTTATTAAGAAATTGGATTAAATCTTTCAGTTCCTATCCTGCTAATTGTTTCCGCGATCTTTTTAAAGCAATTTTGCGTCCAAAACACTAGTTTCTTATATCAAGTTTTTATGGTCGGAAGTAAGTGTTTATTACGCACCGAAATATCTTTTTGAGAGATATAACAGGTCCTATGTTTATATATTAAATATTCAAATATAATAAATTATATACCTAGACCGCTATCTAGCTATCTATCACTAAAGTAAACAAAATAGACATACTAGAAATACGTAAAACTCTTATTTGCTTTACGATTGAGTTAAATGTAATAAAATAAGTATTTCTTTGTAAAATAGGTGCTTATTATAGATACAGAAATTTAATACTTTATTTGCAAACTAAATAATATGAAGTCACGGTTTTTAAACATTGTGTCAAACAGACGGCGAATGCTTTACGCTTTCCATACTTTAGCTAAAACAATTATGTTTATAAACGTGCTATAAACTTTAATTAGTTGTTTATACCTTGATTAGCTTCCTGTTCAATATATTATGGAGTTATTAAAATCTTTATTAAGTAATCGTTACCTGTATTCTTAATGAAGAATTCTAAGCAGGTACTAATTAGGATAAATGCAATATAATAATTTTATATATGTAATTGTACTTTTAACAGTAATTAAAGCTTCTCCATAGCTTATAGCTATCTATCTATATGAAGGCAAATGTCTGAGGAGAGGGGTTCTTCATCGAAGAGTAAACAAAGCAGTTAGCATACGTAATGTGGTTATTGTTATTTTTACTGAACCGGTTTCGTATAGACTCTTTGCAAACGAGTTTTCAAGATTTGTAACTGTTTTTATCTCGTTCTGACCAATATTGGAATCCAGATTTTATTTGTTTCGGATTGTTTGTTTAGATTTTCATCAGGTATAACATCATTTTGAATATTAAGTACATATTACAGAATTATTCTATAATTTAAGCCACTCTTAATATACAATAAAAAGCCAAAATGATGCTTTGTTTTTAATTGTACGTAATGAAACAGGCAGCCTGGCGGGCGTCCTCCATATACCTAGTACACCTTTGCAGACAGTACCTACGACTGTTTCTCGTTTTTTAAACAATAATTTAAAATAAAATAAGACTACAGTGTCTTTTGTTTGTTAGGTGTGTATATCTGTTCTTGTTGGATTTGGATACGGCAGAAAAAGATAATTCCGATAGCTACTTTGCGTACTACTTAAGGACAATTTGTGAAGATTATAAGCAATGTGAGTCTTGATTATCAGTCACATATCAATGCATTATCTCTACGTGACCTAGTTGAACTAGTTTATTCACCCTTCTCTTCTCGTTAAACTTCTAGAAAATAATATTCATTATCGCATGCACGATCTTAGTGCAAGCTTTCTCGCTGTATCGGTGACCCGCCGGTCGACTTTCCAAAACCACACGCCTTCATATTTATTTTGTTTAATAAAATTAACATATTTACACCAATATGCAATACTGGATCAAAATAAGGCACGCGCTCCGACTAAAACTTGTAACAATTTTCGAGCAGATTTAGTTTTGTAATGTAGTGCTTTGTACATTAATAGCGCGCATGGGGCTAGCAAATATGCCTGAAGGATCTATTTAAACAACTCGAACAATATATAATATTCAATAAAATCGCTAGTAGCAGCTCTCCTTGCCAAACTAATGAGCTGTAATTCACATATGTTTTTAGCAGTGGGCTCTAACTATAGTCGCAATAACAGATTGTTATTCTTATTCTTACATACCATATAGATATTGAGTACGATTAATTAAAACATCTAAATCTACCATAATTCACAAAATAACAACGGCATACCGTTCAATTCGCATGAATTCAGATGAGTGTCATATTATAACGATCTTAATCTGACGTTTGTTCGTTTCGGTGTAAGAGACGGCCGCGGTTAACGAGACACCGTATTTTGGGAGATGTTGACATTAATAGCTTGATTTATTTACGTGGTTCCTCGTTTATGGCTCGGAATAGACATTATGTATGGTAACGCGGGATTGACCACAACAGTATTGTCAATGTTTTCCGACAACACAAAGAACTACTAACGCATTTGTTTTGAGCCAAGATATGTTATTTTTTCTGATCTTGATTAATGTAACAATGCAATATATAAGAAACGTACAAGAGCTACTTATACTTTTTACTTATAAACCACTATCACCGCAAAAATAAATTGAGCTTTGTTAACAATGATTTGTTTAGTTATATGTGATTACGAATTCCATAAATTAAGCAAACATTTGTTTAAGTATTGCTTGATAATGGTGATTTATAATGATATTTAATATAGCTAAGTTACAAATAGGGCATATTCCCATCGTGGAACGAACTAAACAAGATACAATTTAAATCGAAGGCTGCTATTAGCATACTCGGAGCAATTAATCAGTAGTGGGCTCACATTTATTATTAAATTAATTTCAATATATTGTTAAGGACGTTTAGATAATTCCTGCAATTTATCTTTGTTTCGTTTGATATTTAAACCTGTACCTTCGGGTGTGTACTTCGCAATTGTTAAGTATTAATTATGTGCCAATGGGTGTGGGTAATAGAAACATTCGCAACATTGGTAATAGAAGCACTCGACATTTAAAGTAATATTATTGGTAATGTAGTAATAAAATATGGTAAATATTACCTTAAAACAGCTCCAAATTTTTTACCTATCACTCGGTAATGGTGTACTATGCAATAATGTGGTGTTGCGTGCTCTTTAACCCCATAGAAATTCATTAAAACACCATGATTTGTGAAATTAATGAGGTACATTTTTTTTACTTTAACCTAACCTAATGTAATTCACTGGGAACCACCTACTGGGAACTGAGACAATATCATTTACATCATGCATGTAATATTATCAGTATTTTAAATTTTTTGAAGGGGTCCAAAGCCATGCGCCATATTACTTGGGATTAGATGCAAGTCGTAAAGAACGATAGAATAAAAATGGAGCTGATTTAAGGTGGAGCCGTGATTCGGCAAATTTGCCATATTTTATAGCTACATTACCTATATATTATATACACTTTATTTTATTTAGAGGGTATAGTCTGGTCTTGTGGTGAAATGTATTGGATTTAAAGAAGTTGAACGCAAAGTATCAGAATATACAATGATCTTTTAAATTTGTTACATTAGTTATCGTCAGCGTGTTCTGCCCTTATTTTATCTCTTGAGGAATAGAATATACAAATTCATTTCTCTGTACGTTTTTATATCATTAGATGCATCAACTATTAAACTTTACGGTAGCGTCTTCATTGAAGAATTCAGGAAGTCGTATTTATTAGGCAACAAAGAAAATGTATGCCAATACAGATATCTTCTCTTAATTGTCAACCCATTTTTTCAATGTCTGGGTCTCTAATTTCTGTATCTGCTTCGTGATCATTTAGTTTTTTTTCTAATAATCTGACATCATGATGACAGATCAGCAACACGCCATCGACTTTACTGGGTCTACAACATGCTGGTTTCCTTATGATTCCTTCACCGTATGAGCGAGTGTTAAAAGCGCACATGAACAGAAAGTCTATTGGCGCACACCCGGAGATCGAACCTATGAGCTAGCAGATGAGAGTCGCATGTTGAAGTCACTAGGCCAACACACTCAGTTCTCTCTCCAGTTTGACATGCAGAACAGTGATAACTTAAAGTAAATAGTTAATTAACTAAGTAAATTAATTACTCAATAAACAAGACAATTACGTAAACATAAGAGCAAACAATTTAAAACAATGATTTTATAATTGAACGAGATAAGATGTAATATTAAAAAAAGTTTATTAAATAGTGTGGTATTTTTTCATTTGAATACAGCTTCCAGCTCCAATTTCTCCAAGATCTCATTACATTAAAACTGGCGATACATTTAGTAATTCTATTTAATAAAAAAACAAAATACATACAAAGACTGTTTCAACACAACGTGGTGCATGTGTGTGCGGCTCAGCTGTTTGCTGTGTGTCAGCCTCGGATGGGGGTCGATGACATAGCCACAGACTATGAAATAGATACGTTAGAAGGAAATACTACAAAACATTAATATATATCTGGTAAGTATTGGTATGCCCAACTGAAGTTGTAGGTACCTGAACTAGTTTAACAAATACATTTCAGAAGCATCCAAAATCTATTTCTTGGTGTCCTTCCAAAATGTCGAACAAGATACAATTGCGAAATTATTTATTATTCATTTAAAGAAAAAAGCTTTTACCGGATTAAAGTTATGTATATAAATTTACAATTATTTGATATAATTTTAAATCTATCCGACGTTTCGCGTGCTTTACAGCGTGCAGTACTATATTTATTATTCACATTTATTACTGGGAAATTCATTTTCCTATAGCTTAGTACTAACTTTTATTTAGTAAGGCCACATATAGTCGAACTTTGTTCCACATCTGTCACCTAGCACTTCTATGTCACCTAGCAACAGTTCGCTAGGCGTTGCGCAAGTCAGCTCGATTCGAAGGTTCTCCGCTCAAATAAACAACATAATAGTATTTTATACATGCTAGCTAGGATTGGCTTCATTCATGTACTATTCGATTGCAAAGATTTGCCCTGGGTAACCAAAAGTGAGTTAATTAGAACCATACATGAAATAGACAATGCCTCACAGAAATAAAGCACTTATAACTAGAAATTACGACTTGTAATTACTATGGAAAGCGATAGGAGAAGGTTTTCCTGCTGGTTTTTTATCTATCCCAAATAACCATTTACTAAAATGTTTCATTTTTAATTAATAAAATAATATTAATCACGATCACGATTTTTTATCAATACAGCCTGGGCGTGTATAAAAAGGATGTACTTTTCTCTAGAGTAAGTTTAAATAGCGAGTTTCCTGCAACAGCGCCGTTACAACCGGCTAACGGCGTTTAGCTGTCACTCTAAGCGATTCTTAATGTTTATCTTCTAGATAAGAAAAAAATATGTCGCCAAGGAAATTCGCGACCACAAGTTATTCTATGCACTGACGAAGAGAAAGAAAAAGGAATCAATTTGTCAATATTATTTCTCTCAAAAAAAATTTATTTCATTTCCGAAATGTTTTTATTTGATAAAAAGATTTTCGCTTGTAAAATTGATATCAATGGCAATGTACCGATGGCGCATTTTCTCCCTGAATTGCAGTAGGTACACAGTTTCAAATTTATAAACAAATTTGAATTTTAAACGAAATATTAACTTATCAAAATATGCATTGTAAGCACTGACAGTGAAACACACATTTTAATCTTTGAAGTGGTGTTTTTAAAATTCTCAAATTTCTAAACATTAAGTTAATTTCGGCATCTCGACTAAACCGACGCCACAAGATTAGTATTCAAATAGTTTAAAAATATTGTAAAATGCTCATTTTGCATATAAATTACGTTTCGTAACTAATGAATAATATTAAACTAACGTGATTTTGTTAATTTGTGTTGGTTTATCGGGTATCATTTACATAATATTTGGTTAAATGTACCATGAAATGTAGATGGGTTATCCTGGATAGTAGCCGTGGGTTCAGTTCCGTGTATGTTTTTTATTTGTGTTTTCCATTACTTACGTGCGATCAAGACCCGGCTTTGCACAAAACTTGAATGAGTGTGTCAGGGAAAAGAAGAATAAGAAGACGTATAAAGAAAAATGACAAATGAAACAAATGCTGGCCCATAATGGATTGTTGTGGTACTGTACGCTTATTGTCAATGTTATTTTTTAATAATAAATACTAATAAAATTTTTGGTGCATTTTTGTTTTTAAATAACCTTTAAAAGGGGTTTTGTGACTTAATCTAAAATTATGTGCCTTTGATCCTTTAAACTTATAAACTATGATACTGTATAATACATTTTATAATAAATAGGATACATAAACGTGTATTTGGAATGGGTGCTCAGAACACCAAATACTATTATTAAATCAGTTTTCTCATCACTTCTCTAGCAAGGGTACTTGCTAGCACTTTATAGTTTAAAAAGAACAACAAGGAATATGGTTTTGTCTTTACATGTTTTTTTAAATAATATAAATATATTATTTTTATTGAAACCACTTATTCTAAAAACTTAAAAGCACATCTTACCAGCTACCACTATCTAATCTTTGCATTAGATTCGTGGTACCCAAATTTCAATCCATATACAAAAATGTGGCGTACAAAACCTTTACCTTTTATCTCCCAACCTAAATGCAACCTTATCAAAGCAAAATACACGATGCCTTTGTAAGAAGGCCCCCATAAGCTTATCATCTTTTTAATATCCGTTTTTTTGGACAAACAAACGCTAATTCATTGGGTTAATAAGTAAATCTTTGTTTGTTCCGGCAATTGGATACGAGGTCAGATATGTTTAAACTACACACATATTATGTTACGTTAGTTTATGTTATGTTTATATACACGAGTTTTAGTAGAATTATAATTTTGAATTGAAAACAGACTTCGAAACACCAAATATCTTTATGAACAACTTTTAAATACACAATTATACTTTTGCAAGTTGTCCGTCCACTTTGAATCGATCAATAAAATAGGGGATGGTCGCAGAAGTTAAAATAGCACGTTGCTTTGTTTGAACTTTTGTTATAGATAGTATTGGCGAGAATGCAGATCTAGAACATTTTTTGCATTAGAAAACGAACCTAGGTTCTTCTTCACAAATTTATATATTATTGGGCTACCGAATGGTTTTGTGTGAACAAATATTACGGTCATTTTCTCTTATTACATGACTTATATTAAAATATATTAAGCTTATTAACAAAAACCATATCTGATCATGCTTAAATTACCTTACAGTAAACATATATATATTAAGTTTTTGAGACACTCATACGCACTATGCTAAAGGATTATTTAATACTTTTTAAGCACGCAACAATAATTTAGTTTCGCGTACTAATAATATTTTCGACTTTGGATTAATTCCCTCTCAGAAGGCCCTACATTTGTAGTGGAAGCAATGAATAGCCTCGAAGTAAACAAATAGATTGTGCAATGTGGATATGTACAAGGCCCGAGACTGTTTGTCTGTTTGCTTTGAATACACGAATATTTGTTCATGATTGATTTTAGCCTAGATATCTTAATTGGACTAAAGGTAAATTATCTTATAATTAGGAAACTGATACACTAATGGTTTCTCGCGTCTTATCGCCATATTGTTATATATTAAAGTCCGAAATCCTATCCGAAGTTAAATTTATTCAATTTGACATGTATGTATTTTTTTTTGTATGTTCAAGCGTAGCTCCACCATCCGTTGACAGATATGGATGATCGAAGAGTCAATTGATTTGGATTTGCTTCTAATACGACCAATAGATAGAAATTGTGATCAACTGAAATGCCATGATTAGTATGTCTCTTATAGGTCGATGTGCGGCCTATCAAATGAAAACTTTACAACGCATTAAAAATAGCACTAAATGTATGGAGTTAAAGAAACGAAATAATGTTAAATCCATCATAGGTCGATCATATATTGAATGTGTAAAGTGCACTAGATACAAGCGTTAAAAGTAATATGTATAAAAATAGTCTCTATGTTGTAAGAACACCCGCGTGGATTCACTTATAGTACGGGCCGTTAGCAATCAATAACAAAATAATAATTTATACGCGGCAAGGCCGTCTATTCGAGATCTATTCCTTTGAACGGTGTTATATTATAAAATCATTTCGCTGGATGACATTATGCAAGTTTCGTACTAAAACGTAAAAATATTTTTATTTTATATAATTGTCGTATAAATGATTACACAATTACGAAATCACAACACAATGGGCCAATTAAAATTAAGAACTACAACATAGTATCGAAAGTAATAATGAAAAAAGGCTTCGAATATGCTTTTTAGTCATATAAACATTCCAATATATATTTCTAAATCTACAATAATTGTAAATATTTGTGTGTTGGAATAAAATAATATACTTGAATGTAAAGAAAGTTTTGTCTATTGTCAGATCTTGACAATTAACTGCTATATTAAAAATTAACTGACATATGTCGATGACAGTGATTAAATTAACGTCACATACCATTTAGATTGTCAAATAAAATGCACTCATCTAAGAAACACTTATAAATGATTATTTTCGTATAAATGATTTGATAGATTAAATATTTGCTGTTAATTTTTTATTTCATGAAAATTCTTGACGGATTTTCGCATGATACTATCACTTCAAAGTATTTCTGTATCGCTTGAAGTGTAGCAATCGCGATGTTTATGAAGCTATAAATTGAACAGTGCGGAGAGCGTAGGCACCGGCCGCCTCTTATTATTAATTGTTACCTAATACCTTGACTTTAATTACTTATGGAAAATTTTTATTCGTACCGTTGAATTAAAATAGAACAAGAATTAGTGTTGACTGCTGAAATGTTTAATTCTTATGACTTGATACTTTTGCAGTGATTAAAATCAGACGTACCTATATCGTGTCCAATGCTATACTTTTGTTTTCTTAAACTTGACGCAATATAAAAAAGACTCATATATGTTCAATATCTATGACATGTCTTGAATATACTATTGAGATATTAAAGCCCTGAATGTTTCCTTGAAAAAAACTGAGAAAAGTTTTGAAAGCGGAAACAAATGTAAACACAAGTTAATATTTGTCAGAGGTCAGCGGAATGGGACCTTGTTACAACACAACACCTCAACGTTATGTGATTATATTTACACTCTATACTTACTGTGCTATAAAGCCACACCCAACATCAGTTTATAAACCTATGAATTTTTACAGAGCGTCTTACTTTTTCAGTTCTGTAGTTTTGTAAATTAACGCGACAACTGGATGTCGATTGTAGAAGATTAAAAAAATATTACCGTTATTTAATTAAAAATGCACAGTGAGTAAACGGAAAGGGCTCACTAAACAAATTATGCTAATATAATGTTTTATTGAATGTATAAGTCATATTTACGACATTCTCTGACAATAACTTTGTGTGGAGACGTTACACAACAATACTAATTAAGTTTCGAAATATTTCACGGCTTTATTTCAACGTTTTTTATGCTTATTTGTATGTGAAATATTAAGCCTTGCCGGTTGTGTTATATGTTTCAAAAAAATGTTTTATATATGTTAAAATATATCGTTCTGTATGTCAAATGTCATGTGTCAACATGATGGAATTAGATTGAAAACTAAAATGATTCTTCTTTCACATGACACGTCGATTCTTTAAATCGCCAAGTAATCAAATATATTATAAACAAGTAGTGAGCAGTTGATGAAAAACCAAAATAATGTTTACATAACAGAAAAATAACTCCTTACAAATTTAAAGTAAAATTGTTGTTATTCTAAAAACAGACAGTTGTACAGAAAATGAACAATTTTGATTCAACTCTCAAAATATCAAGTTTCAGTGTTTTATTACAAATTAATTAAGCAATAGTTTAAAAGTACGTATAATCTAAATAAGTACATTTTGAAAATTTTATAGACAAATAAGATTCCATTAAAATAAATGATTTGTTATTTTTAAGCTCATTTCGTTTATTAGCGTTAGATAATAGTTGCCCAACTTTCAGTACAGAAGAGAAATCGGACCACATCTAAACATATGAATAAAAGCTTGATTTTACCACACCTGCCACTCTTACAGTTGAATATATTACCCCATTACTAATAAATCTTTTAAGTGATTTAAAGATAGCAATTTATATCTTTCTTTATAAAATTGCTCTCGTATATCAAACACAATCCGGTTAGTAAAAAAAAAACTAGGACGTGTATTTATTTCCCCGCCCCGCCTATTTCCTAAAAATAACTAGTATTTTGGTGGTGTATTCCTTCATAGTGAGGTATGTATTTGCGTGTCGCAAGCACAGATTGACAGACACACGAACATGACGACCTGAACATATTGCATAAATTACTAGCTCAAACCAGTTATAATTTGATCACATTTGTATTGTTAATGATTTACAGATCTATTTAAATGTGATCTTGTGAAAGGCATGTTAATAGACAAGTCGGAAATAAAAGTGTGGTGGTATGTCATTAGTGAATTACTTTAACATTTAAAGTGTTTAAAATAAAAGAAATTGGTTAATTTATAGATAGGTATTGTGGTAAAAATTTGGCCCAGACAATTAATTATTAATGTTATAAAATAAAAATATGTGACGAATTCTGTAAACTATGTATACTTGTTAAAACTTTCTATAATAATAAAGATAAATGGATACCAGTAAACCTTTGATGTTCCTTATTGGAAAATATTGTCAAATAAATGAAGTCACGCGTATAATCCCTAAATTAATGGCTACTCATTTGTAATTTGTTGGGATATTCCATTGCTATTATCACTGATAACATGTTATTACAAACAGCGAAAAACATCGTATGACTATTAGTTTTAAATTTTCCATGGTTGTCGTATGACTACAGTTTATACATAATGAGAGAGAGAGAAAAAAGAGAGTTATGTGAATTGTAAATAATGAATTTGCATTTAGTAAAGAGAAGTTTTAGCTTGAGACAATAATATTATTTTCACAAGGATATAAAATAAATTTGGCATTCAAATGAAGCGCGAACTAGTCGATATGTAATTGACCTCTCGGTTGATCTAATCTTTGTCAATTCGCAGCAAGTAGGGCGGCAGTTTCCGCCCACCACTCTAAATTATCACCTAAACTCACATTAATGCTGGCCTACTTGGACTCGATCTCAGGAAGACGATTTTTATTATAAAACTAACAAGCGAACGCGGCTTTAGTCTTTATTCAATGTGGCATTCATTTACTAAAACAAAAATACTTGAAAACCAAAAATTTTATCATTTCTATTTGATGTTTTTTTTATTATAATAGATTACACATAATGTCCAACTATAATGAGGCGCTTGTTTGATACCCGACTCCGATCCCAATGAGTTTTCGTTCGCCACCCTAAAGTTGTGACTTCAGCGGTACGGATATTGAGAGAACATCTTTTGAGTCATCGGTGTCGCTGAAGGCCTTTGGAAGTTACAGAATGAGGATGCTGTTCCTGAAGGATCGACTTAGACAAGTCTTACAATCATCGAGTGGTGTCAAGGTGTTGAATATTAAAGGCATCAATGTACGGACACCGAATTTCGTAAATTGTATATAAGTGGCGATCACTTGGCGCGTCTATGGGCAGATCGTGATATGTTTTACACTCTGTTGATATAAATACGTATTTTAACGAAGTATCTCTTGTAAATATTTTCAAAATAACATTATAATGATCTTTGGCGGTTGTAAACAATGCCATTTAATGCTTTTTATATTCTTTATTTTTATTAATAATTTAGCGTTTTATCACGGCTCATTAATAATTTAGTTAAAATTTTACATTTTTATATAAGAGGAGATGTATTTTTTCTATATTAAGGTTATAAGTCATTTTGGTTATTTTACTGAATGAGAAAACTGAGGGAAAGATAATGAACAAGCAATCTCGAAATTTTATTAATATTCATGTCTTTTCAAATGAGATTTCATCGCTTTTCCTTAATCTAAAATAAATACGGAAGAGACATGCAGACAAACGAAAATCCCGGAATTGGCCGTGAAATTATTTGCGAAGGTATTTTAGTTTCGCCTTCGGGATTAGTGGTCAGATTACATTGCAGTGAAGATGTCTCGGGTTTGTTTATTACAAGTGACGTAAAACTGGCGTTAAATAACATATAACTTTACAAAAGTTCGATTGAACCTTTTTCTATACAGTGAATTAGCAAAAAAATTGAACTACACATTATTCGAAGCGCCCATTTCGTGTCTTATAAATCGTAATTATGTAAAGAGTATTTAGACATGTTCGGAATCAGTCAATGGCTATTTGAGCTTTATAGTACGTTGTTTATTGAGGTTAATATCCCTTAACATCAATTTTAATCTTAATATATTGCAGAATGAACCCAAAGTTTAAAATGTCGAAATTTTTTTACTGAACATCAAAAATAAAGTTGTTGTACGATTGTTTACGACACATTTATTTAATCCCAGTGCACACAAGCATAGCTTCGATTAAGGCTTTTAACACACAAGCGGCCAACAAGTGGTCTCACGATGACTGCAAGTCTTTGATAATATTTGATTTTTAAGATAAACTTTCTTAATTGCAATAAAGAAATACTTTGTGATTAGGATAAAAATATTAAGAAATTATAATATTCATTTCATAAAATTTGAAATGTTTATTACTTTTAACTGTATAAAAAGCGATATTTCCTATTTTAACTCTACACTATGTTTTATATTAAGGAATTAAAAAAATATATATAAACGCGGGCAAAACGTTCGCGTATAGAAGCCGAAGTGTCAGTGATCAAATGACGTACGTTATTTATGTGTATGTTTACAATTTTAAAAATTGTCGCTGTTAAATAGATTGAAAATAGTTTTCCTGTTTGTTTATTTAAAGGGTTTTTATTAGCAAAGTACCCGCAACATATTAAATATATGTTTATTAAGCTTTTTTAGAAAAAAACATAAAATCTAAGCATTTTACGGAGTGTCTGTGGCTAAACTAAACTATCCTGACTGAGTTTCTTTTGCACGATGGTCTTTGTAGTGTACAAAGAAGATTTTGTTAAAGTGTGTGTTAGAAAAGCTGTATATGTCCAAGTTTATAGCGAATTTTAATCACTAAGGGAGTCGTTATCTTATTAATTATACCGTAACTTACATTAACACAATCAATGTAATAATAAAAAGAGATAAAGCTATCTTAAGTAAATAAGTAAGTAATGTTATTTCATACGAAGAACATCGTCAGGTACACGATTTAGTATTATATATATTAATTGTACTGTAAATTTAATGTAATACAAAATATAATTCACGATGTACTCCTGGGAACAAAGGTCAGAAGTAAATGCCAAGTTTTTATGGATTTATTACACAAAGAGTATTTTTTTATTGACTTTCAAATTACATTGTTATTAGAATGAATGGAATTGAAGACTGAAAATCCACTATCATACTATCATACATACATATACTATAAAGAATAGTTTGATGTTGTATTTAGATTGATAAATATTGTGATAATTTGCAAAAATTAAACTGCTCATAGAGAATACACTTATAGACATGTCAGTATAGACAATAATCTACTTAATGTAACGACACCTCCCGCCAAGGGACGTCATTGGTCTATTTCCACACCCAGTGTCAATACCCTTTCGCATCACTCAAATGATAATTCTCATTGTTCAATGGAAGCGAAATTCTTCCATTGAACAATGAGAATTAAAAAATAAAAAATAATTCAAAATTAAAATTAGAGAAACGCGGAAATCTCTTACCGTAGATCTTAATAATCAGGCAGTGAGGTCACGGCTTTTTTAAGATTAAGGATGCTTTTTAATATAGACTTATACCAAAGCGATGTTTAAATTATTGTCAGCTGTCAAAACGTTGTATTTGAACGGATTTGGACTGCCCTAAAAACTAAAAGTTGGTTAAAAGTGCGTTGTGGGATGTGCTTTGGAGAAAAATATACCAATGTAATATAAAGTGGATTTTGGTTGCAAGACTCGATCGAATTCGGAGCATTGTGCAATAAATAGCCGATATGAAACAGGAGTATAAACAGGAAGCTCACGGCCCGCCGGATGTTACCGAAGCTCAAATAAACACTATACTAGTTATAATAGCTACATTTATTTTATTATATTTATGTATTGAAAATAGAATGGTGCCTTCGTAACGACTGCATTAAAAAAATGGTAATGTAACTGAAATAAAAAAATCAGAAATCTTTTTTTAACTTTTTAGTTTTGTACCGGTGATGTTTGCAACAAGTGCTAGAATTTTCTATAAGAAGTAAGGTATTGTCAGTGTGTATTATGCATGTATTTGCCGTAGGTAAATTATCGATATTCCCGTTAAATATTTTGTTTTATCCGTTAAAAGTGTCAGCGAATTCTACACTACTCCACTAATGATACCCTAGCTTAGTACTTGTACGTATATATCCGCGCTCGTGCGTATATTCTGGGCGTATAGTCCAAAAAAGGTTACCAGTCGCCATCTGTTTTCCAATTAAGAAAACACATATTTTACTACATAATTTGCAATTTAATTACGTTCTCTCGTTAAAACGAAGCCATCTGATTCAAATCTGTCCGTAAAAATTAATAAAAAAACGTGGAACAATTTTCGGATTACGTTTATTTATAGCACTTCGAAAGGGATCGTAATTAAGAGAAGGGGTAAAATAAAAACGTGTAATAATCGCGAAATGAATGGCCTTCCAAGTTGAAATTTATGTTTCACCCGGGGCCCGTTGAACCCGAATTGAATATTAGATAAGCCATTTGCAGAAAGCGGACATTTTTAGACATTCAAAAATGTACACTCTCGACTGTGTCACGTTTTAATATTTTATTAATCCTTTGCACATTTAGGAGGAAATTTAAGCATTTTACAGTGAGGATTTTTTCTAAGAGCAGTATTGTTAGAGCTCAGCTCAGCTCAGCTGTGCACCAATGGATTTTCTGCTTATGTGCGCATTTAACACTCGGTCTTACGGTGTATAGTAAGAAAGACAACGTGAGGTTACCGACATGCCTTAGACCCAAAAAGTGGACGGCGTGTGTCAGATAGATAAGTTTGCCTATTGGAAAAAGCAAATGATCACTAAACAGAACTGTCCGAGGACAAGACCCAGATAGTGCGGTTTTTTGTTTTAATTGTGTATTATGTTTTGTTGACAACCATTATGTAACTTATACCAAGCTGAGTAATTTAGAAAATGCAGGTTAATAATTCTGCAACAAATTAATACATTAGCAAAAATAACGAAAGTGAATTATTTCATTGTACATGTTGCATGTTATTTGAACTAGAAAATATAGACATTTGTGTAGTCAACAGTCTCTTTCTCTCTTCAGTCTGAGCGTCGCGGTCAGCAAGGATGCACTTGGAGCGGACGACTGATTTCTGTCCAGCGTCTCTCTTATAACAGTGTATAGTTTTGAGAACGATGAGTCTTTCTTTATCGGACCATGTGGTTGTTGAACAGCCACGTTATCTTTTGTCTTCTGTATTACCAACCACGATCAGTTTCTCCAAGTTCTCATCGCCTCTACGCATTTATAGCAATCAGTAAGAAGATACACTTAAAAAACAAACTTATTTATTAATAAAAATAATCTAACTTATCATAATTAGTAAATATTTGTTTAATGTCATGTTCCCACAATCTACATTCTAGAAACTAGATTGTTTCAAAATAAATTGTAACTCAAATCTTACCTAATATATTTCCATAGCATTGAGAAAAAACGGAAAACGAAATGTATCAACACATTATAATTATACGACTGTATATCACGGCGCCCTTCTGTCAGCGCTGATTTAAAAATATTGCGCAAACTCACTTCCGGTCAAATATGTTTCCAATTTATATTAATTTAATAATAATTTGCTCTAAAAGAGCAGTTTCATTCGTTTTATTTCGTAAGAAAGTAAATAAGCTTTAATACATATTTATTTATTATTACATTATTAGCTAGAGTAATATCCGCTTGTCATCATAAGTCATCAATTCAAGTGTTCTATTTCTATAACTCTGTTTTTGTCGTCCAATGAAATATATTAATAATCGCCGGTTTATAGTAGAAAACATTGTAAAGAAACGTTCTAATAGTTGGATGTCTTGGGGTTTAATTAACTGGGTGTTTTATGAAGTGCTATGATTATATTAGCATCTTATAAATATAAAATGCAATATTAATTGAATCTTTTGTTGGTATATTTTTATGATTCTTGAGCTTTAGTTACCCTTCGTAACACATTATTTGTAATTAAGTAAAGTGGTCATAATTCTATACTGGATATGATTTACGACTTTACGTGTCACGGGACAAGGGGCGGTTTTCACTCATTTACGTGAGTGTTGAAAATGCATATTGATTGTGTGATATCATTACGTTGAAATAAAGCCAGAACACGCATTGAATGAAATTTTGTCTGTAATTGTCTTTAGCCAAATGTACCATACATAAATACTCAACTTCAAATAAATGTAACTCGCTCGTTAAATTGAATAGTTAAACATAAACGCTGACTATAATGAACTCATAATGGAGGAACGATGTTCTTCCAAAGGCCCTTGTTTCCGATGCGCTGTTTCACGGATCATTAATTATTTCAATTGCTGTTTATGCAAAATATATCGCTTAACATTCTTTGTTCATTTGTTCTACATACGCCATAAAGGGTTTCGTATCGGGTACAAAGATCCATTAAGTTTCTTTAATTGTTGCTTAAATTAATTATGACCTCTACTAATAACTCTAATAACTCATGTATGTGTCTTAGGGTAAGAATCAGAGTGGAACGTATAGGTTTTTACCCTTAAGGTGCGAAACACAACAAATAAAAAAAATAAAAAAACAATAACTAACCTTATTCTAGTTTTCCAAGGGTTGAACGTCAGTCTACTATATAAAAATAAGTCGGATTTTCCTTCCTGACGCTATAACTCCAGAACGCACGAACCGATTTCCACGGGTTTGCATTCGTTGGAAAGGTCTCGGGCTCCGTGAGGTTTATAACAAAGAAAATTCAGGAAAATTTTCAACAGAAAAGCGGGATCACCAAACGAAATGTTACATAAAACGAAGCCATCTGGTGGCGAAACGGAGTTCGCTGTATTTGCTAGTATTTTATATATTTCTGTTTTTTTTTTATTTATTCTTTGTCTTCTGCTAGTATTAATACTAAAAACTATGTTTGGATTATAGAAATCACGTACTAATGAAATAAAAAAGTCAATAACTATTCGAAACAGAAATAGAATCAAACAGTAACTAAACCCTTTTCTATTGTATCTACAAGGGATATCAAACTTTTATTACTATTTTATCAGTTTTTCCAATAAGTTAGTTAAGGTTGTATTACAAATTATAAATCCAATCTAAGTCGAATAAATAAGTTTTGACGTATATTATAGAACTAGCACTAGTACTATCATCTATTAGGAACTTTAGAGAAGTTTAAAGATTTACAATTTATTTGTCAAAACGTAGGTGCCTAAAATGATGTCATTTTAAATGTCCGGTACCATTACCTATTATATAATGTTAAACGATTTAATGATACATAATGACTAGTCATTATAACTGCATCTAAAATACTTCACAAAAAATACTTGTGTAAAAACACTGTATCTTTAAAAATCTCATCACGCTTTCTTTGTCTATCTATTGGTGTTAAAAAGGTAGTACTTAAACGGGTCAAATTGCCTCGCAGTCAGAATTTGCGAAACAATAATGGAGAATTGTATCAATTTTAAGTCGCAAACTTATCGATAGAAAACGAAAACAATACTTGCCAAGCTTGGCAACTTATCAACACGTTATAAAGGTTTGCTTTATCCTATGTATGGGAAGTTGCTTGAAGATTAGACGATGTTCAAAATGGCGGCGTGTGCACGAATTTCCAACTTCACATACAGATTTGAGATGCTTAATGGCGCGTAACTGATGTTGAAGCCTTTGTCGGCACAACTTTTAATTAAATGCTAACTTTAACAAACAATTATGGCCACATATTATACTCAGCGTGTTAACCAAATTGCAGAAATTATACAGTACCTATAAGAACAAGTATCGCAATTGCTATATTATATAAAAGCATCATCACTTCACGAATTCAGTTAAATAACGACGAAGTGGGTTGTAGGTGGGGACATACATTTCCATGTCAGGATTTTTACCCCATAACTGTGTTTTCTACGTTAACGGTTGTTGAACTTAAATAATAACATACATTTTGATTTATTATACATGGAGGTTTACACCTGGGAGGTGAAGTTATAGCTATTTCTTTCGTTTGATTCCACATATGATTAGGCACACTCTAAAGCACTATACACACACTTATATCATAGATACTGTGTGGTTGAGCCATTTTTATTTAATTTCTGAATTTATAATTTCAAATGAGACATTTGATTTAATCAAGTTTGATTGCGGGGAAAGCTCATAAAAAGTGACGTATGCAAACCACATGCGGTAAACGAGAATAAATTCAATAAAAGTAATTAATCATTCCGTTATAGTTCTTACGACTCGGGCATAGTGCTTAAATTAGTGTGAAAGGGTTAGGTAGGTTTGGATGTTAGCTCGCCTAGTAACAGTTCATCTTGCGATCGGTACAAAAGTGGGGCAGGTCATTGGCCCCAGCACTTATCTAAATAAGGATCACACTTGACACTCTGATCGTTATATAATTATTTTTATGAAATGAATGAAGTGGTTTTAGACAAACTAGGATAAATGTAACTTTTTAATGGTTTATAAAACCTTTTTTGCGTAAACATATAAAGTGAGGTTCAGAGAATTAGCCTCTGCTTTTGTTTAAGTATAATCTTTATTATTTAACAGATACACAAAGTATCATTCTACCATAATACGAATCGAAACAATTTTTTTTATTGTATCAAATTCCAGAATCTTTTGAAGGTACATATGTTTGCACATTAGTAATTAAGTAAAGAAGTAAAATTTTTGAACAATTATACATATAATAAACAAATATATAAGTCTGTCTATTTAACTTATTATAAAACCTTCTAAGTGGAGAAGTAAAACAAAAAATTCGATTGGAGGTGCTGGGATTTGAACCCAGGACTTTCAGCATGCGAAGCAGACACTCTACCACTGAGTTACACCCCCAGATACATTTCACGTCGAAATTAAGGAACATTAGGTTGAGATGTCTGTGTAAAAAGGTACCTCCAAAAACTGTTTATTAATTTTTTCTAAGAATTTTTCTAAATAAAAATTAAATGTTCCGTAAGATATCTCTCACTTCTCTATTTTAATTTCCCAATTTTCAAATTGCTCATGCAATTATAGATTTTAAAGTAAAAAAGGCTTTTTAATGTATCAGAGGGCAAACGGGCAGGAGGACACAAAAGCCTATAGCACATCAGTGTGCAAACCTTTTACTTGTTATTATAGATATGAGTACACCAAACAAAACATCGCAGTTTCTACATTAACGTTAATGTCAAATTGTACTACATGTTCAGATTACAGACATTTAGACTCACTCTGCAATTATCGGAATGGTATAATCAAAAATTGTAAGGTTTAATGGAATAATTTGGGAGTAATCAGCAGGGCACCGTGTGCAAACAAACAGACAACTTTCATATATTCGTGCTATTGTTGGGATAATTAAGTTTAAGAGTAGTTGGCGCCGGCGCTTTCTAAAATCGACTCTATAAGGTACAATTGTGTAGAAAAAGCCTATTGCAAATATTAAAATTATTTTTTAACAAAGGTTGTCTTTTTTATAAAACTAAATGAGAACTTTGTTTGGTTCCATTCGTTTCTAAATATTTATAAAATATCGTTTACACATATTTTAATTACGATTAAGGTAAAATATAAATTACGTTCGTCAAGTTAATTACATCCAAACCTGCCAAATAAATAATCCAGCACGTAATTCTAAAGACTAAAGTGGCTAATGTGTCAACGTAAAAGGAGATCAGTCTTTATTCAATTTATGTTTCAAATGGAAGCCGAGTATTGTTCGCGACTGTCCCCGTATAGTGGGACAGGCCGCGCCTAGCAACACCGGTTGATTAGTTATAGCGGAACACGGCGCGAGACAACAGCAAACAGTTTCACACGAATGTATGTACATTGTATGAAAAAGATTTCCAACACATTGTATGTTTCTGCGTATCGTAAACATTTTCCTAGAGGGCGTAACGCGGCACGCGTCTCTCGTGGTGCTAAATCACCGTTCTTTATTATTTTATTACAGCGTTTAAACTTACCTCTTCTTCTTTCTGTATTTAGAAGTACCGTGATACCTTTTTCAGAGCACTGATGTCTCCGTATTCTAATCAATGTCGAAAATTGTGGTATGTCAGTATTATGTCGAATAATATGAATACTGAATATTCGAATATCGAGAAGATATCAGTGTCGCAGTCGAATGAGCAATGTAAACGAACAATTTTATCAAGTCAAATAAATCAGGTCCACATATAGCGCGGATATGATTTATGTGCTCGATTAGAAAACGTGGAACTTCTACAATGGTTTTTTAAAAATACTATTTTAGTTTATTTAAAGTTAGGTGAAGGCTTTATAATAACTGTTTTATATTAAAAATAAATAATAAAAATCCATTTTAAAAGACATGGGATGTTGTGTCGGTAATACAAATTAAAGAAATTCAAATGTAGGCCATCAGATAAACCTAACCTAACACATTTTTTTGGCGCTACAACCCTTTTTGGGTCTTCGCCCTTAGTCAGGCCTCCGCCTGTCTGCATTCATTCTTACTCGTTGTCGGTTTTTGTGTCTAAGACATACCTACCGGTTTCTAGGCGATGTATTTCTTATTCATTAAAGTGTTAATAGCGGACATAAAGAGTCATAGGTTAGGAATAGTCCGCTAAACCAGTGTTGCCAGATCAGAAGATTTCCCCCTAGATTTAGGGGTTTCTCAACCGAGCTAGGGGGAAAGAATATTTGGAGGTTTTTTAGGGGATATTTCAAAAACACGCCAATTACAATTTTTTTGCTATTGTATCATGTTCCTGATTTTGGAACTAAATTGAAGTACGAACACATCGTAGGAGTTGGATCAGTGTGGTGTGTTAACCTTACTAATTGTATATTCGATTTTTATTAAATACAAATTCTAAAATTATATGAAAGTTCAGTAATAACATGTTTTTTGTATTTGGAGATTTTTGATCTTTATTTTTTACTTAAAATATTCCTGTCAATCCATTTTCTATTACAGATACTTTGCGTAGTGCCTTTCAATTCCCAATAATCCCAACATGACCGCCGCTTTGAAGAATCACGCCATGGCCCATGCCACCATCCGCTTGGTGAGGGTATCCTAGGCGAAATGAAATTAGTCTAGGGGTATGTCGCCGAGACCATCTGGCAACATGGCGCTAAACACAGATATGAGATACTGTATATTAGTTACCTAAAAAGTTTGCTTAATTAAATTGACTACTAAAAGTGAAAAGAATCCGTTAAACTCGGAAACGGTATGACTCAGTATTACGAAACATTCATATTGTTTACAAAAAAGCGAAATATGACATAATACGTAATATGAGTTACCTAACGCACCGTAATTTGCCTAACACCATTGTAACCAAGGCTGATCCAAAATTTAAAGGTATTCATATCGAAATAACAGAATAAGGCTACACAGAAACAGTGATTATCTTTTAAACAGTGAAACTATGAAGCATGTGTACGAATTATGGAAGCCAATAGCTGAATATTGAATCAGCTAATCAAAGTAACAAATACAGCGACAGGTGCGTCAATGATAGAATTGCAACACAGCACTTGGTAACACATTTTTCGCATTGAGGTAGGCTCGTATACGGGTCGATGACTTTGTATAGTTAAAACAAGCCTATACATAGAGCCGCTTCGATATTTTCAACTTTACGCCGTCGCAATAAAGTTGAAATTTAAATAACATCTCATTTAAAGTGCAACACTACGTTTGTGTTGTCTATTTTATTCAACAATACGCTGGTGTGAGTGACGGTAATAGTAGTGTTGTGCAACGTTTGCGAAAATTGTCGAAATTTAACGTGCATTGCACTGCGAGGGATTGGGCAACGCTGTTCGGAAATGATGATTAGAGTTTATTTAATATGCGAGACCATTAGCTTATGCAAAATTCTGTATTGTTCTGTTTGATGAAATATTTTGACATAATAGATGTAATGATAAGTAAGATTAAAACAAAAATATCAAAAAATAAATCGAAAACCAAAGTTTAAAAGCAGTGTAGACAAACAACTTCATCAATTCTGAATGGATGATTGCTGAAATCCTGTTATTTCAAATTAACAACGTGACTTTGTCAAAAGTGTTATACAGCCGCGAAGTACACTTAAATGAGAGAAAATAATTGAAGAAAATTATCGATACAGTAGTTCTTCACTAAGCCCCCTGCCACGACACTCGCACTCCCGGCAGCATTTGCAATTTTCGCCTAGCAACTAAAGTGAAGGCAGATCTGCCGCCCCCCTACCAGGCTGCACGCTCTAATTTTTTTACAACATTATGTACGATATGATTCATCGCTGGCTAGTAACAAAGTTACTTCAAGTATTATAAGACCAAATATATTTACATTCCACAATTAACATTCACTTTCGACTTTTCTTTTAATACGTTAGCATGATATTCATGTCATGATTCGATGTAAGTTAGTCAAATAACTTTTCCATCACATGTTAAGGCTATATAGGTTTTTACAATTTTACGTTAACATATATAACATATAGGCCATAGTATTCTAAATAGAATTTCCTAATACTGCAATAATTGATCTATTAGACCACCTAGCAACAACAGTATTGGTAATGTATGCTCAGAAACGCGACACTTTCAGCGACAATTGTTGCAAGTGAGATCGTGGTACCGGTTCAAAGAAACGTCAATTTCTAGGTTATGTAGCAGTACGCACAGTACAAAAACCAGTCGCAGAATTATAGTGAATGCTAGATGCATTACCATCTAGGACGGACTTCTTAAATGGCATAGAAATGTTCTCGTAATGGCTTAGATTTCTTTTTCTAGAGACTTAATTAATAAAATGCTTTATTATGCCGCTTCTGAGACACTTTTATGCAGCTCAAATGCTGCTTTATGTACTTGGAGGGAAAGGCGATTTATGGGATATAAAGCTGTCAAAAAACGTTAGATTACAGTTTCATGCATACTGTGATCTTTGCATTAGCATTAACAATAACGACTGCGTATTTTTATTTCATTTTAAATCTCATCGATTATTATCACCTTATGATAAGTAATATTTTAAAGGCTTGACGTATTTCAGTAGTGAGCCACACCCCCAGCCTCCGTTTATAATTAAACCTATTTTCGAACCAGTTTTAAATTAATTCTACGTAATAAATTAACTAAATCTAGAGTTATGAAGCAACAGAGTCGTATAATATTATAAATTGGTATAATTTGGCTAGTCACGACAACGACAACACAAAAACTGTGCAATCTTGATCGGTTTACGTCATCACATTATGACCAGCTACGTAACCGTATGTTCTAAATTTGTGACCATTATCGTGCTCATTGCTAGAATTAGAAGGGACCATTTATCAAAAATTATCGAATTGTTACACGCTTCTTGCAAATTATAAATAATAAATCAGTGGCTACAACCTTTTTAGGTTTGGTCCTCAGACTTTAAGAATCTAATAAGCAAGTAAGCAAGCAAGGGTCCAAAGCAAGCCAGTTTTCTCACGAAATTTTCCATCATCGTTTCAGCAAGTGTTAAATGCACACATAGAAAGAAAGTACATTGGTGAACTGCCGGGGATCGAACCTATGACCTCACGCCACTAAGCCACTAATTATAGTCATAACAAGTATTATTTCACGACGTGCTGTGTGGTTGGAGCAAGTCATAAATAATCATAAGGCCTAATATTTCATTGACAAATTTTTTTTTTTTTTTTCTCTGCGTTTATTTGCAATCAGCCCCAAGGCTATGAGCAAATTTTTTCTGTGGTGCTGTCATGTGGAGTGACTTCCCATTGGAAGCATCTACTCATCTTCTGTCTAGAGCTACTGCCGGTCTTCTAGCTCTAGAACATGGTGACGTTTTAGTCGACTCACATACTGTCTAATGGTGAGTTGGCGAGCAAGTTTATTCGGGTGACAGCTTAACCGCTCTTTGTATTTAGCTGCCAGTCTCCGGATTTCCTCTTTGATTGTTCTCATGTTAAGGTGCTCGTGAACTTCATTGTTTGTAATGTACCAGGGTACTTCTGCAACTGCTCTTAGGATCTTGTTCTGTTGTCGCTGGAGTATGTTTATGTTGGTATCACTTGCGCTGCCCCATAGTTGGAGGCCATATGTCCAAATGGGCTTAAGGATGACTTTATATATAAGAAGTTTGTTATCTAGAGAAAGTCTTGAGTTTCTTCCTAGCATCCAGTAAAGGCTGTTGTACTTTAGCTGTAGCTCCTGCTTTTTACATTTGATGTGGTGCCTCCACGTTAATCCACGATCAATGTGTAAGCCAAGATATCTTACATGGTCGCTGTGGGGCAGAATACATTGGTCCAACTTTACAGGTGGGCAGTCTCCTCTTCTAAGGGTGAAGGTCACGTGTACTGACTTCGCGACACTAGCTTTTATTTTCCATTTTTGCAGCCATTCGTTAACTTTGTCAAGGCCCTTCTGCAAGTCCTCAGATGCAAGTCCTGGGTCTTTATTGCTTGCTAATATAGCGGTGTCGTCTGCAAATGTTGCTGTGGTTATTCCTGGCAATAGCGGTAGGTCAGCAGTGTACAACGTGTAGAGCATGGGGCCAAGAACAGATCCTTGTGGTACCCCGGCATCAATGTTTTGAAATTCCGAAGTGGCGTCACCTTCTTTTACATAAAATATGCGATCCTCTAGGTAAGACTTGAATATTGGAAAGTAAGAGTGGGAAATATTCTGCTTGATCTTACATAGTAGGCCTTTGTGCCAGACCTTGTCAAATGCTTGTTGGATATCCAGAAATGCTGATGAGCAGTATTCCCTTTGTTCTAAGGACTTTCTTATGGCGTCACATACTCTGTGAGCTTGTTCCACTGTGCCATGGTATTGTCTGAAGCCGAATTGATGATCTGGTATTACTTTGCGCTCCACAAGGCTTGGCACAATTCTACGAAGTATTGTCTTTTCCAATACCTTGGAAAGAGTAGGCAACAGACTGATTGGTCGGTAGGATGTTTTTTCGGTCATCAGTTTGCCAGCCTTATAAATCATGATGATTTCTGAGATTTTCCACGCAACTGGGAAGTAGCCTACTCGTAACATAGCATTGAAGAGTATAGTGATGAAGATCATAGCCTTTCTCGGTAGTTCCATTAATACTTCTTTAGCTATCAGGTCGTAACCTGGTGCCTTTTTACTGTCCAGGCATTTGATAGTTTTTATGACTTCTGCAGGTGACACAGGTCTAGGGGGATGATCCATTTGAAGGTCTTGATTTAGAACTTGGTCAACATATTCTTCTGATGAGTTGTCCAGTGTTACATTAGGTTTAAAGGAGCTTGTTAGATAGTTCGCAAACAAGTCCGCTTTGTCCTGACTCGTTCTGGCCCAGCCGTTTTCCTTTTTAATTGGGGCTTTTGATTTGTTAGGTTGGCTACAAGAACGGGTGATTTTCCAGAGCGAATAGTTGCTGGCCTTAGTAGCGGTTAGAGACTCCAACTTTGCTTGCATTGTTAAGTCATTAACATTCTTTATAGCTTCCTTCAATTCTACAATGGCTTTATTAAGGGCTGTCTTGTCTTGTGGATGACGACTCAGCTGCCAAACTCTGCGCAATCTGCGTTTCTCCTGAATCATCATCTTTATTTCCAATGGTATGTTTGTGTGCTGGTTTCTGTGTTCAGTAGTAGGCGTGCTTCTCCACGCAGCAGCTTGTATGAGATTAGTAAACTGCGCTAGTGCTGTTTCAATTTCCTCTGCTTCTTTAAGTCTGACATTTAGGTTAAGGTTTTCATCTATGTGTTCCCTGAAGGAAGGCCAATCAGTATGCTGGTTATATAATCTTATCGGTCTCTCGACTTCAATTATAGTGGAGCTGACAGTTAATAAGACTGGAGTGTGATCAGATGAACCATCAGCACATGATTCGATCTTCATGTATTGTTTAGAGAGTCCTTTTGTTAGGAAGAAATCGAGTATGTCCGGGATTCGATTGTGATCAGCTGGCCAGTTGGTAGGTTCTGATGGAGCAATTATGTTTAGGTGATTTGTATCGATGCTCAACATCAATTGTCTTCCCCTAGTTGTTGTTAATCTTGACCCCCAATGCACATGTTTGGAGTTCCAGTCGCCTCCTGTTATAAAGCGATTGCCTAGAGTCGAGAAGAAATGAGAGAACAGGTCGGCGTCTATTCGATGTTTTGGTGGACAGTAAACAGCTGAGACATTAAAGTATCCACCTCTGTCTTGTATTGCGACCGTAGTGGCCTGTATTTGCTCGGTTCTATATTCAGGCAGTAGATGGTGCTTTATTTTGTTTCTAACAACTATAGCTGATCCTGCATGACCTGTACCATCTGGGTGGTTCGTGGTGTATATCTGGAACCCTTTAATTTTGACATTGGTTTTGTCTGTGCAGTGTGCTTCCGATATTAGGACTATGTCTAGCTTATGCTCAGTTATTAGTATCTCGAGTTCATTTTTATTGGGTGAGAGACCATTTATGTTCCAGGTCGCCAGTCTTAACCCAAGGCCGGTTAGCCTTGTAGTTTGGTTATGAGCGTAGTCATGAGACTCATTAGAGTACTCATTTGTTGTAATATTAAGTCGAATTTCTCATTTTGTTTGGTGAGGAGAGTTTCTAATAATGTAGGGTTTGGGTTAGCATCAGGTGAAGCATTTTCTTTGTCTGGAACTTTTCTAGCAGCTCCTACGTAAGAGAGTGGTTCGTTTTCCTTACCAATGAAGGAAGATTGTTGGGCAGTGTTTCTTGGAGCGTTTACGTCTTGAATCGTGTTTTCTTTTGCGGTAATGCGTCTGTCAGTTCTTCGATGGCCATATTTGTTAGTTTTTCTAGCAAGAATTTCTCTGTATACTTCACAACCCTTATAGTTTGCCGGGTGTGAGCCATTACATAGTGCACATTGGGCGGGTGTATTTCTATCCCGCTTTGGACAGTCTGAGGTTTTATGTGCTTGCGCACACTTCACGCAGCGGAAAGGTCTCATGCAGTAGTTCTTTGTGTGTCCATATTGCTGACACCGTTGGCACTGCACTATTGAGTTTTTCTTTTTGGGATCCTCTATGGTTACAGATTGGTGGTAGATGTATTTAATTTCTTTAGCTGCCTTATTGTTGTGGCTAGGTAGGAGATTAACAAAGAATGTTGAGGTGGTGGTGTTGAGGTCATTGACAAATAAAAATAAAAATGTGCGTGTACTAGTGTACACACGTTAGAAGTGAATCTTCTTTATGACCTTATTTTTCGAAAAATTATCTATATGCAACTTTACAGAAATTGGTTAAATAAAGTTAAATAAGATAAAGTTTAACAAAAGGCTTTTAATATCACAGACTTGAATACAAATAATACAATTATTTCTTTTTACCTTATTACCACTAAGATTATTACAGAATTTCATAAATTGTAATAGAATTTTTAGTATCATAGTTATCGTTATTATAAATTTTCGTTATTAATGGTTTAGAATCTCTTCGAATCAACCGTGGTAGGGACGAGAAAAAGACGCGCGTAACGGTCAAATGTGATGCGTAACCGAAAGATTCTTCAAAAACTTCACAAATACTTAGTTAACTAAAACATAGTTATAGCCTATATAATGGATGCCCACAATAATTTAATATATTCCTAATGCAATGATGATTATGCAAATGGGGCTCCCAGACGTATCGTCTCCGTGCTGTCACCCGAGACAATGCTTAGGAGCAATGTGACACCATACTCGAAGGGCGATTTGATTATAATGTGAATAACTATAAATTAAATGAGCTTTTCTACCTTTCTTCGGTGTAACTACAACTAATTAATTCATTTAAATGAAAATTTTCATACCACGACCTGCGACAATAATTTGAAAAGTCACGCAGGAATGATATGAGTTTAAATATAAGTTTGCACCGTGTCTTGATAACGTTGAGGTTGGTCATGGACTCACGTTTTGAGCATAATCATTATCGATACAGCCGTTTTTCACTAAAACCACCCTTATACCCGAGCAGCAAGGGCTAAGATTATGTGCCGTGTCTCTCGTAAACAGAATAGTTAAAACACGTTCGGTACACGATAAGAAAAATTTTATTGTTTTCAAATGGAACTAACTATTTTACTGCAAGCCATTATTTCTGTTTCTCACATAAATTATATTTGCACGATCTTTGTTTTATGTGGTATTTTTTGCAAGTTTAATGGTGGAATGATAACGGGTACATGAAAAATGCATTACAATGAAACAAAACAATACGCGCTGATGCGGATCACTACATTCAAGTTCAGAGGTCATCCTAATCCTATGCAAGCCCTATTACAATATGTCTTATTAAAGAGTTAGGTATCCTTACTGAAAAGCTATACATACACACAGCTGCTATACACAGAAAGGAAATGCCCTTAAACAGAAGTGGAAATTAGACTTTAAAGATGAAAGGACGAAGTGGAAGCAGAAGAAGAGAAGATATAGAAGGGTTGGCAGAAAGCGAATAGATAAAGAAAGCTATGGATGAAAAATTTGAAGAGGCCTACATTCATGACGGGGCTCACATTATGACATATCGAAACTGTATATTTAACATTTGAAAAGATTAGTAATATACGGGCTTTATTATTAAAAGCTATACTGTATATAATAAGTACCATATACCTATACTAAAAACGAAAAAACACTGAAGCTAAATACATTTTCTTTTATTTACACTTCTTTGCACACGAGAAACCAATAAACATATACGGTAATAAATCGAAAGGCTCAGCGCTTTGGGCCCATCGCTTATAGAGGATCACTTCCAGGCAACTCCTGCTAAAGAGAGTGAAGCGTGCGTAAACGTAATTTTTTAATAGTTATATACGCTTTTGCAGGAGAACTACCTAAACGTAGAAAGATAGGAATAAATAATTAATAACGTATATAATACGTGAAACAGTGAATAATTTTGAACACATTCATAAATCAGGAAATCAATTAACCGCTAAACTCACTGCGAAACTCATCGGTTAACAATAAATTAGTCAGCTTTTCAGAAATGGGAGTTTGGTGTCAGATTTTCGTGGTAAGTCTGCGGGCTGCGGTCATTTGCAGGATATCCGTAAGAGCTGGTTTTAAAAGGGTTGAAGAGATGACAAAAATACTCTGGTGTCCTACTTGTCAATACACTTTACAAAACCCAAAGAAGATATTACTTATATCCATAATCACGAATTTTGTAAAGTAAATTATTGAACGTTTCGAGTGCTTTTATCAGCTAATAAAGTTTTATTTAACAATAAAACTTATGAGAGTGTGTTCACCGCATAAAAATACATTAAATGTAGTCCACAAACACTTATTTTAACCCATTGAACACATCTCACACGTGAAATTAAAAATGGTCGCCACTCCGGAGCAGCGCTGGGCGTGCGTTTAACGAGATCTGCAGTTTATATGACCACGCCTTCTCATCCACTAAACACATAAATTGGGGACACTAATCCTTACACTCGAGTATGCTTACATATCCTAATCTGGGAGCAATTCTGTAGAAAATCTTTAGTTCCTGAAGTAATATTTGTATGCAAACTTTTTATGGGGTATTATTATACGACTATTTCCTTACATTGGACGTACCCACGGGGCATGCCGCATGCCGCAAGAAGCGTAATAGATTCTAAGAATAATCGTCATTTCTGATAATGATATACATCATCAGCTTCTGAAAACGTCATATCAGTATTCTCAGTCTTAATTCGTCGGTCGTTTAAATCACAAAAATACAAGAACAGGAAAAACGTTAAGAGAACTGACAAGTTTCGCATAGAAATGGAGTCAGTAGAAATATGATGAAATTTTCCTTTTATCATGAAATAATGTTGAAAGGTTTACTTCATTACTTAGTGAGCAGGGAGGCAGGGAGGTACGTGTGACGTTCAAACGTTCCTTTGAAGCCTTATTTATATTGAATCGTACTCAAATAAAGGGAGAATTGATTTATTTTTAGCCTCTTAAAAACTTTCCGGTTAACAGGCCGGAGCTTTTCTTTGTTTTTTTACAACAGATTATTTTATACGGTCTCAGTTTCGCAACGAGTTCCACGAGCTTTCTCTACAGGAAAAAATAATTTTAAGTGTGACAGGTGAGGAAAGTACATTATGTATGCAATGTGTATGTATGGTACGATATTATGCAGTCGCTTAAGTCGGCACGTGCCGCTGCCAATGTGAGACCACGTGACGCCTACACTATTATAATTACAAATGCCTCGGAATCGAATTCAAGAGAGCCTACTTTAAATATTACCAATAGGTAAACAAAGAACTTTCTCAGTACTTTGGTTCAATTCATGGTTTATACGATTCGTATGGATCGACTTAATTTGACCACCTCTTGCACTGGTTGAGCACTTGAAACTTTGAGTTATGTATATATAGTGTAACAAATTTGTGTTTATATTCGTTTAACACAGTTGGCGCCTTTAAGAGATGTTTGGCGTGCATTATGACTGACAATAAATTATAGATTTGTTTGTTATTTGTTAAATTATCGATGATCTCCAAGGTAATGTCGCTCAAATTAAATCATTTATCAATTATTAATAGACTCAATAGCTTAATCTGATATTGCTTCTCTTATTGTGTACTTCGGGGTGTTTCAGAGAGAAGATTTACTCGGAGGCACCATTTGCTCGTTAAGGAGGCGCTTAAAGCGACTTATTTATCTACGGAACCCCGTTCAGTCAACAATGTCGTGCTGAAATAGGGATGCCACAAGAATTCCTTATTATAAAAATTACACGTCGTAGTGAAAAGTGTTGTTGAAGTCAGTTGACAACCTCTATGGTTTACGTTTTTGGTTTAGCTATGAATAAAAACAAAAATTTTAAACTTCGACCTCTCAAAAGTGTATACAGGTTCCACATTTTTGTTATTATCACTATAATATGATAAAGCAGGGGCCATTTTGATGTCACTTAAATTGTCAAATTTCAGAAAAGCAACAGCTGCCTCGCGATTCTGTAACTCACTTTTCGAACTCACACGGCGGTTTTCACATCGGCGGTCGCTCTCAAATCAGTCGTGGCTTGTAGTTTATTGTTTCGTAAGGCTGTTTACTGTGTACTGTACGAATTAATTCTTAAGATAAAAACTGGCAAAAACTGTAATCATAGTTTTGACTGTGATCAAGTCACTTACGTTGCAAAATGGTCTCAAGCAAATTAGGCCTAGATTAAATATGGAGTTATTATCTAAATGACTTTAATTAATGCCTATATTAATAAAATTTAGTAAATCACTGGATTGAGCAAGGGCTCAAAGAGCATTTATTTCGTACATATTTCAACTGTTTTGACTCATTAACTGTTCAAGTTATTACAGTTAACTAATGAGCAAGAACTTCTGAATCGATTACAATACTTCTTTCACCGATAAATAAATAAAATAAATCAGTGGCGCTGCAACCTCTTTAGGTCTTGGCCTCTGATTTCTGAATCTGTTTCATGATCATTTTTAAATCTAATAGGCAAGTAGTGTTCAGCCTCCTGTGCCTGCCACACGCCGTCGACTTTTTGGGTCTAAGTCATGTCGGTTTCCTCACGATGTTTTCCTTCACCAATAGAGCCAATGTTAAATGCACACATAGAAAGAAAGTCCATTGGTGCACGGCCGGGGATCGACCCTACGACCTCAGGGATGAGAGTCCTCTCGCTGAAGCCCCTAGGCTAACACTGCTCTATATATATCTTCTTTTAATATTATAATTCCGAATTATCCCTCCGTAAAAGGGTAATTTATTTCGCCATGCCAAGTTCGGACAAACTGATACTGCGTATTAAAAGCTTTTGTGTACATTATATTACCTTAAGAAACAGGGAGTATGTGACTAAGTTTCATTTAACTTAATTTATCGCCTATAAAAAGTAGCTTTTGGCAACCTTAAAAGGGATTATTTGCTTGTAATCTATCACTAGTGAGTCCCTTCGGCTCGTACTCCCTTATATTTGACGACGTGAGGCTCATCAATAAACTTTCCTTTCGTTAAAGCATGTCTTCCATTAAAACGTTTTTTCTGCTTTAAGTACCAACAAATTTCTAATAATTTTATTTTATTTTTTTGTGTGCTTATATTATCTTGTATATGTTTTAATTTCTATATTATTGTAAAACTTATGTTTACTTTAATTGTCATACATTTTAGATGGAAGATTTTGTAAAATAATCAGTAGATATAGTACTATGTATGATGTCGTAAACTTAATACTAAAAAAATGTTCTTAGTTTTTTTAAACACATTTACACTTAACCCAGCTTGTAGCTTTCTGTATGGCATATAGGATTACATTTGAAAATAAGTGTTTAGTTTTTAATGTATGTAAAGAACAAATCCCTATAAAAGTAATGCTTCTTGGGATTTTTTTGAAAAGATAACCAGTGTTACGTGACCTTTATGTTTACTGAGAAAGCACTTGGCAAGTCGTTAAGTTTTGGCTCAATTTCAATATATACTTCAGAGTAAGTATTTTATCAGATTTCATAGATTACTTCATATTACTTGCCTACCGCGATTTTTCGGCCATCAAAAAAACCAGTGGTGCTACAACTCTTGAGTGTTGGCCTCAGATTTCTGATCATTTGTGTTTTCCATAGCATGTAAGTGATCAGCTTTCTGTATCTGATATACGCTATCGACTTTCTGGGTTTAAGGACTGGTGATTTCCTCATGATGTTTCCTTCAGCTTGCATAACAGAAAAGTGCATTGGTAGATAGCCGAAATACGAACCTACGACCTCAGGAATGAGAGACACACGCTCAAGCCACTAGGCCAACACTGATTTTATTAAAACATATCGTATGTTGATAATTCTTACGTTTTTAAGCTATATAGATAAGAATTGCAGTGTCAGGCTGGAGACACTCGACTGGCCGATTCTCAGCCCTAACGACGTGCGATCCAATTGCTGCTGTACACTGTGGATGTTGTTAGTGTTTTTATATATGTAATTAGAAGGAAACATATAAAAGATGTGGTATATCTTAGGTCCAAAAACAGGTGAAGTTTGTCAATTTTTATAAAACAGACAGAAATACGTATGCTGCGGATCTATTGCAGAGTTCCATGATTACATTAAATAGTAATATTTATAAATATAATAATATTAATCCAGTGGAGCTACAATTCTCTATCACTAACTTTGCCTCAGATTCGGCTTTTACATCTTTATACCAGTCGGTGATCAAGCTTCTGCGTCTGAGTCGTATCGTCGATTTTTGGGTTTAAGACATGCTGTTTCACTATATTTGCAGATAAATGTTAATTGTGCTCATAAAAAGAAAACTCCAAATACGGCCGAGATTTGAACGACGACCGATGATAAATAACTATTTTATATATGTTTCCAACACACAAATATACAGTATATACAATATTCTTAACCTACATATATATAATAATTATAATTAAAAATTAATAGATACAAAATTAGATTATATAGAATATAGAAATTAGAAAGCATTTTCTCAGTGTACTTATTATGTTCTTCTAAATTAATTTTGCTCCCTTTAAATGAAAGTTACTAGATATTTTACTTACGTATATTGAGATGCATTCGTAGGCATAAAAATGTAGAATGTTGCGTAAATATTGGATAAGATTACACGGAACTCAGAGTTACGTATGCGTTAATGCAACCGGCAACTATTCAACATTCAGGATAAAATACTTTTTGTAGATAGTGTTTCTCTATTCAATAAATCATATTATATCTTAGCAGTAATCTAGAATCCAAGTTATCATTCAGTATATAAAGGTTTTTTGAAAGAAACGCGAAATTGTTACACTATTTACATAACTCAGTGACGACAGTACTAAATATTCAAAGATTTAATGATTTTAGGAGAAAATACATATTAAAAGGATTTAAATCACTGATTTAAATTTATTTACAAAATTGATGGTAATAAGATTTAAAATAAAATGAGCCGAGATTTGTTAAGACGAACAGCTCAAATTTGCCCAGGATTGATATATTTGTTGCGCGATTTCCTCCCAACCAATAAAGAATTCTGCTCGGCTGAGTTTAGAAACGAAAAACCTCACGTAAGTAAATTTAGTTTTAGCACTCGATACAAACACAATCAACTTAAGATGGGAGTCTGATAGATACTATCATTGTGGGCTAGATAAATGATACACCAGCAATGGAACAGGTAGATTATTAAATTAAGTAAGAAAAACAGCAAGAAACTAGAGGAAAAAATCAAGTTGTTCATACCACAAAAACATTGTAAAGCTGTGTAAAAAGGCTTACTATAGGTAAAGTTAACGATTATCTAGTTGATAAAAGGGCCTGGGACTAGTGCTAGACAGGCTACTTCTGATTAATGTGCGATATTTGTTTTAAAATAAGTTTGTTTGATGATTTGCTATTTTAATAGAGTACCGAGAGTTTTTTACGCCGGCCTTTTCTCTCAGCCTACGCCCACTGTCTTCTTTGCCGATGAGTAGGGATGCCTACAGATTCAAATTTAATGACGTGGAATAAGTGATACCTGTATCTTATGTTCCATAATAAACATATTTTTTTCATTCATAGCATTATTGATATAACATGTGCTATAAGCAACAAACTTTTCTCAATTGTATTAAAAATGGGAGAAACCCAGCAAGAAATGCTTTGCCAAGTTCAAATGTAAATGTACCTAAGTGGCCTAAAAGTGTTACTTTTGCAAACCTTGTACATTCACCGCAAGCTATAGTCGTCTGGTTAACATATAAGTTGTTTGGGCATAAATCCTGGTTTCATATGAACTGGTGATACCGACCCAATCACATGATAGTCCATATAATTTGGAAAAAAATGAAAAAAAAAACAATTGAAATTTATATTAAGAATGATAACCAAGTTCAAAACAAACTTACAATTATGTAATGTAGATAAAGTATTAACTTTATCTACAGTATATGTTACAAACTCTTTTATCTAAAATGTGTGACAATTTAGGTGAACATAAATGATACAAAAAATACAATTAAAAGATATACCAGATAAAATAAAAATATCAGAAATTGTTGTTAAGCAGAAAAAAATACTAGGAAAACTACTACCACTTCGTTCGGGCTCCGCCGTGCGAGTTAGCATTGTCTTTTATTATTTTCTTGTTTGGGATATGCACAAACACGTTGTTGGGTGATCTTATTGTTGTGTTTTTACCCATCGCATATAAACTTTGAAATTCATTTTTATAACACGAACTGGTTTACTTTCTTCTCCGGCTGCACAAAGACACATTTGACTTTAACCTTTAAAATTCGTTAAACTTTAGTTTTTACCGAAATAAAGTTGGTTTCGTAAATAATAAATGTGTAGCCACATAACGAAAGAGGATTTCAAAATCTTTCATCATGCCTTTTGTGGTCAGCGAGAGACTGAATATCAAGTTGACAAACAACTATGTATTTGATATTATAATAGTCCATTGAAGTGTTGCCATACATCATCTATTGTTTATCGTAATATTGTTGATAGTTTTAATTTTAATTATGAACTCCTGCAATTTCTGTTGGATGTCATTCACAATGCGACGACAAGTATCACAAGAGATATGTTTGTATCACAAGAGTTCAATGTAGTTTCAAGATTAGATTTATGTGCAAAACAGAATACATAGTATACATACTAACAATAATGTTAAATACTTGGCGCTGATTCTGTTTGACTGAATGGCAAATGCAATCTAACTTTACGATATACCGGTTAAAAATACTGGTATAATCCAGTTCGCTTTGCAGTTTAGTTCACGTGCGCAGTTCCTTGCCCTGACTGCATTAGTACTACTTTCAAAGCTTAACTCTTTAATATTCTATACTAGTTCTCAGTATGATGAATTGCAATACTATTTGTACGTGAATACTGTGAAAACACCAAAATTTTTAGTTACTAGTTTGCGAACCAAATTACATTTCACTTGTTATAAATTATATTTATTATTAATGCAGTTTTAACTTAAATAAATAAATTGGTGTCAAAAGCCACATAACGTTGTAAGAAATGTGATTCTAGATGATACTTCATCTCGAAAAACGAGTAATAGTATAAGATCCCGATATACAACGACCTTCACCGAGATGCTTATTTAATGAAACGTATTTTATATATAATTTAATATGTCCGGTGAAATGTAAAAAAAAATTTTTTTTAATATTAATTAAACATACTCTGAACTGAAATTTGCTAGGCAACCCATATGGATTATATTTATTGACATATTAAACTAAATATAAAATACGTTTCATTAAATAAGCATCTCGGTGAAGGTCGTTGTATATCGGGATCTTAGACCATAAATTTATTTTTCTTCATGTGTGGCCTTTGAACCACGTGGCTTTAGTTTTTTACGTAAAATAAGTTCCAGTGGATGATTCCCAATATGGTTTTGAAATTAACGCAAATATTGTGATTTATTACTACAACATTATGAGGCAAAGTTAAGTTATTCAGTATTACATCATTCGCCAATAGTTACTAAGTGGTTCGACGATTGAAAGTAAACTTATGGCACATCGCCATGAAATACTATGTCATTCTAACATACTATATAAGTTTATAGCCTAAAAGTTTTCCCTTCGAGTAGCAACCGCAATTTCGTATTTTTCGCGCGCAAAACATGCCAGCTGTCAAAATACGTCAAATAACAAATTCCGCGCTCTGACGTCAGCTGTCACTCTTTGCCGCCAATATGACCGCCACGTGGCGATAAATTTGACATGCGTACCTCAAATTAGTACTCGTATAATTAAAAGTGACGAAATGTATTATTTACTTGTGTGCCAACATACGCCATTTTTTTGTCTTGACCTGTCATAAGTTTAAATAATACTTTGATATCGTTGTTGTTGCCAAAGAACGCTTTAGATAGAATTAGACGCTTATTTTGATGCGCTAGCATCACAACTGTTGTGTCTAAATCTGGACGATTTTAGCGCATTCGAGTGCACTTCCGTTTTTCGACGGAGGCGGAATGGCCTTGGCTTTTTTAAGTTGAAAAAATTCTTTCATCTTCATTTCTTTCTTAGAGTTAAACGAGAAAAACATTTTTTTGAATAAAATTCTTTTTTGATGCTAAAAAACAGTTTATCAGGAGTATTTTAAGAAACCTCTAAGGAGTAGAGTGCAAAATACTAAAGGTTGTAACGTGAGAGAATTAAAATTTGATTTGTCTTATACATAAATTGTTCTTAAAAGAAAAAGGTTTTAGTTGCCCACTTTCAAAATTAATTATTTCTCGAATGGAACAGCTTTATGAAAAATGACACATTCTTGGCATCTATTTTGTAAGTATTTCAGTTAATCCACTATGGCTACTGTCAAGGTCGCGATGATTGGAGCTCTTTCAAATTATTAAGAAAATAACCAAATGTTGCTGATGTGAAAGGTGACTGAGGAGACTTTAGCAAGTCTATTTAAGACACAAAAGACAGAAATTTACATTTTTCATTTCTTATCTTAATTGATGGACTTAGAGCGTTATATATATAACTTTTATCGTTTGTAACCACGAGACCATTTCATAATCCTTTCTTTTTATTCTGCAAAGCCTATTTTCTGATCTATTCAAACAAAGAACCCTTTACCATATTTCCGACTTTCAGAGCAGTTACTGTAATCGAAACCTGATAATCAAACGCCATTGTTACTTGTTTGGACCCGGATAACTTCTTAGAGTGAGGTTTTTGACCTCCATTTCATTGTAAATGGGCTATTCCTTGACATTTCAGTAATTTATTATCCAACAGTTCATAGCATCAAGCTATAGTTAGCTAAAACTGGGCGTTGTAGCGCTTCAGTTGCTTACAGCGGTTGAGAACGACATCCTTTATCCCGTGAGAAGAAGTTCTTCATAAAAATACGTCAAAAATTTCATGATAAGCGACGTAAAAATGAAGATAAAATTGAAATAATATTGCAAGGTTATGAATGTGCTACGACGTAGCTCTTTTCACGTAGCAAGTTAAGACGAAAGCTACGGTTAATTTACGAGGTATTTAAATGACAAGTAAAACATCGGATAAATAAAAGCCAATATTTATAGAGCAAATTTTTAAATGCTACCTGCAAGTGTGCGTTGATTTTATAATATTTATATAATTGTTTATCGAAGCGATGGTTCAAGCCCTTTTTAGCTAGAGGGAGCGACCGTTGGCCGGTCGCCAACATGCTGTTTCTCCTCACTCCACACGCGTCCATAACAACTATTTTTAACGCACAACACAACGCAACAGTTTATTAACTGTTAATAGTAAATTAATTTGCGATACAAATGTTTTCGGTTAAACATAAGGGCCAGTCACATGTGTATAACAACCCTTCATAACTCCTACGGGTGCATTAATCATAATCAATCTATGGCTTTAGTAATTATAATGTTACTTATTAAAAATATAAAAATAATTATTATTACAACATGCTCCAATATAAACTAGTTTCTCGAATCTAGTTTGTTGATAGAATGTCTGAAAATGACAAGACAATTTAAATCAGTTTCCTACTACAATCAATACATATATATAATATATAAATATATATAATTGTTTCCTTCCGGATCTCAGACCGTGTCAGTTGTAGAAGGTTGTGCGTCTGACGAGGGGTGCATTATTCCGATATAAATATACCACTAATTCTTAATATGCCTTACTAATTTATTGGTTATTTAGTAATACTTATCTAAAATAAAATAAATTCATAAAAATCAATACTAGCAAACGATTTACAATTCTAAAGTCTTGAGTTTGAACCCCGACTAAACGTCGATCAATTTTTTCTTTGATATATATTTCTATAATATTATTTCTTATACGTGTTTACTTGTATATGTTAGCGACCGAAACAAAGGGAATGTAGCGCCACTAGATTAATATTATTATCTATATTGAATAAAGCTCATGTAATGTATTTACTCTATATGAACACGTGTCGTAGAAATTCACCAGGAAAACGTGGCTAGCACGAAGTCGAAGCCAAATAGTTGCCACGTGTGGTACAAACGGGGCCTAATATCGAAAATAATTGCGAAGATGTGTACATCGTAAAGTACATTTTGAAACGTCGCCAATGCGCTTGCGACATGCAAACTCATTTCTCTAATGTTAACCTCATCCCGCATTATGCGTAATCTCTTTATCCCAAAAACATCTATTAAATGAGGACATTTCGCTACTTATAAAAGGCACATGAAGCGGAGCCAAAGTCGATGATTAAAATGCTTGTTATTCGTATACAAAATTGTTTCAGTCAGGTGTATTTATTCTAAGTATTAGTATACACATTAAAACATTTCGTAGTAATTTTTGATTTCCAATTTACATTTTCATGGCCACCCGATTCTGAACAAAGGATATCGTTGATAAAATGAGAACCAGAGTTGTCATTCGATCCAAATATACATAACATTAAAGTCGTATTTTTATGACAACACATATCACAATTTATTTCAATGACGTCCCTTTTTCGACGCGCGAATAAATATTTTTGCACGGCTTAAGATATATAATATATAGTTCAATATGTGTAGCTGTAAAGATTATATAATGATCAATTCACAATCAATTGATTGTTGGCAAATAATCATCGATTTTCCTTAGTTTCTTTTCCGATAATAAAGTAACAGTTCCATATCGTTATCATTATTTTATCGGCATTAGAACGCGTCCCATATTATAACCCCAACTTAGACTAGGCGGCTCCGCCCCGCGATGTCTGTCAATCTGTCAAAGCTGTCAGGAAACACTTTTGTTGCCTGTGGCATGCCAATATGTTAGAGTATCTATCAATGTTACAGTTATTTTCATAACCATTCTTACTGTATTAAGGGACTTTGATGAAAAACAATTACAAAAGAGTGAAATTAATAAACAATATTATAATGCGTTTCACGAACTTGATGCTTTTTAATTTATGATATTAAAGTATTTTTACTGCAATATCTTTAACAATAAGTATATACCTCATTAATACATCACAAAGATTACTGTGCATAATCAAGTCTTTGAAAGAACATTATGTTTAGAAAATTATAGCGTATCTCCTCGGGGGTCCGGGAAGCAAGTTTTTTTCCTGGCAAATAAATCAATTCCGGTCAGCCTGTCGCCCCTCTCGTTACCTCGCAGGTAACTTTTGTGCTTACGGAACATCTTAACTTGTAGTAATTTATTTGTTTTGTATTTCGAAGTAAACATCGCTATAAAAAGGGGAAGATTAATCGAGTATAAGATGAAAAAACTTTCTTGATTTTTGAAACGACAATTTATGTAATACGTTGTATATAGCAACATTGTAAGAATGAGATATTTGGTGACAATATTTCTTAATATACCAGACTTGTCTTGAACACTATAATGTTGTTTGTGTCATAATTTTATGGGTTATTAACATAATTACAAAGGAGCTAAGCAAATTTAATACAAATTTATACAAATTATTATTTAATCTATTTATAAGTAAAAAAACTGTTTTACATAAAAACACAAAGCAGCCAACAATGCAAGTGCAATGCCCTTTCAATGGAAATGATTTCCAATGCCTGCCGTCATTAACAATGTACCAACTTATTCAACACTCAACAAGCCAATTATGTAATTATGGAAAAACACAAACTGTTTATTTCTAAAATCCATTATTTTCACGCAATTTATTGTGAAAACAAGTCTCAATATATATTCAAATGAGGCTTCATTATCTCATTTCAGTTGATTGCCTTTCATTGTTATCGTTGACGATTTTACTTTGTTTTCCTATTTAATAATTAGAATAATTACATTGATGAAAATATTTTCTTGTCCTAAATGCTGACAAGGCAATAACGACTCGCCTCGCTAAAGCCATAAATATATTTCTTTCCGTTTAATAAAGGCACATCCGATCAAAATCTCGGGCCCCGAAAAATATCTCTATATATCTCGGTTATGGCCGTAATCCATAACGGAGGTTCGATTATAACAAAGATGGCTGCCCTCCCCCGCCCCGTTCACGTCACATCCGCTTCCTGTGACAAATGGCGCAATGAGAGGACAAGCTGAAAAACAACACTGACCAGATTCAGGACTCGTCAACCTTTTTATTACTTGGTACTATTTTTTGCTTGTATGTGTGACGTTCCATTATCCCTCACAAAAAAAATCTGAATTTGTTACTTTGGCTTCGGACAAAAAGGAGATCAGCCTTTTGTGCTTTACCCATTTGGTTTAATTTTGTGCCTACCATACTGAGGTTTCCACAGAATAATTTGATATTAAATAAAAACCTACGCCGCACTTGTTCGTTTGGAATTCACTCAACAAAGAATCTGTTGGCTTAGAGCCGGGTTTCTGCCGCACGAGCTATGGATTGAGAATCTCACGCGTAGCCACTGGGTTTTTAATTTTATTTATTTATTATATTTGTCAGCTTACAGGATTTACTCATGACATAACTAAATTATCGCTTTTAAGAGAAAAGTACTAAAGTACACCTTAATAGTTAACACACCATGATTATGAAAGTAGATTAATCTAAGATTTATTAACGTTAAATCCTTTTAAATGTAAGACAATTTAGGAGAAAGAAAGAAAACAAAACATATCTATGACCAACGTTTGTTCTCCTCTGTATTCATTCATTTTCATGATTTTAAGAAGGTATGTTATGATTCAAAATGGTTTCTCCATTGACTTTCGATCCATCTGGCAAATGGAAATCCTCTTTTATATATAATCAGATATTTAATAAAATGAAGAAATAACAATTTTAATTTACGACCATACATTATCATTATCTTTTCACATTGGAAACAAAATCGTTCGTAACTTATTATTTATCCTCATCAGCAAGTCCATAAAGTCACATCAGCAATAAAGACCGGTAAAATACAGACGATGAAGTTTAAATATAGCAATTTTACCTTCGTGCCAAAGGTTCATAATCCCTGCCAATAGCCCATTTCGCTTCCATATTATCGATGACATACTATTATGAGCGTATTATGTTAGTTTTTGTTTGGCATTTCTCTATATTATGTCCCAAAGTTAGCTTCACCTTAACAAAAGTTTCGCCTAATGTTTACATTTCTTCGTTAATATTGTGATGCGGTCGGGAGGTTTGAAATTTGATTCTTATTAATAAAACTAAACTAGAATACAATAAGAAAATAATACAAAAAGTTTATATTAGAAAAAATATGTTTATCGTGAGTTAGGCAACATGGCAGCGTGGAAAGAATAAATTCTGATTGGAAAGGCTTCTTGTGATAAAATGAGCGCCATTGACATACATTTCATACGAGGCACAGGAGCAATACAATAAATTGAACAAGGATGTGGCAGAAACGAAATAAGTTTAGCAGGTGAGGCGAGGGATCGAAGCAAACAAGTAAACATCGTTACGCCAAGTGAGTTTGCGGGGGCTTCATCCAATCACCACTAATGTACAGTGAAATACGATTTCCTCGCCAAATGTTACCCACTTTCCTTCTATAGCCCGGTGACGCACCCAAAACAATCATATATTCATAGAAGAAAGGCACATAGCAATAACTTACGCTTAAAATTGCAATTTCCGGAATTATTCGCACCTAAATATATTTATAAATTATAATTGAATATAGCGTCACTTCTCATTTATAACGACCACACGACCGGTTTAAAAATATAAAAACAAATTAAGATATTAAGCAACGTAAAAATGATAAACAGAACAATAAAACAGCAACAAAGGCGTATTTTATTTATTTTATATGATAATGATTGTTGTAATCACACCTAATTCACGTAATTAGTCAGCGTAACACATAAAACTTATTAAACAAAAGAGGGGACAGATGAAAAATATTTTGAGTGCGGAAGTTTTTTTAATAAAAAAGCGTTGCGTGTCCGTCGGTAGTAACCGTAACTTTGTACTCGGCCAAACGGAGTGCGCACAGCTCTCGTTGATAAGCGAAATCATTTCCGGCGAGTAATTAAACGCCACATCTTGTTTGCGTGAGCCCCGAACGATATTTCATAGCTCCTGCTTGAATTATTTGTTACTTGATAATGGCCAAATTAATACTTCAAAGTAGCTTTACAATTTGACCAATGGTAGCTCCGTTCTAATCTAGATACAAGAATGTATATTTCACAATTATTTATTACCAAATAATAAGTGTGAATAAGAGCAAACTTGCCATTCGTCTGAATAGTAAGTGTAAATTAGGATAGCGTTTTAATACGCTAAAAGTAAAAAGGCAATACAATTACAATACACCTAATTCATCCGAATTACTTAAACATTGCGAAACAAACAAATAAATGTGACAGCGGATGTGAAGTGGGTGTGTCATAGAAGAATGTATAATAAATAATATAAATGTTTAATGCAAAATGACACAATTGTTTACAAGTCTATAATTAATGCAGAACATTGAATAATTTAATAAATCTTCATTGCTAAGTTGTTTGTTGCGTTCACCTTGTTTTTCTAACAATTATCATCATTAATTTATATTAATTGGGTTGAATAAATAAAATATACTTTTTATGCGAATGAGTAATTTTTCATGACGTATATAACACTAGGAAGATTTCGTTTTTTATACGATGACTAATCATTACATTTATGAATCACATCTATTAACGATTTTATACATTGAAAGGGAAGCTTAAGCTCTATTAGATGGAATTTTTTTTTTATTAGTTACATCACAACTTTGCACGAGGATCTCCTTGACATTATAAAATAAAAATATTTTATAAAATCAGTGTTCCATCTGCTATTTATCGACGATTAAAGAGGAAAACACCTTGCACGGCCTTCTACGGCCGGTCTGTAAATAACTTATAAAATGTGATAGACTTCACCCAAAGTAAGACTTTATTCAAATAATTTAATTATTCGTAATAAAAATCCCAGAATCGAAATGCGGAACTAAGTATATACAACTAGATAAAAACTGTGTTAATTTATATTTTATTTTACGCTTCGCTGAAAATCACATTCGGTAGTCATTTATGAGCGAGGCAAATGTAAAATTCATGAAATGATTTGTCTAAATATGTACTGTAAAACATTTTGATTACAAAATTGCTTAAATTAATTTACTTGCTTTTACGGGGAAAGATATGCTTATATTAATTCTGTCTTTTGACATTAGTCGAGCGAAATTAGTCAACATATACAAACTTGTTTAGTCTGTAAATGTAAGAAGAGTTTACTATATTTCAGATAGGAAATTAAAAGGACTTGAAATCAAATAACATTTTAATTTCACTGACCTTTAATTATTTTACCTACTATCTAGATTGGTCAGTTTATTCATTCATAAGTTAATTTTTACTTCAAAGGTGGGCAAATGTTCCGTTACAAATATGTAAATATAATTTATGGCATAGTAAGATACAATTAGGCAGGTGAATGCCGATCAGCTGTCTATGAATGGGCGCAGATGGTGCTATTTCATTCAAAATATCAAAATGTCTGAGTTTGCACGATACCTACGCCTATTAATAGTAAAATTCTTAAAGGGTGTGGGTGCTGATAACTTGTGTTTGGGAGGTAATCAATTTCAGATAAATCTCAAACAAGTCAATTACAGTTTTTAGCTTAAATGTATAAATTCAGATAATTACAAATAAAACAAGGATATTTATTTTATTATCTAAACACTATACTAATTAATAAATAAATACCTAACCTTAACATATAATAACTAAAATATATTAATAAATGGAGTCCCTTTAGGCAAGGTTCCTTTGAATAATTCTTTGTCCGAGGTAGCTGCCAGGTCTTCGGTCTCCTGTGATGTCGACTAACCTTTTTGATATTTCTTTAAAAAGCCTTAAAGCGCTAATAAGTTTGTTTAATTACAATACAAATATATTTAGTTTTAGGAAACTAACAATCAACCATCCTGGTTTATTATATTAGAGTTAAATTTGATTTGATTTTTGATTAAACAGTGGGCGAAAATCTGTCGAATCGGCAAGTGGGCAGAAAAATCTGTATTTTCTGAAGTCCGAAATGGACTATCGCCAAGATACATACAAAAAGGCGAAGAAATATGTGTTTAACTTAAAATTATTATTAATTATTAAAATTACAATCCTCCGTTAGTTAATTTGTGTTTAGTCACGTTGGTTTGTTTAGAAAGTGATACGAGAGTGACAAGAACAAAACAATAAATCGCTGATTTATAAAAAAAAAAAAACTTTCTTCTACACAATAAAATAGGACATTTAGTTAAAGAGAAATTGCACTAGCCCCCACACTAGGATTCCCTGTGTCGTCGGCAGCTAGTCTCTTCCATTTGACATATAAATAATACTTCATAACACTTACATATTATAATTTAAACTACTCTTGCACAAGAAGAATACTTTCAGGTTTCAGCATAGGATAGGTTTAGAAGATGATGTTTATGATTGTTAGTGAATGTGTAAAGTTTTCAATCGATAGCGAAAATATTGTTTTTAAGAAAGTGGTTAAAGAAGGGCATCTCAAGAAGAAAAAGCGTTTTAGGTTCATAAGAGAACAAATAAGTTAAATATTTTAAAGACACTGATGGTTTGACTTTTCCCGTGTTCATCTTGAATGTTCTCAGTCATTACACATGCTCTCATCTCAGTAGAATTCCTAATGAGAGAGTAATTAAAGTGATTATAAAAAGGTAGATAATATATTTCGCTGAAGTAACCGCGGTTGTGTTAATAGCGAGCGATCAATGGCGATTGTTTGCTATTTGCAATTGTAATTGGTGCGAAATTACACCGATTGTTAACTAACATCGCGAAAACATTGCATTCGTTTTAATGATGCAGCTGCAAGTGTAAAGCGTATAGCGTAAAATAAAAATCAACCTGTTATTATTCAGTTTTCATTATGACTCGCTGGATCTTTGACAATAAAGAGAAAGTATATTTTATATTCTAATAAGGGAAGTCGAATCTATCTAGTTGGCGATGGTCTATGGACTAATACGAATGATCGTGAGGAACAAACGTACTTAGGCCTAAAATTAATGATCATAATAATTATAATAAATCGTTTATTTGCCAAGATAGTGGTTTAATTAGATCGATTAATTAAATTCCTACAATCAGCCATATATATTAGGTCCTTACATATGAAATTGGCGTTTTGTATGGGAGGAACAAAAAGTCGAATATTTTTAAATAAAATTTATTTAATTAATCAAAGTATGAACCATTGTTTTCTATGCACTTTTACCATCTCACAGGTAGGTCATTGATCCCTTTACTAAAAAAACCAGTCGGATGGGAATCAATAAAATCTGTGAAGGCGATTTGGACTGCCCCATCAGAGTTAAATTTTTTCCCTTGCAAGAAGTTGTCCAAATTTCGAAAAAAATGGTAATCTTTTGGAGCAAGGTCCGGGGAGTACGGAATCAACGGGTACGGTTGGAGTACGGGTCAATTGGAATGTCTAAGACATTCCAATTGAAGCTCTTCTCATTTGGAAACCGTCTGTTGTGCAGTGTTTGGTCTAGCGTTGTCGTGAAATAGCAGTGGCGTGGAGCGATTGACCAGGCTAGGTTGTTTAGCCGCTAGCTTTTCCATCATGGTTTGCAATCGCTGACAATTGACAACAGCCGTAATAGTCTGGCCAGATTTGAGAAAACTGCAATGAACAATACCGGCACTAGTCCACCAAACGCTTACAAGTAACTTTTTGGGGATAATTTTCGCGTGGGGCAGGATTTGGCTGGCTGGCCAGGATCCAACCATTGCGCTGAGCGCTTCCGATTATCGTAAAGAATCCATTATTCATCACAGGTAATGATTCGGTTTAAAATACCTTCATTATTGTGCCGGTTCAGTAATGTAAGGCAGCAGTCGACGCTTGTTTGCCGGTTTGCTTCAGTCAATTCGTGAGGTACCCATCTTTCAAGCTTTTTAATCTTCCCAATTTGCTTCAAGTGAATTCAAACAGTTATATCACTAACACCGCAGCCTGCAGCTAACTCGGACGTGATTTGCTTTGGATCCGCTTCCACAATAGCCTTCAATACTTCATTATCAACTTGAGTCTCAGGCCGTCCACGGGGCTTGTTCTGCAGGTCGAAATTTCCAGAACGAAAACGTTGGAACCAAAAACGAACTGTGTTTTCTTTTGCAACATGACCGCCATACACATCATTCACTCTTCGAGTCGTTTCCGCAGCACTAGTGCCACGGCGGAACTCGTACTCGTAAATAATGCGATACTTTAAGTTTTCCATTTTGTAAAATGAGTGACGCCAACAGAAGAAAACAAATAAATGACGGTCATCGAAGCGCAAATACATGAGTAAATAGCTGTACAAATTTTAATTTGGAATTCCTTACCAAAGAGGAGAACATCGTGATTAAAGTGGCCAGTACGAAATACGCCAATTTCATATGTAAGGACCTAATAAATAGGCATGCATATGTCATATTAATTTTTATAAAGTCATACAATAAGAACATTAACATAATAATAAGTTAAGTTATTTATAACTGGTGTCAAACTCATGATCCACACTATAAAGGCACCTTGCCGTTAAAAATTTATCATCACAGAAAGATGACAGACAGACACAGAAATGTTTGTGCCCCCATTGGGTTATGTACCTTCGTATGAGGTGCACTTACTGACTTCATAAGTACTCGTAGATAATTGATTTAGGCCATTAACGCTTTTAAAATTAATTGTGCTTCAATCTCTAATTGTTTCATTTTCCAATTGACAATCGTTTGACTGCCATTTAGCACCAAGTGGTTTACCTGTGAAGCGACATCTAAAAAAGGGCGCGCGTACAAAGTACACATGTCAGAAGTGAAACATCTTTGGCAAACTAATTTTTAACTCTTGTTCATATTTATACAAATCTAAAACTTTAGATTTCCGAGACTTAGAGAGAGGGAAAAAGGAAGCTAACATATCTTTAGGAATTTAATGAATTTAATTGTCATTAAAATATTAAGTGTTGAAAATTAAACAAATAATAAATTTAATTTTTTAATTTATTTGTTCGATAATAAAAACATTATGGTATTTCAATTTACGATTCGTCATTTGAGATTTCAATAAATTATTTTGCATAAAATATAAAATACTAATATTTCATGAATTCTCTTTACGAAACTTTAATTTTAAAAATAGAATTTCGATAAGGTAATTCACTCTTCTCAATCGCTCCCTCCCTTTTCTTCGACAAAAACGCTGCACATCTTCGTGACGTTCCGTAAAAATTTTACCCTCATGCGTCTAAAGAAGTTTCATTTCAAAAATAAACCTTATGACTTGGACCGCTCGCCCATACTTTGTGCGTCGGTTGTCATGCGAGCGAAACGCATTGTACGTTTTTTCTTGATTTTCCACTAATTTATGTAACCGCTGTTGCCAAGTGCCGCCGGAATGATCCGTGAGCCTGATAACGCTTCAAAGTCGTTTTCATATTTGTATCCTGTTGTTTATTATAGATATTGCTGCAATTATTAATTACTTTGAAGGCAGAGTAATTACTGGGGTGTAATATATGGGTTGGAAGTGGAGAAAGTCAATCAAAATGATACTGTCCAGAGCTCTTCTCCTTACAGCTTTTGTCATTTCCTGAAAACTGGACAATGGAATAACAATGCCTTATAAACAGGACTCTGGACGAGTAACATTTTCTTATTAGCATGAGAAACACATACCTATAAATATCAAACGTGTTCTTGAAACAATGGTGGAGTCATAGATTATAGCCATTGTGATTATATCCGTCCCCTTCCCACCGAAGATGCGGCCTATACAGCCGTCCCTGTCTGATTTATACCTTCCTGTCGATTGAATGCGTTAGTTACCAACTGAAGCGGGTTGAATAATGTTTATTGGACTCTTTTAAAAACCGTTTAAGTGCTGAGCCCGTCGGCTCGCTTTGTGACCAATGCCTAATACTCGGACGAGATACAATCTCCTCACAAAATTAGTAACTCTATGCTTTATTTGGGTTTTACACAACACGTTTAAGTTCTCGTTCGCCGAAGTGTCAAATGTTAGTTCGCATTTCCAATATTCTCCCCAATTTAGCATCAATCCGTCGGCTTCTTAGCTTAACCTCTAATATTTGTGCCATTCAAGTTAACGCGTTCATTATAGCTCATCACAACCCACTATGGCGAAGTATTCCCGAAGATAATGCAATTATCGTAAAATTTTACGGCTGATTTCTTGGTGTTATTGATCATTTAGATCCCATAAAGATATTTCTTTATATTAAAAGGGCTTAACTGATAACGTTGGCCTTGGTGTTGTCCGCTTATGGGATTATTTTCTACTAAAGGATTAAGCGTTTATATCAGTTAAAAAGGCAGGAGCAAATCATTTCCGTATCACGACCGTGGTGTTGAGCGTCATTCCTTGAACTATTTATATACTAATTTTACATATTCAATTATATATAAAAGCGACGAATATTATTTTCTTTACAATGTTTTCTATTTTTGTTTAAAAAATTGCTAGATCTTGTGTTCGCATCTAGATGAATATAAATAATTTCCATTAGAAGCTTCAAAGATCTGTTTCGTATCAGCCGTTAATTCGTTGTTCGATAACGAGATCGGCATTAGCATCGATTAGCTGCAACCTCGATGCGATCCATATTAATAAAGGTCATATTTACTGATAGAAACGTGAAGGCTGTCGCCATGTTCGTTTGGTTGCTTATCTCATAAAGTGCTTTCTTTTTTCCGATCAATTTATTCAGATGCACTAGAGTGATAATAATGAAGACGTAAAACCAAAATGAAATAATCAGCACGAGGAAATGTAATTAATAAACAATGATTTAGTCAGTGAGTAAACTAAACAAATTGAGCAATTTTGGCCGAAAATTGATTTAAAACATTTTTCCGATCGAAGGGATAATGAGGGCCTCAAGCTCCCATTATTCGCTTTTAATCGTCAATTATGAGCTGTTTATAGTCAAGAGGGGTAAAAAGCGTGATTAGAAGATTTGCGAATCAGCTCCCGTCACAAAATTTAATAGAAATTACTCCACTAATATATTCCTTAACAGGTAAAATTGTATTTGTATAGGCATAGACAATATTGGTGCAAGGTCATATTTACACTACTAAGGCAGGTTAAGTCAGATCTAATAATAATTGGTGGTAAATGAAAGCGCGTGAGGTGATGGCGTGCGTTCCTTATCGCGGGTCAGATTGGGCCCAAAATAAAAAGAAATTATCACAATAACAGTTATCGTGTATCTGTTGGTCGGTCATTTGTTACGTGATACGATCTGACGAAACTGTCTCCATTGTACTCGTAAATCTTTTATACATTTAATTATTGAAGATTAGCAAAATCGAAGTTTTAAAAATTTTCGACTTATATGTAAAAGTACCCTTTGCCCATGTATATATGAGGTCCAAAAACGCCAGTGGTGGATGGCATCATCGTTTAATCGTCTCGTGTCGTGCCGTGTGGTAACGTGGAGCTGGTTCCCGGAGATACAGTCGGCTGGCCACTTTCCTCGGCCCTTTGTGCCGGACAAGTGGTCCGGCAAATTCAATTTATCCACCATCGCGATGTTATACTCGCTAATTATTCTCTATTCAATCCGATCGTTTTAATGATAACTCGTTTGGAAATAGCTCTCTTTAATAGTGTATTCAAAATGGCATCTGCCGAAGAGAAAGCGTAACTAATAAAAATAACCTAACCATGGGGATTTTGTTATTAAATATAAACTTGACTTATTTATTATGAATTCCGTATGTGAAAAACATATGATATATATAGAAATTACCCTTAGTTAAGCTAGTTGTTACCGTAAGTTCAAATCGTAATTTTGATGGAAATAGACTCAAACATGTGTCTGTCCTATTCTATATATCCATATTATTGTATCTGCAAACGTGAATAATTTGATCGTATTTTTTATATCTTTTAGAATAAAGCCTTTGTAATGATTAGGAAAGACAAAGTATAGTATATTGCGCCATACACTATTAATGGCGATGATATTTAGAAATTTCAGAGTCCTGCAGTAATTATCGGTTCGTTCCACTTGGCGCTGGACTCATTTCATTGCGAAATAGATAATTCGAAGATCTACTAACATTCTAATAAGACCTTGACAATGTAAGAAAAACATTGGAAACAGTAAAAATTAAAGACCTAGTTAAAAATAGTATCACACTTGCATTTACTATACTACTGTGGCCTTAGAGGAGAATTTGAAGAAGAATGGCACACAATTGTCAGTTGTTAGGATTTGGAGAAATTGTATTTGTTTGCTAACAAAGAGAGTTTACACGGATACCTACTGATACCTTGCCTTACAAAAAAAAGTTTTGTGCACTTACTATAAAATTATTACTTGAGGACGTAACTATTAACAAATATGATTAACAAAAAGGTTTAAATCAAAATAATAATGCTTCTAACATAACCCGAGGAAAACTAAGCTGTCACTAACCAAAATACGTGACAATCGGCAGAGTAAAAATATTTTAGATCAATGTTATTACATTAAAATTATGTGTTTCGAACAATGAATTTGTAAAGAATTTAATATTACAACATTATTATAGCTTTCGCTCAGTGGCAAGTGGAGCAAAGCAGAGAGACAACAAGATTTATTACGCGGCGGGGAGTCGAACCGAGGACCGTTTGCGTAAAGCGAAAGATCAATGTAGCATTTTCAAATGTCGCGCCCTATACTCGTTTAAAGTTCAACTTTGGCGTGACTTGGATCTTTAGCTTTACAATATTACTTTACTTCGATTTTAAACTATTTCTTGCAGTTTTAAACGCGTTTTATTAACGTCGTGCGCCGTGTACTTATTACAATGTACCATATTCAAAATATTTATATTTAGATGTAATATAACGCTGAAAACGAGGAATAAACTTTTAGCTGGTTTCGTTGGAATTAATTCTAGTTTCTGAGAGATTTGTGGAGAAAAAAAAATGGTGCGTGTACTTATGTACGCGCGTAAGAAGTTATACTTCTTTGGCTTTCTTTATTTTTTTAAAATATTAAATAATTAATAATAAATATTTAGCGTTAATAATTTAACAATATGTTAAATATTTAGTATATTATTCAATTATTAATTAATATTAATAATAATTATTATTATATTATAAATTCAATTTAATAACTAGGTATGCTTCATAACCTTTTAACTAAGTATAAATAGGTCTTTGTGAAAAAGCATTGCTAAATTTCTTTGAAAAAATATTTAAAACTGCTTTATTTGTTTTAAAGGTACTACAAGTAGATTGACTTATTCCCATGTCGCTCGCGCACGCTCGGCGCCCATACTGAATTTTGTGTCACGGTGCGCGCGCATCGTAAAATTTCACTCCCATAAATTTTTCATAACGCGCCTAAAGAAGTATAACTTCAAAAAATGTATTACTTTACAACACTTTACATTTGTAAGCTGATATATTTTTGGAAATGGAGATATTTATTAAAGAATTACGTTAATACAATCTACTTGGCATAGGCATACTTAAAACAGAAATGTTTATTCATTGATGACTAATAATGTTTTGATGCTGTTAAAGTAAACAACGAGTACTGAACACGTGACCCAGATGTTTGAGCAATCATTTTATGCTGAATTTCTTACCTTGAAAACGACTATTGTGCTTTTGGAGTGCCGTAACGCAGTTAAGTATAACTGAACTTAGAACCTCCAGATTCACAATACTCATTACTAAGCCACCAAATAGATTACCAAATGTGTTAAACAGTTATTAAATAATTCAGAATATTTAAAATGTAAATATCGTCACGAGGCATCAATGAGAATGGGTGAACATGTCAATCGATAACAGACAATCAAAAATTATATGTGTTTGCCTTGAATATTAACCTGGCTTCAGGTCACTTACTGAACCACATTATTCGATTATAAATAAATCAAACAATAATACGATGAGTTAGGTAAATTATACAATGTTTGTCCGTTGACTCGCGAAAACGTGAGTTGGGCAAGGCCTAGCAGTAGTCACGTTTGTGGTGCACCCTGCAGGTCATTCACGCTAGCCGAATGTCTGACATCACTCAAAAACGGCTGATGAAGCTATACTAATGTAGGTTCACAACCTAAGGTAACATCAATATTTTAAATTTATCAAAGCACCAAGAGGAACGCTGCCTTTTTGAAGTGAAACTTCTTTGGGCGCCTGCGGGTAAATTTTTCCGAAAACGTCACGAAGATGTGCAGCATTTTTGTCAAAGAAGATTGAGAGAGAGTGAGAAGGGCGAATTACCTTATAGAAATTATATTTTTAAAATTAAAATTTCGTAAGATTTATGAAATATTAGTATTTTATACAAAATAATTTATTGAAATCTTTAATAATTAATCGTAAATTAAAATGCCACGTGTTTTTAGTATCGAATAAATTAATTTAAAAATTATATTCATGAAATTCACTTCATTCAATTCTAACATATCTTCCTTTCAACTTCATTCAATTCTAACATATCTTCCTTTTTCGCTCCCTCTAAGTCTCGGAAATCTAAAGTTTTAGATTTGTATAAATATGAAGAAGATTTAAAAATTAGTTTACCAAAGAAATTTCACTTCTGACATGTGTACGTTGTACGCACGCACTTTTTTTCATGCAATAGTTTTATCAATGGTCAATCATAAATCTCTCAACCAACTTAATAAACGAAACGCGCCAGTCCTTTGACGTTAAATAAAAGAAAACATGCTCCTACAGGCTCATAGCATTAAAATTAGGTACTTTGTCTAAGAAAAACAAGATGAATATCCCCGGGGCCACAGAGAGCCATAAACCAACCGGCACATACATTACGGAGCGTGTAGCGGGCCGTGAAGGATTTATTGCACTGCGCTCGCCTCCGCTGCGCGGTGTATAACCCACGTACTATATTTCGCGAATGTCGCCGCAAATGGTGAGTACATTCTCAAATAAATGAAACGTGTATGGATAGAAATAAACGCCTTCAAGCTAATATGTAATGCCCACAACAATACTTCCACTCCTTAAGCTTAACGAGCTGATACTCCCCTCACAAATGTCTCTAAGGGTCCTCAGGGATCCAGGGACGTAGGTGTATATCCAGTATGTCTATGTCCTAAGAGTTTCTGTTTCTTGTGATTGGATTAACGGGTAATGAAGAGCAAACTCCAAATTAACTCTATTATAATTTGTTTTCTGACGAGGAATCGAATTCAAAAGACCTGGTGAATGTGTCTTAAAGCTCTACCTTGTGTGATTTAGCAAATGCTCTGTATACAAATAAGTAAACATAATGGCAAATAAATTGTACCCATACCTAATAAACTTGTTAACTAAATCGCACATTACAAAACCGCAAAAGTGATTCGAGACAATTATCAACACAATAAAACATATTTCCAGCTGAAGATTAGCGAACCATACGCTTATCATTCTCAATTAACGACAAAAACATGTTTGACCCATTTTGCTAAACCATTAGCTGGGCGTGTGTGGGTTTAATGTGTATGTGTGCAGTACGTGTGACGATGTAAGGTGATAACTTAGTGTAGTGAGGTTTACGGTAACAATATTAATATAATCCCCTTACATTCCACAACAGACATTGTGGCGGCGTAGGCTTCATGAAGAATGGCATTTTTTTTTACATTATTGAGTGAAACATCTTTAGGCGCATGAGGGTTACATTTTTACGGAACGTCACGAAGATGGGCAGCGTTTTTGTCGAAGGAAAGGGAGAGAGCGATTGAGACCGATTGAGAGAGTGAGAAGGGCGAATTACTTTATAGAAATTCTATCTACAAAATTAAGATTTTGTAAAGAGAATTTATTAAATATTAGTATTTTATATTTTATGCAAAAAAATTATTGAAATCTCAAATGACGAATCGTAAATTAAAATGCCACGTGTTTTTAATATCGAAGAAATAAATTAAAAAGAATAAATTTATTATTTGTATTAACTTTCGACACTTTTAATATTTTGAGTTTTAGATTTGTGTAAATATGAACAAGAGTTAAAAATTAGTTTGCCAAAGAAGTTTCACTACTGACATGTGTACTTTGTACGGATGCACTTTTTTATTATTTCCTTTCGGCAATCAGAGGCTCAATGGCAATGGAATTTAATTCAAAAGTATATATAAGTATATATATAAAAGTATACTCCCTATGTTAATGCCTCTGTGTGGAGGTGAAATACATAGTTTACTTAGTGATTTTAGGTAAATTATTGACTGAATCCATGCGTACCCCGTTCCTACTCACCCTCACGTTCGAGAGATTAACAACAAAAACAGCTCTGACCCAATTTACACCCGGAAGTGGATAATGATTGTCCACTAATTAATTAGCATTTGCGCCTTTCCGCTTTACGGGCGTAGCAGACGCGTTGTGGTGACCACGCTTCGGGAAGTACTTGAATTGTTGCATATCCATTCGAAGCATTCACCATAAATTAACAATGAAACGTTGTACGTGTTTAGATGTAATTGCAATGAAATGTTCACACACGATCGTAGTAGAAATTGAAATTTAGTAAGATTTTGAAGAAATAATGGAAACAACCAATATTAATCCTTTAAACTTAAGAGTTACTGACTCTAATGTAACAGTTATACAATATTCAGTGCCATATTTACTACACTCTATGAATATATTTGTCGATCCAGTCCAGTCTAGGGATCGTGGTCACCCGACGTTTACATACCGCTGGTTTATGATAACTAATTATTATATCTGCTACACAATACCTCGTGCCCCATTGTCCCCGACAGATTGTATCTACGGCCCTGACAATTGTAACCAGTTGTTTTTAAATAGGAAAAGCTAATTGGTAGTTCTGATGAATATATTTATGTATTAATTATTACACAATAAAAACGTATTTTAGTTGGAATATTATTTAAAAGTTCAGTATGTGTACATTAAATGAGTCATGGATAATTATAGTAATGACTCCGGTAGTAACTTATTTACTAGGAAAATATCGCTTAATTCTTCACAATTATTAAATTGCTTATGTTTTCAATAATTGTTTATAAAATATGATCTTACAAGTTAAAGTTGAAGAAATTTGTTATAATATAAAGTTTTTAAATTTATTGATTTAACTTTCTTAATATTAGGTAGTAAATAGACCTCCTGTGACTGACAGAAGTCTTCGTCTTTTGGTACTTAGGGTCGTTTTCCTTTAATGAGTAATGACTTACACCTGTGAAGCCAGCGCTCCAAATACAAAAAGAATATTTGGTAAAATGCATCTCATACATAGCATTGTGAAACGAAGCCGCGGGCAAAGCTGACTCATGAAAAACACATAAACAGATTCTATTCTGCATTTAGTTGCATAGAGATTGCAAGTTTAATGAACTTCGGTGACTGACCTGCCGCAAGGATCTGTCCTATATATCTCCGCAAGCCAAATTCACCCTTCTAGCAATTACATAAAACCCATTCTTGCATACACCAAATGTTATTAATATTTTGTATGCAACGTTACATTTAATGTTTTGCGTTTCAACTACAATTGCATATTTTATTTGTGTGACATTTTTAAATAATATAGATCATAATATGTGTAGATACACATTTTTATGGTTTAGTAGGTTGTGCTAAACTGTTTGTTTAATAAACTGTATAAAAACGAAAGTGCGTATTTGTTTAGTTTATGTTAAAAATAGCTATTATTTTCGGAAGAAAGATCTAACTTTTGATAAGATCTGTTAGTATTTTCAAAATTGAAAGTGACTCGTATACGTTTACTTACTGGTATTAATTTTTAAATTTTTATACAAGCTCCTTTTTCGTTGTAAAGTCGATAAAACGCTCACAAACAAGCTTAGTAGTCTCGGTGGGGGCAGCGCCTGCGACCCCTAACTAGGTGAGGGACAGCGCAATGAACTGCATGCTGTCGTTCAAATACAGACCCTGTCATTGTTAGCCATATTCTGCTTTGCCAATAAATCAATCCATCTAGATGACTGAGCTAGACATGACTATAAACTAAAAAAAACATCAACGTACAATTTCTACTTTTACAGAAGTAGGTAGTAACAGAGTTGTATATTAATTAACTTTACTTTATTCTGATAAGTAGTTTGTCTTTATTTGGCAAAATACCACCTCAATGTCATGAAGTACGAGTATTAAGTTTCATGATCTGATTATCTTATAATATATAAAATTCTCGTGTATTCAGTAGGTCCGAGAATCGGGTACTATCTATCTTTCAACCCCCTAAGTGATAAGGGGTGTCCACCTCAATTTTTTTTTTGTTTTTATTTTTTTATGATACAGCATTCAAAAATACATACAAACCTTAATTGTCACCCCTATACGATCAACCCCTATTCTTTATAATAGTAGATAGTTATTTAAACTGAAGTAACAAAATGATTCCTAGAAATAATATACATACATGGCAAAACGACGTTTGCCGGGTCAGCTAGAATAAATATAAATGTCCGATCAAAATAGGTTAACGAAAAGAACCTATTTCCACCGTTCTCCGTGGACGCAGTCCTTTTGCTTATGTAAGTGCGATTATATAACAAATATATAATAATAATACATACTTCAAGAATCAAGTTAAAACTTTAACGCCAAAGATTAGCCGTTCACCGTTTAGCGGTAACGTATAGATAGTACAGGTGCTCGATAAGATTTAATTATTAAATTACAGCTTCGCTTACATAACGTTTTAGTTAGTCGATAACCACCGGTATTCATATATTTAATTGACTGCCATTTGCCGAGTCATTTGCTTATTGATTTCTTAAGGTTGGCTTTATGTTTCATTTATTTGAAAAGGGAGAATTTTGACAAAGCCACGACAAGGTGTAAAGTGAGATATAAATCATTTAGATTCATAAAATCTTTATGACAAAACTACGGGAAATTTATACAATGTGGCAGTCATTTTCTAATCATTTTGCATTTTTGTACTATAATTTATCCTAATGGAATCCATTCAATAAATCATAACTGAATTCATCTGATGAATGTTGTGCTAAACCTATTGTATGTACGTAAGTAATTAGGTAAGTATAATAGTTATATCTCGAACTGTTATTAATTCAAGTTATCAGCGGAAAGTCGTTTACAATGTGCTTATTGCAGTCACTAAGGGTGTCAGGACGCAAAACAAAAGAAAAGAAGATGAAACATATAAGTTGACACCCTTATTATTTACACAAAAATATCTTTATACAAAAGATATTATATCCGAATTCCACTACTACTGTATAAAGTTAATCCAAATAATGTAAGGTTCAATGTTGTATCACAAGTCTAGGTTCTTAATAATAAATGGTTAAAATAAGAGGTGACGTAACTTTTGCACTTGAAATAATATATATTCGCTAATATGTATTCGCTATATTCGATTCCCGGCGAAACAAAAGGTGATGGCCATTAAACGCACCGTCAGCCACGCACCATTGCGGAACCAAAAACACAATACAAAATTTACTACTAATCGTTAAATAATATTCGCATACAAATTAAAACTACACTTTATGTCACATGAGATATAACTTTGATTTAGGTTCTGTAGCGAGTAACCATTTGATTTATGTAATAATTGATAATGTGGTTGTATTTTATATTATTGAACGTACTTTATTGATGTGGTAAAACACATAATAACTAATATTAAGGTAAAGAAATACATAAGTTATATCTAGCATATAACGTTCACTTTGAAGTCATAATTAAATAAAGTTTAGAATGTATTTTTTGCAAAACATTGATAGAAGAGTTTAAGACCAAACTACCTTTATTATCACCACAGTTATCGTAAAAGCTTTTCACAGAGTGAAAGGCTCGCTGGACTTGAGACACATGTTCGATCCGGAAGGTGTAGTCATCAGTTGACACAAGTGTAACGAATCGAACAATAAGTAACAAATTGAAATCGATTAATATAGTTCAACTCAACATGCTGACTAAATAGTTAAATATTTTCGAGTGAATAGTTAAAAATAGATGTGGTGTAATCATGTTATTATTCGTTCTTAGATAAGGGTAAGAACATACAGGCGATTCATTCAGAGGTTGTTTTTGTGATAATTTATTTTATTTCACATTATACAAAATTGACACAAAAATATGAAAATGTCGATTTCTTATATTTAAATTGTCGTAATTTATTCCGTGAGCATAAGATACATTTAATTTTAATTGCCAAATGCTAAATGGCAGTCTGGAAATACAATTCGAGCAAAACCCTTTGTAGCGGGCAAACGAGGTTACTGAAAGGAAGGATGTTTACACAACAGCAGCTAGCAACAGAAGCACCAGAAGGACGGACCTTTTTGTTAATATCTAGAACAAATTGTTTATACATGGTCACGTGGACAAGGCCGATCGCGAAATTATTTATTGTTCATTTAAACAACTGTTTTTTAGCAAATATTTCTCTGTTTGAAGGTGAGTTTTAAATAAATTTTGAGTAATATATATTATAAGGTATTTTTGGGTTTCATTATTCCATAGGCAGAAATAAATTTAAATAAATATTATGTCTTGCGACTTCATTCTCTAAGACATCTTTCTGTACCAAAAAAATTTATACCAAAACTTATGAAATTTATTAGCGGTCCAAGTGTAACAGAGTTAAAAGTGTAACAAACGAGCAGAGTTAGATAATGTCGAAAAAAAAATAAAAAAAATATTTAATTTATATAATAATCGAAAAAATTTCACAGAGTTGTGAGAAAAATTATTCTGTTAGCCAAATTATATGATTACCAAAGTCTTTGAGTTCCTGGCTTACGTGACTTGAAAGTATAAAAGTATTGATTAAACGATTATAATCTAATGAAAAGGCAACGGAGTAAGGTACTCTAAAATGTGATGTTCACACTTGCATAAATATGTTTCGCCAATAATTGTATAAGTTTATCAATGAACTCATTCCACTTGTGCCACTTCCCTCGCCTTGAGGTTTCGCTATTTCTTTTATCTGTCAACTGGTTTTGGCAAACGTATTCGTTTGTCCTCACTCACTGATCGTGTCATGATAATATATATTTAAACTAGTCAACTATTTTATCTTAGAATGCATTATAACAAACTATAATAAACAAATTATAGATTAAGACTTCGAACTCTAGGAATAAATTAGTTTACAAAAAATCGGTTTTTACTATTTTACTAGCATTATGAGTATTAGTAGTCCATTAATACCTTGGGGCGTGGGACTTTATTCTGATCTCGGGCGATCAAGTCTCGGCTATGCATCAATAGATTTCTGTATGTATCAAGTCCCAAGACCCACAGTTTAGGTACAGAAATCTCATTGCTTATAAAGATATACCAATAACAAAGAAAGTATATTCGTTTTCGTATTTATAATACGACTCTAAGCAGGATATGTTATTTAAAAAAGTTTATATATATGTTATTTAAAAGACTCCGTTTCTATATATAAAATTTATGTGATTAGATATTTAGTCAACAGAAAAATATCTAAGAGCGGAGTCATCTAGGGTTCAGGTTCAATGCCCGATTTATATTATAATCTACGCACTACCTACGCGTCTAAATTCTTAACGAATTTAAATAATATGTCACGTTAGTATATTGTTTTTTTAGCATTATTATCTCGAATTTAATTATTTATACGAGAGTGGAAAGTAGCATTATTATTTGTGATCGAATGCGCTGATAAACTTTACAGCCCGGGATACATTTCTTATTCACAGAAACCATTTTGTGTTAACGCAAATTTAAATAATTGCCACAACTTCATAAAACAATTGTGATACAAACAAAGACTCAATGAACTTAAAGTGCAAATTTTATAATGCTTGATAAACTCATAACCCTATTCGTCGTCGGTTAAGAGATAACAATTATTGCTCGATGACGTCCGTTATCGTCGTTTCTATACGGAAGTTTACTTTTAGAAACAGCTCTAAGCGCTGCACAATACCTAGAATATTAATTCAGATTTAATTAAGTAATGAACCTTTTTACGAAGATGAGTTTTTAAGAAGCAATACGTGTTCGGTATCTCTGTCTGACTCGTAGTCCGAAATGTCAGATTCGTCAATTCGCATAACAATTATAAAATTTTAAAAAATCGAAGCTAAGCTAAGCTTTGAGAGGTATCTGTTTGACATATTAACTTTTTAACACAGCTAAGGTTTCCTAGAAAAGCTGTGCCGTCATTTTACGGTTGTTAATAACGGCCGTCTTTGCTTTTTAACATAATGCAAACATAATGCTCGTCCAAGTCACGTATCCACTCATTGTATTAATTAAATATGGGCACCGCTACACGCGAAAAACATTGAACTAATGTTTATCACCGCTATGACGGCCACGTTATAGACCACGTATGGGTGACGACACCCAACGTTATATTACGGCCGTTAGATAACGGCACCGTAAGCTTTAGCGTGGGTGTCAGATTTTGTATCTTATATTTGTTGTATGAATGCCTGTTCATATGTATGTCCACAATACCTGGTCATATCGATTTTTATTTATTTAGGTATATTCCAACTGAAAGTCCCGTCAATTTTATTATTTTCAAAATCGGTCATATTGAAATAAGAATGCGAATTCTTCTGCCTTTTCCGCTGCAGGTTGGTTAATGTTATGAGCTGAAATACATTTGGCGGTTAATTAAATATAATTCAGTGAGTAAAGTAATCTTTATACTTAGCAACATAATATTATTAATATTAAACGTCTCAAGGATGACTCAAACAGAATTGATAAAACTGTATTATCATTGATCGTTATAACCTTACGGTTGAGGTCGTAATTGTTGGAGCTCGGAACACCAGACCGACTATTTCGTAATTGTTATCACTTCGAAGTATTATTTTTAGATTTTTCTAATAATTTCTAAATACGCTTATCACTAACTAGATAAAAATTGTATTGATGTACGTAGAAGTGTGATCTATTTTTAAAAGACAGGTAAATTGAATTAAATTCCGACTTTACAAGTACTAATAACCCCAACATGATGATTTTAATATTAATATTGTCTTCGTACCACGGCATTCGTTTGCATCAGCGGATATTGAGAAAAGTGTATCGATTTCGTCGTCAGGTGATGCTTTGAAATCGAATCAAATCGGTTACAGAGTAACCTAGCTGGTGGAACTTACTAAATACTTTGTTAGTTTCTGAAGCTAACATGACGTTATTAAGGTTTGTGGTATGGGTAGCCCTAACGGCAGCGTCGTGTACGAGCCAATAATAAAATGATTATCTGAATATCTAATCGTAAGTAAATGGGTCATCGTGTACATAGTTTCATATTAAAATTATGTTCACTCTTGATAAATATCGCTTTGAATTGAGTTAACAAGATTCAGAAATTGTATTCTCATGTTTATAATTCTGGCTATATCTTCTAATACATATATAAAATTCTGGTGTCACAGTTTTCGTTGCCATACTCCTCCGAAACGGCTCGACCGATTATTATGAATTTTTTTATGCATATTCAGTGGGTCTGAGAATCAGCTACTATCTATCTTTCAAAGCCTTAAGTGATTAGGGGTGTCCATCCCAAAAATAAAAAAATATTTTTAGACAAAAAAAAATATACAAAAATACATACTACCCTTAATTTTCATCTACCCTCTACGATCAACCCTTATTTTTATTTGTTAGTTAAGAACTTATAACTTGAACTCAAGTTTATATAGAGAAAAATCATCAAGTTTTCATTCCGGAAAACCGAACAGTCTCTGGGGTAGCATAGCAAAATGTTCCTTGTTAGTATGTACATACTAAAAAGAGGCTAAGTAAAATGAAAAAAAAGGAGAAACGAAGTTTGCGGGGGCAGCTAGTTATATATATATATATTTGTATATAATCAGTTAGAGAAACATTTGAAACATCTTCTCGGAATCAAGCATCGCTCCCTATTCGCTTTGGCGGATTTTGATTAGGAATACGCAAGATAACAAGCTTTTGTAGTGTCTGGAATATGACCGACGGCTCCATACCCATTTTGTGCAAGGCGATCACTGCAATCCTATTTTCATTAACACCCTATTCCATATTGTAATTTGATAATGAACACGAAAAAATTTGTGAAATGGCGCAAAATCTAAAGAAGTTTTTATAATAACATATGTACGTGTTCCAAATTCAAAATACCATAATAACAATCAATAACAGTTGAAAAAAAAGAATTTTTTTTATGTAACAGTAATTATGGCCAGACTAGTTATATAAAGTTCGTAGCAATAGTTTAATCTGTTATATGAAGATATGTATTTATAAAATAATTAGATTTAACAAGAAATATATAATAAAAACAATAAAAATTTAAATAATATAAATTTATTGATTCTCATAATCAGGAAATACAAATGAATTATCGCAAGCAGTGGAAAATTCTATGCATATACATAATATAATCACTAAATATCTAAATATACACATTATATGTTAAATTAAATCCAGCGTTTTTTAACTTCATATAACAGATTAAACTTCCTGAATTGAAGCGAATATTCGTTTGAAGGTTGTGTAATTATTAGATACGGAAGAAAACCAATAAGTATGGATCTTAACAATTATTATCGTGTTACAAAGTGTTTTTTATGTAAATTATAACATTCATATTATTATTTCTACCGTTTAAACCGAATAATCTAAATCATAGAAAATTTAAGATAATTTTTAATTCAGAGGCAATATTCGATATTTAAATAATTAAAAATCATTTTATTTGACGCAAAAACAAAAACATTTTGTACTTAGTACTTACATCTAAAGGTTATAAACATACAATAGGCAACGAATCGTTGTGTTCTTACTATTAATTTTGGTTAACCTCGTACATAAAATAACTATATGAGCACTAGCGCTTAAACTAGGCCTAGCCTGTATCTTAAACGCTGGTTCCTTCCAGTGTCATTAACAAATTGGTTGTTTGTCATTAGATGTTTATTTGACATATAATATATGATACATAATAAAAACGTGTTATAAAATATGTTAATTAAATTATAATCAAAGGCGACTGCCATTAAGAAACTCGATGCACTAATTCCCACAGCGACAGTTTAAAAAATTTAAATATGTAACGTGGATGATATCGCTAAATGTTTCCTGTGTGCTATATCCTCATAGATTACTTCTATATTTTTTTATAACATATCTACAGCTAAAAGACCTTCTGTATAATGGTTTTGTTGCTGAGCTGTAAAGGCCTATAAGGCCAACAGCATGATTAAATTCCAAAATATTAAAAAAAGCAGAAAAGATATTCCCAAAAGCATACGTTACATCTAAATCGGTAAAGTCGCTTTTCATTGTTTATATTTAGGTAAAATAAAAGCTTTTTTCTCCCACGACATCTGCTTATGCAAAAGCATTAACATAATTTCAAACACAAAAGCAATAAAATTAATTTTTATAGTCCTAGACTTTCTCCTCATATTTAAGAATATTTTATTCTGAACGAGGACAGGCGCCATAATGGCGTTCATTTAGAAATATTTTGGAATACAGTATTTCACTAACTAAAAACTGCATTTTACGTGTCATTGTTGAAATCCTGTACATATGTTAACGTCATTCTTCTGAAAACCATATCGTCGCACCTTCTCCTTTTTGTTTTTGAAGTCGGTTAAAATGTTTTAGTAACTAATATAGAAATTGTCGTTAAAATAAATTAAACAATAATGTGTTTTGTAAACATTTCTATGACATATTTGATTAAATTAATCTTGCGTACTTATAATGACAACCGCTTCTATACTTTATCGTATCTTCAATAATAACTAGTATCCACCGTTACCAACAACCATTAGGAACATAATAAATATATAAATACCAGTTATATCTGGTTAATTCAACCCAATTTGCTATCGCAACGGGGGTCAGAACATTTTGCATCTTAACGAGTGGGCATAGAGTCCAGTTATCAATGTCACGTGAATTAAATAAATTGATAAAATGAATGCAAAATAAGAGGCCAACTTAGGGCTCTCACCTCCTCCACGATTACATAATAATCGTTTGCACCCTTTGAAATAGTAACGTACTTATAGTTCCTCTTGCTTTTTATTTTTTCTTATCTCACAGGACACAATAGTAAATAGATAATTTATATTCTGGGCGTGTAATTAAAGTTTAGCGACTGATAGCCCTACACTCTCGTCCGATATATAATCACAAGTGTCACTTCGCCAAATGTGTGTGTGTGTGTGTGTGTTATTTACAAGTATTGCAGAGTTTTAAGCACATGCACAGATATATAAAATGGAAAGTTGATAATATAAAAATTATATCCTAATTCTATACATAATGATTACTCGTAACGGTGAATTAGATCAATTTGATTGTAATTTCTACTTGCTTTTAAATCTAAAAGAAGTTTTATACATATATTTTTACGCATTTCCCACCAAAGAGAGAACTTGGAGAGCTGAGAGTTGAGACCACTATAACCACCTCGGGTTCCTACACGACTTCACGCTTTCGCAGTTACCTTGTCATTTAAAATATATTTACTTTGTAACGGCTTGACTAATCATGTTGTATCAGAATTCTTTTTGTATAAATTTATTTTCGCTAAGAATTTTTTGTGCGATGGGTACAGTCACACTTCCCAGTACATTGACTGTTTAATTACACGAGTTGAATTACTTCATTAGTAATTAAAATTGTTATTAAGAATAAAGAGTTCCTTCAGTATTTCTGATGCATTGCGATGTCAGTCATTTGCATAAATTTTTGTATAAGTACATGAAAATGAAATTGTAATCCTTCTCCGTATGAGTTGATAGGCGTTTGTGTATGTAAATAGATAAACACGTTGAGGCACTTCTTTATTTGGCCTTATCTGAAACTAGTATAAAATAATCTGAGAAATGCTGGAAATATCAACCATATGGACAACAATGTTCTGTGACAAACACGTAGCAGGGTTATAAGTCATGTTATTTGTAATTCAGGAGATGAATCGTGCGTAGAAGTTAAAAAAGATACCGTTTCTATTTGCTGAGTGAGCGATGCTCGGCTCTTATCTTCAGACGTGACTTACTCTTGATTCGTCTGGGGCACTCTCGGGTCACCACTCGCCTCATCAGATATTTGAAACATATAGGGCAAGACCTTATAAATAAACGTCGTTAAGGCTATATTTAACTTTGTGATAATAGTACACGTTACAAATAAAAAAAGTTAATTCAAAAATATAACCTTGGATCGATAACCATAAAAACATAATTATATTTATAAATAACTACTTGTTTTGACTGATTCATCGTCGTGAGCCTTAATTCCATCTGCCTTATTATATAATATATATTGTTTTTAATTCAAAAATATAATATGCTTCTTTTAGTAATACATAGAGGTATAAACTTGGCCCTTACCACAATGTAGCCCCAACCAGTTCTGTGCTTGTTAACATCACAAGTTTGTCTGTTTGTTCAAACTTTCTCCGAAACACGTTAGTCTGATATATTCACTGCCTGTTTAATCTGTTCGTAAACTGTGAAACAAAACATCATAGTTTGACGCAGTTTGTAAACTCTAAACATAGTCATCATTAAATTAAAGATGCTGTTTCATTGTCTTAATTGACATATAAGTGAAATAATCGTATCATATATCGTAAATTATATTGAGTGAAATATATACTGTTGTTAACTTTGCAAGAAACAAATTCCTTTCATGTTCCACTGCTGCAATTACATTATTGTTTTATCGGGAATCGAGCCAATAGCTGAAAGCATTGAATAAGCCGATCTCTCTTTACGACCGTCATTTTTTTAGATAAATATTTAAGACAATTTCTACATTAATTGTACTCATGAATCTGACTCTTTGTGCGAATCATGCGCAGAGCAATGTGAGCAAAGTAATTTTGTATTGTGACGTCACGTCGTGAACCAATTATGTGCTATCGCAAACATTAGCCCCATTCTTAATCTCCACTGGTCATTATTATTAACATAATCTATTTTAGTATCGGTTTTCAATTGCAACCGGCTTAAACTGGATACTGACCTCGAGATTAGCGGCGAAGGATTTTGAACCGATGTAATAGTGATTCTTCTCTTTGCATAAAAACTGTCTCTTCTCAGCACCTCTACTCTTAGACCGTTTTAGCTACGCTTTCCTGCGAACGAAGTCGCGCGGCGAATGTCTAGTGAGTTACTTATGAAAACATATACATAACACAGATACATATACAATAACATACAGATTCATTTAAGTTTAGGTTTTTAAAACATATCTTTTTACCTTTCAATTCTGCAGCTATCTATGAGAGACTACGCGATGGATCAGCGTCTTATCTGGAGCGAGTATTGTTTATTGAAGCATTGTATAAATACTTGCGCTCATTTTTTTCATAGCAACCATGGATTATTGTAAACAGGCATAAAACATTAAGTTTTAATTAAAGTTTATAAAAACAGATGACTGTTAAATTAAACAAAATAAAAACAAAATATGTTTACAACCTGTTTACACCAGGGCAACCCTGTCGTTGCGGAAGATCGAGATCTGTTTTTTTTTAATTCTGTACATAATTTCCTTTAAATGACGTAAAATTTAATAAAAGAACAGAAAGTTGCAATTTATATCAGCAAATTATACATAGATTAATTACAGGTTTATTACGACTAATTTTTCATAGGCAACCTATCGCTTATGCATTACTCTGTCAATAGTCATTAAAAATTAGTTTCATCAAAAAAGCAGATAGCTGCAGAATAGAGCATTTTACAGCAGGGATTTTGTACTATAATTGTATAAATGCAACCACCATAGCAACGGATATTCGTGTCAAGTGGTAAAACTTCTTTTCGAAGAAATTTCCCTGTTATTTGAAAAAAAATTGAATCGCTAATAATACAAAAATAGTATGTTTAGACGATCGGTAGACAAATCAAGGAAATCATTATTCCAGTTTGGAAAATGATATTACAAGTACATAAAGCAAAGAGACGTGTAGTCGCCGATCCGCGAGTACATATCGTTCTATTTACTTAATGATACACTGATAACTGCAATCTAACTTCCTTCATGCCAACAACTATCTTGAATTTCTATCGAAAATAATTACTTTGGTGTTCAACTTTAAGGACAATTCAAATAAAGTTTTTGTGTACACGAGATAAATTATATATAAACGAGGAACGCGAAGTAAACAAATTTAGACATTTTACATTTCACAGGGGCAAGAGGGGAAATAAAAAAACATGATGTATATTATTATAATTTTATGCAGGAATGTGTTTAAAAATAATAAATAGTTAATTAGAATCGAAATGCGACCTCGTTCGAATTGTTCTGATATTTACTACCTAATTACGTACTTTGAATGCTCGATTGTTCTCTTATATATGTTTGATTACAATATATATTCTGCGAGAGTATCAAGTGGGTGAGTTTCCGACGAATACTAATTAGTACAAGTACTTTAAGAAAATAGGCAAGTATTATATGAATACATCTCAAGGATGTATTAAAAAATATCGATCCTCTTGTAAACATGTTTACGCAATGTCTGTGTTTAAATATAAATCTTATTCCAATAGAATAAGGCATGAATTTGTGTGTCGGTTATAAGAATCAAGGTCAATCGGTTTATTTTTATTCAAAACTAGCTTAGCATCGGATGAAATGCTCGGCGTTTGGTGCTAATTTTCATTTTATTGGATGTATTTAAATAGTTTTATTTTTAGCTTTATTATTTAAAGGTCTATTTATCGTGATTTTGGTTATCAAATCACTTTTAACGGAAAACTGTTTATTACATACCGATTATTTCACAGTTCGAAAGAATGTTTCCTGTATAACCCATTTGCTTAGAGAGATTAAAAGTTGTTTTCCAAAACATAAGAAGTTTTAATATTAGCCACTAAAACAATGTTTACTTAATCGCAACTTTTTTTGTATTTAAATTGGTTGAGTCGAAATACATGGAAGTGTTACTTTGTGAAGCCAAGTATTGGGCGTTGATAGCTCCATATCACGCAATGTACGCTTGTTACTTTACCCACTGTGAGTACACGAACATGACTTCTGTCAAGTATTTCTATACGTACGATTATACGAATTCTTGACAGTTAAATACTCGCATTCTATTAAAAATACATTTTAACTTACAGCACTTACCTATATCAAAACACATAATATTTCTTCAATTCCCCAGTCATCCTGTAACCATGGAAAATCTGTTCCTAATATTTAGATTACATTATACCGACTTGGAATTATCCATTTACACAATGTACGGTGCGTAAAGTTATTGTTTAAGTTTCGGAAAGGTTGAAGTTCACACTGCCTTAATATTGATAGCGAATTGTGAAGCGGTTTTACAAAAACGGTTATTGCGACTCATTTATGACAGGAGTTTACCTAAAAATATAATTTAAAGGCCAATTAGCCAAGTAGTCTGTCTGTAGAGCTTCCAGGCTTCTCTACAAGCTGAAATTGCAGGGTGAAAAATCTGAAAATTTATCTTATTATTATAATTAATATATCTTGCCTGTTGACAAATTATGTCCAACAACTATTAACATGACATTATCATAATACCTATAAAACCTAAAACAAAGATAAAACTCAGCTGCTTTAGGTACTATAATTAGTTATAATAATTCATTATGTACTTGTCTTTGGTTTGCTGCAGTGGTTGTTCATGCAAAATGTTCATATAAATATTATATAGTAACTCGTAATAAAAATAGTAGGTATATGTACTAGCAAGACACAGAGTACGAGCTGAATTTATGTCAAGGTCCGAGTGAACGACCTCTGTGTGTGTGTGTGCGGTGAAACCGCTATTATGTGGTAGGCATAAACTGTAACTGTAAAGGATCAGTTCTTTAAGATGGAAAATAGAGGAATTAGGTTAAAGCTCCAAATAGTTTGTGCAAAAACCAGCTGCACGAATGGCCTATATATATATATCGTTGAATTCTATTGAAACGAAGCGAATAGAAAAAAAAAAGAAATAAACTTTTATTTAAATATTACAAATTGCTTCACTTTCAATCTCCAATTCAAAGCACTTCCAGTGTTCTGCTGAACATCTAAACTACAGAAAAACAGCTTAATTTGAAATTGTAATCACTAACGAAGCACTCACAGAATTCATTTTAAAACTTCAAATATAGCAACACGCTACAAAACAGTCTCCCTAGCAACGACAATTAATACAATATGCAATACATTGCTGGCTTTTCTCCAATCTTCTGAAGTTAACTCCAGTGTAGCAATTAATGGATCGTGCTTTAATTTTGATAAAAAGATAGCTTCATATAAATGAGGGCGTGGTAGAGATGTCTCTTATGTGGTTCAATTGGCGGAATTGAGTCGCAGATTGTCTAATTGGTAAAATGTATTTTTAAACACGGAACAGGGCTTTAATAGAATTAAGGACCGAGACGATTTTGGCCTAGATACTATATTATTGGAGTGAACTAGGAGAATATCACAGGTTACGTGACGACATGAAGAGCAGAATATCTAAATTAAAACAATGTATTTAATATGTGTTTTGTGAAAACCAATCTTTATATTTTGTTGCTGCAATGAATTAACCTACTATATGTTATTTAATGTTATGGTTATTGTATATCCTGTTAAGTCGATAAGAATATCAACAAATAAATATACATATACTATTCCTATAATTCAGCGATGATTAATTTTAATAAAGCGAACAGTAAACAAAACCAGTTATGCTCTTATTAAATTATATATTCATTAATAACTCTATTAAGTTATGACACTGATAAGGCCAAACAAACAACTGTATTTTAGAATTATTCACACATTAAAACATTTCTTATTGCTTTACGCAAACATCATGTTGAGAACTTTCTAGAATTTCTTTGAAAACAAATTCTACATATACTTTTCTCAGGCGAATTTAAAGGCATTTGCATTACCAACTCATTGACGATAAAGGTGTTTGCTAGTGATGCAATATACGAATGCCAAAGGCACAATCGTGTGCTCCTTATCGCGAGGTATATTATGTTTATCAGACACTTTATTATTATTAAATAGCTCTCCGCAGATATCGCACAACAACAGAATTATTTACATCTGACAGTTATGTGTTATACATCAATGTCACTATCAAACAATATCGTTCAGATTAATCGCTGGTGCTATAAATACAATGACAAACAACGATGCATAGCAACTACTCCGTGGCTGAGGAGATGTGCGATTGTGTGTGTGAAAGTATACCAATCACCAATTGAAGCGGGGCCTTAATTGTGTTGTTTACAACTAGTAACGAGTTTGGATTCGCTCGGCCCTCACCAGGCTCACCAGATGCAGTTTTCTTCGTCGATTTCCCTCTTAATACTGAGAAATACACGAATATATGAATGGCCAAAAATTTTACAAATTAGAACATTCCATGTGTTATACATGAAAATATATTAGGAACCCCGATAAAGACCAATTACTAAATCTAATCATATTTAATACTAAAATCCGTACAAGTGATCATTATTTAATGACCAAAAATTGAGTCAACTGTCGGGATTATATGGAGTTGGTAAAGGGGTTTTAATCCGAATGCGGCCGCTATCGCCCATCATGGAAATTGGTTTCGATTTGATTTATTTCGCTTTGAAGTGAAAGAGAAGTCGGCTAAATCAATAATCAATTAGTTGCCGCTTAATTAGATTGGTCCGATATGACCGCAAGGCAGAGTTTGGCGTAAGGCTTCCATTTGCCTAAATATTCAACTACAGTCAATTCGTACAATCAATATTCAGCATTAACTGTTATTGTAAACTGTGTTAATTTTAAAGTACAAAAATTAATGTACCTTATTCAATGGGAAGGGGTCATATGATTAAATGTTAAAATATATGTGTTAATTAGTTGTTAATATTATAAGAATACATTTCGATGTCGAATTGTCGATAAGTCGATACTATAGTCAGCCGATTCAACGAAACAAAGGGATGATAATAGTTTATGGAATTGTACAAATATCATATATGGGCACAAATATATGCAAATTGTTCCTATGTCACAAAAAATCCGTGGAAATAATCATAAATTATTATAAAGTCGGTTATATTATTTTTGGCCGTCTTCGTTTGAAAATTATGAAATGTTGTTTGGCCATTTGTTAGACTCAAACTTTAACAATTAATAACTCGTAATAAAGTAGAAACAATGAAGAGCCGATACAAAGTTAGAAGAATTTATGTTTAACAGAATAATGGACCAAACTTTGTGAACTCTTCAAAGGGCATTATTTAGCGGACATGACGTAAAGACAGTTTCAAGGATAACAGGGTCCCTGTTATCCCAGAAATATATAAATGTATATTAATTATTTTGGAAATGAATTAACCGGCTAATATGAAGTACACTTTAGGGTTGTTGATTTCCATTACTGACCTCTTTCGAAGCCTCACCCTCCGCAGATTATCACCTCTGGAAAGTTCGACGTGTATATGAAAATCCTTCTTGACATTCGAAAGAAACAAAAAAATGTGCGTGTACACGCGTTAGATGTGAAACTTCTTTATGACCTTTTTTTTTGAAAAATTATCTATATGCAACTTTACAGAAATTGGTTAAATTAAGTTAAATTAGATAAAGTTTAACAAAAGGCTTTTAATATCACATACTTGAATACAAATAATACAATTATTTCATTTTACCTTATTACCACTAAGATTATTACAATATTTCATAAATTGTAATAGAATTTTTAGTATCATTGTTATCGTTATTATACATTTTTGTTATTAATGGTTTAGAATATCTTTGAATCAACCGTGGTAGGGACAAGAAAAAGACGTGCGTAACGGTCAAATGTGACGCGTAACCGAAACATGTGACGCGTAACCGAAAAATGTGACGCGTAACGAAAAAATGATACACTAAATTTTTTTCCAACCCCCATAAAGAAGTTTCACTTCAATAAAAAGGTTAGGTTACATACTTATTATGAAAAATTATTCATGATTAATTGTACTTTTCTATATAACTAATGTATTTTTCTGGAATTTATTAAACCGTCTCTTATAAATTTAATTCCTGAAATAGCAATTGGCAGGTTGTAGCGACCGCATTGTCTCATTGAAGGTAATCACGAGAGCAGCCATCGTCTTGTTTAAATCACTGCGGTTAGAAAGTGAACCTCTCTATAAATTGCCTATTGTGTAAGGGCTACCACATGACATAAGCTACGAATTTCGCGTTCTACTAATATCATGATGTATAAAAATGCTCAGATACGAACGTACAATTTAGAAGTTACCCATGTACCTATACTTACGTACTTAATCTTTAGTTTTATTCTTAGACGTCATCTAATGTTTTATGAGAAGGTAAATAGGACGAAGCAGCCCATTTGTGAATGGCAGCTTACTGACCTCGTTTAGACTTTTCTCGTTCTTTTGTTCTGCTCTTGTACTAGCCCTTAAGACGGATGTAATATAACACTTTGACATTTTGTTAGAAGACTTCGAAACGTTTAAAATAATTAATCCGCTTCAGGCTGATGTCAACGTTACTTTGTTTTAAAACTTTGTATATAATAATATAGATCTGATCCTGATCACAGTAGACGACGTATGGTCACAGTACTTTTAAGTTAAACATATTTGTAAAACTTTTTAAAGTAATGTGTGTCCTAAAAATTGTGTGTACATAAGGATATTCGATTTTTTGGAATAGTCTGATTAATTATTAATTTAACTATAGAAAGACTATATATTTGCAAATGTATCTATATTTAAGGTGCATTTGGCTACCTTGTTTGCGAAAATGGCGTCACGTACAAATCAATTTTCAAACATAATCGATAAAGGCAAAATCGAACGCCACGAATTATTATTGCTTCCAGTCACGTACGTTTGTGGACGGAGCCCTAGTTAATTGTAATATCTACGTCGTTGAAGTTAAAAAATCTTTGCGTTCACACTTAAATATCATTTACCTACCACAGAAAAAAAATACAAGTGATACCTCTGTTCGTTTGTTTTATGGATAGTGGAACCACGCATAGGAAGATAAAATTGTGTAAAATGAGAAGGTGATTACAAATTCAGTATGACGTGATCCAAAACTGGTATCGATGAAGATGGGGTGGACCATTCTCCATCTTCAACCGGTTCGAAAGACCAGTGAAAACTGGTTTCGAGCCGATTCTTTTAAAGCTATTAGTTTTTTCCGGCCCAGGCTTGTGATTTAGAAGTGAGTTTTCGATAGGAATAGGGAATTAAGAGAAACGAGAACTTAATTTTTTGAAACTATGTATTTTTTTATAATTTCTACATTTTCTTTTTTACCGTCTATGAAATAAATATCAATTATAAACAATTGATTCATTTTATTGTTAGTTTTGTATATGTCGACATTTCAAGTTTAAAAAGGTTTTTATGTTATTTTTATGTTTTTTTGATGAAAGTGAACTCTAGGACTATGATATTGTGCGTTTAAAATACACTGGACCCTACAAACATTTAGATTTGTTTAAAAACTGTTCGGATTCAACAAAGTTCTGTACACTGGAAGAAGAAAATGCTTCATCATTGAAGTCCGGTCGCCTCGTCGCCTTTAAGGTACGGTTAGTCAGTTACAAAAGGTCTCAACACACTGGACTACGAACGCCGCATTGCGCGTTCCATAGAAAACAATCTTATAAAAATTACAATCTTTATATTAACTTAAATAACTTAATACTTGTTATAACTATAATAATAATAACCTGAGATCTTTGCAGTATATTACGACGCGGACACCCGCGCCTCTCCGTATTGCCTTCGCTCGTACGGCTCTATGATAAATACTATCTCAACATTATAATCTGCACGCGGGTTTACGCCCTTCGTTTAAAGTATATCTTCTCATTTAAATTTTATACATTACAAAAGTAGTATCACAAACAAATGTACGAACTAGTACAATTACGAAAACGTACACATATCTGATCCCTCGCGAGATCGCCTCTAATAAATACAATCACGATACAAGTAATATACCGACTCTACACAACTTCAGAATAGAATTATTGAACTCGAAACAAAAATAATAGATAACACTACTCGAGCAGGACTCGGTATCACACGCGCGGCGGCGGCTGAGATCTCGGTGCGCACCTGAACGCCGCCGCGCCAAGCACTCGCTCTCTCGCTCACTCACCCTACTCTATCTATACATTACATATCACGCTGTGCTTTTCTCTTATTCAAAATATAATATACATAATATAATCATATTGATATTTGTTAAAATAACGATACGTAGACGTCGAGGAGGGCGATCAGTCGGCTCGCTCGCACCACGCGCTTTCGCAGCCGCTCACTCGGCTTGACTCCGGAAGAGCTTTTTCTTCTCTATCGTGAACTGGGGGCTGATGATGATGGTGCCGCCTCGCGTTAAATTTCTGTAAAAAACAGCAAACGTAAGCATTCCAGTTGAGATTTGAACGAATTCGATCGAGTAACATTTGCCATCGATTGTGAAACTTACTTTAAGAATTGCGGCAACAGGCTCGTCCAGTTCGTGGCGTCATGTTCTAGATGAAGGTGTATTTCATGCGTCGTCAATGTGTTGGGATCTATCTTGAAAGCCGCCAGCCGCCTTCCCGCTACGTCGACGATGACCGCCGCGCCTCTCGAGCCGCAGGGCTCTCCTTCCGCCAGCGCCAGCGTCTGCCTCGAGGCCCTAGCGAGCAACTCGGCCGGCACTAGGACCTCTGCGGTGGCTAGCTCGCTGGCACCTTTGGCCGCTCTCAGCTCTCTCTCGAGCCTCTGAGCCAGCGCCGTTTCCGTCGGAACCGGCACCGGTGCTTCCCGCCACGTCGGCCCATTCCACGCTGTAACAAAGAAGACAATATTTCAATTAAATAATTCTACTGTTGGAATAAACATCACGAAAGCAATAAACAGCTGTTGTGTCAGCTGACTATGACGTTTGGCCTAGACTCCCGGTTGGAATCTGTGTATCCAAACAATACACTACTTATAAAATATTAGTAATCGCAATATTTCACACAAGAATTAGTATAGCATCAATAGTTAAGATAATGGTAGATTTCGTCAGATATCAGAGGTGGAGAGTTGCGCGCGCCGCTTAGCAACAGCTGAGCTCCGCCGGTTAGAAAGCCAAGTTCCCTCACCCCTTACAAATGAATAGAAAGTAGACTAACCTTTTTCACTATTGAATCCGACGTTAAACTGACTCGTGACCGGCAGGATTTCCATATTTTCCAAATTTTTACTTATATTGTACACTTTTAATAGCAAAAAAATAACTTGTTCCGTTTCGGAACTTTTATACTAGAAAAATATCACAAGTCTCTTTTGTACTGCGAATGCGCACTGAACAGCCGGCTTCTAGACCGGGACTAGCTTAAGTATAGAGATCGTTTGGGAATAGAAAATGTCCGAAGTTAACACGACCTCATCAGATCTGATCTCGTAACCACAGGGCTTGTCTCTCACCCTCGGCTCACCGTTCGACCCACCCGACCCTGTCGCTCTCTGTGACGGACTGCCGTTGCTGGCGGTGCACGCCACTTTTATAGAGAGTCCAGGGCGGGGGTGAGCGGGGGCTCTCCGCGGCCGGCTGCGGGCTCCCCGCACGCCAGTTCCCGTCGCTCGCGTTATCGGAAGCACGTCGCTCTGTTGCTCCGCACCGGCTTCTAACAAAAAGCCGGCCGGCTTCCTTTGTCTCGAATACTCAGTAAAAAAAAAATCGCCTTTTTTTTTAAAAACAAGTCCAAATTAAATTATCAACAGTGATATCCTCCCTCGTGCTCCGCTACATTAGTATTATTACATTTGGATAGAATATACGAATAAAGGTCGAATATCCTAAAATATGTGATTTAGCTATAAGTAAAATTTAGGTACAAAGTGTATATTTTTATGTGTTACGATATTCTAAAACAGGCGCTCGTGTATGTATTTAGGGATAAGGTATCTGTAATACTAAAAAGATAAGAATTGTTATCGGTCGACTAGACCGGGCGTCGACTTGGCTGGCCTTTTGTTACAATCAGATTATTATCCTTCTTTATGAGTACATCTAGTCTAGAACTAATATTGTTTTATTTTTTTAGCTGTACATAAGTACCTATGTTGAGCGAGGAAAGCTTTTTGATAATTTAATTAAAGATAACTAAAGATTTGTTCGAACACGTCTTTAATGACAAAAATACGGTCCGAAAGAGTATCAATATTCAATAGCGATAATACATGTATGGACATAGGTCCATTGATACAAATTAAGTACATACTTACCAGGTAGCAACTGTACTCATAAAGTTGTTTAATTACCCGAATGCTGAATACTTATAAACGTCCATAAATCTTGTAATGAAACAAAATCGGAAGTTGCATCATCCTACCAGAAAGTTCCATGTTTACAACTTGCATCAAGCGTAATTGTGTGATTCGTACAAGACGGTGTTGATATTAATAATTTATGTTTTCGCTCAATTATAATTAAGAAAACGTATTTTATCGTATAAGTTATTGTGATAATAAAGATAACATTAAGAATAATAAAGAGACCGAGCTATTTTATTAACTATAAAAAACATTTTTTTCTGTAAATCGACCCGATATAAATCAGCGTAGCAACACCAAAGTAAAGGCATAAAAAGAGAAATGGTAAGATTTAGTTGCTAGGCGGCGCCGGCCGGCTTACTGGCCTTGGGCATGACTCATCATCATCGGTGAAACCTATCGAAAAAACACCTAATATTTAACGAGTCGTAACTGAATCGGTCGGTAGCTTTTTATGCATAGGTCAATTCAACAGGATTCTGCTAGAAATTCTTTCACTAAAAGCAGCTTTAAATTAAGATAGTGTTGTTGATTAAACGAAAACACTATATAAAAAGCCAGGTAGACAATCATTTGATAATTTCAATTATTATTAGTCAGATAAAAAGTATCATAAAGATAATGTTATTATTCTTAAACCCTAAATAAATCACACAAATTTAACAGCCAAAAACTTTAAAGGAATGCACATAACTTTTTCATTTCCACATCACGACAGTCACGAAAAACTATTATTTTTAATTGCAATAAAGAACGATACATTTGCTTGTATTGAAATATTTTTTCAGATTTAAACGACTTGTATAGGTTGCAAAAATCATTATTGCCTTAAACTGATTATATGAAAATAATGTCTCTCAAGCTTGTGACTGAATAGTTATGCAGCTTGAAAAACCTTTAAAATGTGATAAGGAGCATTATGAAACCGGTAGAGTATTTTCACATATCGTACCATAAAAACACCCCAAAATCGAATAAGTATTCTAAGTAGTAAAGTAATGGTTAAGGCAGCAGGCTCTTACAATGTCCAAAAGGGATACACAATAAGTATGTGTAGGAGGGTCCACTTCGAAGGAACATGTCCAAACCTGTTCGCTACTTGTTTTCATTTCAGAACTGGTTTTTTTCTAGGCTGATGCAATACTGGGGATGTGTGGAGCGGTACTTTATCTCAAATTGGGGTTTATTCGATATAGCCGTCGAGTCTTATTTACTCCTATGAGTATAATTAATGTAATATTTAGAGGTTATCAAGGACTCAAAATAAATTAAAAAATTGTAGCGGACGAAGTAATACTAATTCACTATATTCAGCTATTCACCTAAATCAATCTGATTTTTAACATCAATGTTGAATTACTTATATATGTAGTAGGTTCGTAGACGCATTGAAGACAAAAGCTTATTATTTGTCAAAGACATTGTCCGTGTCACGTACACTTCTGTCCGGATAGCGGACGCCTTATGTGAACGCTGAAAAAAGATTTTATGTTCATATTGCACACGCAGCAAACGACTGCACATTCGGAACATTACAATGCAATATGATTTTAACGAGTTTGCTCATTTTATTTCTGTTAATTTAAAAACGTTAAATTATTTTTTTATTGCTAATTAATATTTTAAATTAACTTGCACATTAAAAAATCAATTCTTACTATTTACATACAGGTAATATTTAATTTATTTTTAAATGTTTTAACTATTTAAATGTTAATATAAATGTATAAAATTAACTAACTTCATCGTATATAAACATTGTCCCATTTTGTTAGAGCAAGTATAATGCTGTGCAATGTAATGTCGCGGTTAGTGCACGTTAGATGTCTAGCTATTGTCACTTATTATTTGCCTGGTTATACGGCCAATGTTTGTCCTGATCAATATGTATGGTACGTCGATTGCGACGAACTTGGCCAAACTCATTAGCAATTTTAGGTGTGATTTTAGAGCCGTGTTTATGTTTCCAACACGTGTCCATTGTATTTATATTTGTATTAATTCCGACCAACTTTAAGTGACCTTGTTAGATTAGAACGACACTCTATGAAGATTAATGTGCTTCATACCGTTTGTTGGGAGTTATTAACTTTATGCTCATATTGTTAGCTTGTAAACGTGTGATTTAAGGAAAATAAATCGTATTACTATTATTGTTGGTTTTATTTTTTCTCCTATTTACAGAAAACTCTAGAACAAAGAATAACTATTTTAGAATTATAGTACTACTTTCATTACTTATACCAATTAATCTAAAATTTCTCGTAATTGGCATATTTCAACTTTAAAACACATTACCTTTAATTAACTTTTAAAAGTTATTTTGAAGTAGCGAGTGAATCATAATGAGATTTATTTAAAGGAAAGAAATATCCGGTACACGAATCGTTTACTGGTTTTTAATTACATTCAAAAATAAGATGTTTTTGTCTATTTGACATTTTATGGTTTTGTAATAAATTAGTATATTTAAGATATATAATACACTAGCGGACCCGACAGTCGTCCTGACTACTTGCAGTGTTAGCAAAACAACCTAGATACTGCTCGCTGCGCCATCTGCCGGGCTAATTTGTGAATTTAACCCATCTAGGGCGCCACTCAAATACAAACAAAATCATTCAAATTAGAGGCTCAGCCGTTTAAGAGGATTTCAGTGACATACACACGTACAGTAGAATTATATATATATATAAATATTTTAACTTATTTATGACTGTTACTTAAATTTTAAAAATTAGGATTTAAATTACAAATTCAAGAATAGTAGGCTCGTACAGGAATACCTTATTCCGGCTTTAATGTTTACTCTATACCTATTATATTATGTGTACATATATTACAACCTAGAATGCTGTTTTAAACTGATATGCAATATAATATAATACAGAAGAGTATGATAATATACATAGAATAGAATATGTTATTTATTTATTCATGGCCATATAAACTGGCAACCCCTTTTCCTAAGTTCTATTCACTATTGTTTCAGTAAGTTTATTCGCCTATAAAACATTATGTCTTCTTGTTAAAGCGGTGAAGCTTTCACGCTTAGAGCTTCGTGGAAGCGGTTAATTGATCTGGGATTTGATAGGTTTATGTGATTATTCACATTGGAAATTTAGTATATTGAAATGTGTATTTGAAGTTAATGGACCTAAAACCCCTTAGTGGTACAATAATAAAGAACTTAGTAATCCTAGGCGATCGCGTTAATGGTTCATTCATTTTATATAAGTAGGTATATTAAGTTTATAAGTTATTATGGTAATAGTACAAACAACGGATTTTTATATTTTTTTAATATAAATATGAGAAATATTTTTTTTACACTCATAACTTAAAAATTTAAATAATCCATTAATTTTCTAAACGAGTTGATTACTCTCAAGATTATATGTATTCATGTTATATATTGCTGCTATAATATATCTTTGTTAGGTAAAACTTGGGTTTCAGTTTCAACAGTAGGTATTTGTCTACCTTATAATGTATAAGAACTATTTATTTATCAAAACCTAAACATAACAATCAAATATAAGAACAAGAGAACAGGAAGAGTTCTGATTCTGGTCATCTTAGCGGGGGGTACTACGGGTAGGTTCACCACATATTTCATCCATCATAGTGTCGGCGTGTACCTACCGGCGATAAAACATTCAAAAACGTATACATTTAAGCCCCATTCCATCGACGTTTATTCATTTAAAATACATTAAAGAGATTACCAATAATTCAGAATAGCTTAAACTAATATCCACATTATAGTCTCTATGTTGTGAGCAGGTAATCATATTTAGCGTGCGTGGGTCGAAATCACCGGTATTTTGGGCTATTCAATTGATTTATGCACGCAAATGGCTACCGTATATTCGGGTAGCGCTTAAAATTTAATCGTACAGTGATTGTTGCAGCGCATTCGGCCGCTTTATTATGATAAATTACTCGAACAGGTTTTAAGTGCTTTACGCTTGAATTATTAATCTTTCGTTGCTTGGGTATAGTTAACGTACGAATAGTTTTTGTTTTTTCTTCATATAAATCATTTATATAATCAATTTTATTTCTATTATAAATCTTGGGTTTTAAGTAAGTTTTTGGTAGGAATGTTTTAATAGGCAATTTGAAAGTTAACTTTTTGATAACTCCATGACTAATTGATTGGAAAAGCGATTCAATAAAAATTGCACCCTCCACTAAAATTTTTGTGTTATCAACAAAGGTATTCTTTGTTCAGCGTTCAGTACTACCGAAAATATACGGCCATTACAGTGGCCTGAATGCGATTTTAATCTTTATTTCATTGCAATAAGGATGCTATTCCTATAACATTTACCAACAAAGTTTTGGTTAATGCTGCATGGTAACAAAAGTTATAATTACGACTCTGCATAATAACGAATCCACCTGGTGTTGAATTTTAAATGGAAAGTAGTAAAAAGTATTCCCATGTCCCATTTATGGAAATGGCAGACGCACTTTAATGTATGTTTCAATAGTTTATACAGAATTGTCGTCACAATTTCCCGATGGCAAGCAAAGTCATAATAATACTAAACAAACTCCCGACTTGACTTGGCTACGATAAACTACTTGACTTTTAGATAATCTTGTGGGTACCAGGTACCGTTAGACAATTCAATTGTGAAATAATCTATATAACCTATGCTTTATTTTATTATTACCGTCTACGACTATTTTACAAATTCAGTAGCGTGTGCTTTGTCTTCTAATGTATTGAGCCATTGCCCGTAAAGACACTCAATCAACCCGCTATGCATTATCAACTGCAAACATTAGCATACTTATCAAATCGATTGCATCGAGTCACCCTTCCAAATCCCAGCTGCCGACAATTGACACCCCTGTTGTTGCTAGGCGGCTGTGGCCTTGAATTGTTACGAGCGAACTACGCCATTTTTAATCAGAAAATGCTTTGTCAACGAAAGCTGTAGGTGACCCATTCGGTCAAAGGGGTTACATTTCTGATGCATGTTTTTATTATTCACCTAAATGGTACCTACGTAACGCTTGCTTTATAAAATATATTAATCAAATTAAAAAAGCTAAACTTTCCTACGTTCTTTATTTTTATATTAAATTTGTTAAACCTTATTTATCAGTCACATATGTTAAAACTATTTTTACACCATTTAATGATTTAACTACGTAGCGTCAATTTGTGTCCTGTTTTTAATCTACTATATAAAAATAAGTCCGGTTTTCCTTCCTGACGCTATAACTCCAGAACGCACGAACCGATTTCCACGGTTTTGCATTCGTTGGAAAGGTCTCGGGCTCCGTGAGGTTTATAGCAAAAGAAAGAAAATTCAGGAAAAATTTCAACAGAAAAGCGGGATCACCAAACGAAATGTTACATAAAACGAAGCCATCTGGTGGCGAAACGGAGTTCGCCGAGTTTGCTAGTTAATAATACATATACAAATGAGAGCCGACACGGCGCGGCGCGGCGGGGTGGTTCGAGTGTCTAAGTGTAGCAACGAGGCAAATTTTGATGAAATTATTTATAAATATCACTGTGTTCGAAAAAAATAATTGATAAATAAAAAAATTGTTCGGTTTCACAAGTTTTTGTGACAAGCGTTAGTCGCCTTTGTAGTAGTTCTTATCAATAAGTGAAATAGATAGCAAACTTGGTATCACGTAGAAAGAAAAAAAATGTTTTAGCGTAGGTACTTTGAGGCAGCAGGTTTGCAGGTAAATTATTCAAAGGGGAATTTTCAGCTCAAACATAAATTCGAAGGAAAGGTTTACAAAAACGCACAATTGGACAAAACATTTAACAATGCTTATGGTTTAAAGTTTAAACCGACGATGTCAGTAGTATGAATTCCAATCCATACTACTTGTCCTTCAGCCAAATCAAACCCATTGAAATCTTTTCAACGATTATATTTAAAATAGAGAGCATCGCCAAAGTAAATATTTAAAAAAACCGAGTCTTATTTTCAACAAGTATCCGCGAAAATATCATTAAACGATAATGTACTTCCCTAAATCAGAAGGTTATCGCGTCTTTTATGTCACTTTAATTAAATAACATTCACGAACAGAATAATAAAAAAAGAATCTTATTTATAACAATGTTTTCAAAGATATCAAACTTATGTTAAGTTTCTTAACTCACTTTCTACTATTCCATGCTAAGCATAACTTCCGATTTAGTAATTTACTTAACTCGTATGACTTATTTGTATTTACTAAAATCAATACTTTCTTTATGTTAGCTTTGCTAAAACATTATCTGACTAAATATTAGTGAGTTATCTAGAGCCTAGCCTAGGCGCAGTAGGGCCTGTCCATAGATTAGTATTTCTAGATGTAACCGATATTAAAGGTCGCTTCATTTATGCTAACTTTTATATAATATCTCAACAAATACGTTTTTATTTCAACAAACACTATAATTAACGTTATAAATACGATTTAGTAAATTTTAATATAGTAAGTGAGCATAAACCGCAAAATGACCTCATAATTTGATTATTTTTAATGCCTGCTATTATTTATCTATGAAAAATTAACTTTCCGAGTTATTAACTGTGATTTAATTGAGTTTCGGGGGTAATTTGTTTTTAACTATTATTTATTGATATTAAAATAAGGCCTCATTTCGCAAGATCTCTTTCGTAATTTATACGTCGCGTTTACGTTGCTAAAAGTAGAGACAATATGTATTAATAACCAGCACAATTATCTTTTCTAATTTAAATAAACTACCTTAAAAATTTCTCATCCAATAAACTTAGGAGCCTATAATTACTTATGCCCATAAGATATCCGTGCTGGTTAGTAATGACAGAGCACTGCCACAAATAATAGTCTTGGACGGACAAATTTTCGAAAATGTGGGAAAATGTCAAATCATGTAAAATAATAATTACAGCCAGTACGTGAACCCTTCGACTGTGTACACAGACAAACGGCCTCTTATCGATATACTTAATTGTTTTTGCCGAAGAGGTCTACTATTCAACGTGTAAAAATCAATGTATTGGTAGAAGTTTGTAAACAGTGGTTTCTTAAGGGAATTACTACGACTGTGCACCGCCAATTTTAGTGTTTGCGAATGCTTTGTTCCCCGCTTAGACGTTTCCAAAAATCACTAAAAATAATTAAATAACAATGTTATTTGTATTAATTGGTGCATTACCAAGATAATAAAAAAAATGTTTGGATGTCGGAGCTAAAAGTCAAACTATGTATATATAACGATTACAATTGTCAACCTTGCCAACATTACATAATAAAATCGATAAAAAGTAAAAACATATTTGACTATTATTATTTGGCACCTACTTTATGTGTAATAAAACAAACGCACAAAAATCAAATATTAATCTTTCTCTTTAAATATAAATAAAGATAGAAATTTTCATTTGAAATTCCATCGTAAAGTGACCTATTGTTTTCGGATTGACATTGTCATGTTATTGTTTGTGGCTTAATTTCCTAGAAACACGTCATAATTTGAATGTACGATTTGTAAGCGGTGGGACAGCACGTAATAGCCACACTTATTGTGACGTAACGCTGTTGCCATGCGCACGCGCATCATGACACAATGTTTCTCTTTCACACATGTCCATAGTGACGTGGTCTCTGCGGAGGTCCTAATGCTAAGTTTTCAAAACGCTCATAGCGACGGTACGTACAGACTTAATAATTAAGATTGTCTATTGCCATTGTATTTATCTAACGGAGTACTCTGCTGCCACAATATGTGGTAAAATTAAGTTGCATTATGATTGACAGCAATTAATCTACTCGCAGTACTGATATAGTTATTATGCCAGGGTAGTTGTAGAGCAATGAAATCCAGTAACTTCCAAATCGGGCATAGTTAAAATCCGTTCCAATAATCTGCCTTTTGTGACTGAAACACGAGGTTTACACCTGCTACGTTCCTCGCGACGTTTTCTATCATTGTCGTGCAAGGGTAAATTGCGAACAAACGAGAAAATAAAAAAAACATTGGTACACGGCCGGGTAGCCACGATCGACCTCAAGGCTAAGAACCCTTTAACCACTGCACACATGTAGGTACATAAATAAGTTTATTTGGCAAACCTGTCACTTTAATAATGAAAATCATAATTTTCAAAACGATTGAGTAATTAAATAGTTATAAGTATCTTAGTTTTATAGAATAGATTTAAAATATACCCCTGAAATGGCGATATGGGCCTGTATTGAGGCCAGATAAAGTTATCTATGCAAAGCGGAGGTGAACGCGAAATGCAGACGTGACAAACGTCACTCGCCGCTTCTTTGCGTATTCGTAGAAATGACTCAACTTTGTCAAGAAAATCTATAGTTTCTTTGTTAATAAAACTATGCCTTTGTTGTTAACATCTTCACTGGTTTCAGATGTGAAGAAATCCTGAAAATTATAATTGAAAAAAGTGTAAAAACATTAAATGACATGACTCATAATGCATACTGATTTAAAAAAAAATATCGTTCGATACTTACTTCAGGCGTGAGTCATCGTGAAATGACTGACAAATAGTCTGACGAAATTGTCATCGCATATTGATTCTTCACGTATATGTGAGGTCGGGGTCTGATGTCCTACAGGTCTTAACACGTAAACATAATTCAAATATGTATCTTTATTGCTTGCGAGTTGTTAAAAAAAATATAAAATGCAAAATGCCTATTGACTTAAAACCTTTAATTGATTGCTTATGTTGACATAAAAGTATTTTTCCTCCTCGTTACCTAACCAATTTACCATTTAAGTTCTTCTTTAGACAAGTTAATAATGTATGAATATAGGAATAACATATTTCCTAACGTATGTTATTTATATATATTTCTTTTATCTGCATAAGCAGACAAAAGAGCCTCATCAACATTTAATTATCACATTCGAAACTTATTTATCCTAATTTTCTGAAGTTAAGTAAAGTCAAGCCGATGTTCTAATTTAGTAATGTCGTACTAAGGACGAAATGGCGATAGTCGATACTGAATGATATTAGCAATGAGTTATGCCGTAATTAGGTGTTGTTCTAGAATCAGCCGGTCACGTACACACTACACACCGACGGTTAACTGATAGTTAAATAATCATTAAGTTTAATCGTTACTGTAGTTAGGTCATTAACATGTTTTTGCCAAATAATATTTAGTAACTCTTTCAATACCTTACTATAGAAGAGAGATAAGAACGATATAATAATTAAATTTTCCTAATTTTTGGTGATGTTTGTAAGGATTTCTTTTTTGTCACAAATAAGACTTTCTTAATACTAAATAATTTTGGGTATTATTAATTTAATATGCGTTTTACAGAAATGACAACTCTTAACCTTCCAGATGAATGGTGAAATAACGGGTGATACGGATGATGAAATTTTTTCTTTCTTTACATTTTTTACGTCATAGATTTCGGCGGCTTTACAATTATGTACCTTAGGTGTTTCTGATAAAGTTGAAAATACAATAAATGTAGGTGTGTTAGTGGTTGCTAGGTCAAAAAATGGCTCAACGGAAACTTATAGAAAAGAGGAAAAATACGCAATGAAAAGATTTTTTTTACACATGTTTTTAATTACAACGAATGAGTCACAAGTAGCAAGAATTATTATTTCAGTGAAAAAGTCAAGGATAAAGAGTAATATATATCTGCTCGTTACGAATTTATCTCATCGTTTTTGTTCCCACTTTTTATTTCTTTTAATATCTGTTTTACAGACTTGCTTTTTATGTTACATCACCAATTATAATAGTTAATGTAATAAAACTAATTACGGGCACAAAACGATTTCTACTGTGATTTTACTAATTATTAATATTTTATTTAAAATCTAAAAGACCAATATATAATTTTATTTGTTGGTAGGCTTATCTTACACAATTACATGTTGATTTCACTATTTAATGTTTTATATGATTGCATCAGTCATAAGGAAAATTTTAACGATTTATTACGGGTAAATTTATGAGTTTCCGTATTTCTGACTAAATGCCAAAGGAAGTTACTCCACTTTCAGTCACTATGTCTTTACTTCTTTATTATTGCATCATTGCTACATTTAATTCTAATAAATAACTAGTGGATGCATTCTTCTACAGGGAGAGAAGTAGTTATATAAGTAGAGAACATTACGTATTACCTAAAGTCTAAAGGATTCGATTTCCATCGAAACAATATACACTTACACCAGAATTACTAAATTAGATGCAGCTAAGTGCCTGCTCCTCGCGGGCCTTGTCCCATAAGGGGACAGAGAGACTTGCGCTGCGCTTGTCTTTCAAACAAATGAACTGATTTATTAATGATATTGTTAGAGTTATTTTTTCCGTTGCAAATATGTACATAATTCTATTAAATTTTAAATAATATGCTTATAAATAAACAAGTAATAAAGGAACGGAAAGTATCACGGAAGATTCTATTTCAATGTCTTTTCAGTAAAATTCGTTAATGCTTAGCAACAGGCCGTAGTCTACCAAGAAAACGTTACGTGTAATGAAACAGACCTCTTCTCAGAATCGCGGAATCCACCACTTCTCGAGATAATATCGATCTAATTATCTCAACCTGATGACAAATTGTAATTATTGTGTATTATATACCGGTTTCAAAACCCGTTTTGTAATGTTTTATAGGCTATTATGTCTTGTGTATTATTTCTCATTCCATCCGTAGATTTTACTTAGAATATTTAAGTTTAAATGTATTAATATTTTTTTTTCTAATATTAAATGAATATTAGAAAAAATAAGGTATGACTCCTAATCACTAATAATAGTAATCTACCTTTATCATCCATGTATGATCCATGGGTGGGTGGTGGGCAAACCACTCATCCGTTAAAAGTAATCAAAGTTTATTTTTAGTGTAAAGACATCTTTATAAATAGACACTTATTAATTTTACATTTACATTTTTAAAATAGATAGCAACGTCACCAAGGCCACAGAACATAATGTGTTTTTTTTAAATTAAGCAATATAAAGAGCAAAAACTAGTTTGTCATTTATATTCAATATGTTATAGAACAAAAATAAGTTTATAGCGAACGAACTAAAGGCGTAAGAATTTTGTATGGAATTTGATATTCCAGTACTAGCGTGACACTTCACAAGAAATAAGTAATTTTAAGTACAGAGCGACTACATGTTATTGTCAGTCAACGGGTTCACAGTTCATGAAATCTGCATTGTAGATTGTGCCTCGAAATTATACACGTGTCTGGCTTCTGGAGTTTAGCATTGACCCACAAATGTTTATCATATCCTTGTTTCAACATTATTTTTAATTTACCATTTTCATTATTTGAAAACCTTGCTGGAATCGTTGATATAACTCCGGAGTACTCGTATAAAGTATTTTCTTTGACTTAAGTATCATCAATATGAGTTATTGGAAATACCGTACCGTACCGCAAGAACCTTCTCTTGTTTTATTGATTTTTAGCAAAAGCAGAGGATACTCGGGGTTTAATAATTATTGATAAAACAAATGTATCACCGACCAGTTCTTTGAACCGTTCTTTGTCGAACACTAATTGTTTTTTTAATAATATCACTTCTGTCTCTGGTTTTTCCAAAAAGATAATCTTTATGGTTCTTATTTATCATATCATACATGCGATTTTATGAATGATGACTAGGAATTTGTAGTGATGAAAATTATTTTGCAATATTTTACTCCAAAGCAATTAAAGCTAATGAATTAATCTTAAGCAGAATTTTTTCGGCCAAAGATTATTTTTAGAACTTCCAATTAATCAACAATTGCTTTATAATTGCAAGCAATTTTTTAAAAGTGTTTTCACATATTTCGCTGATGCTTCATTGAAGCAATAGTAGGTATATAGAAGCAATAGCTCAGCAACGTAATAATTAATACAAAGCCTGATTTAAAACTAATTGAATAAAGTCGTGTTTCGAGTGAAAGCTGTTTAGTCATGTTTTTGAGCTGAGCATTGGATAGCAACAGGCGACCATTGAATAGAAAGTGTGCGTGCGCTGCCTTAATGCTGAATATCACTTCAATCCTCAGAGTACATGATGTACATCGCAATTCTCTTGCTCTACAGATTTGCAGACATTTCGTACATTTTACTTTACCATGTAGTGATAATTTAACTGCCAAGTTCCCACTTGCCAATCATATAAATGCGAGCGACGTGCAATATGCACCATTAATGTTAAACATTTATGTATTTTATAAAAAGATTGAATTAAATTTTAAACATTTTAATGTCAGTAATACTAAAATAACCTCATTCAAATAACACTTAAAATATTTATAGGTTTTCATGAATGCATTTCACATTAAATTTTTATATCGAAGTGAGTCATAGTTGTAACTGAAAAAAAAAGTGAATCATGTATGTATGTACGTCAGCAATTTCACTAGACGAAGGTCGCGAATTGCGTGACACAAAGTGATTGTGTTCACGTGATTCATGCATTATAAATAGGTCAGTAAATGAGGGTACACCTTCCTTTGTTTTAACTATTGAATTATTTATCAAGAGACATCCATAAACGCATATATTATATTTGATTTAATTCACCTTCTAGAATCATCCGAAGAGTCGCTTCTCTGTTCTCCTGTTAAAGCTGTTGATACGATTTTAAAACAAAACTGAAACTCAAAGTCTTCTTCTTCTGAGTTATTGATACCCATTGATATTGTTAACAATGCTTTTTATGGTAATTTTACATATTGAAATATGTGCCTTTATATATATATTTTATTTCGCTTATATAAGAGCTTATGATTTGTTTGCTAATGATGCAATCAAATTGATATATTAAAACAATGAGCGAGCTGCACTATGTTAATATTGCAACAAGTACAATCGCATTATGCGAGGCGTCGGGTGTCAAAGACAGTGTCGAGTGTCGAGTGTCGAGTTGCGGTGCCGGCATGTCTGAGGTGAGTGCTTATGCACGCTGTAGCCTCCGAGGAACTTAAGCATTTTGTATGCGTTTAATTAAGTTGAAATGTAGTTTAATTTCTACTTCTACATGCGTTGCTACCTTTAACTCAGTATTTTAATCGGCTAAAAAAGGAGGTTACAGTTTGACCCGTTGGAATTGGATAAGGTTTCAGTCTGATGATCTATTTAGGCTTCAGTATATACATATATAGTATATACATACATTATACACAAATTTCTCGGAACCTAAAAGTTGAATGTGATTTTATGTGTGACTGCGAAGGAAACAGTCCAAGTTTCAACACAATTGTTTCGTTTGTGATAAAGGTTTATTTTTGTAATTCGTAAAGTAAGATCTAGATATTAGTATCTCCTACAGACCTTACTTCTTTACAAATGCCATCTGTTAAGCCAAAATATTTTGTTCGAGTTTAAAATAGCGACAATACTTTTGTAATAAGATTTGTTAACAGATAACTGTCACGTTCGGGATACGTGCAATGCGCGTGTGTGTGTTTATCTTATCTTTATCTTCATGTTATGTACTCCTTGTTCTGCGGGTTTGCTTTGTTTCAAAGTTAAATATACAAAATGAAGTTTATTAGTTGCTGCCCGCGACTTTATCTGCGTTCAGTCCGAATTAGAGAATAAATAATATTGATGGCTACAAACATCAATATATATTAAGACACAAATCCACCTCCACAAATATGGCTCCTGTGAAAAAATGGTTATAGAAATCTCATATATTTGAATGAAAATTTTGAGTGTTGCGCTTAGCCACCGGCGCCGTTTTCTCTTAACTCTGTCAAACTTGTACTACAAACTTCTACCATGGTACCCTCTACGATTCCAATTTGAGCTTGAAATTCAAATTGAAGCTATCATAATTTTAGTTAATTGTCTTAGTAAAATAACGCTTGACGTCAATCGTATTTTGATACAGATTTAGCCATTGTGACGCAAATTGCATTGTTTTAGCAATAAACATAAAAACAAGAAACAGCAATTTGATCGGGTCATAATCATTAATTGGCAAGTTTAATGTAATGGCCGTTTGGATCTTTAAAAAATATTTATTATTTAATTAGAAACTAATTTATCAAAGCACCTCTCCCAAAATTATTATAAAAATAGCTTAGAACTCTAAATCTGTGTATGAAATAGTGGGGACCACTTTGTACTTACCGCATTTTGTTATTAATTTGCAACACAAAAGCGAATATTAATTTATTTCAGTGATTTGGTGTAATCGTGGTTGTAGCGAAGCCTTTATTTTTTACTTTAAATGAAGAAAGGCCAAATGCAAATGTATGATAATTACCGACTGTGTGAGCAATAATAAGTGTGACTCATAAAAACAATTATATTATTTTACATTAACATCCACACGTTGTGCTGTTCAAACATTTTAAGTACATGTAAATTAGGTAATTTATTCTCGGCACGAGGTCGTATTGACCTCCTCAAGTGCGAGAGTCGGCTGGACTGATATTGATGGATTTCGCATGTTTCTGTATCTGTGGTAAGATTTAGTTTTTGCCAAAATCAAACTAAGGCTCTTAGATTCTCTTTAAACCAAGGTTTTATTTGTTTTAAATAAAACAGGGGCAAATTGGCAAAAGCCGCCGCCCGTGGGCACACACTTTGCCAGGAGGCGAGTGTCGTCGGTATTTTAGGACTAGGTATGCTCTAAAGTAAAATTTACTTAAATCTTCAGAATATAATTTTACAACTAATTCCTCTTCTTCTATCTACTTACTTTGTTTGAGACTATTCCGTGTGTCGTATAAAATTATTCATGTACTTGAGTTTTCTATTTAAATATCATTAAAAAAAGATAACTTACCAGATTAATAAAAGAGTTCGCAGTGCAAAGAGCATTTCGAAATTTTACTTATAAGAGGTTTTGGGTTGCACTAAATAAAATAAGATAGGTATCTCATTTTAGAAAAAGGCTTCCTTCTTGAACCGTTGTAGAACTATAGTTGTATAAAAGCATACGTGACTTTCATGAGTATAATAAAAGTGTGAACGGGACGACGAGCGAGTTTTGTTTGCGGGCGAGCGAGACGGCAGCAGGGTGAAGGACCTCACCTGCTGGTTTACACAATGCTCCTTTGCATTACGTAAATAATTTGATAACATTTTGATAAGTTTTATAGCCACGGCTTTATAGCCGTTTCGTTTGATAGTGATGGCTCAGTGGTCAGCGATTACTTAAAAATCAACATTCGACCGTCGATTAATAGATTAAGATTACTTACCTAATTGATTTTACTATAGTGATTTAGATTTTAATTCATGATTTAATATCTAATTTAGTCACTTAAAACGGATTCGTCATGGGACAATTGGGCATGAGCCATCTTCATTACCGTCACTGAGAACTTTTACCTATTAAAATAAACTGAAAAATGAAGAAAATTATGAAATGGGTATTTCCATGTCGTCAGAAAACTGGCGAAGTCACATCTAGAAATATCAGTAATTTGCCGAGACTCGTGTCACTTTGCACGTACTGACTGCAGACATATTGGCGTTCAAAAGATATGCAAATCATTAGCGTAACAATATAGTATATAAGTCTCAGTATAGCTAAGAATATTCTTGTTCAGCGATTTAGGTTGAAAAATGTAACAAACCAAAGTCACTTATGCATACGAGTTAAGGACCTATCTTGTGCGCCTTGGTGAATTATGTTTACGCAGACGTCAAACGAACTCTGCTGACCGAATCCTAAGGGCCAGGTGAATTTAAACGATTCAAAAAAAACCTTTTTCCTGTTATTGTTATCTTTCCAAGAAATTGGAACTTTTACGCACGCAGCTAGCCCTGAAAGAGCTGCGTACGTGCAACACTACACGCTGCGCACGCGCATTGAACATTATCTTGTGCAGCTATTTTGAGCTCTCAGAATGTCAATGCTCTCTATATCGCCGCAATGTGCCCACACACATTATAGTAATTCTTTTTTAAACAAAAGCATCTTGAATGAAGCGATGTTGTTCTAGAAGGTCTATCATTTATTCATTCAACATAATCCAATTCTTAATACATTTCTATAATCACAAAGTTGCTGACGCACTGTATAAAAAGTGATAATCACCAAGAAAAAGATATTGTTATAAATGCATAATGATGAGTCATGGAGAATATGACTCTAATTATAAAGCAATCAGTTTTTCTAACTTCATTTGAAACCCATGAATTATGCATTTCTTCATTTAAATGGCGAAGTTCTTTACAAATTGGGTTGCAGTTCCAGCTACCATTGATGATAAATAGCTAAATAATGTCTAATCTTACGTAAATATAATTATTATATGACGTAACGTGTTATTTTGTTCCCAGTTCTATTCCCGACGATGGCACTTAAGACCTAAATTTGCTCAGTTAAGACCGCTCTCAAGATAAGCCAACAAGTAAACAAGATTAGTGTTGATATAGATAATACTGGCTATACGTCCCGGACAAATATTGCCGCTGCCGGAAACATAACCTTTTCGCTGTGCGTTCGGCTCGCACTGTCCAGCGACAACAAGCGCCCATTCCCCGGCTACTCTCACTGCTTAATGGGTTTCTCGACTCTTCACCGGAGAGCGACCTGTTTGGGAAGCTTATGGGGGTGGTATACTGTGCTTTCAGAGTGTACCTGGAGGGGATAAGAGGGTAATGCTACCCTGTGTTGTAAATCTTAATTGTATTTATTGTATTGTTTATTGTTTTTAGTCTAAGTTTGGCCATTGTGCTGTTATTAAATAAATAAAAATAAATAAAAAAAATAAATAAAAAAAATACTTAAATGTGTGTTTGTCGATAGGCAACTACTGACGTACGCTCTTCTTCATCAACATGCCGGTTATAGGAACAACAACGTTACGCCTTCGTGATAGGGCCTAGGTGATTGCATAAACTAAATTGGAAACATGTCGATAAGAAAACAAATTTATTATTTTTACTAAGTAAAGAAATATAGAGCTTAAAGTAAAAACATAAGGTATTGTTTACCGTCGATATAATGTTGTCAAGGTAATACCTAGGTCACACCGTGTTGAAGGAAAATAGCCCGTACGGAGATGTAATTAAAATACAAGTGGAAATGTCGTAACACCTATATTAAGAGCTGGCGACGAGGTGTCTGTTGTTTTCGATATTGGCAACGATTGATAAACGATACAGGTAGCTCATTTGATTACAGTGGGATTTAACTTTGCGTGTTTCCACGTAGTCTTTAATAATATGTTTTATTTTGGGACATCTGGGGTTCTTACAAACGTCATTTCTCGGCGAGACTAAGATATATTGTATCTAAAACACTAATTTTGTCCAAAGCTCAAATAACAATACAAAATTAATAGTAAACAGGTGTTTACTATTAATGACAATCCAGAATTTAGAATAAAAAATACACGAAGAAAAATGATAAAGAGAGAATAAGAAATCGTGTTATCGCATAATCTAGAAAGATCGGCCCACTAATGCATATAACACTGTTCAAAACAAAGGAATTCACACAGTTTTATATCATTTTCATCAGCAAAAACCAGTGAATACTGAATTGATGAAATCTCAAAAAGAAAACGTCTAATTAATTCAGATTATTATTATTTATAAGCTGATTATCGTGTTTAATGAATAAAAACATCAGTGACGCATTAGGACTAGTTCTAGATAATAACATAATTAATATTACTATACAGCATACATAATATGTACGTACTAGCAATAGGGAATGCTATTGTGGCTGAATGTATACATATATAAAAACCACTTTAATGTTTTTAGTTATTAAAATCTAAATAAAATATCGCGATCTTGATTACAATGATAAAGTTGTTTTTTAACCTTCAGTGTAGAAATATAATCCGTTAGCAACAACTTGCGGCTAATTCACGAAACAGAGCTCGCTGGTACACGGTAACTCGGTACCTGCAAGACTCGAGTGCATCGCGCTTGTGACGTCAAATGGCGTGATGCTTTTACTACAAACAGAGTTATACCCGACTTGACTAATAAACCACAATTCATTACGGCTTTAGCAACGCCTTTACGTGTTATACTGAGTAAAAAGCGTGACATGAACATCAAACTATCTCGTTAGCCGTAATGCAAATCAGTTCTAAAGAAAATCATTGCTTTTGTACATTGCTGATTTCAACAGCATTGAGACATAAGTGAACCCTTTGAAAACGCTATGGAAACAAAATTAGCTGTAATTTCATTGAACGCTAATATTAAGTGGTGACGCCCCGTGCTTGTTGGCGCGTAGGCAGTTCTAGATGCAAGATTGATGTAAAAAGTTGAGGAAAACTGTGTTAACATCGCGTGTTAACATCTGATACATCTGACGATCTGAGTTTTTTTATTAATCGAATCCTATCTACCCAGTATATTTCCCAGTATTTTCATGCGGAAATACCAATCTCGTAGTGGAAAACTTTTGATAAAACAAAAGGAAAAACGAGAATTTACATATTTTTATCTCTTTAATTATTTTTATAAAATATTCACATCGAACCTCTCCACCCATCAGTCCATCGCGAAAAGTCCCTTCACCCGTTTTCAATATTTAAAAACTGTAATAATCACTTTTCACAGTCGTCACTATCACCAATGATCAAAGGATTCTTCTCCACTACGTAGGAGGAACTATTGTATTTCTTCATCTCTTGTTCGAACAGTATGTTATTGATGGCTTGCTTGATCATAGACCGCGTCCGCTCATCATGCTTACGTAGTGACACCGCGATATATTCTCCGAAACTATCACATTCATCTTTCCCCTTAACCGGTGAAGGTTTGACATACGGTTCTGTCAAGCTTCTGTCCCTCTCGCGCGTAAGAAAGTGCCTTTTAAAAGAGGGTCGCGTAGGTCGAACTGCTCTTGGCTTTCTGTAGTGCAATACTCTTTTTGGCGGCGGCTCGTCTTCTGGTTCAGTTTTTATAATTATTGCCTCCTGAATGAACTCAGTTTCGTCGTCGGAATGATCAGTGTCGCCATCGTGATCTTGATCGTTAACTTCGTCAACGTTTTCATCGACTTGTTTCTGAAATAAGAGAAAAACTGATTATGAAGAGTTTGCATAACACTCTTAGATACATCTGTCTTATCATACTTGGCGTTTATGCCGAACGTCCTGGAATCGATTTCGGTTTCGGTAGAAAGCTTATAAATGACAATATAATATGATACAACTATCAATACATGGTTTTGTATCCAATCGAGAAAATACTCGATAAATTGAATAAACGCAATGTTAATTGGTTCCCTCGGTAATTTGAAGTTGAAGGAGTAGTTTCTTACTCGCCAACATGCGATAATTTGAAGCGCAACCTTCTCTACTCTCTAAAATTTGAAGCGACCTGTCAATTGTTTAGATAAATGAGAAATGGGTAAGTTCGCAATCTAGTGTTCTTTCAAACGTTAATAAGTCGTCATGTTAATGTTTGATGACATCATCACTATGATAAACTGGTCGTTCAATCAAAAATAAATTATGGTATTGTTTTCGAAATAAAAATTTGTGAATAAGTATTTAATTGTTAAGCGGCCCATAGACGGACCGCATGTTGCAGCCGATACGCCGACTGCTCTAAGCGGTCGCCGCACGGCGATCTACATACAATTCATATTCGCAATACACGGACCGCTCGAGCAGTTCCTGAGCAAATCGCATGTTGCAGTCGGTTTTGACTGCAACAAATTGTTGAAGTCAAAACCGACCCTTGAGTTTCAAATTATCGGGAGTCGACTGTATATTACATAAGTTTGAAGGGTTTTCTGCGCAGACGAGTTTTGCTTCTTGCTCGACTTTAGGTTCTTAACGTGTGTTGGCAAAAAGCTCAGAAGGTCATAGAGGAACCAATGGGTCTTAATCCCGAGCAGAACTTTGGACCTCTCGCGGCGGTGTGACGCGAAGATTGACCTAAACTTCTTCTTCAAATCCATTACGCTGTAGTTAAACTCTGTCGCGATTTCTGACCACGCCTCGTTCCTGGAGGTCTTTACCCGGTACAAGTCATGTTCAGTGTCCCACAACAATGCGCGGGCCTTGAATTCGTTCACCACACGAATCACTTGTTCGTTGAATAGGATATGTTCCCCTCTATGGGACATGGTTCTTTGGACTTATTTGGCCGAACGTAACGAGAACAAAATAACTGCTTTTAGCTCGATTACGGGGGGAATTTAGTTGCAAGCAAATGTTATATTGGGCATGCGGTTACATGATACTCGATACGTTCGCCCTGGCGCGCGGCGAGCGGGGACTGGCGCGCGGAGAGTTGTCGGCACGGCTCGGCTACGCTCAGAGCCTAATCATACTAGCGGATTGAGAACGGCTGCGGGGTGGGACGAGCGCGCAGCGAATCCGTCGCGGCCGAGCCGCCCATGCGCAGCGAATTCGTTGCGGACGCGCCGCGAGTAGCAGCGTGGACGCCATTTTGTACAGTCTCGTACAAACGCCAGTCTGTCCGCCCCGCCTCACTTCAGTTCGTAACGTGACACGAATGCAGAATTGCTTCTTTTTATTTGTTATTTGTTTCAATTGTGGAATATTTAAACGATTTGATTCTATAAAAATATAAGCAAAATAATAAAAGCCTTTATTGCTGTAATTACTTATACCTACAAGTACATATAAATGTGAAATACAAAAAATTAACACTAAAAATAAAAATATAAATACTAATCATTAATTTAATTCTATATTAATTCTCAATTGGCTTCTGTCAAATATAGTTGAATCTAAACTTTTCGAACTGACATCAACAAATATGCACTTGTAGTCACAGGCTGCTAGCAAATTCATACAGAAATACTTTTTGTAGTTAAAATAGAGAGCGCCGCTATGACACGTCTTTATCATCCTAATATGTTTGCACTGCACCTATGCAATAAGGACAATCAGCATTTTCTAGAAAGCCTTTGCTAATGTTTCCCAGTCTTCTGTTTTCTTGGGTGGCATACACGTCTCACGAACAACCACCATTTTGTAAGTGAGTGTATTGTACGTCTGCAACGAATTCGCTGCGCGTCTGTCCCGCCTTCAGCCGTTTCAATCCGCTAGTATGACAAGGCCCTGAGTCTGCTATCTTCGGTTGGGTGTAATGCTATACCTAGAGGTTTCCTCGCTATCGTTTTCCGTCATTTGGGGAACATTCAAGCTTCTGCATTTAAAAAAATGTATACCTATAATAATTATTAAGTATGCCATTAGTGTAATACTGTGACAGTGTTGCAATTTTACGAAATATAAAATAACGACTTGACTTAGGGAGTTGGAGTATGTATGGCATACGGTTTTATTTCCATAAATTCATCGGGTTTTTTCTAGTATCAAATAAATTCTATAGAAAGGTCAAGCAGGGTAAACAAATTTGATTTAAATTGAGTTATGTACATATTCAGTTGTCCATTATAAACAAGTATGTATGTTCGCTCTTATCTAAAAAGAACAAAACAAGAAGCTAAGTAGGTACGATTTTAATGTTACAAGTAAAATCTTTCGCGGGCATCGCCTTATTAATTCCTTAACTATAATGATACTATAAGAAAATAGAATATTAAATTATTTAGCGTATACAGTGGTAGTAGTAAACAATTAATTAAGAATGAGCCCCGTAGCTCGTAACAAGTTGACGACATCTCAAGACATTTATTGCAACAATTTGATCAACATTCAACACTGACCGAGTCTGAATAGATTCCTTTGTCTGAGACCTTCGTCTCGTCTCTAAATTAAATTCTATCCCCAACATTCGTCTAATTTATGTTTTCAACGCATTTAACTCTAATTACATACAAAGCTGTAGTACCTATGTATATTTTGTCATTCACAGTGCATATGAAGATTATATGTATCGGATATAGTACCTGTAGTAGAAAGAAAAGTACCTATACGAATTATTTAAATCCTCCATTTTAAAGTTACCTAGTCTATTTCAGGTAGGTATTGTAAATATCTAACAACATGCTAACAACTGTTAAAATTAATCGATTTTATTAAGAAATAATTTATTGAAAAAGTTGATTTTTATGAAATAATTAAATAACAAACCTAAAAGATGTATGAATAGTGGACAAGAAACACTAGATAGCATTTATTCAATTCGCACACAAATTACGACATTTCGTAAAATGAACAGGAAATCCGACCTCAGTCGACGCACTACGTTTAGTAAGTCATATAGTCTGATGGAAAATATTGTAATTATAGCATGTTCAATGGCACGAAGATGCCACCAAGTTTTTTACTTTAAAACTGTTTTTAAAACTCCAAAGTGGTAGTATGGCGCGAGTCAACCTAATGAGATGGAAAACAATTATTAAATATATATTTCTTAAATAAAACAAGGAGAATTAAACCAATTGAGTTAGTGATACTACCTAGTCAGTTAGTGAATATGAGCGAGTGCAGTTTCTAGGACACGCGAGCATAGTGCCAAGAAGATTATAGAACACTAGCTGTCTGTCCCAGACGCACGGCCGGAATATTTTAGATTTTTTTAAAGTAAAAAAAGTTTTAATGATTATTTTGTTATCTATCCCCATTCCCATATAAAATAATAGTAGTTTAAAACTTTCAACAGCTTTTCAACATTTCTAGGTATAACTTATTAACAAACCCTTTAATAATAATAATGAACTTTATAATAATATTTGCTTCGTAAATTGATCAGAAAACTTTGTTGGGGTTGAAACAATGTAATGCAAAGTTTCTCTAGCAGAAGAGGGCTGAAATGAGGCTATTTTGAGATATAAACGGTCTTATTTAAATACACGTACAGCCTATACAATGCCTAGCACACAGACAGAAATACCCGATTTTCCGTTACTAAAAAGAAATATTTATTTAAAAATTCAAAAGATTACCCAAGAGAATACATAAACATGTTACACAACTATATAAACATTTCAAAAGAATCGATTTTAATTTATGTTTAATTTTATGCGTTTCCGTTTAATATATTTATTTCAAGTTTAGACAAACACATTTCATCAGATCGATCCTTTAAAATGTCAAAATCAGTTTGAGTTCTTGGGAATTGAAACCCAAAAGGGGTTGGAATATCAATAAATGACTTCAATGAATACATTACATGAAACTCGACGGGTTTTGCAGACGCCTTTCTTTTAGGACTGGACATATTCTGGACATGGTTCGGCAAAAAGCTCAACACGTCATAGAGGAACCACTTGGATTTATTTCCATGGCGCACTTTTCCCTTCTCGCGTCGATGTGACGCGAAAATCGAGTTGAATTTCCTTCTCAAATCCACTATATCGCAGTTGAATATCGCTGCGATCTCTGACCACGCCTCGTACTTGGCGGTGTGTATCCTGTACAGGTCGTGTTCGGGGTCCCACAGCATAGGGCGTGCCTTAAACTCGTTCACCATTCGCAACACTTGCTCGTTCGACAAGATTAGTTCGTCTTGAAGGGGCATTGTCAATCGCACCTTAATACACGAATGTATTATACCTTCGATCACCTCGTCGAGCCGTTATCGAACAAATATTCTAATTATCACGCGAACGAAAGTTGTAATGTATTTTGTACGTTACGTGATACGCGACACGTTCGTTTAAGCTCGCGTCGAGCGTGAACTGGCGACCGTTGATCGGTGCGGCTCGGACGTGTTCGGTGTTCGTTCGATAAGCGACCTACGCTTTCCTTGTTCGTGTTACTTTCCTCGCTAGGATTAAATGATGTAGAATTTTATCGCTTCGCTATCTTATTCCCTTAGTAAAATGTTAAGTGACATGTATGTACTTACAGTATAACTATATATTTTCTAACTAAATGTATCCTTAAAATGTCAACATGTTTACGTACGTTTTGTAAATACGTTATGTACCTGACGAAAAAGCAATTTAACATAAAATTAAGCGAATAGGCCACGTCCCTATTCGGTACAATCGGTGAGCTCATCCCTTCGATCATCAAACGGTTCGGCGGCAGCTTATCGCAGATGATTACCGGCGGGGTTGGAGATTCACAAAGGGACGCATTTGTGTCGCTGAATTTACGAGGCACTTTTACGACTGCCAAATAGCTTGCTGCTTTCGGAGGGAGGTCCGGGCGTCACTGGTGCCAGTCGTCCACAGAATACCTAAAGGAATTGTTCAGGATTCTTTTGTTTCGCAAAGTAAACATATATATGATACATGAGGTCAATATCAATATATATTTTATACATGTAGCACTTATATCGAAACCGGAATATTCAAAGTCTGTATCAGAACAAATATCCGTTCAATCTCTTACATCGAATGCAGTTTGTTTTTTTTTGTCATTTCTCTTCTTTCGTGTTTACTGTGGCGAATAGAGAAAACGAGTAAAAGGTCGCCCCTTCACTATAAAGTATATATATTATGCAGAATCCGCAGATAAATTCCCCATAATTTCATTGTTTAGAATATTTTTAGTAGCGCCATGTGGAAGCTTTTATGGCATCCGCCCGTAACGAGTAACGGCGTCACGACGCTTTACTGATATGGAAATTGTGTGTAAGGAAACGCGCAATAAACTTAATAAAAATTTATAATCCGAGCCTTTATGTCTACACCCGCTGAGATATTATACAAAGCACATATGTGGGCCGGGTCAAAGTGTTCTACGTACCTACTATATCTCATTTACTATGTATGTATGTATTATAGCATTTGACAGGGTATGGTAGCAATTTTGGTGTGGACAATATCACTATTCATCAAGAAATGTGTCTCACAAGGCGTCTCCCGGATATCGCCGCTTTCCCATCGCTTGTCCCGTTTTTGTTCCGCTTCCTTTACGGACATATGGTTAACCGCAAAAAAAATTCACACCGTTCTTAAAAACCGGAATATTACTTTTTCTTCTTTACATATCTTTTCTCAACCGAATTTGGAATCAACTTGTATATCTAAAATATGTGTATCAAAGAAAGCAAAATGCGGCCATAACGAATACACTGAACAATCATAATTAATACTTTCATCGCAACTTTTACGAAACAGATGTTTTGTATAGATCTTCTTGATCAAGTTCTTAATATATAATTGAACGCGTTTTATGCTGACACTGTATGGTCTTTTGTCTGATCAATCTATTATTTAGAGATGAGATCAACATTAAGCTTATAAAGGTTGCGGTGACGTTTTCTCCAACAATGGTATCATCATATATCTCTGAATACAGCCAATTAACAAATCTCTCAAATACATTTAAAAGTTATGTAAAATATGGTAGACGAGCACCTCAGACTGCCTGGCTATGCTAACGTTGATCCAATTATGTTAAGCCCGTCTGGGTGTAACCCATTGGCTTCCTGCGTTTTGCACTCTGCTTTAGGGCTTCTGGCAATTCACTAAATAGTAAAGTAAAGTTCATAACATTTAAGAAAAGAATTCATAAAAAAGTATTTTCATCCTCGGATTATTGCAGCGCCTCAAAACAACGAACATAAATTTAAAGGTAAAATATCTTTCTTTACTTCCTTTCACTTTACATTTTTCCTTCTTTTATCAATTTTCTTTATAAAATAATAGGATTTTGACTTGACTGCTCTTGAAGTTTCTAATAATTGGAGAAGATATAACTAAAAACTTAAGAAGAATTGTGGGCTGATAGCTGAAAGGGTAGAACTATTTCTAATTCTATCAAAGTCATTGCGAAATATTGTATTGCTATTTTAGTCATTATTTATAATATGAATTGCCTGCTTTTATAATTAGTTAGAATTAACAGACGACTATTATCTTACAAAAATGTTAAAACGTCCGTCGGGTTGTTGTGTGATCACGAACAAGTTTACAAACATCTACATCCGTTCGCCCAACACACCTCCGCAACAATGTTTCCTTCAATCTCTCAATATATACCATTTAATTTCCATATTTACCTGTTTTATGCCTGTATTATATTATATTTACAATAAATATTCGTATTCATACAATAATTACATTAAATAAATGATTTCTTATCTAGTACTATAGCAAAAAAGTGACTTAATTGTTTTAAAACTGTCTGTAGATGTAAATTTTTACGGTCTATATAGATTGATATTCCTAAAAACTCAAAAATAAATAAGATATTAATGGTAATTTGTCTGGGTGTATGTGTAAAATGTTTCAGAAAGGTGGCGATGAACTCGTGTTTTGTCGTAAATACACGTGTTCGTTATTAATTAGTTAAAAACAATGTCGTTAGCGTCTGTCACGTTGATAAATTGTACGTACTAAGATTGTGGGTTCCGAAAGATGTGGAACGCAGTTTTGCCCTTTTCGTTGGTCAAAGCAACTATACAACTTTCTACACCTATATGATATGCAAACACAATAATTTTTCCTCGGAAATAAAAGTCAGGACTTACTGTCCGTTACTCTAATATTACTTTTTATTCTCGTACAAGTGACGATCTAACTGCCATTTCCTGATAACGTAATGGATCGAAGGAGCATGATGCAAGTCTGCGAAGCGTGTGCTATGAATGGGTTGCTAGCTGATGCAATAGTATGCGCGTTCTGATCAATCGCTCTGACTGTGTATATGTCTATATAGCGAACACATAGCTAGATGCAAGACACCACTTGTCTTTTCAAATATCTCTAATCTATTTCAGTGCGTACACTATCATTTCAGTGTGAACATATTTGACTAAATGTCAGTTTAGTGAACGATACTTACTTTAAAAAAAACCAATCGAATCCCCCATTCCTGATGGGAGACAGAATGAACTGCATCTATTAGTAAACTGTTTAAATTCGCGTGATTTATCTATTGCTATTATTATGTTATGTCAGGGATTTACACTCGTATCAATATCATACATTTTACGGGGAATGCAAGTGCGGTAGGAAATGATGTTAGGAAGTGCTGAATAAGTCAATACAGAGACTACCGGTCACTGGCAACGATTGCCTTTCACACAACACATCCGCAAATTAAATATCTACTTCATCCATGGAATTGCAATTCATACATTTGTCGTTTCTTTGTAATATGTATCCCTTAATAGTTAAACACTTTTAAGATTCCATCTAAAATTTCTTCGATATATCTATCGGTTGAAGCTTAGGAACAACAAAATACGAACATAACATTGCCCAATCGGAAGGTCTAAAACCGTTTAAAGAAAACACAACTTTATTCGAAACGCATAAAGAATGTATTCCCGTAAAAGAGAATTAACGCAAGGTGTAATTTCCATAACCGACGATATGAAGATGAGAATTTATGGAGATACAAGCAAAAGGCGGTTCTCTCGACCCCTGACGCAGAGTACTATCATCGGTAGGTTCAATTTCTAACATTTGGCAGTTAATTGTATTAAAAGTTAATAATATTTTTATCCCAAATAAAAATAAGAAAACACTTTCGTCGCAACAAAGTAATTTCCCTCTGACGTCACGCCTGACCTACTTTTCAATAAATAAAGATATTCATTTATATCTGAACGTTATTACGAGCTAAATTATTGGACAGTCAGTTTCAGTGAGAAAGGCACGCCCACTCAATTTCGGTAACAAATAATATGTTGGCTAACTGGGGGAATAAACTTTTTTCTTGGTGAACATTAAATTATAATGTTTTTCAATTTTTTGGGAAAGCAAATCGAAATCTTCGAGTCCAACCACCGATGTAACGTATTGTCACAGTAAAGGCTTTGTCTATTGTTCTCGAATATCTAAGTCTGATTTTTCATAAGTTTTCATTAACATTAGGGTGTGGTCCAAACTTGTACATTCACTTGAATAATATATATGTATATAGAAATATGATTTTAACTATTGGTTACCACATCACATACTTGCAATGACTAACGGAAAAATGTCACTCTACCTTAAAGATAATAAGTAAATTCTTCTTTATAAGAACCGAAGTCCCTTCTAAGTCGCCGCCCTAATGAGTATTATGTCTTATATGCATTTATTTCCTTTTGCGCGTCTCCTAATATAGATTGCACGTGCATTCTAATTTGTATTGGATCTAACGATGAAGCTTTCAAGACGTCGCTATTGTCTTTTGTCGCAAATCCATTAGCTATGGAATATTATTATTAGTTATAAGATTTAGATATATAAATATATTTTTTTAATGTTTTTTATTTAGGTTAATTGGTGTGGGTATAAATATTGTGTAGTTCTATCGAATTAGTAATTACTGTAAAGATAGGATAATGATATGGAATAAAATAAATAAATATGTTGTAAGCTGTGTGACCTACATTTTAAGCTAATCGGCGTTCATATTGACACAGTCACAAATAGAATGATAGCTTCCTCCAGGGAGCACCTTGAACTGGTTCGCCAATGACCTTCCTGCCAATTGAAGACGTATAAACAAACCGGGGAATCAACACGGTGCTGACATGAAGAGAATCTGTATGTCATAATATCTTCTATACATGTACTAATAACTGTTAATTTCAATTATAAAGACATTTTCATTGTATAAAGATGTGGATTCCATGCTGATATGGCCTAGCAGTTTCGTAAAGAATTTTAGAAGAATACAGCTCGTTGTTTCCTTTCACTTTTTGAGCCTAATAACGTGAGGTCGAAAGTTTTATAACTCAGGCCGGGAAATAACGTGGTCCGCACCGCGGGGCGTAGCTTGACTACAGTATTTTATAACCCGATGCGTGCTCTATTATTAGGGACCACGGCACTGGGGTGGACACGCCGGCTTAGCGACGCGGATAAACTTTCAACTATTCTTTCAACCTTGAGTTACGACATTTGTTTTGAGATTATTAGTGGTGTCCCGCTGCGGCCGAAACGCGCCTCATTTGGACTCGCGTAGCTTAGTACTTCTTTTACTATACGAAATTTCAAATAAATATCGAGGTTTTGCCATTTTTGTAGTTTTATAAACATTCGGAATTTTTAACTTTATTGATAACCACTATTTGAACGCGAAAGTGATAGTTAGCATTAAGTAGGTATACAAAAGTTATTCGTGTTTTAAAAATGACTTTCTGTGTGATTTCATTGTGGTCACAGCAATATTACGAATGGCACACAATTTGAAGTTTTTGTTCCCGTATCAAGATCTAGCAACTTATAATTATGTAATGAGCACGTAATCGTCTACTCCAATTGACTTTTCACTGTTTTCCGAGCGTTTCTTAATATTAGGTATTAAGGTGGCGTGGTTTCCGCAACTTTAATACTCACTTTGTAGCGACTAATTTTATTTAGTCTCCTACAGCTAACTTTCGGCCCATGTGTCATACTTTTATGTTATCCACCAACTATGTATTTTAGAACACAAAACATTATTGGAGAATGATTTGTATTGTAATATTCAGAAAACTGTAGTACAGTAGAAGTGTATTTCACATAACGTATTTTTTATCGAGAATCCATCCTAAACAACCAACTGGAAAAAAGGTCGATCAAGTAAAGCCGCAGGCTTTAGTTCATAGTTATAATGGTAGCGACGAGGTGTCGCCAGACCACTTAGTCCACTGCGACAACGACAAAACAATTCCGGGACGAGAAAAGCTCGTTAGAGAAAAGAGATCGGTGGCATCTTTTGTTATGAACGGTGCTCTTTGCTGCCAATTAACTAGCGACGCTCTACGGTGTCATGTTATCTTATATTCCAGTATTGTTCGAAAGGGGAAAAGCAGCATTAATAAAAGAAAGTTACATATTATATAGGACTTAGTGTTTTCTTTGTGGCGAGTGACACGTGTAATGGAGCTAATGCGAGGGTTACGAGTGCTCGTCACGGCGGCTTAGCTGACGACCCATTGTTCCGATATTGCAATAACAATTATAATTATATCTCTTTGCTTTGCTATTGTTGCTTGCCTGACTATGGCCGTGACGTTGCCTCAACTATTACAATATGTATCTCATAGAGCTTTCGTCGTTCAAACCGTACAGACGGTCCCACTGCACTCTTACAGTTGTACGACTACTTAAAATACTAATCCTTTATAACAATTGAACTTATTTTCATATTTAGTTGAATACACAGGATAAACGGCTCTGTGTGTGACCATTTGTAATTGAACTTCAAGTCTTTCCAACTGTATGAAAGGGAATTAACTTTTTATAATGTAAAACTCGATAGCATCACCTTTTATTTGTCATTAAAATCCAGTTTCAACACTGCACTAGAGAGTCACGGCGTCCGGAAGGGTTAGCCTCTGCTACACAAAGGTTTACCCTCTCGCAACCCGCGTGAGGACCGCGCTCTTTGAAACCAGCGCTAATATTTGAGATGAAATGTGGGGCCGGGTCATTGTTACTGTCATCTATTATATGTGTAACTTGAGAAAATATTGACGTGAAGTAATTGCATGTTATTACAGGCATTTGAATAGCTCTCACATTCGTAACATCATTCTGATAAACTGTACGCCACACGCGGAGTAGCGGTAATTAGATATGTTTTATTTTTAGATTGTATGGAATCAACTATTAAGGATCTATTTAGCATGGATTCATGGATATATTAAAAATAAATGTGTAACGCTGAGAAGTTGTATAATTCCGACTGCTTTTAATACGTTTATATCTTAAATCCTCACATAAAAACACAGTTTACGAGCATAAACTAAGAAGGAACAAAGCAAGTTTGCAACAAAACATTCACACAATAAAACAAATTAATGTTACATCATAAAAATGATACCTTTTGAGGTATCGAGGGGCACAAAAGAGCCCGCTGAAAACGGCCATTCTTCGTGAAGTAATAAAAGCTATAGTTAACACAGTTTAATCCGGGTCCCTTCGACCCGGGCCCCGTATTAACATACGTAACTCATTCTGGCCGTAACATTCTTTTCGGCTGTCGTAAAACTGCGGTTTCAGTGAATGTGGGGTTTGGGGCGGGGAACTGGGGACGGTTCGGGGGACACTTTCCTCGATAAATATGTTCACTTGTGTTATTGCGTTTATTTAATTTTAGCACCGCTTCTGTAACATATTTATGATATTGCGAGAGAAATATTTTTCCTGTGTTATGTTGTTATTGTGCTCGCGACATTGTTCGATTCGGTAAAACCTGGGTATACGATTTCCCTGTCTACCTACACTTTACAACTCTATCCCACTATCCCGCGACATAAGCAGAACCCGTCGACTCGGTGACGAGGCGAGCTTTTTAAGTTCATAAAAAGTAATTGGAGAGTAACAGCATTAGAGGCACTTTGACCTGTCGAGATGGAACCATTTGCATCTGGAACGCTTCATGTTTCGTCCACTTATCTACAAATATATTCAAAAGATACTCTTTCTGAAGCTCGAGCCGTCGAGATGGACTTCGAATTAGAATTTATCACCTCATTAACTTTAATGGCGGCGCATTATTTTGTTTGTATACAGCCACATTTTAAGATTCCGAAATAGGCAACTCCGCCATTACTTAATATTAAAAACAAAGGAATATAAACGGCGTTAGGTATAAATTGGGAAAACTGCCATTAAACTCGGGTAATTAAGCTCGGGGCAAAGTTTTAAAAAGCTTCTTTAAATTAAATAGCTCTTAACAAGATTTGCATAATTGAACGAAAACCAACCGCGACCACATTTACGAGTTTCGCGTAAAGAGAACATTTTGCGCCATTCACCATTCGCCTGAATTGAGAATTGAAATATTCTAGCTTTATCATAATATGTTTTATAATTCAGAATATCTAAATTCGTATTACGCGACAAAATAAAATACTAACTCGGTTTACTTCCATCTTTTTCTGTAGTATATCAATGGGTTCGTATACCTACTTAAGAATGTCAATAACGCTACTAGGGGGTTTAATAAAATGTGATATTGAGTGATGCAATTATCTTTAATGAAATTTTATACACGTTATACACTTTATATATTCAAAAAAGCCCTAATCCCTTAAAAATTGAGAACCAACCGCGGCGATTACTGCGTCATTTTCAAATTTATGGCCTAAAGATGTTCGTTCTTTAAACCGGTAAAAATCACTAAGAGATCCGTTGAATATGAGGGATGTTTCATCATTATCACCCCTCGACTGTCGCAGATACAATCGACCATGATCTTACTGGCGGAGGGAATCGCCTAAAATTTCTTCGGTTTTAGAGATGACGGCCTCTTTTAAGTCATCGACATCCAAACTCAGAAATCGAGCCACAAATCGGTCAAGATCTTGTTGTAACAAACAGCTTTTAAAAATTGTCAGTCTCGTTTGCTTCTGCGCGTCAGAAAGCGTTCTGACAGCGATAGACACTTCCTATAGAAATATTTATTTAAGCACCTCTTTTTAATAATTAGTTCAGTCACTATCGATGTAGGGGATCCCGTAAGGTTCTCCCTCGCTTGAACTCTGCACAAACTCAAACTCTAAATAACTTTCATATAAGTAACCAACTACACGTCTTATGAACGTCAACAGAAAACATGTGAAAATTGATTCTAAATTTACAATTACTACCAGTTCGCAAGTCAATGGTGTAGAGCGGGCAAGAAGAACTGGCAAAAAACTCTCCGCCACCTCTCCTTTTAGTCGCCAAGTCATACAAATTGGTTGTTATATGGCCATAAATATTTGAACTGGAGAAAATCAATCCCAAGGAATAGGATCATTTAAATATTCGCCAAATTTATAAAAAGCTTTTTGTTTAATTTACGTTTAACGATAGCTTTGAATTTATTTATTGATAATTCTCTAATTTCGCTTGGGAGTTTGTTTTAAAAACGAATACAATTTTCATATAAGGAGTGGTTTATCTTCTGGAGCCCGGTTGGTCGTACGTTTAGATTAGTTCTGTTTCGAGTATAATACTAGTGATATTCACCATTTGTTTTAAAATCGTTTATATATTTTTGTACATACAACAAGATCCAAAAATACATTGACCAAATAGTGTCAAAATATTTAATTTCTTAAACTTATTCCAAACCGACTCCCTTGGAGTAACACAACAAATATCCCGAACAGCCCGCTTCTGCAGCACAAATATAGATTGAATCTCTGCAGCAGCACCCCACAGTAGAATACCGTACGACATAACGTTGTGAAAGTAGCTATAATACACAATTTTAGCCGTGTCCTGATTAGTAAACTTTTTAAACGGATTTTCTTTACTGCATATTCTGCAGAACTCAGCCTATTCGAAATTGTGCCTATGTATGGGCCTCAGCCCCCACTGCAGTTTACTATCCATTATTATGCCTAGGAATACAGTACACAGCAACGCGCAACCGTAGCAAAAGAAATTAAAGAGATCATTTTTTAAACTTAACATTTTAAGCCTATTTTTAAGAACACAATCCGCAAGCAAATGTTGATGTGCTTTTTTTAAAATACAAAACAAAATTGATTGATTTTTTAATATTATTGTATTTCATGACTAGTATGTTCGAATTCTATGCTTGCCGTATTTATTTACAATTTCTCAGAAGAATTTATCGCATTATCACTATTTATGGACCACCCCTCGAAGGAAAGTTTACTTGTACTTACCAAGACCTATTAAATATAGGTAGGTACGTAGTTTAGTAGATCATTTTTTCATTGGAAAATGTATAGCAACGGAATAAGTTATCTAATACAACTACCACAGGCCTATGCAAGTATTATGAAGGACTTGAAATGTATTGAATAAATCTTATAATTAGAGATCGCAAATCTCAGTCCCGCCCTTAATTTTTGCCTTGGCAGCTTCTATTAATAGGTTCCTCCCGCTAATAACCAGCGATCCTGGGGCCGTGCATGTTAATACGCTCATTCCCTCTGATGGCTGCCTCGTTTATCAGCTAAATTAAGATATTTATAACACTGTAACGTTCACATTTGCAGCCTTTATACCTTGCCTTCTGGGATCTCACGCAAATTACGATTATATTGTTGCTTCGGACACTTCTAAAAGCTCAGATTCCATCTTGTATCCTGTAAATTTCCTATTCTAAATCTCGTTTCTGGATAAAATATTCTATACACTCGTTGTGAATCTAGTAGGTTATATGATAAAAACCTTTTCTGTTCGTTTTCAGAACAAATAACAAACAAAGAATAGAATATAAAACACAAACGACTTTTGCACGGACATTCCCTTTTCTAATGTAATTGCATGGATCCTTCAATTATTCTAAAATTATTTCATAACCACTTAACCGTACATATAAATCCCCGATCATATACGAATATTAATTACACAGTATTTTAGGGGTGAAATCTTCCCCCGGGAATATCCCAGTTACGCACTCCGATCGGAAGATTCGCCTAGCAACCGCTCCACCCTCGTTCGGATGTCCTTCAGTACAATTTACCCGAGAAGCATATATCTTATGCCTCTTGTAATAAGGCCTACTATTCTGGCAGTTGAAAAATATTAAACGCTTTTCGACATTACACCTTATACTATTATATTACAGTTTATACTCATATGCAACATTGCGATGTGCAATTTAGTAAACCAATTTAAGCTTTCCATTAATATCGAAAACGGATCTTACTGCGCACTATTAAGATACACTTTCGATAGACGTGATATCGAGTGCATCTCCCAGGTACGAGGGCTGAACGTAAAATTTATGCGTGTTTTTGTCGACTTGACAAAAAATGGGTTAAGTGTTTGTAGTTGTTTTTATTTTGCGTTAACACGTGTAACGGGGGCTTTGTTTAAACTGAGCATAGAACCAAGAATTTCGTGAATGCCTACGCATATGCTCGCCAACTAGTTAAGTAGAAGGTAGATACCTACCAACGACGAAATATTTCAGCAAATTTCTTATACGAAAGAAATAACTTTGATAGATATATTTTTTATTTCATAATAAAGGGCCCATCCTGGGCTTCGGGAATCTCTCTCACAGCAAGAAAGTCGAGTACCTTAAGGCGAACCTAATGCACATCACACCGGTTTTTTCAAAGATAGTGGTACTGCCCCGGTCATGCCTGCCTCTTTGGATGAAGCCCAAAGGCATCCTTCCACCAACGGCATGGCAGTCTCACTAGGAAGGGGTTGACTGATAGCGCTGGTGAAATAACCTCTGTCACAGGTTATTTCACCAAGTAATTTTTCAACATTCAAAGTAATATTATTCGTATAAGTCGTCATTATTGACACGGCCCGGCGATCCCTCGCAACTCCTGAAGATGCTTGGTTCGAATTAAAAAGTGTTTTGTTTAGTCCAGATGGGTCGATGATGTCTGGCTGATAAGAAAGAATTTTGGAGAAGAAACCCATTTTATAAGACACACTTGACAGGGTTTTCAATATTTTTACGCAGTACCAATCTCATGTATTTGGTTTAGAAAAGCTTAAGGTGCGCTTACACGGGCAATTAAAATTGCTCAATTCCAGTCAATACTCGTCAATTATGACGTCACGACTACATCAAGCAATTTACGGCAACGGCAACAAGCATCAATACTGCGCAATACAATATTGAGCGATATGGCACAACTTCATCAACTAGGCAATACTGTCATACACGAGCATTTCAGTATTCGCTCGCTATGGACGACATTCTTCTTGCTGCGGCGGCTTGTAGCGCTTTTTTTATTATTAATCAAAAACAAAAAAGAAAGAAAAGGAAAAGGCGTCTGGTGCGTCAAATCTGGGTGCGATCGTTTTTGGCAAAGAGGCCGCAATTTTCATTGTGAAAATAAAATTAAACAATTAAAGAAAAAAATAATTAATTAATTAAATTTTTAATTTATTATTTTTTAATTTTTCTTTAATTCTTTACTTTAATTGTTTTTTTTTCAAGAATTAGATAATATATTATTCAAAAACTTTACTAGAATGTCACGAACATACTTTGAATTACTTTTGAATAATAGATAAGTAATTAAAAATTATTATTATTTAGACCTCTCGCTGTCCTCGCGGAAGCAAGACGGCACGCCGCAAAACAAACAAGTGCGAATGAGACATATACAAAAATTGCTAGGAATTTCCAAGTCCATTGGATATTCGTCAATTCGTATCTGCGACATTGAGCGATATGAAATATCTGGAGCAATTAGAAGCAATATCGCCGAAATAATTTTTGGAAATTTATTGAATTTATTGAAATTGCTTCATTAATTGCTCCAGATCGGTCCATTCGTACGCCGAGCAATTATTGCCCTCGTGTAAGCGCACCATTAGTTTGGCGAAGTCGAACTGACGACCAAACAGGGGATACGCAGTTGCTCTTCTATTAAATAAAAAGTAGCCGGCTACTAACTATGTATTTTCATGAAATTTAAATACATACATATTTTATGTGTTATTGTTATATACTTTGACTGGGTCGCAGAATTCACTCTATATATTACGTAGTTTATTACATAATTATGTTCTATTAGATATTTAAAAGCGTTATAATATCTAATGTGAATCCTTTGTTTGATAAATTTCTGCGTGGTAATTATTACATTATCATAGCTAGCGGTACATTGCAAAATCTAGTCTCATAGTTAGGAAAAGTGAAAATTGAATGTCGTAAAACTTTAATGGCGAATAAAGCTAAAGTGAATTGCGTAAGACGTGCAAGCTTTTACTACTTCAGAGGCGACGCCTGATCTTATCAGCCTGTCGTAGAAAGTGTGATATATGTATGTAAGTGGCCTATTCCATACTTGAATCCTTGCATACAGACGTACCTAAAGATCATATATACACAGACAAAGTGATGGGGCATATTTTCAGGTGAATATTAAATATTTTAGATGAAAATTTAAAAAATATGAGAGCAAGTTCACGTAACGAATTGATATTTTAGTCCTGAGGCCTGCGCTTCCTTTCAAATCCCTTTCGAAAGGGGCTAAATAATGACGTAATACATGAACACCCTTGCTCAGGAAATCGAATTTTTTATGTACCCTATGCCTAAAGTAGTAAAGGCGAATTTCGAACGACGAAATATGAATGATAGATGATGAAATCACTAGTGATTATAGCCAAAAAGCTGCGCGTATACTTTTTGGGAATTCTGTTTATGAGTTAGTGATTTGGATAAATTATTTAAACGGCTGCAACATTTGTTTTATTAAATTGTAGCAATGAAAATAGTGTTGCTTTGTTCAAAGTTGGTTCCAAGCAACATATACGTTCCTGAATTGTGTATTCAAATGTTAACTTAAACAATTAATGTCTATAAATAGCGATGCCGTCAGAATCTCGATGCAATTCATTTAGATGAACAGATAATACATTTATTGTGATACCAGAACCTGCCTTTTCACGATTCAGCAATTCCAATGTAGGAAATTATATTAATTAGATCATACTTATTTGTATTGATGATGTCGGCTTTATTACAGTTTAACTGCTTTTTTATTTTAACCTTTATTACTTTTCGAAATAAAAATGTGAATTTTACATTTTTTTGGTATATAAGAACGAGTTTGAATAAATCTGTAGAAATATTAACTTTATGTATGGATTACAACTGGTACAACGTGTTTTGTATGTTTGGTAGAAAACACTTTATTTTATTCCGGTAGGCTTTTACAAAAGTAATATGTATAATTATTAACAAAGAATTGCCGTGAACGGCTTACCCTAGTAATATATAAAATACTTATAAATATTGATGTGTCTGTTCGTGTTTGTGTATCCTAATATGTATTAGGTCCTTACATATGAAATTGGCGTATTTCGTACTGGCCCCTTTAATCACGATGTGCTCCTCTTTGGTAAGGAATTCCAAATTCAAATTTGTACAGCTATTTATTCATGTATTTGTGCTTCGATGACCGTCATTCATTGGTTTTTTTCTTCTGTTTATTTTCTGTTTGTGTCACTCATTTTACAAAATGGAAAACTTAAAGTATCGCATTATTTACAAGTACGAGTTCCGCCGTGGCACTAGTGCTGCGGAAACGACTCGAAGGGTGAATGATGTGTGTGGCGGTCATGTTGCAAAAGAAAACACAGTTCGTTTTTAGTTCCAACGTTTTCGTTCTGGAAATTTCGACCTGCAGAACAAGCCCCGTGGACGGCTTAAGATCCAAGTTGATAACATGTTTTAAAATAATGAAAGTTTTACACGTGGAGAGCGTAACCTGATGGAACTTCGCATAGAGATTTGTATCCAAGATACTGTTGAGTAGGAACAACAACAATAGAGCAACAAATTTTTGATTCGATAACAAACAACTCTGTCTAACATCAATCAATCAAATCGGTCACTTTGACATTGAATAGAACCAAAGAGGGCTTTTGATAAATTCCTTTCTGATCAACATTTAACTCGCAACTGAAGTCGGACAAGAAACTTCATTTACTATTCCCGTTTCTACCCCATCATTAAGTTGTGTTTATCAAATTGGGTAGATCACTTTAGGCGAAACGGGCATTATCTGTGGGAGTTGAACCCTTTCTGAACATTAGTAATATTTATACGACCCAGTCGTGCACGTTCATTATGGCGCTTTAGATATCCTACACCTTCGGACAGTATGGCGGCTGGGTTAAGCTTATGATTCATTATGGGCACAGCTCTCGTTCTATGAGAAAAGAGGGAGACACAAATGAGATAGAATTTACTAACGAGAGTAGACCATAACGTGGATATTTACGGGTTATACCAAATAAGTGTATTTGGAAGTAAGCTTTCTGGATGTCTGTCTGTTTTAAAGATCGAGTTTACAATATCAGTGGCACCAAATTTGAGAAAATAGAAGAGAAATTAAGACACTATGTTTTCGATGCGCCTACGCAGGTTCAATAACGTACTCTGTGCGGCTGTACTATGGCGCAGGCTCACGTTTCTCGGGTCGGTGGGCGTTTCTTTCCGATTGTACGAGTTTTTTGTGAGCTTCGTGGTTTTATTGTGATCTCTGCCTCACAATTACAACAGGTAGCTTACATGCTTATAATTGAATACATTCGATGCAGGTTGTTTGGGAAACACCAAATCCGATAATACTCAACGTACACTTGAGCAACATATAACCGTTGTTACTAGTTAATACTTTGCACTTAGTCTCCATTCACAATCAAAATTTTAAAAGTAGCAACATACATAGTTCATATTGTCCAATAGATTTCGCGGACCCTTTTCACTCAGATTTAGTCAACCCGTTATCTTGTCCTGGATATGAAAAGAGAAGACGCATCCTGATAGGCCGCTAAGAAAACTCTTACGGGCCCCGAGCATTAATATTTTCCTTTTTCTTTTATATTTAAAACTAGATAATCAGGTGAACTTCATGTCACTTACATATATTTGTGTCAAAACTTAAAACAACGTTTATAAAACAGGCCAAAGAAATCGGACCTCATATTGCACAGTTATGAAAAACAAATTTCTGAAGGCATTTATAAATATGACAACCGAGAGACCATTTTTTATTTCTAAAAAGACAGAATACATCAAATAACTTTCAGCTAGGAACAGATTTTGAAAATTCAATTGCCTTGTATTTTTGTTTATTTATTATTCAGGTTTGCCACCGTTTAAACTTACCTAAACTTTCACAACTATTTCAAGATTAGCCACATCGGTCTAGGCATTCTCGAGTTTTAGCGAGACAAACGAACAGCAATTAATTTATATATAATATATATATAAGATATAGTCTAATGTTAAACAACAAAGGGAAACGGTTTATTATGTTGAAAGAAGTTTAAGTCGCCTCTTTGTCTAGTTAAAAAGACAATATCTCGGTGAGGCTTGAAAGGTTACATTCAGAGGCGAGACTTGGTACCGCAGGAGTCTTACGGAAAATCAGCTATTTACCTGTTTAAACGTTTAACTTTTATATCACAGTCACCGAGACCTAAAACACGACTAAAAATAGTCATTTATTGATGCTTTGGCATACATTTTCTATTTATTATGTCTATCCTTACGAAAACTTGGCATGGAATTGCTTCTCTATTCTATATCTGAAATCCTTTTAATTTGAATAAAAATGAAATCCTCCTAAAAATTAATTTTTTATTGAAAATGTTGCTCTAAGAACATTCGTTTGTTCTTGTAGAATAACTTTTTCAATTAACAAAAGGAGGAACGTGAAACTTCCTTCACGTAACTCCTAGTGCCTTCGTCACAATAATTGAACAGATACACTGCACAGTAGGCGTGTGTATGTACGTGGAGGGTCTCACTATAGAGTATCTAAAAGTTGTCGACGGGCTTGGCTGCTGCGTAGATAGCTCCGGTAGCAAATGAGAACAAAAGCCGAAAAGTTCGGGATCGCTCGGCTCGATTCGGCTCCGCGCAGCTCGCAGCTGACGGCAATTGTTGCTATGTGCATTTACACACGAGCGAAGCGGACATAACATAAAGTGAAAGCCGCTGCATAAAGAGAATTCGATTTTCTAAGAATTAGTAGTAGCTGTTATAAAACCACACATGTTGTAATGTACTTTGTCCGTGGCTGTAGTTAATACAACAAGAATTTGGTACCTATTGTATGAGATCTTATAGTGCCAACTTTGAGTTGTTATAATCCCTCCTACATACAATGATTATGTGTCATATTGAAAGCTATGATTTCATCTAGAATCAGAAAGTGTCTGTAAAAGTCGTGTGTAATTGAGAGCCTACGTGACCGGCTAACACACACTCGCACAATTTTGCCATCCGTTCACGGACACTGCACTAACACAAGCGCAGCGGTGGTTAACTTCCACCGCGGCTCGAAACGACGTAAGCGGCGTCGACCTTCACAAAGAAAATCCCACATCCGTCGCCCTTATTGCCATCGTATAGAGTATGTTTTAAAATTTAATTACAAAAGGTGTCTAGTTCGTTTCGTCCCTGTGTCGGTTCAGTGGAGTGCATTTATGGCATCGGTCTCCCGTTGCCAACCTTTTTGCATTAATTATTTTTTTATAGAGAACGTTGATGAGACGATTTGTGACGTTTTTCTAATTGGCTTAGAAATTGTTTGTTTATTCAAATTTCAGTTACTTTTTCTGTGGCAATAATGCCGAGTGCGAGAGTGTCGAGATAAAAAGTGAATTTTATAATAGTTTCGACTTACTCAAATGAATGGTGTTTGATATAAACCCGTTTTAATACGTGTATATCGTATTAATTGTTTGTACACAGAAGGTGTCACGTGATATTCTATTCTAGACCCATTAAAACTGATTTTTGTTTCTAAAACAGATTTTCATCAAAATTATTATCAATTAAAATTTTAAATTACGATGTTAAATACAAACTGTCAACGCTAAATATCATAATTACCTTGACTATCGTTCGTGAACGCTAGCCTAGAACAAAAAGGCTACGAGCAGAGCGACCCAGAAAAAGGTTGATGATACCTGTAACCGCTTGGCAACACGACGCCTGTACGAGTTACAACCTTAACGTTAGCATATAAGGTTCAATTTAAGTCGGAGCTTGTTTGCTATTGATCGAGCAGTTTTTACTAACCTGTACAAATACACAGTGTGTTATGGCTTTAGATTCAGTTTTGGAAGAAGTCAGGTCTGTTAGGCAACAGGCCAGCCTAAACAAGGAGTTTCTCGAACTTTCCTCCTTCGAGGCCCGAGACCGACCGGCTTTTGTTGCAATTGACGGATCAGTTAGGTTCGGCGAGATCTTTTGTAACTAAGTATCAGTTAATAACTTAGTTTGATCATAGCCCCGGAGTACACTGACAGTACAAAATAAATTAGGTTCACCGATGACTCAGTTTTGGGTATACACTATACAGACCGTAAAAAACTACAAACGAGGGTGGAGAAACAAAAGGCATTGCGCAGACACGTTTTTATATGATTGCTTTTCTTAAAAGCCTCATAGATCAGCTTTACTTTCCAAACCGTTTTTGTACCACCCTGGTGCGAACCCTGTAACCCGAGCGTCAATAAACTACGGAGTGGCCGAGTTTGAGGTAAAAAATAAGAAGAGCTTTGTAAACCAACCTTTATTGACATTTATATAAGTTGAGGTGTTAAATTATCACGAGGTAAGAACGAAAGCAGTGAGCAGTGTTGGCCTAGTGGCTTCAACGTGCGACTCTTATCCCTGAGGTCGTACGTTCGATCCCCGGCTGTGCAATGGCCTTTCTATGTGCGCCTTTAACATTCGCTCGGACGGTGAAGGAAAACATCGTAAGGAAACCGACATGTCTTAGACCCAAAAAGTCGACGGGCTGCGTCAGGCACAGCAGGCTGATCACCTACTTGCCTATTTCATGAAAAACGATCATGAAACAGATTCAGAACTGAGGCCCAGACCTAAGAAGGTTGTAGCGCCGCTGATTTATTTTTATAGAAACCCTTAGAAGCTCCTAATAGTGTTCAACCCTTTCACGTACATTAGCCTTATTACAATTCATAATCGAATACACAAATCAATTCAGAAAACTCAATAGTTATTATTGAATAAAAAATCTCGAGGATTTCGATCCCCTTTTGATAATAACCTATTTGAAAAGCCCGAGGGTGACAGGTTTGTAGGGACGCCACCGCCTGAACAGGTTCCGTACTAACATGAAGTATGAAATATTCCTTTATACAGGTATATAAAAAGTTCGGAAATTGGCACGAATATTAAGATTGTCGGTGATCCAATACAAGTATGTTAAGTAATTTCTATTATATTATATTTTCCTCACAAAGAATTACACTTTCGTCTTTTATTATTCGTGCAGGACCCTAAATCTATTGAATAGGTCTTGTAACTCAGTCACGCGTAGTTTCGTCCGGCCGGGGGGCGCTCGTTCGATTCCCCACACGTACACATTACGAAACTATGAATACATTTAACTATTTATAGTAAACATGTGTACTTTTGGATTCGGATTGCTTTGCACGTACAAAGTGATAAGCCAGAAATGTTCTCCTTTTATTGCTCTAACTACAGTCAATTATTTTCCGACAATTGCAGGATGAAGAAGACAGAAGCTACTACAAGTTCTTTAGAAAAGAATAGCTATACGTATAATAATGTGGTACGTTATTTTTCTATTTTTAACGCGAGTCCCTTATACGTGAAACGCTTCTGTATGGCCATCTGCCAAGTTGCCAAGTGAGATCAGCTGTTTGCCTCTCCACCCTCGTGACACATATTAACATAATACACACATGACAAAAGTTCACAACGGTTACTTTAGTTCTATAATTGACTTAGTACTTAAGACTTAATTACGTGGAAATGGCAGTTAAGAAGGCATCATTACTGTTGTCAAGGGAAAATAATACATACCGAGGCATTAACACAATCTCTATTATCATAGTCCTCAAATCTTATTCGTTCAATCAATACCGTAGCTACCGTGATATTTGTAAAAATAAAAGCAACACGTCATCATCAGGGAAAGTAAACAGTAAACCACAATGTAATAAAATGGTCGTGTCTCCTTTTATTCTCCAATTTGTCTGCGTAAATCAGGGCTTTGCGTGCTCAGGGTCCGATGCAAGGGGCTTCACTAGGCGCAGTTTTATAGCCGCTGCCCGACCTTTAAGGACCCGGTCATCGACGGGGCTCGCCCAGCTTGTTTAACGACTTTCTTTGATTGAATCTTGTTTACGTTTTCGCTTTATTGCAGCAACAAAGGCGTACGATAAAAAATACGATAATATAATAAATTCTATAAATCTCAATCTATGTTTTTGGATCCGAAAAATAGGAGTTAATTCGAAGTACACTAAATCAAAAATATCGGTACTGCTTTTACTACGGAAATTTGACTTGGAATGATTTCATAATCACGTATTTAGGTCGATTTAGAGACGTTTTAAAAAAGACGAAATTTAAAAAAGTTTCAGAACAACACGTAGAAGGTGCAAAATTCACATAATCAGAGAGCAGCTCCCCAGATGTTATATATAAAAATAATATACACATAATGTTACATCATAAACGTTGAAATTGGCAATCTAACTACAATCAATCCGCGTCCCCGATCCGCAGCGATTGCTTCAACTTCACGGGACATTTGACACTCAAATATGTTGCCATCTGACGGGAGATGATGTTCTATGACGCGAGGGGAACGTTTTACGACCGACATTTTACTAAACCTCCCCTAATACGCCGCGATTTAAAAAAGGTTTATTTACATAAGAGTCTACGTTGGTCTTAGAGAATATGCGGTATCATATCTCTCAAAAACAAAGGAAAGGAATCAAGAAAAGCCCCAAAGCAGTGAACTATTCGTGCCGTGGTTTAATTACCAATGTTCGTGAATTCAGAATATTCAGGAAGTGTTGGCAGCGCACAGAATTTACATTGATAACGATAATAAGACGATAAGACCCGCACTGCTGATGGCTACCCTCGGAAGATGCTCTCAAAACACTCTTCGCCAAAGCAATTTGCCGTCGGAGTATGTCCCATGGGCTCTAAGTGAGGGCTTTAGAGGTGCGTTTGCCTCGGAGGGTATAAAAAGACTTTCGAGGCAGCGTAGTCTGCGCCACGCAATCTTACGCTCAATGTCATTTTATCGTCATAATGGAGATTGAGTGTGAAAGAGAGGTACAGAGCGGGACAGCTGTCGGTGAAATCATGAAGTTTCCAAAGGCTGTATGAGTATGTATGAAGTGCGTTCGTGTATAGTAAATTTATGTGTTTTATTAAGTTTTTCATAAGCGCCAGTTACGAGCGCTTTTTATGGGAACGTCGCGCAAACTTGCGATATTTTTGCATTTTTATACGTACTTTATATCGTATGCAAAAAGGAAACTTATTTTATAGTCAGCCTATATGCAACCAACGAATATTATTTATAAGTGGTAAATAAATTAAACCAGTTTCCAGGAAACAGCAACTATTCGTCTAGATGTGTATGTTGTGTATGTACTGAGTTAAACCGAAACTTCTGAACGTAAAATAAACCAGTGTGACAAAACACGTTCTAAAACGTAATAGCTACTTAGTAAAACGAAGTCCGTAGGTACTATGTGATTAGGATTAATTGATTTCTCTCCACGATTCTAGAAAGGCAGCGTCAATACAATTCTCTGATTTCACGCCCTGTTTTATGAGCAATTTTATGAAAAATAGTGTTAGCAATCTCATAGTAGCGCTAATAACATATAATATTAGATGTAATTATGTCCGCTCCGCTGAGTGCGGCCCTCGGAAACCTGTGGACTATTACGAACCGGTTAGGAACAGTAACGTCGAAATAAAGCAATAAAATTAGCAATTCCTATGTGCTGTGGGCATTGGAGCCGTTAGCCGACATTAGCCGACATGGAGCTGTTGAAAAAATACAAAATGAGGTCAGTAGTGTGAACGTTGTTTTTCTGTTTACTTTATTAATCCAAATTTGTTTTATTACCATTAGTATACTCATCTGTCCGTTGTCGGGCCTCAGAGATGTTTTAAGTTGAGGAATGAAAATATAAATATATTTCTAAATTCACACTACGGTTTTGCAAATGGGTGATATGATAATAATAATAACTTATTTAATTCAGATTATATCCATATACCACTATTATCCTTAACTGCTTCGACGAAATTGATGATTCTTTGTCTAAATTTAACGAAACTTTGTCGGGCCTATCCAGCTCTTTCACAGAATTAAATGTATATGCAGATATACCAGGTGTAATCCTTTTGGCGTCAAAACTCTGGAAATAAAACGAAACGAACATACATACAAAGCTTGCCATAGTATAATTTGTATTCTAATATACGCCCTTGAAACGAAACCGGTTAGTTTTTGTGTTCCTCCTGTGATCGAGAGATAAGTTTTTTGTTACTCCCACACACCACACTTTACATAGTATGTAGTACGATTTCTTGTTATGTTTAAGATTTTGGGGCACTGGATTGGACTTTCGTAATCTTTTATCCGCTTCCAAATTCACATGTCCCGGATTAGGACGACGCCGCGTTGGACATCGCGTTTCCTAGGGATACAGTAGCCTTTTAGAAGTGGTTTTATTGATTAGGCACTTCTTTTGTTAAACACACAAAAGTGAAAAGATTTCCGACTGTAATACAGCGATGTCTTTCAAAGGGATAAACCGAACCGATTTCTCGCTGATGTGATTGAATTACACATAATTATTAATTTATTAGATATAAAAACCGCACAACAAGCCACTCGTTATGTAAATAAGACCACATCGGCTGTTTGCTAATACTAATATAAGGCTTTTTGTTCGTTTAAATATTATGGTTTCCTTGTCGAAATATTTAATTTGCATTTTTGTAGGTATGTCAAGGTCAACAGTTGTCATGGATTCTAAGAGCGAACGGATTATTCTTTCCATTCGCAGTCAACTTTTGCTCTTACTTATTTTAAACGAACATGCCTCGGACTCAAAAATATATGAAATGTGTCAGGCCCAGGCCAGGCTGGTGGTGTCACTTGCATGCCTTATATTAGGCTAGATCGTAATATTCCATGATGTCTTAGTGAAGACACATGTAAAACTTGGATGCCTAAGATACATTATCCATAAAAAGACGCTGAAATGTATCAGACCGTCTTCAAACATAAAATGGTTTTTATTAAAATATACATCATATTATGTTGTAGGTAAATACATTATTTACTGATATAAAATTAAAACAAACGAAGAACTTCCAAAACTGCCAGCGTAATAAGCATAGAAACAAAATGCTTTAGAATATTTATTCGTTTCCTTATGAATGTTTTCTCTCTAAAGCAGAAATTGAAACGTACGTTATAGCTATGTACCATGAAACTAAAGCCACCATATGACCAGTTCAAACCTGCTGTTTAGTTGTTCTATGATTGGTGAATTGATTGATTCGTTGAATAGGGAATCGATTTCTCTCTGCGAGAATAGAGACAAAGGTAGAACCTATTGTAGGGGGAAATGGGTTCGCTACGATCACACTTAATCGTAGTTTCACTAATAATTCATAAAATATTCGAGATTTTTTTATCTTTTGAAGTTTATCGACATTTCTGTCGTCTAAACAAAGGAAATCACATACCACCAAACCTTGTGTTAGATAAAACCAGAACGTGCAAGGGATTATCGCTTTCTCACTCTACCACGTGCAGTCAGAGAGGGAAAACAAAAAACATATGGAGTTAGAAAAAATACAGCTGACAGGTCGTTAATTTTTTTCTCGTCTAAATATAACGTTTTGCAACGTTTTTACCTTTAGTTATTGCTACCCGTTCGGCTTTGCCTATTATACTGGGACGTGTGTTCTGTGATAATGGAGTAGGGCTTTATTTCATGCGTGGACTCCGAGTTCCGACGCATATACATGTGCGTATTGATCGATCAATATAATAAAACGGTTATATAACAATGGAGAAAAACTTAGAAACTGGGAACATATCTGCATGCATTTTTAAACTTATCTTGCTATCATTAAATTAGTTAAAGTAACTTTTTATGGTTCCAGATCAAGGTACATATTATATATAGTAACGGTCAGCGATATCTTTAAACAATACCTTAATGTAAAATCTCTAAAATACAAATATTAGCCTGGTTTTGGAGTGTTCGAGTTTGATATTAAAAAACCCAAAACAAAATCGTTTGATTTGGTCAAATGCTGGCGATTATTTATGTAATATTGTTAAAACGAGTTCCAACTTTCAAAAACCTAAATTATGACTTTAAAGCTGATTTATAACATGTCGTTTGTTCGTTTTCACTTTCCTTTACAGTATGCTAATTTCGAGATATCCATATTTATAATTGTTTACGGTTTCCGTTGGCAAATAGTTTTTTGTTTATAAAATAGCAACTTTGTAACAATAGACGTACTAAACGATCAGGGAGCATTCATTATTAGGTGGCATCATTGCTATCAAGCGATGTTTTCCAAGCAACCTTACTAAGGAAAATTATTACCATGAGAATTATGCAAGAAGGGTGAAGGTTTATTTTATTTATTATTTAAAACTCAAAAAAAGAAGCTTAAATGTCGTTTAGGCGGACCGTACGAAGCCGAGAAAAGTGTTCCATGATATTATGCCAGAGATTCTGAAAGACTTATCTAAGTGGGAGTTGTTGAATGTTTCCAAGATGCATCAAAAAAGCCTAGTATAAAGTTGCTTTAGATAGAAGTTGAAGAAAATCGGCGTCACACCTAAGTCGCCCGTAAAGTCCCAGCTGCCTGCGGAATTTGGACAAGATAACGTGATTCAGAATTTTGCAGAAGTCAAGAAATGAAAAAGGAAACTCTGGTAGTCACTCTCATAATATTATTGCGGATAAGAAGAACATTTAAATAATCACACCGGTATTGTATTGCCATCGTGGTACCGAGGAGCGAGGATTTCATCAAGAAATAAACTCTATTATGAAAACAATTAATTTCAATTTAGGTTAAACGATCTGTTTCAGTTAATTAACCACTTATTAGCTTCAGCACTAGCACTCTTCTCCACAAATAGATACGAATTCAAATGTAAAATGAACTCTATGGTATTGAAAGTAGCGTTTATTTTGATTCGTGGTGTGACGGTCGAGAAGACGGGGGTCCGAAGTGCGTTGATCACGCGATGACAAGATGGATTTCAGCACATGTGGCCGACATTACGGCAATTGAGATAAAAATAGAATACGCATTTTAACTGTTTTCTTTGTTTAGACTGACTATTACAACGTTTAGTATAATCATATTATAGATAAAACAACATTGTGTTCTCCAAATAATGAATATTGTATGGATGGTCGCATAATAAGAAGTTTAGCGGGAAAAGTCAGTGTTTTAGAAGTCTGTAATATTGTTTTAAATAGTGAAACGCTACGCCTATAAAAACGAGTCTATTAATTATTCCGCCACATACTCTGAGTAAACAAAACACAGCACATACAGAGAGAACCGGTTTCAAACCCAAATCCAGCGCCAGTAAATAAATTCTTATCGGCAATTTAAATAATTTTCTTTTACGAGAGAAGTGTCGCATTTCTCGTGTCGGATTTCAGGCCGAGGGGATTCTGTCGAAGCAGTCGTAGTAAAGTATATAACGAAGCATTTGAGATTTTATAGTTATTTTTCTATTCGTACGTCCCTAAAGTGGTATCAATGTTGTAAGAGCTCACTGGGAGATTCCTTCATCCGACGACTACTTTCTGATTTACAACTATCACTTTAACACATCTGCTGATGTTCAATTGCTTCACAGATTTAGGGTTCTCCAAAAATTAAATATAGTCACATACACATCACAATTATATTTTTTTTTCCACATGGAAACACAACATGTGCGTGTATCGGTTACCATTGTGCTCGACACGGCCTGTGGTCTGTGATGACTTGTCCAATGTACGGTAACCCGCGGAGAATCCGAGTTTTAAGTTTATAAAGATCATGAGAAATAAGTTAAAATGTGTACGGGACCAAAATCGAGCTCTTCATCCATATACGCTTGTGTCAGATTCTTCCACGTAAACGAGCTTTATGGCATCTTAAACATAATGTGTAGTGGCATTTAATAGTTTTAGTTGTTATTTATGAGAGCATGGAGCTATAGCGCTTATAACTCATAAAATGTGTGTTAAAATAATCTAAATCATTTTAACGTATGTTATTAGCTGACTTTGAGAAGAGTGGGTTGTAGGTTCGGAGTTCTTTGTGCCGACGGACTGTTTAAATTGGTTTGAAAAATGCCAGTTTAGCGGGCCTCGAGGGTATCCTTCGACCTCAGCACTTCGGTGTTCAGCACCCTTGGCTTAATTAAGACGTAAAAATGCAAATATCCCTACTTTACCCCGACCCACAGCCTGGCGTTGTAGTACAAGAGATCAAATTGTTCCGAATTCCCAATTTTAAAGGGATCTGTTTATCGTAGCCTGAACAGTTTCCACCTGGCACCAATTGCACTAATAGTGGTCTCGACAGAATGTGTATGAGTTATCACTAGGGGCTAAGAAATATAATACTTCTTCGACACTTTGGGTAAAGAGAAATTGTTAGATAACAGTTTATCGAGGTGTGTAAACCGACAGATAAAGATAATTAAATATATATGGCAAATAAATGCTTTATTTGGTGACTCTGAGTCTACACTTAAGAGTATGGCGCTATCTCGTCGACACAGGAATAATTTCCGCCCGGCAGCTCCTCAGAATAACTCCTTACTTTTATTATTGTAATAGGGTATTGTGCGTTTTATTTTGACGAAATTGCAATTTATTCAATATTGTCGCCCGACCCAATGTACTTCAATGTGTTGTTATGATAATAACTTTTATGTGTTAATAACTATAAAACAAAAGATTAATTATTTTCATAGTTTCGTGTGTACCAACAACGTTACTCAGTGATCATCATCATCATCGATGTTGTCTCTGAAGTCGTTTGATCATGTGCTTCCAGAGGAACTGTACATATGACGCCTGCTTCGTTTGCTGTTGTGATTTATATTCTATGGAGAGAGCGGGGAGGATAGAACGAGACGGGATAAAAAAGGGAAAGGATAGGATAGGAAAAATAAGGGGGGAGGGGAAAGTATGGGCTTCGGGAGTTTCACTAACCACTCGAAACGCGAGTACAATAGTATAAACCTATTGCATCACTTCACGAGCTTTTTCTGTGAGAAAACCATCCGTAGGTAACATGACTTCGAGCGTGTACATACTTACACTAAAGTAGAAAAGAAAATTATGTATTTTTCTTTGTAATAGATAAACACCAAAATAAACAAAAACATTATTCGCTCATAGGTTACAACGTAGGTTCAAAAGCAACAAACGCTGTCGTGTAGTCAGAATTCTCAAACTTCAGACATTTGTCTTTAGTTTGTTGTGTTATAAAGTTTAAATTAACTTAATGCATAATTCTATAATAATAAACCTAATTAAGTTACCAATTATAGGTTCGCTTTAAAATTAAAATGTTTAATTGTGCGTTCTTTAGGCTTTCGGCTTAGATCACTAAAGCTATTGAGATACCGTGTATGTATTTGATTTTAAATTAATAAACGATGAACTTCGTTTTGTTGCGGCAAGATCTAAAACGACGACATGATGAGAAAAAGACAACACATACTTGTACAAGTAGGAACGGGTCCAACGTCCCGTTCGATGTGATTAAGCCGAAAGGGTGACAAAAAACATAAGACAAATACTTTCCAACTCATCATTACTTTGATCCAAACAATCTTTTAAATTGAATTCGGCAAGTTTTTACATTATTTATTAAATAATCTCAAGTGAGCAGGGAGGGCCGTCCCTCGCAGAGAGCCGAGGCCTCGAGACAAACTTGGAATTGTTATTTTACCCTCTGTTTAATATGCAACCTTCGTTTTTTCGATTTTATCAATGTTTAATGAAATTCTTTCTTTCGTCATTTTGTAGATAATAAACTGCTACATCGAGAAAATTTGCAAAAGTATTTTGAAAATCAAATAGTCCTAATCTCACATTCTTGCCTTTCGACTCCTTCCTAATTATAATTTAACTTAGTTTTGTTACAGTACCATTAAAAAAATATCAATTTAGCCTATAAGTGTATCACATGTTATTGCAATTTTAATATTTTCGTGCCTTTTACCTGTGATGTACAATACATCACAGATTGTTTACAGAGTACACAATAAGATAAACAAGAGTTGTTTTCAGAAAATCACATGCCCAACTAAGCGAACCATTCAGATTAGCTTGGTCGTTGACCCGTGTTTTGATCCCACTAAATGACAAAAATTTAAACAAGAGTGACAAAGCCAACTGTCACCTCACTGAAGGCACTTTTTATTCCTTTTAAACGAAAAGTCTGTATTGCTATAGGTACTGTAAACATATCCCCGGTCGCTTGAGCCTTTATTTGAGTCAGTCAAAATCATTTCGGTATAAACCTAGATAATAACTCTAAAATTACGTCGAATACCAAACGATTCAATTTTATTTTTACGGTGTAAATGACGGCATCGAAAAGCGTGTGGAGGCGACACGCGCGGTTTGCGTGGTCGGGTCTGGCGTAAAAATAAAGACATAGTCCCAACGATAAAAATGAAAATGTTTCCTGAAAACATTACGTGTTAAGTTTATCACGTGCGAGGTGGGGATTAGAAGGTCGGGAAACGAGCAAAGGAAAAGGCAGAGCTCTTCAGAGTCCAGACTTATTGATATACGGGAGTGTAGTCAGTTATTTTTTGACTCAAAACGGGACATTCATTAAAAGTTGTTCAAATAATAAGTAATCAATTAAAAAAACACTTTAAAGTTATAAATTTAGAAAAGTTGTTGGCTTAAAAGTAACGAATTACAAAATATAGGTATCCAACATGTTTAGTATTATTTATATTTATCAGAAGAACAAATTTATTTTAAAGCAGCTGGTGACGATTTCAAATAAGAATGAAACTCTCTGAATAAACGGGACAATTTTGCGTCCCTCAGTTCATTTCGGGGACACCGGTACTCGTAATTGGAAAAAGAGACAGTCCCGTTCAAACACGTCTGGTCACGTCACTCATTGGGCACTATGCCCATGAGCACCTGCAATCCCGAGAGGCTTACGGATGTGTAATTAATTCTACAACTATAATGATGTGCGATGTAAAAATCCGCTCCTGACTTGAAACACCGATGTGTATACGAGTGGTGATGTTTTGGCAAACTGACTTATTTCTAGCACCTTAGCTCCAACGTCCGTCGATGTTTGTGTTTGGAGTCGGGATCACATTGACGGAGAAATGTTTGCTCAGTTAATGCGATCCGTGCGAACACCGGTTACTGTGAGCCATGTGTTTTCGTTTTGTAACATTAGCGACATATCACCGATGAAAGTAACATTCAATTAGAATTCAGTTTTTCCTTGACTTGGATTAGTGAGTTTGAATATGAAATAAAAATTATATGAATTCATTTAGAGTTTAGGAAAACGCCGTCGGCCGTGTCCTTGAAACGCTATCAAAACATACGGAAAAGAACGCCCAAGTGTTCGCTAATAATATTATTTTACGATATTTGCTAATGGAACAAAGATTGTTGTTATCTTATCGGAGGTAAATAGGTGTCTGTCGATATCTCAAGTTTTCCATGACTGTGTTTATCATTGCAACATCTCGCTGAAAGTACACGATGCGATGTACATATATTTAAATATATTTGCATAAGCTTCTGTGAAGTACTCTTCGTCAGGTTTCTACGCGCGTTTAATAGATGCTTTATTGAATGGTTTCTGAAACTCCACCAGAACGAGTTTATATTCATTATTTTTCTACACCACGTGTAACGAATTAACTTTATCTTTATACATTTCATTATTTGAGCATAACATAATCAAAATTCACACATTTCCGCAATTAAATAGGCGCTTATGTAATGCGCGCGCGCAGATAACCCAGTTAGCAAACATGTTTACCTCGGTTATCATTCGTCCTTCAACACCAATTGAAATATGTATTATGTTCTTTTTTGCTCCGCGAGGTTATTTAAGTATTCAAATGGGCTGTTTACATTTTATCGGTACGACATATACTTTTATTATCGTGTCTTACAGAGCTCTGGAGATACCTTCTTAGTCGTTATAAGTTTTTTATCACGAATCTGGTCTGAAGTTGATGTTATTTTAATTACGAAACTTTAACTGATCTACAACTTTTTCTTGTTAATTAGCTATTTAGTCTCGGTAGATATGATCTGGAAATTTGACCAACACACATATTATGTGTATTATAGAGATATATTAGAGCAGTGGCAGCGGCAGTCGGAGAGGAGACGAGTTCTTATCGCCGCCTGCTCAATAGTCTATAAATAGTGTAGCATACTTCTATCACAGTCCAATCTGAGTAAAATATTTTTTTCACGAGACATTGAAACAGGCTGATAACACTATATTGTGTCTCAAAAATCGTAAAGCGATTAAATGATATTATATAAATTTGGCATTTCATTAAAAGGAATAAAAATATGCTTTAGTACTTCCACGTGCGAACAATGAATCGATGAAATACAGCGGCTTAAACAAACAACGCGCGAAGTGACCGCAACGGTTTCGGCGCGAGCGCACTTTCAGGGTTGACATTCATACCGTCTCGGTCTCGGGTCGGTCTCAGGGGCGATAGTTAAGTTGTTGAGATTTCTTATGATCAGTTATTTAATTAGTACAAAAGCAATAGTACTTTTGGTAACCCTAATCACATCCGACAATGAAAGATAACTACCATAATTTCTCGTGGCAAATGCGTTTAAGCCGAAATGAACTCTAAGTTCAGAGTGAAAAGGCAAAAATTGGCAGCCGTTTAGAAATTCAAATAAGTTGCTCAACAGACGCATCCAAACAGAACGATCCAAAATGGATCGGCGATCCCGCGATCCAAGAAAAGCAGAGTTTTACGTAAACCAATGCTGTTGGAGCCAGAAAAAGCAACTAAAGTCGTGCTAGCGACAGTTTACTTATATAACTATTTACGAAGTAATTCAAATTTAAGATCATCGGTATCTTTTGATACAATACAGGGGAATGGATAAATAGTCCCTGGAAGCTAGCGGTCGGAACAGATACCAACATCGCTACTACCGATAGATGCCATACCACGAAGAGCATCACAAAATGCCAAAGATATTCGGTCCCACTTAGCAAGACACTTTATAACAAACGGTGCCATTGTTTGACAAAATAAGTTCCAATAATATTTATAAATTCTACTGTTTATATGTTTTATAAGTTAGCTTTATTAAGAAGAAAAAATATAAAATAGTTCAGTACATTATACTGAAATGGTTACCTGTAAGTTTTTTGATCAAAATAAAATTATAAAGTAAGAAATAAGTCACCTGTTGACGTATATCCCTTGTCGCAGGGTGATTCTTATCCGCCATGAACGCAAAATAATCGTAAGCAAACCATTTCGATTTATAAGCACCTGAAATAAACAACAAATTAATATATCAGTGTCCGACAAGTCACTCCCTTACCCAACACTTTTAAACATTTAAGTATGTCTTTTTATCACAAACTAATTCACGTTACGATGTGGAGTTTTACGGAATAAAATTGTATATTACTAAATAACATCTTACCGGATCCGGTTATACGACTATGTTTTTCTCTAAACCGTTCTCTTCTGTAGCCACCCGACAAAGACCTCATTTTTTTTTTTAAATCTTCTGTTGGCATATTATTCATTTTCCGACTGATTTGCCGCCAAGCATCTTCTCTTACACTTTTTTTTGCGTAATTAGAATCATAAGGATCCCATAAACATTTATTGTCCCTATAAAGGGATATTAAACGAATACATAGTGAATTATCCATTCCGTTGGATCACGCGATTCAAATCACAACCGTCCACACCGCGCGCGGCAAGTGACTGAGGCTCCTTTGAGCGTGAACAAATGGATCGCACGCGGCGGGGAGCGCGCGCCTCACACCATGACATCGCGATGGATCGTCCGGCGTGGATGCGGCTAACGTGTACCAGATACAAAAGGAACGAGTCTTAAAATAATACACGTATTTATTGTCAGAGAACAATGTTTGAAAGGTTATCCATTTTGGATCTCAGCTGAGTGTTATCTTGTGCCGCTAATGAAACAATCACGCTTTTATTAAGAGGGGGCTACAATCACGTTCAAGGAAATTAATGGCACTCACCTTTAAACGAGTGGGAGCTCGGATTCCCTTCATATTGTTAAAGGCTATATTCAACATCTAAATGCTGCGTGTAATTTAACTTCACTGGGGAAGATTCTCCGTCGAACGGTGTATGTTTCGCTCATGAAATACAAAATTAGTTTGCCAGCCTATATGTTAGTGCAACCCACCGACCGGCCTGGCCATGTTAAAAACAAGATAAGTTTGATATTTCTAGTATTGAATAGAATCGAATCCTTCCTTGGGTGGTCCGAAATCTCACAGTAACGAGTTAGCGAGGCGTATTACGGTAGTCGCTGACTCAGCACTGCCGTATCGTGATTATATTTGACCTTAATTTTTGACCGTCTACATTCTCTAATATAAATTACTTTGAACAAAGAATATCTCTTCAACGCTGTAGGGTGACAACACTAAAATATTAATAACAAAAACCTTTTTACTCGAATTCAATTCGCACGAAGAGGTTAACGTTGTGTAATCGGGAGTAAGCCCGCATTAATCATTAAAAGGCTATTTAATGGGGACGATATGTGTCGTAAGGCAACGGTAACTCGAGTCACGACAAAGTCCCTCGAAGCCTTCGTCGTGTGCGCAACGCGAGCGAGACGTGATCGTTCCGTAGCCTGTTATCGCGGGTCGGAATCGACCGCAGCCGTCCCGTACGTGCCTTCACCCTTTAACTGGTACTCAGAAATAATAATCAAATTGAAATAGAAATTAGAAAATTTACGTTTGTAGAAAAACGTAACTTGTTCAAAATGCAATTTGAAATCAAGCACATAATGAACATATTGTTGAGGTTGTACCTACTTACACATTGGCCTTTGTGTTGGCAACAATTACCACTTCACCGATTTTCAGTAAGAACCACGATTATGCATACAAAACCCGTAATTCGAAATACAATGCACTTCGCGTGCTACTTTAAAATGTAATAAAAATTGTGTATATTGTATCTAGAATGTGAATAATTCTTGGAATTATATTTGCTGATATGTGTCGTGAGGACCCTAAACTCCCGCGACTTTATTTCAACAATTCTGTGAACGAAAAGGAATTACCTTTTATATTAAAGGGAGTTAGATAAACAAGCTCGTCGGTGACGCCTGGCCTGTACGATCTAAAATATTGAAAAACATCACTCAAATATCACACCATATTTGTAAAGGTGTAAGTCGTTCGTAAAAGATAAATCATAAGAATTGTAAGTCATACTCTTCCGCTAATGACGCCGGAGGGAACAGCCTGCGCTTCAAGAGCTCTGCGAGAGCCGTGCACTGCGCGAGTGATGCGGGCGACACTTCAGCCTCTACTTTTGTTTAGTGCTCACTCGACAACTGCCATTATTATCAACCCTCCGATATACATCCCCGACCCTGTTTCTTCTGCATATCAATGATATGTTGCAACTTAGCAACATTCATTGCTATGGATGGATTCGGATGACAGCACTGGGGATACTTTTTACACTGGCCGGGCAGGTATTTCTCGGGCAGTTGTCGATGAGTACCGGAACAAACTTGTGTCTGAAGTCGAAACTCTACTACGTGGAGTCTCAGACTGAGGCAGACTAAACCTAGTCCAATTTAACCCCAAGAAGACACAAGTTTGCGCGTTTTCCGCTAAAAAAACACCCTTTGTCGCTACTCCTCTTTTCGAAAACACTCTTCTTAAAGCCACAGCCAGCATTGGAATACTTGGCGTTGACATATCGAACGACGTTCAGTTCCGCGGTCACTTAGAGGGAAAGGCTAAATTAGCCTCCAAAAAGCTTGGTGTGGTCAGCAAGGCGAGGCGGTACTTTACTCCGGGCCACCGCATGCAACTATATAAAGCGCAAATTCGGCCCCACATGGAGTACTGCTCTCACCTCTGGGCGGGGGCTCCCCAGTACCAGCTCCTTCCACTTGACCGTATACAACGCAGAGCGGTTCGAATCGTCGACGACCAATCCCTCTCCGAGCGGCTTGATCCTTTGGCGTTGCGTAGAGATGTGTGTCTTCTACCGCATTTACCATGGAGAGTGTTCAGAGGAGTTGTTCGGATTAATACCTGCAGCTGAATTTCATCATCGGACGTCGAGACAGAATACGAAATTCCACCCGTATCACCTCGACGTCCGCCGTTCCACAACTGAGCGTTTTTCAAGGGAATTTTTTCCGCGCACCACTATGTGGAACCAGCTGCCCACTGAAGTATTTCCGAACCAATTCGACTTATGGTCCTTCAAGAAAAGAGCGTACCAATTCTTAAAAGGCCGGCAACGCACTCGCGAGCCCTCTGGCATTGAGAGGGTCCATGGGCGGCGGTATCTCTTAACATCAGGTGAGCCTCCTGCCCGTTTGCCCCCCGTTCTATTAAAAAAAAAAAAAAAAACAACATATAGCACGCATTCCGTTGTCTTATATTGTCGTCTCGTGCGATAGCTAACTTCCACCTTAGGCCGAAATGTTTTAAGGTGAAATAGAAATAGTTATTGCTCCTTATCTGTGAAGCGCACTTATGTATGGCGCGCCGTTATCTCTTAAGTTAAAAATTTAAGTAAACATCTCCGTTTGTTCCTCGAGAGTTGGTTATAACTTTACATAAACTTTCAGGGTTAAGATAGTTTGAGAGTTCGTACAGACGCAATAAAGGAACGCACGAAGACAGCCTTAATACTAAATTTCAAACTAAAAAATATTTAACTGAGTGGGTGGACCGGTTCGACAGTTGTCTCACTCGCACTAATGCTTGCAGGACGACAGACAGGTTTTCAAAGATCCAAGGAATCATCATAATGTATTATGTAACTCGTTTTATCAAAACACGTACGTACAGCTTCCCGGACCTAGCATTGGATTGATATGCATTGCCAGAAAAGTACGATCGCATTCGAAAGGTTTCGAAAACTTCAATATAGGAAAACCTCTCACAGCAAAAACCTGTAGTCGGCTCAACCCCAGGGCACACTCGTAACTTAACTAGTTTAAGTTGCGGGAACTTAGATGAGAACTTTACAGTTATACGACCTCTGGAGACCACTCAGGGCCTCACTCTACGCCGTTTTCACAGACCCCAGTATGTCTAAGTCGATTTGAAATAAATAACGTAATGTGTCAATTGTTTGCCTCATGAAACCTAAAGACATATTAAGCCTCTATAAGGGTACTAATTGCCTTCCATTTTAAACCGAAACAAGGGTTTATTTCTCTCTCGCTTGACATTAGGTACGTATTCGTATCAAGAGCCGTCGTACAATTTGAAGGTCACTGAACTATTGTAGACTTAAAAACTCAATAGCCCTAGGGCACATCGTAAAAAAACGGCCCACGCATTGGGCTGTTAATTAAGTTTGATCCGTATTTGATGTACAGAAGATACACAATTGCGTGACCATTATTACTTTGTGATGTGGGATGTATAACGCGTAAGTCAGTAGCAGCTATATAGGGTTGTCACAAACGTTTCCGAGACGTTTTAAATTAAAGAGAATGAAGTCGCAGAATCAGAACTTATTAGGATTGAAAAAGAACTTGAACTGAGCTTAGCAATGCGCCGAGATAGATAGATAGTCTTTTTAATTTAAATCGGTATTTAATAAACACAAGACTAATGATAAATAACATATTGTAACGCCTCCACAATACCCGCCGCTTGCTCGTCTCTATACGGAACTAATTACCAATACCTTGTATTAAAATACAGTCTGTCTTGTTGAAGATGTATATTGTTCAAAGGTGTAATACCAAAAATAATATAAATGCTATCACAATTAGGAATCGGTCACCGCTAGATAGATAGTACAGGTAGTCGTCACATTTACTTGTTATAGCAGATATAATAAATAGATACATTGTTGAAACTTTGGCAATTTATTTGTAATAGTGTACTGAACGCTTCACCGAGTATTATCTCCTCATTCATATAACTTAGTTTTTAAGAAATTCTTTAATAGTTTTGTAACATTGGATTTACGCTTAGGATACGCCTGGGTTACGTACTTTAGTTAAAAGAATTATCCAGTTTTTTAAGTATTAGAATTAGCATAACTTTGCATCCCGTATACAGATGATGTCTTGTTCCTTTGTGTCTTCGCTAGCTGTAGGCGGCGGGTTCTGAGCGGACGAGCCTCCGACACAACCAGTTACACGAGTTTCCTTACAATTAGCATTGCATTAGTCAAAGTTGAACCCTACAGCATCCAGATACGGAAGATTCTCCTTTGCGTTTTATTTAACTTAATACTTTTCAAATGTTTGAAAATGTGTATGTGTTCCGTTTTAATGCACACATTTTCAATATATCCGTCGCGCTCGGCGAAGCTTATGACAGCTTCGATAAGCCAAACTTGAAATGATAGCTTCAAAGCCTTTTTATGGACATCAGTTAAAATACTCCACAGTTTTCCTCAGGGAAATTAGTAGAAGGCTTTAGATATTTGGTCAATTAATATTTAGTAGTGACTTACGACTTACTTCAATAGTTTTATTAGCAAAGGAAATCATAATAGGAACACTGCAAAAAAACTAACGCCGTCGGTTGACGGTGTAGAAATACATCCACCACTAAGCTGCCCAGAGTGGTGGCTGTCATTAGCCGCCTCCCTCCGGATGATAATTATTAGACCTTTCTTTGAAGGTTTTATTTCTTTCCGGATATTTTCTCCTAAATGCTTATTTTTCTTTTGATCCCTCATTAAAGGAGGCCTCTTAATTACGGAGGCCATTATAATAATATCGTTATTCCTCCTACATACGCACGAATCTACTTGATAACACTGACTCGGGTGGATCATATTTCAATTTGATTAAACTTTATTTAGTTATATTTATGCTATTTCTGGTTTATCTCGTAACATATATTTACTTTGGATTACATAGATACGTCTATGCCACAACGGCGGAATTTATTAGTAAATTTTTCAAACGAATATGCCCCAGAGTAATGGCGGTATCTAAAGTTATTTTGTAAAGGTTAACTATTTAAAGATTAAGGGGGCACGGTAGCATCACCAGTCACATTTAAGGAGTAAACAACTAAGGCTTTTAAAACCATTATTGGATTATAAGCAATAACGAATATTAAAAAGTTTAATCATCAGGTGAAGATGGCTCTTAGGTTAAATCGAAACAGTATGTTTGTGTAGTTCTGCCCTTTTCCAGAAGTTATGAAAGAATCTCTATAATAATAATAATCTAAGTTGGCCAAGGCGCTTTCGTCTCATTGTATTAGGTCTGTACATCGAGTGTATTGAACATCACCGCATTCTAACAATTAACTGTATCCGTAAATGAATCGTGATTTGTTAGATTTTTCAGAAGTATCGGCCAAGGCGTTGTCAACAACAATGAGCGCCGTATGAAACGCGTCGAAACCGATTTGACCTCTACGGCTCATTCGTCGTAAGAATATTAAATGGCCACGTACTGTCATAAAAGCACACCTGAAGAATAATCCTCGTTACAAAGTAAGTGTTTAATGAACACTTAAGCCTCACTTAGCACAACATAGCAACACCGGCGTCGCTCGGTCTGTTTGCTCACTCTGACTTACGCTAACCTCGTATCATAGTATGTAAATATTAATTCTCTCACATAAATATAGTCGGAACCTCCTTGCAACAAGCGCTAAAGTCGCATGGATCATTTATATATTCCAAAACCGAGGTACACTAAGTAGTGTCAAACGAGTTACTTTGCTTATGCATAAATGAGCATTATTGCCACGCAGTGCGTACTGAAATCGCCCGTACGCTCGTTGGTTACCGAGTCACGTTTGTCGGTTGTATGCGCTTAGTTACATATACCTAGTTACGGTATTACAATAGTTCCACGAGCTAATATCAACTGCAGCTGTGTTCGATTTAAACCTAGGCTGTACAGTTTCGCTTGTACGATCTTTATCGCTCGGTAATACGGTCCAATTTGCTTTATCTCAACTGAAATTAATGCAGATTGACCTTGAAATGAATTGTTTTTATTCAAGTAAATGACTCAGCGTGTCATGCACAATATAACCTAATCGTAATAATATGTAAAGAATTCACACCATTGTATGAAACTGCATTGCCCTAATCTTTTTAAAAACATAATAATATGTTTTAATTAAGGAATTCCATAATAGAAAACTTACATCTTTTATTTTTTCAAAATGTACGTTTTCGTCAATGTAAAGTAATCGACGCTAATTGTTAACCAGCGTAAGTAAATAAGTTTTAAATTTGTCATGACACGTGGAAAGCTAAATCCGCAATACATAGATGCAATGTGTTAACAAAGTTACACGTATACGCGTTAATTGCAAAACAAGCAATTCAATTCGCGGGCAACTCATGATTGTCTTCAGAAATAGACTGGATTCGGAACAAACAGCCAACAAAGTGGAAGCATTTGCTGAAACTATTAGCGGCGCGTGACCTCCTCACCAACACCCCCATCTCGACCGATGCTCAACTTTGTGAAACATTAATTCGGATATTTTCTGAATTATCTCTTTCTGATAATAAGCATTGAAAAACTCCTAATCGAGTATCTAACAAGGTCGCATCTCTGTAACAAAATTATTAAAACAATATCTAAATACTAAAACCATAAATTAGTTACCGAGGGAATTGAAATATAAACTTTTTCAAAAACTTAGTTTTTTAACTTTTACAAAAATAAATTTCAGCTTATAACTTTTCGGCAATTATATATTTTGATAAGATAATTAATATGGAGTTACCAGTTAATACACAACTATAATAATTAATCAGTGTATTTTGAGAAATGTAATTAAGTACGATGTCAGCGCGCGAACCGCGAGTGAGAAGTAATTGAATTTACTCCAATTAAGATAATTTTGTGAAGCGTTTATGTCATTAAACACATCCTTCTTATCTTCGGGTAAAGGTTTGCTTATAGGCATCGTCGGTTTTGTTTATTAAATCACGAGTCGAAACGAAGAAATCCTTTCTGTACCTTTTGTGTGGACTCGACTCGGTCTGTACACGTGTAGATACCAAACTTGTTTACGCTCTAATCTAACATCTCGTTGCCTGGCCAAGACCCTTTCTGTGCGCAACTTCCTGACCCCACACAAGCCGATTTCACATCTCTCATGTTCTCTGTAAGATCTTGAATGGCTCGTACTTTGCAGTCACTTGAGTCGTTTTAAACAGTGTCGTTATCGATAGTGTGCTCGTTTACTTTTGGGCACAGCGATGTAACGTGGAGTGCGGCAGTTATGTTTTATTGCTCGACACTGTTCATGAGCGTTGTGATGGAATTTAAAATCTGTTGCCCGTCCTTAGAGAACATTTTCTCCCAACGAGACGTTAATAACAATTATTGAGCTACTGTATAACGAGTCTGTTTTAATATAGTGTCCCTTTCATACGTCGTAATTAGAAAGAGATATAAAATGTTTTAACAAGACATTTAAGCACTAACTACTTACAGATTAACATTAGCTGCGGCCGGTTTCTTATTGATGTTCCATCGTTTGTTTATTTATTTATTTAACACTTATCGCTTGCGAGTAATCTTTCAGGTGACTACTGTAAGTCCAAATGATAGAGTATTTGATGGTAAAATGCTAGAAGTGCAAAGCTACAAATAAGAAGCAATGACTTTAATAGAAAGACGTTTACTATTTTTCTAATTACAATCAGTTTCTCTTAAAACATATTATATTTTTAATTCTGTTTTGTAAAACGGGCGGGACGCTCACCGGATGTTCAGTGACACCGCCCATGGACATTTCGTTATTTTTTCTAGTGATTAAAGTAGTAATGTAAGTAATTCCTAATGAATTACTGATAGGTTACAGAATATGTCGAATAGTATCAGTCAAAGAGGTCCGTGCGTCACTCGTCGCTCATTTAAAAATCTAAAACGATTTCAACTTTTACGATTGCACGATTTGAATCTATTGTTTAATTAAGTCCTCAAATACAGATTTGGTAAAAAGTAAATGGCTGTTGGCTTTGTATGTTTGTATCGCAAAAAGTATTGTTAGTTTTAAACCGACTTCCAAAAATAGCATCTTATATAATAAGTTATTGCGAAGCCTTCTCTAGCAGTGATTGACTCCGCTGCGCCGCATCGTTTCTCTTGAGGTTAGACGTACTTAGCAACAATAGTTGTTGGTGTATGCTGACCCCGACTGACCCCACCCGGATGTGGCCGTAGTCCGCGTACAAATCGACCAACCTACGGTTCGTGCGAGCTCTGTCGGCCTGCAAGCATTAAGCATCGGCAGTCACGCGGCGTGGCTCGTGCCAGCCTCGGCCACTTGGCGAAATTTAAATGTATTCAATAATTATTTACTACTGAAGAAAATTACACATTTAATGCTTTGTTTTAGTTCAAAAATTACATATATCGTGCCCGTATTATACAGAAATTGATACTAATTAAATTACATAAAAAATACTTATTGTATCTATATGCAGCTGTGAACACATATACATACAAAACACACACCAACGACTTTTTTGTATGTCGGACAGTGTTGCCATGCGCTTTTTACACAACGTATCGATGTAAACCTTGACTTGTCAAGTTTTTTGCGCCATTATGTCACGGACTCCGGTGAGATTATTAATAAGACGATGTGCAAACAGTGAGTTTTGAACTCTTTGCAGTGGTACTACCGTTCACATCGCCTAAAACGGAGGGGAGCTTTTAATTGCGAAAAAGTTCCACGATTAGTTTGAAACCTTGAACTTGAATGGTTTGTTATTATTCTATGTGATGTAGCTCCGGGCGGATAATAAATTGCTGGATGTGTTTTTATTCAGTTCACACTAATATTAGGAGAGAAAGAAAAAAGACAATGAGATATCAGTTAAGTCATATACACACACACACACATATATATATGTATATATATTAGGTTTCAATCATATATTTATAATTAAACTGTACATTTATATTCTATATAAAGTATTTAACGTAAAATAGAATTAAAAGCCAAAACGGACAACAATCGTTCTTATACTCACTTAACTATTATTTAGACGTTAGCCTTGGAGCGACTCGAATATGAATTAGTATTTTGTTTACGTTTATTTCGGTCTCATGTCATTAGGCGACACTTGTATTTATTTGATACATTAATTCGGTGCTGCGAAGAACTTCATACCACAGTATGTACACACTTTATGTCATTGCAGCGTTGTTTAACGTGTATTCTCTCTAGCTATTTATTAAAAGGTTAACTGTTATTCTGTTTAAATGTACAGAACATGCCAATGTCACGGTACTTTGTTATTGAGGCAAACTAAAATAATTCCTCGTAGCAACCTGAACATATTACAATAAAGTGAACGTTGTGGCCGTCTCGATAGCTCTCGAGGACATGCAATTCTACTGTATTATAATATTCTGTAGCTGTAGACTTTTCAGGAAGGTCGTTCGTAATAAGCGACTTCTGGCGGTGAATGTTAAGGGTTACTCCGTTGAGTATGAAATGGTGCGGTTTGTTTTAATATTCAACGAAATCGTAGTCACTGTGAAATATATTAGGTACATTGAAATGTTATTTGTTAAAAGATAAAAATGTTTCTCAAAAATGCGTTCAATAGTTGTGCGTCTACGTAACGCGTTTAAGCTCCTCCACTTAACACATATATTGTTCCTATAATATTATGTATACATAAGTTTTAAGTAAGATATACCAATTGAATGAATAAACTAAAATAACGGTGGGCTAAATTTTGATTGGACATAAAGTCCGCGAAAGTTAACATCCGTAGACCTCTCAAAAACAAACATTCTCGTAATTAAAAATGAAGCCCATTATCTGCTTATCTTTAACCGAACTAAGAAAAAAGAAGTTGTATCGCAAAACTCTAACTACATTCAGCGGGTCTGGTCAGCCACATAAATGTGAGCCTTGACGAACGAGCCCAGACTTCGAGGCAGGAACTCGTCGCAGGCCTTTAAAAACTGGTCGAGGTTCACGGCCGACCTCTCGTATCTTCCCTCCGTCTGCACTCCCTGACTGGTGAGAATGTGAAGCGCCATGTGGGCATCGGGATTGTCAGTCTGTGTGGACACGGTCCTCGTCGAGGGTATGTTCAAAGTGGGCACTGCCGATTTCTTGAGAAGTAGCTTCCCGTACATGCGATGTTCGAAGTGAAGGCTGCAAATGTGCATATTCTTTAGCTGGTCGACGTCCTTGCCCAGTAGATCGGCACGGTTGCATGCCTTCACCCACGAGTGGCATCTGTGAGAAACAATTTATGTACCCGTGACAGAGTTCAAGAGCAATATATTTGACATTCAATGTTGGCAATTAAAAACATTGAAAGAAATCCAACCTTTCGTCACGTGGAAACTGATGGAATCTGAGACCCTTGTTTTTGTAGGAGGACGAGGTGCACCGGAAGACTGCGCAACTCGTGTTAACCATTTCGGCCACTTGTTGCGTTTTGCCGAGCGACTCTCGCCTTTGTTTCGCCTGTAACCTCACCGCCACTTTAAGTAACGGCACGCAACGCAACGCCTTCAGCGCGTGCTAGCGGGCCAGATACGGGCACGGCTACATAAGTGTCACGTAGTTAGGTCCATACATTACGATAATGCGAGTCACGTCAGTGGCGACGCCCGGCCGACTGAGCGCCGTCCGGGAGACGCCACCCACCCGATGCATCGCTAGCGGCCGCACATGGATCGGTTAGCGAAATTTCGTGCAAATTTTATTCTAAAACTTTCTGCAATCACGATGACTATTATTTCAGTTGTAGGCGCCTTCATAATAAGTTGCCATTAATTCGTCTATAACATTGTGGATCTCGAATTAGGTGTCATCTATAAAAGTATGTAAGATACATTACTTGCTGCAGAGGCATGAATGTGAAGTAAATTAAGGAACGGAGCTCATAACAGGCACGTGAAAAATAATCGCGACGATCGGCTTGAGGGAATTCATTGTGAGTGACGTCATCCCGTCACGCCGCCAGGCTGCTGCCCGCCGATAACACGATAGCTACATTTCAAATTCCAAAACGTCTTCCTATAAATATATATTTTTTTTTAACATAAACCTATATTTACTTTTTTGTGCTTTGGAGTACCAGTGGACTTGCTTCTATCAGATGACATTTTAATTTCAGGCGAAGTGGGTGAAGGACGCGGAAGTGTGAGGGAAAGGTGACCCCGTTCATTTTCTCGTAATGTCACTTGATTTGAGATTTCGTGACGAAATTTATTGTTCCTATCCAGTTGTATGTATTCCTAAGACATTTTTATTTTTAAAGTCTTTCTGTAAATATAAACCTCCTAAGATAGTCATAATGGCTATTGGATAATGGGCATACACATGAACAATTGAATTATTACATAGTATGTAATTTCTTTAGTTCTTTAACTTAAATAACTAAAACGTACTTAGAAAAATAAATAATAATATCTCCAAGCTTTATATCTGACTATGATCTCACTCCATTCGCAATAATAACAAATGATTACAATTTATACGCTTATTATTTTAAAATGGACGCTCTGAAGGACGCCATGACCTTCACTGTCTCCTTCTAACGCGAAGGTTAAAGGAAGATAGAAAACCTTCTTTCGCACGTCACGAGAGCTTTGTCCTTATCTCTCGTAGGTGGTTTTGTAATGTCATCTCACTCGGTAACAGTAGACAGTCCGTCGCCGACACAATGCTGCCAACTGACAATTTTTTACAAAATTTCTATCAAAATACGTTTTGATAATTAAACACATAACACGTTATAAAAATATTTGTCAATAATTATTTTAAAATTATAGAATCTCATAATGTTTCAGTGGTATAGAACTATTTTATTTATTAAAATTGGTATCTAGTTACATACAAGGTACCTACTCATTTCCTCACGAGCACGAACATGTATTTATGAAGTTGCTAAATTATTTTTTAGTGATGTAAATTATAAGGCGCTAAAAGAAAAAGAACAATGATTGTATATAATATGTATTTTAATTCGGACAAAACGAGATATTTAGGACGGCAATACTTTGTTCGCAGTAACTAACCGTGACTTCTTTTAATGGATGATAATTTCTCGGAAGTACCAGTGAATGTTTAATAATAATTTTCGTACGGTAGAGGCGATCGAAATTCACTTAAATTAACTACATTACTACATTCAACAAAATATTGCAATTGTTAACAGTTCATTTCAGCAATGCCTAGGATGATTTAAGCCTAAATTTCACAAGTCTCTATCTAGTGTTATTCATGTATAAAAAATACTTTTATCATTTACGTTTTATAGACGCAAAGACTTTCTACCATTGTTGTCTTGGTAATAATACTAATTAGTGAGTGAGACGACTTAACCCGTACCAAGCAGTTAAACCCTCGGGAGCGTTACAATTGGGTTCTTGAAAAAAATCTGTGATAAATGGAAAGATCATATTAAGTATATAAGTTTTATAAAAAATCTATTTTTTCTATTAAAAATAAAAAAATATTTTTGAATCCAGTACCGAAAACACGCCGAACAAACCCGAGCGCGTGTGACGTCATAATATTATGTTAGTTTTCACTCATTGCAGTTGATAAAGAAATAATAAATAGGTACAGTGTTTTGATCTATTTAATTTTGTTGTCATTGTTAAATATTTAAATTTATATGAAAAATGTCGAACCTCAAAAGTTATCGTTCTTGTTTTATACCATTATGAATACTACAAAAACAAGTCCTGACAAATGTTTTTAAATGTTCCCCAGATGACAAACGTCGAAATAAATGGTTTCAACTTTCAAGCAGTGCACCGTGATAATCGTTTCGATGTAAGTTTTTCTTAATACCTACCATTGTTATTAAATTATTGTTGTTAATATAAATTTAATAGAAGTATAAATTACCTGATGAGGCTGCATAGTCATGGCATTGAACATCCTGAATTTTTCTTGACTTTTCATTAATAATTAAAGTAACTGAATAAGCTTTACTCCGAACTCGGTGTTCTGGACATACCCGTCCTTTTACAATACAAATATTATTTTTACGACTTAGTTGAACATAACCTATAGCTTTGTCGCCGCAACTCTCACGCGATGCTCTACAATTTATGTAATAAATAATTATATTTAATATAATGAATAAATACTTAAATATTTTCATTTATTGTATTATTTTTTAACAGACTTACGTTGTTGCCTTTGCACCTCGAACTTCAGCAGAATTAAACCGAACGTGATTAAAAAAACGGTGATCATAAATGTATCAACTTCAGGAATATTATCAGACTTTGCTTTAATAGATCCTTTATCATACATAGCTAATCGGAACCAGCTAACAACTAACTTTATTTGTTTAAAAGGTAAATGTCATTATGGTCATTTAAAATTCTTGGCATAGCTGCTAACTTCACGCATATTCTATTTCTTTTTACTTGTAGATTGTCTTATTCCCATCTCGCTCGCGCACGCTATAATCACACTGGCAACTTTGTGTCTCAGGTGCGCGCGCATCGTAAAAATTCACTCTCATCAATTTTTCATAACGCGCCTAAAGAAGTATAACTTCTACAATCAATAGTTTTTTTTTTTCATAAACTCAATTCAGGAGCGGACAACTTCACAGGATTGCATAAATCGCAAATTGCTTACGAATTAAACGTTTAGGTCGTACGTAAAGGTCTGTTTTTTAAGCAAAATCTATATTTTTTTGTAAAGTTGCGAGCTCGGCTTTTTCCGACACGTTCCTATCGATTTCTCGCCTTCGGGATCTCGTCACGCTATCCTTGTAAGCTGCCACCTCACTTTACATTTGAAGTTAAATTAACTTATCTGACAACCACAAGATTTCTCATAACACTTTTATATTATACTTTCATATGTATCTACAATATGTTATATATATATTTTCGTAGGAAAGGTAACCGCCGATGTAGCTGCAATACGTGTATGTCATCTCTAACAGAGAATTTATACGTAAAGTAAATGTTGTGATACAAGATGTCCGTGTGCCTTGCAAGTAAGACTTGGACTGACGTGGTTACTGTGAGATAAAAATGTTTCTCTAACTATTCCAATAATAATGTCACAAAGACATTATGTATTGTTCTACTCCACTTCTGACAAAGACCAATCCCCGCAGCGCCACTATTTACAAAACGTGATTACTGCCTCGTTTTTTTTATAATTATCAAGGTTTCGATTGTATTTACCGTTTTTACGATGCTAAGTCACTTCTGGTACTACGACGCTGATTTGAATAATTGAGCGCAATTGAACGTTTTTTGACTTAGATTTGACCCTGACAACTCAATTGTTGCTAAGCTGGCATAAACGTGATCATGAATATATATTTTATCTATGATGTATTCATTATGTGCTGTATGTACATTGTACATATTATACCCGAAACAGCTGATATGGCTAATTCAGATCAGACCGGGAGATAAACGTGTAGCCAATTAAGGATCAATCATTTGTGATACAGTAATAAATGGACATTGAATTTATTATAATTGTGTTTTATGTCTCCTATTACTATTTATTTTTGTCATCAAAGAATACAATTTATAATTTGATTTACAACACAAAATGGTTTGCTTCACTTCAAAGGTTCTTTCTTAAAGGAGTATGATAACCCAAGCCTATGATGCCCGACATGAAGAAGCTCGTTGTTTAGAGGCAGTCGTTGCCTCCCGAATCTAATGATGCGCCGTGCAGAGAATCGTCCTTATATCATATTTTGTGATATATAGATAGTTTGTGGCGTTCAAACATATAACAATGGCATGTCGATAACAAATCGTTTGAAGCAGTATATAGTATATAGCTCAATAGAAAAACTCAACACGTTGGCGTACCTACTCGAGATGGGAACGTCGTGAACTCTCCCCCAAATTAATTTCTTTAAGAATATTGTACAAAATAGGTTTCCCTTGTACTTAATCGATTTGTAAAAATTTTGAGAAAATGAATTCATTGGCAACCCGAGTCAGCAAATACTATCTACTGAATATTTGAAGCGGCGGTACCTACTTTTCGTGGGCGGGTGTTCACTGTTCAGGGTGTAGAGGCTCGTCGGAAATTACCTCGTACCGGCGACAATATTGATATTGGAGCCTTCAAATCTACTATTAAATACTATATTCGTTTCGCATTGCTCAGGAATATTAATCAGCCCTTAAATTACGTTATATTTATACGCAGTAACGGGTGGAAAATTTGTTGATATGTCTCACTAGCAATAAAAAGGGAATACAGATAAATATGTATTATATTTACATTTTAAAATCACACAAGTTATAAAATAAAAAATGTAATTGAAATAATAACTGTTTAAATAGGTTAAAGCAGTCTTATTAAATATATTAGTGACCATGGATCTTCATCACGTCATCATCCCTTCAAAAAAGTCATGAAGTGTAGATTGCTGAAACGCAGTATATAAACCTACTGACTTAGTTGTTCTAAATACGATTCTTAATTACTTATGTTCGATCTGAGTAAGTTACAGGTTTGAGTAGAATTCGGTTGCCCTAAGACGCGACTGAGTCCCATTTGTGGGGGGGAGCTTTATCGTCGCACTGCTCTTCGGCGCGCAGCAGAGCGTCCAGGACCTGCCTTTTAAGACTAGCTTGTAGCCGCCGCGGAAGCCGCTTGCTGCTCTGGCACACTGACGCGAAGAACAGCTCCAAGGCCTCGTGCTCACCACCCTCTTCCGGTACTTCCGCCGCTCCCCATGTCTCCGTCTCCAGTTCCTGATCCGACGGCAATTCCGACTCGTCCATCTTGATGTCGTCTTTGATGACACGTCGGTTCCTGTAATTATAGCGGTCGGTGTCAGTAAAAAGGAAGGCACGGGAAAATGTAAATCTCTGAAGCAATCACTTGTGAAGCCACCTTCTCATAGTCATGTAGGGCAGCACGAAAGCCATGCGAGACTGAAAGCGCCACTTCTTGCATGGCGTGCCCGCCTTGGTGGTGCCGCCTCGGTTGCTCTTTTTCAGCGACTGTCGGAGGGAATCACGCAGGATCTTCCATTCGCGTTTTAACACCTCACCTAAATTAAAACAAGAAATTATGTCGGCGTATTTTTAATGTAAAGCAAATCCTTTATCCAAGCGTGATTTATTGTGATTTGGTTATTAAGCATAGAAGAAGCTACGGGCTACCCCTAGTCATTTAGCTGTTAAATATTGATTTTGATTCTCGGGATTCAAACCGATTATGATATAAGACAACTTATTTAATTTTAATACAAACAATGTGGAATATACAACTTGGAATGACGTCAATGAAAATAAATATAGATATATAATATACTAGCAGACCGGCCAAGCGTTGCTGTGGCTGAGGTTTCTGTTATATTACATAGTAGTAAACTATTCAAGGGAAGCGGTAGGAGAACACCAGCCATGGCGACCACCATGCTTTCTTGGTGGTTATGCCATTAAATTGTAGCTAATGTGAAACGTTGGTGCTTTCAACACAGCGCCATCTGTTAGAATTGTGACTATCAAATAATAAACAAATATTTTGCAATAAAATAATACTGCTGGTATAAATTAAAATGTAAGCTATCCTATCTTTTAAGTTAGATCAAATTGCACGGTGTGCAAATTTGATTGAAATCGGTTCGGTAGTTCAAGAGTCCATAGCGGACAAACAACGTGACATGTAATTTATATATATTAAGATATATAGATCATATTATATATATTAAGATAAGAAGCCTTTGAAAACCTTTACACTCATAGTCGACTCGTTTTTATTCGAGTTTACTCATTATTCGAGTTCTCAAACTTAGAAAATGCTATCTACATCTTCAGCTGACCTGAAATATTAAATTAAATATTGTTATTTCTATTTTAGGAGTACAGCAGTAACTGCTACTACGACAATATTATTATGTCGACGCTCTATGTGTGAAATGTAATGTTACTGTAAAATGTACTGTACTAGAAGTGTTTTAAGGTGAATTTCGCCTTGAAGAGTGACTACGAGCATAAAGCTCCGCACTCACAGTTAGCCCCAAGGCGCTCGGAGATCTCGAGCCAGCAACGGTCCCGCACGTCGATGTCGCGATGGTTCTCGTGGCGCGTGTCATAAAGCACCGGGTTCTTCTTCACTTCGTCGATGAGGCGTTCGCGGTATTCGCGCGTGTTCATCTTGTCGTTGTTCATGGCTCGGGCGGCACGGCCTCCCGATGCGAGCCCCGCGCTATACTGAGCGAGCGAACGAGCGACGTTGCCGAGCTTACGACCGCATCGCTCCGCGCGCGGTGAGCGCTCTGGCTTAATCTTACTTCGGTTATATCATTTCTCGAGCGAAAAAGTATCTTTATGCCATAGCTATTTCATATTTACAACGATTACATGACGTAGAACGGGGAACTACCAAAATCTCTTAAGTGGACAATTAATTTTATTAGGTTTTCATTTCGTTAATATTTCGTAAAGAAAATTCAAGGCCATTGACTCATCATAGGCTGAACGTTGACGTTGATATTCTTCATCACTCGCCCGTGCGTGTCGATCACGAACTGCACTATATACAGCACGTCAACGTGCTTTCTGGCGAGGTGCTCGTACCAGATGATGTGCTGGTACATGGGCTTGCGCAGCCGCTTGTTGAGCGCCAAAGTGTAGATACGACGCATGTCTACGATGAGCTGGTCCAGCCGGTAGAAAAGGAACGCCATCTGGAACGCTTGGTTATCTTTGAATCGCTCCATCACGCCGTCGAGGTCACGCAGCCGCAACTGCATCACGGAGAGCACCATTTTAGACGACTGAGGATATTTAAACTGCCATTTTTAAAATATTACGAATCTCATTTAACCTGAGTTCCATAGATGGCCTGTTTCATGAGGTCGAGGGTTTTTATTTTGGTCTCCTTAACACTGGGGTCGAAGTATTCGGGTTTCACCAGTAAACGCCGGTGCTCAGTAACGAACGTCTTGAGGTCCACGAGCAGCAGGTCGTCGGAGACGTTGCGAAAGGCCTGGATGGCATCTATCTGACGCTGCACGGGTGGCTCCTGCTCCCCACCCATCACCAGAAGAATAACAGGCGCTGCTTAAGTTGATTAAATACGATATTAAGTCTTATTTAACTTTATTTTCCGATCAAATCTATTCGTGTTAAATCTAGTCTTTATACTTGTACCTATTACCAGTAGATGCATTTTAAGTGAATCAGACTCTACGGAGGTTTTTAAGGCGCAATAAAATGTTATTGCTTTTCACAATTTTTATTACTAATTAATTTACTGAGGATAATTTCTCGAAGTTGGAATGTTCACAATGGAAAGCTTTATCTTTCATCTTTTATAATACTTATATCGTACTCTCTTCTGACCTTCCTTGATTCAAAACGAGTAAGAGTGCAGGCAAAGGTGTCGGTTATGTTCCCTCAACCGTGTTAGACACAAAGGTGCCCACAGTTTACATAATATGCAGTGACTCATAGTTCTATGAGGACAAAGGAACGAAGAACAGATATCCGTACAGAAAAAAATGGTTATTTCGATTGGTAACATAAGAAACAGCATTTTTTTGAATTTAAAAGCGCATTTTAACTTGTTTGTTATAAAAATAGTTTTAAGTTGCCGTTGCAATAATAGCTAATGGATACACGGAATAATAGTTGCCAAGCGCACTGCGATCGATGCCACCTGGAGAGTGGGGCGGAGAGCGATGGAGGTTTCGTTGGAGGTGGAACGGGAGAGCGGAGGGCAAAGGGGCAGCGCGGGTTCTTTTTAATACTGTGTGACGCGAAGTGCAAGTGCTCTTTATACAGGATTACCTCTGAATGCACTCTTTTGAATCAAATTCCACTACTACGAAAATATCATATAGATGCTATGACACTCAAAAATAACGTAGCTGTCATCGGTTTAGTAGATCTAGAGATTACCTCCTACGACCTCACATTTTACTTTTTTATAACATTAGTAGATATATTAGATTTGGCAATAGTCTTTGTACTTCTTTATAAACCACAGATGTTCAAATTGTGTCAAGGACTCTTGAACGGCTGTAATATACACGACATTCATGAGATATTGATAATAATTTTTTGGGAGGACCTTATTGTCTCCATATTTAATTAGATGTAATTGATTGAATTATCGGTTTATATTTCTTTGTTCAAATATAATAAACATCAAGAGAAATTTTGAAATAATAGTAAAGTATTTTCTTTTTTGTGTTAGATGAATATAGATTAGGGCAGCGGGTGGAAAGGTAGTGAACTCATACTATAACTTATAACTGCAGTTTCACTCAGAATAATCGTGACATCAGTCAGAGACAGTAGAGACGGACCGGTGCGCACTCGAGACAATTTGGCTCGATGGACTGGAGCCCTGCCATCTCTCACTCGTCGAATAACGTAATACATCAAACAGAAAGATTGTTGCGACCGAAGTGAATTCCAAGTAAATTTTTGTATTCGACATAACTCCCGTGAGTACCCTCTGAAGGGCGGGTGCGTGCCTCGTCCCCCAGCCCCAACCTTCGTTCTCCCGCTACACAAATAGCTGTCCTCGCTCACTGCCAAGGTTAAACGCGGTCGATATTGGGGTGACCATCTCCTCCTCTTCCACCCACCATATTTAATATTTTTAAATTTCATGCATGAGATAAATAGGGATTTCATAAACATTCTCTTTTAATTACATTAGTATGAAAATATAATATTCAATCAAAAAAACATATCTTAAAATTAATCTCGTGCGAAAAATCATGTGTCCAATTTCACTGACGTACTATACCTGGTGACCAGCCAATTTTATTCCTTCCCAGAAACTATCTGTCACAATGTCTGCTATAACGAATCTTTATAAAAAGATATTTCAGTCGGATAAGTTTTAGCTATTAGAGTATTTCACCGCGCAATAGTTATTATTCTGTAATAACTGGCGGACGCACTGTATAAGAAATAATTATTTGTGTTACATTGCTAATACAGAAGCAGAAAAACAGTATTTCCTGCGTATAATGGATACTAAATGAACAAATTGGAGTACATATCATATCGAAGTATATTGAAATCAGAAAATATTGTTAACATATACACTGCAGGGTTTGTAATGCAGCTAATTGCAGGACAAGTTCGTCGACTGATTGCATTACAAATCGACTGTACGGTTATGTTTTCAAGGTTCATACTAACGTTAATGTACAAGTTTTGTGCAATTTGATATTACTGCTCTTTTGAGGTTCTCCCGCAAAGAACACGCAGAAATACTATACCCACTACCCATTAATATCCATAAATATCAAGTACCTTATTGACGAATTATATGAGGAATTGCGGGATTAAAAATTTTCGATGTTTCATAAACGACTAATAACTTCGGAGGCACCTGAAATCAAAATTCAAAGTACAGAAGAACAAGTGGACATAGGTATCCTATTTGTATTCAATAAACGATACTTAAATATTCATTGAAAGTAAAAATATCTCAATGAAAGGGGCGCGATCAGCTGATGGTTGCTAGGACGATATCCACCGATCTGTAGGCCGATAGGTCTGACTACCTGCTAAAACCTCACTCGGTCGTGCAACCGATCAAGGGACCGACGCATTTCCTTTGCGCAAGTCCCGTATCGACCTGCTGACTTAACACCCTGAAATGAGCCTTATGACTTAACAGTAGAATGTAATTTTGTTTATTTGCAAATAATTCATAACCGCCCGAGGAGTCTATTTGCAGGACGAGTCATTTTAGCCTTTATTCGCCATGACAATGAGCAATATTCGACGAGCGTATTTTGATATAAAACAGTTTAATAACACGCACATGAACATTAGAGAGAGCGCCATAAAGTTCCTTAAATAATAAAGTTAAGTATAAATAATAAGCGTCTGTACCCAAACGTTAAAAAAGATGCGTGGTTACTGTGTAAAAAGGTTACTTTATTTTTTTAATTAATAGTCTAGTCTTATAAGTAAATAACAAAAATAAATACAAATATCTCAAAACTACGCTAATAAAAATACGCGATGGCCCAGAAAGGTTTGACTAAAATACCTACATTAAATTATTAATCTTTATTACAATAAAATGCCAATTTGTGCCTACCAAACGCGTCCCAAAGAAAAGTCTTTTATTCTTAGGTGTTCACTTTTGGAACGGTCAAGCCAGCTCTTCAACCCTGAACCTGTCACCTGGTGTCAACTATCAACCAATGTCACTGTCAAGGTGTTCGCGTCATTTCTGCTTCTTAGAAGTGTAGATATTATTAGTGCTAGAACTGCTGCCAACTCGTTAACTTTCGTTTCTAAATCATTATTATATTATGCTTATTAAATTCTTTGACGATCCTAATATTGAGTATTCTATAGGTGTAAAGCTTCGATAAATGAGGTGATTTCCTTAATATGTACTTATATTAGGTACCTTACGTGAAGTTTATTATGGGGTCCATGCTGCTGATGTCGAAACTATTTTCATCCTGCAGAAGAGGGCTATTCGTGCATTCTATAATTTAAAATGTAGGGAATCTCTTAGAGAAAAATTCAAGGAAATTAATATACTTACCTTTCCCTTGCAATATATTTGTGAAAATATTATGTATGTATACAAAAAATAAAAATAGTGATAAATTTACTAGAATAGAACATACGCACAATGTTAGTACACGGAACAAACGCAGGCTGCAATTTCCCCGAACTAGACTATCTAAAGTTAGTAATTCTTTTTTGGGAAAAGGGATACTCTTCTGTAATAAAATCCCAGCGGCTCTTTTATCTCTGCCTTTTAATAAATTTTACAAATGTATTAAAGAAAAGCTGTGTAAAAAGGCTTACTATAAAGTTAACGATTATCTAGTTGATAAAAGGGCCTGGGACTAGTGCCAGACAGGCTACTTCTAATTAATTTGCGATATTTGTTTTAAAATAAGTGTTGTTTGATGATTTGCTATTTTAAAAGAGTACCGAGAGTTATTTACGCCGTCTTTTTCTCTCGGCCGATGAGTAGGGATGCCTACAAATTCAAGTTTAATGACGTGGAATAAGTGATACATGTATCTTATGTTCCATAATAAACATATTTTTTTTTTATTTACGTTAACTCCTGCTCAATCGCTAGTGATGAGTAAATGAGACTTTGAGACATTTCGAGGTTTCAACATTATGACGTGTAATCTCTTTGTTCCAATTTACTCATCTCTGAGCGACGAGCCCGTAAAATTAAAGTTGCAATTTGCATAATTTCTTCGCGCTCGTTCTTCCGACATGCTAAATAAGAAGACAGCGTTTAGATTAAGTCGTTTTGCAGAGGTGTTTGACCATAGATGTGTGCAAATCGATTGTTGCCATCATATAAAGGTAGAATCACCAATCATTAGGTTATATGTATAAAAAAAAATGTGTGCGTGTACTAGGTGTACACACGTAAGAAGTGAAACTTATATAAAACCTTTGTTGTACGCAGAGCCATAATTGGTTTGTTTTAAGTTTAGAGGTCCGAAACTATTTCTTTAAACACAATAAATTTTGATACACTGCCTAGCATACAATTTACAAATTAATTGCTGCAAATTGCGATTAGCTAATTTCAAGGCGAAAATGTAATCCGTTCTCAAACTTCAAAGTCAAAAACATACTATATGTCATATTTTAACGCCGATAAAGAAGTTTGACTTCAAAAAGCAACATGGCGCGTAACGGAAAAATGTGACGCGTAACGGAAAAATGTGACGCGTAACGCAAAAATGTTACACTAAATTATTTTCCAACCCCGATAAAGAAGTTTCACTTCAAAAATGTGTGCGTGTACTAGGTGTACACACGTAAGAATTGAAACTTCTTTATGACCTTAGTTTTCGAAAAATGATTTACTATATTATGCAACTTAACGAAATTGGTTAAATAAAGTTTAACAAAAGGCTTTTATTATCACAGACATGAATACAAATACAATTATTTCATTTTACCTTATTACTACTAAGATTATTACAGAATTTCATTAATTGTAATAGAATTATTACTATCATTGTTATCGTTATTATCTAATGGCTTCGAATCTCTTCGGATTAACCGTGGTAGGGACAAGAAAAAGATGGCGCGTAACCGAAAAACGTGACGATTTGCTACAAAATTTCTCCCATACGTCGATAAAAAATTCATTCTAACGCCGATAAAGAAGTTTGACTTCAAAAAGCAACATGGCGCGTAACCGAAAAACGTGACGATTTGCTACAAAATTTCTGCCATACGTCGATAAAGAACTTTCATTCCAACGCCGATAAAGAAGTTTAACTTCAAAAAGCAACATAGCGCGTAACCGAAAAATGTGACGCATAACGAAAAAATGTTACACTAAATTTTTTTCCAACCCCGATAAAGAAGTTTCACTTCAAAAAGGTGAAATGTAAATCCAGAACAGTAGGTAGGTATATTTCTTGAATAAGAAATTTAATTTGTCGAAGATGCGCTTTTGTGTAAATTTAATCAACCTCGGCGGGATGCGGATAAGTAATAAAACTAGTTAATTAGGTTTTATCTCATTATAAAGTAATTTTTGGCGGTGAGTAATTCGAAGCGGGCGGACAGGAGTAAGCGAGCGTTCGTCCCAAGGTGAGCACGTCACGTCAAATGAAGTCGCCAGGTCTCCCCTACAACATTGGACGGATTTCAAAATAGTATATTGCTCGATCATACCATAATCAATTATACCATACTAAATGTTATTGTAACTGGTGTAAACTCGTATACCTAGCTGTGTAGCAATCCAATCCATCATTATTAACTCTGAAGTTTAATTTATTCTGCTCCAAGTAACATTCCTTACAAATTCAAAGTTATTTCAACCCTAAACCTTTCCCACCCCTTAACTCCCTCCGATCGGGCTGCACACTTCGATTTAACCAAATTATAGCTCCTCTGCAGTCTCACATAATAATCATTCCTAAGTATCACATACATAAGTATACTTAATCTCCGCAATTTTTCTATTTTTAAATAATATACTAGTAGGACACGGGACCTCGAAAATGGATAATTCCAATCCGCTTTCGTATGTGTCTACGAAAGCGGCGATAACGCCTTGGCTGATACAAAGCACGATTTACATTCAGCTAGAGCTATGACTTCTTAATTAAATGTTTATTTTTTTATTAAAATAAAGCTTGAAGCAATACCTAACATAACTAGATATGTTGACCCTTCTCAGCCCAACAAACAGGAAAACTGTTTGCGGAGAGATAAAAGCGTGTTACAAGAAAATACTCGAGCCTTTGTAGCAGTAATCCCGGATTAGGTCCGATCGCAGCGATATTATCCTCCAGGTGCCAGACTCTGTTTGTTTGAAGGAGGGGAAAGAGCATTGAGTGGTTCTATTACAATTTCAATTGTTTTCACGAATGGAGTTGCGAGAATATTTTCACGTCAATGTTATGTCCCAAACGGGGAGGGAAGGGGGAATCTAGGGAGGGGCAACGAGCCGAAATATTAATGCGTTACATTTATTGCTTCTGTTCGTCCGACGGAAACTATAAATAAACTTCATCTTTCTGTCTAATGTTGTGTGAACTCGGAAAGCGGTGTGGGCCACGAGCCGTGGGGCGTAAATTATCGACCTGTATTTGCCGATACCGAATTTCGCGTTCGCTTCTATGATGTGAACAACTTATTTCACAATTCAACAAGAATAAGCAGTGAGGAAACTTCTCTTACACTTTCTTATTGATGAGTTTTCACATGAATATATAATATTTAATATCCTGAAATAGATTAAACCACCTTAAAAGAAGGAATCTCATTCGCCGCCAGACGCCAATAGCAACAGATATGAATACTCGTCAATTAATACAGTTGCCGGAATATCATGTCATAGCATTGTGACGCTACTGAATGCCTACGATAATAATTTCTTTAAGAAAAATGAACGAATATCAAAATGCACTTATCATTATTAAATAACAATATTAATATATAATATTATATGAAAGGATAATTATTTAATTTACGTACGATGAAGATCACATTAGGCTATTTTTGGAAGTCGCTTTCGAAAGACAATCCTTCTACTGAATGGTCTTCAAGTACCTATTATGCAGATATGTCGACGATTATATTCATTTCTCTTGGAAATACAAGAACAGGCCATGGAAATAATAAATATTGTATATAATATACTTTAGTGAATTTTTATATAAGTTCATTTTAGCTTTTGCGTTGCCGAAAAACAAATAAAGTACTTAATAAATATACCTTAGTAGATACTATATTATCAGTATGTTTGTGTCAAAACTACAGAGACCTATTGAATATTGTGACTTTGCTATCCACGAGTATACATAATATTCATATATTTATTAAGTATAAATCCGATTAACAAGGTTCACAAAGTAAACTGTGTTTTACTCAATAAAAAGTGTTAGAATTAAGGTCCATGAATTAGAATCCATGTGTTACTGAACTTTCTATGAAGTAAGGCTATGATTATACAAATGAAATAAAAGTATGAAAATGCGTATACATTTTACTTTGATCGATTTAGGCAAGATTGACCTTTTTCCACTAACTCCTGATTAAAACCGCTATATTGCAAGAACCATAATCTCTTAATTGATGCTTAATTAATGTATATACACTGTATATCTTTACCATTATTACAAAATCGTAGAACGTACCATACTATGATACACACACATCTGCTGTGGATATACCTAAAAGCCCACAGCTGGGACACGGTGTCGTGAATTTTTCAGGTAGAATCAATGGTTAAGTATGAAATGAATCAAAATGAAACTCAGCTCACTATTTTAAATATATTTTATAATTAAATAATTGTAAAATAACGTATATAAATTATATTTTGATTTAACTGTTATAATGTTGACATCGTCAATATCGCTAAAACTAACGCGTCTACAAAAATTAAAATAAATTATAATTTCAAAAACCTTTAACATTCGGTTCGATAAGGATAATTCTCAATATCGCTAGAACTTTAATGATTCTGGTTGTTCTATTAATATCTTACTTAAAAACTTTAATTATTTTCTGAAGTTTCATTTATCGATATAGGTTAATATTCACCGACTAACAACCGTCTAATCACGACGTGGCGGCGTGCGTTTTGGATTTTTGTGAGACATTTCAGTTAATATCCTGAAAACTTTTAGTCTGATTACAAAATCCAGTCTATAGGCCTTCCATCAACCAGATCGATCCACGGAAAAGATGCCCACCGAATAATGCTTTTCCTACGAAGATTTTAACAATAATAATTCTCATTAATAGTAAAATTAGTAATACAGCGGCTAGCGTTTCACCACTATATAGGTTTATCAAATTTTCTTTCAAAATTAGCTATCATATATCTTATTATATTATATGAAATGTTTGTGCTTTGAGGCGGCGAAGTACAGTGGTGGTGGTGACCCGTGGCAGCTCTCAGTTGGAGCTTTTTTCATCAGAAGAGATCGAGCGAGGATATTATGTCATTGTTACATTTAATTGTACACGATAAATTTAAGTGTCTGTATTTTCTCAAAACTAACTTTAATTGTTCAATAAAGCGCTTCATCGCATGCTATTACACTGTTGTACTTATAACAACATCGTTTGTTTGTGTCGCCTCTATTGAGCTGCGTTCCTCGTGGACCACTTATCGCGTGAAATTCTGATTAAAGGGTCGGTCTGAACTCTGATTGGATATTCATAAGATACATGCAATCAAAACTTCATAATTAGACCGGCCGCGGCGCAAACACAAAATTTTCCGATTTATCGAAGAATTATATTGTGTAGTCATGAACGTAGGTAACTCTCTGGAATGATATACTTCATTATTAACAGTTGGTGCAAACTGCCGAATTAATACAGAGAACAATGTAAGAGGCGGTGCAATCGTCTCGTTACAAATTATTTAATTAATGCGACGTGTTCCGAACTTCCGAGGGGATCCGCTACTTCAGTTTCACTGCAAGAATAAAGGTTAGCTGATATAGATAGCCTTTATAGTTGTCTCGAGGCACCACTGTGGGGGTTTAACATACTCTTGTATCGATTAATGGTTACGTTTCGTCATTATTAAGTAGGATGTCATTTATCATTTAAGTCTTTGACTCTCTTCTTCTCTTAAGAATTGCATATTCCTGGAAAGGCATACAGAAATTAGGAATACTTCAGCAATATATGTATATGACGATATCTGTATTTCATTTGAGCGTTTATAATATGTATGAACACTGTTAAAAGTCCTACCAATAGGCCGAGCCGTGTGTATTACTAATACCAATATTACAACCATTTACTATAATAAAATTTTCTAATTTAATGCCTTTAAAACAAGAATGATGGTAAGTAAAAGTATTTTAGATAACAAATTTTTCGCAGATCTGCTTAGTACCCGTGAGTTATTATTTTGTTAATCTATCGTGAAAGTAGATACAAAAGAAACAGAGGCTCCGCCACCTCTATTAATTAAAATTATCTCTGTATTAATATCGAATATACTCACAAGTCGAACGATTATCGATAAAAAATACAGATCTTGTATATATTCTTACCATTACATTTACATTTTGTTTGCTTACTGCATTGATATAAGCTAGATTAAATATTATTTAACAAAACTAAAACACTCTTCCGTTTAATTAACAGTAAATACCGTTTTACAAGTTAATTACTGGAATGAAAAAGATGGCTGACTCGGTGGTCAATACGCGAGAGACCTTCACCTGGCGTCGTCGCAGGTCGTCGAGGTGAAATCCGTCGGCTCGACCTCGGGCGCCTTGGCTTCGCTCTCGTCGTCGCTGACGGGCGGCGGCCGCCCACTGTCGCGTTCGTCGAGCAGCGCGTGCAACACGGCCAGACAGCGCCGCTGGAAGGCGCGCTGGCGGGAGCCACACAGCATCTGATAGTCGGCGTGCAACCCTCGGAAGAACTGGAAGTAAGAGGAGCTCTCCTCGGAGCCGAAGGCGGAGCCGCATCCGTCGTCGCTGGAAGCGCGGGGCGCGAGCGGCGGAGTCATGAACCACGCGGGAGACAGCAGCGGCTTGACGTCGTGCGCGTCATCGGCGGAGTCCAGGTCGAGCAGCGTGGGCGCGAAGGTGGGATAGGGCACGGAACGTGCATCGGTGGCCATGTGGTCTCGGAGGAACTCCAGGTCGTCGGCGAGGTACCACTTGGACACCATGCGGCCGCGACTCGTGCACGCCCCGTGCATCTCGTTGCGGAGGTGGCGCGAGTACGAGTTGCGGATGTGCGACCACTTGCGACGTACTTCGGCCACTGCACAGATTTACATTGTTAATAGGTTTTCACCAAAATAGTATATTATTTTAAGTAATACTTACATAAGTATATAGAAATGTATTAGAGCAATTTGTGAAGCAAACTGTCTTGATAGTTGCGTACCTTTATTTAAGAAGTTCAAAATTTTGTCCCTTCCCTGTATTTATATTTTAGAAATATCATAGTAGTTGATATAAATTTAATAAAGTATGATATGATATGTACGATACAAATAATATAAGAATTGGCTCTGACTAATAATGTAAAATTCCTTAAGACAAATTTGCGCGCCATTGTGTGTGGCAGAATATGCGAACTTACGATTGTACCACCTTACACATTTTTGTACCATATTCTTGGAATAAATAAATTATTATTCTTAATAATAAATCCTCCAGTCTGCCTGTGTCCGTGTATCCGCTAAATCCGCAGCAGATTTCGCAACAGCTTGCGATGTGATTATTTTGGTTTGTTTATTACATATCCATACCATAATAAAAACTACAACACGACCTCATTTAATATTTAGTCCATTTATTCTGAATTAAACTTCTTTAAAACTAGAGACAAGGAAAATATAGAAGTGATGTCCAATCCTAAATCTAAAGACGAATGAAATGGTGCGTGTTGAAGGTATTGTATAGTTGCAAACTATTAAAATGCAATTTAAACTTATGTTTAATTTATACATGATTCATTAATGTTATGTGACAATAAAAAAAAACTTAAGATTCACCACACGATAATTCATATAATGCAAATGAAAAGAAAACTCAACATAGTAATTAACTCTGAAAGGTTTATTGTGTCTGTGGATTGTGGGTGCTACCTTCTGCATCCAAAGATATACCTTATATGAGTACGAATCTAATTACTAAACAATAAAGGTTTAAATTATATTTTATGAACTTTCACAGATCACAACTACTATATATTATTTTTTATTAATATATATGATTAATTTAGTATTCACATTCCTAAATCATAATACGTATAGAAAAGTGTGATTTCTTAACGCTTAGGTTGGTTCACACTATACATCCATTCAGAATAATTGGACTGTAGATGCAAGCTATTCTTTGTACTAGTACTTGTGTACTGTGTGTAGCACTACAGAGATAAAGTAATTTAGATCTGTATTCTAAAACATGAAAAATGCTGAAGTGAAGTACGTAGTAGTGTTATAAGCGCATACTAAAGTAACGGCGCAGTCGGTGACTATGGGCGACTCAGGCGGCAGTTTTGCATTACCGCAAGGACTTAAATGTCACAACATTAACGGCACGCACCTGTCCAGTCCATCTCTTGCGCCACTTCTTGCCATTGTCGCTTGACACTGGTGTAGTAGCTGGCGACGGGCATGTTATTGCGTGCGTACAGAACGGGGCGCGCCTGCACCAGCCGGATGAGACGCCTGTCGTCTGCCTGTCCCGTGTCCACCAGGCGCCCCACGTCTTTCTGCTTCTTTGACAGGTCTTTCCGCACGCGCACCCGCCGCGCCATGGCCGTTCGCCTGGACGTCACGCCGCGGCAATGCGCGACGTCGAACAAACCGACACACACATCGGCACGCAGACACTGGAAGCTCCACTGCCGTCTCGCTCGCGCGTGCGGCGGTCGAGCGCGTGGAAACGAGATGGGCGACGAACACGTGAGCAAGCAAGAGCGCAGACGCCCGCCGCCCGCCGACCTCCCCCTGCAGGCCACGCTTGTTCACGATTCACGCAGCTATCGATTCGCGCCGCGGACTTCAACCGTCCGTTTTTACTGTTTACCGTTCACACGTCCTTCCATAGCCGATAGGTGCCGTTGCCGGGACAATTACAAATAACTATATTAGTTAAATTATCTATCGTGTACTGCTGAAATCTAGGAGGAATTAAAGAAATAGTAACCTGTAATATATATCAAGTGATCTCCAACATAATCCTTCACTTAGTATTTCTGCTTGCTTCGGATATAAAATATCATAATTCTAAAAGTATAAATTCAAATTCAAAATCATTTATTCATATATGTAACAAAATACACACCTATGAACGTCAAAAAATCAATATATGTATATGAAATCCTTCTAATTTTACATTTACTGCCAGTTATCAAATCAAGGGCGTCGAACCGAAGACAAGAACTGGCAATAAACTCTCCGCCACTCTATTAAATCGCCAAGTTTTTTGTTTTACACGATTTTTGTAAGGCTGCAACCATTACACCATGTTCCACATGACATCTTAAGTAATTAATAATAATAATAAAAAATAACAAACATTTGTCCTCTATCAGCAGGAGGCATAATGAATGTAATCATAGCATTTTAATAAGTTATCAATCTAGTACACGTATGTACTTAAAATTTATGTAGAAAGGTATGGGCAGGTACATTTGAATAAGAATAAAACCCTAAATTATTGTTAGATCAAAATTGGAATCATTTAGTTCGCGTTTCACGCACTCGTTGTTAGTATCTGACTACCGCCCGCTTGGATTTCGTGGATTTTGGCAAGTGTTTGGGACCTCCTCGACAATAATCGTTATATTTCAGTAAATTTACATTAAATCCTAATGAATTATACACTTAAGTGTTCCTTAGGAAACAAAACACCATCTATTAGTAAATCGAACGGTGGTTTCTGATGTGAATAATGATGTGAAATCAAAATAATCGCTAACTATAAACAATAGGTATTTTCTTATTAATAACTAAATTAAAAGTTTTATTTTATAATACACTGTTATATTTGTTCAGAAGCACAGTTTCGGCTAATCTCTAAATTACAATAATTAATTATTTTGACAAGTAGTAATATCAGATTGACATCACCGCAACATCATAATTATAATTCGGATTTTCTCAATATTTCATAATAGTTAAATTATAAATAAAATAAGCATCAGTTTTTCCTAATTGAGCATCAATAGCTTTTAGCTATACAGCATTTGAGAAACTTTCGAACGCGTGGATTAAAGTGTGTTAGGAGGAGAGGGTGGGTAAAATTTATTCTAGAACTAATTTGGGCTAAGGTCATCACTTCTAGAGCATGTCGAAAGCACAACAGACTTCGTGGTCTCCGGGGCGTACCTACTACAATGTGCATAGCCATGGAGGCACCATTCGCATCCTAGCTGTAGCTGTTGGAATGAGTCAGTGACTCGCTCAAGGTTCGGCTGCGATTGGGTCGGTGCCAGGGTCCGCGAAAGACTTGTGTAGTGGAATGTGGCTTATTAAGCGGAAGAGGAAAGTAAATATGTTTAGGTGTTAACCATAACACCTAAACATATTTACTTTTGCACCAGCAAATCTTGATAGAACTAAGAAAATGCTTTGTATCGAAGGTTTCCCGGAAGGCACTTTTGTGCCTTTTAACTGACCACAACAGCAGCTTGATTCATGGAATATTTGCGATCAGTTGATGTTTGTACTTACATTCAGGTGTCAGGAAGTAGTCACTTTTACATAATATATTAAATATTATTGACATTAATTTTTTACTTATCGGTTAGCTGGATACTCTTGATTGTTACGATATTAGTTTGATATGTCAAAAAGGTTTGCATTAAAAAAGTTTAAAATATCCTTATAAATCTTAGTTACAATGTTCGTTGGTCACCGACGACCTAAACGAGACTTTCAGGGGTAAGGCTTGACGTCGTCGTGCTGCCCGGCGGGCTCGCTGCCCGAGGTGGAAGCGGCTCCGCGCGCCCACAAGGCCGCATAGTTCTGCTGTTCCGCCAGCAGCCCCTCCTCCGCTTCTATCACGGCCGCGAATAACGCTTTTTTTATCCTTATTTGCGCCGGGTACGGGAGCCGTTTGGTGGACTGGCACATGCTGTTGAAAAAGATGTCGAGCGGGTCTGGCAGCTCGAGGTGTCGCGGTGACAGAGGCCGCTTGACGGGCGCGGGGCGGGTGCGCCGCCGCCTGGGCGTCGACGACCGCGACGAGCAGCTGTCTTCGCTCCCCTCGTGACCGTTGACGCGCTCACCCTCGCCGACCTCGGCGCTGGGCTCGCGCGGTGCCGCCTGCGGGAATGGCGGCTTTTTGCGGGCGTTCATGTGCGGCTGCAGGAAGTGCATAAGGTGGGTGTACTTCCAGGCGCTGCCACGCTTGCCACCCGCCGCGACTTCGCTCTGACGCTTCAGCGCATCGCGGTAGCTGTCACGCAGTTTCTTCCACTTGAGCTTTACTTCTTTTACTGTAAAAATTGTTTCCTGGCTAGCATTCATTTCGTTTCTACACACAATCCGAATTTGCTGTACTTTAGCGGGCAGAGGACGGAGAATTTTGTAACAAGGTATTTTTCTTTAAGGCGGTAAAATTTCAAGGTAAAATATAACTTTCCTAAAAAATACATACTTCATTAATTTTACTGATAAATGATACTGAATTTAATCCTTAATAGATAGAATATATTTTATATGTTCTAAATAGAATGAGACGACAGCTGCAGTCGTCACTTGCGGCTGAAAGGGCATGGGGTGCGGGGGTCGTGGCGTACCAGAAGTGAGGTCGGTCTCCTTGACGAGTTCGGCCCAGGCGGCGTCCTTCAGCTCCTGATCGCGGTACTCGGGCGCGGCGGTGTCCCAGAGGCACGGGTAGCGGCGCACGGCCTCGATGAAGTGCTCCATATCCTTAGCCGAGTGACGCAAGCTGTGCGGCGGCCGGCGGCGGGCTCCCGGCGAGGACTGAGCGCGCACCGCCCGCCGCCCGCCGCACAGCACGGCCCGCCCCCACAGCCCGCACGTTTTGTACGATCGGTGGAGTCGACGACTAAGCTACACAATACTCCCGGAAATAAAATAAAAAGTAAATCATAAAGAATCATATCTCTTCCTCGTTGTAACAAATTAGTCACCGGACATTTTGATATATTCAGCCAAATCCTCGTACAATTGGTATATTTTGTTGTAATGTAGTGTCGTTGTCAAAGATAGGTATAATTGCCTGACATTATCTCAACTTCAGTCATTCAGGTATATAATATGTAACACGCAAAAGGATTCTGGCCACTCTCATCATCCTTCAAGTATGTCCATAGGATTTATTGTAATATTTTTATCTAATAACTATATTTCACTGAGGTACAACGTATGCCGCTTGTAGAGCTCAAGTTCGAATACTACTCTTAACTCTGGGCTGCCCCCCAAATACGAGCTATTTATGACTAAATTATTCCTCGTTTCATCACCGCAGGAACCGAAATAATACCAGGTTTACGTACGTCCTCGATGGCTGGGTTTCTAGAACTTGAATGCGACTCTGAGCGCAATATTTTTTTTATTAATATATATTACACATGCCGTCGGAAGGAACCTACTCAGTACTTTAAACAGTAAAAGTAAAAACCTATTGGGAAACAACGTAGACGCTTGGGCAGGCCCTAGAAGCTGACTGTTCACCGATGGCCAGTGCTGATAATAATTTATCAATATTAATTTAATCACTTTAGCAGGTGAACTATTTACTTCACGTAAAAATATTTTAAAATAAATGTATTAATTTTTAATACATTTATTATAATAATCTTACTGAAAAGTAGAGACGTATTGGACGTGTGTGACGTTGCTCCGTCCATGTTCTTTGGTTACAGCCAGGAAAGTGTTGTAGTTCAGGCACCAAGAAGTCGTCTAATATTTTCACATAACGCTCTGAATTGATTGTAACTGTGCACCCCGTTTCAGCTTCAAAAAAGTAAGGGCCGATAATTCCTCGCGCTGACATCGCAGCCCATACAGTCACTATAGGTGAATGAAGGGGTCTCCGATGCTTGCGTTTCGGATTCGTTGCACTCCAGTAGCGGCATTTCTGCTTTATTTACGTGTCCATTAAGATGAAAATGAGCTTCATCTAAAAACAAGATGTTGGTAAACGTTGAAAAGTGTAGTGCTCTAACTGGCATCTTGGTGCTATAATTTTCTAATAGCCTAGAGTAATATTAATAATTAGTGATCTACTTTGATACCTTTACTACTCTGGGTGATATTCAGAAACGAGAGCGCTGTTCGGGAGATTAGGTTTTGACATACGTGGGTTTTCCCTAAGTCCCTGAGAATTATGTTTTGTGATAAAATTATACTAACCAAATATGTACGAGAAATGAAACTGCGCCCGGTTGAACATATTATTATGTGTAAGGATGCAACAAATCAATTATATCATTGACACTACTGGTAGAAGTAGTTCAAATATATGATTTCTGTGTTTCATATTTCTTAAATTGAGTACAGACTTGTCGATGTTCGTAGTAGACGAGGTGCAGTGTATTTTGTTTTATTCATAAAAAGCTTGCCAACGCTCGGCACACTGATACATCGGTAAAAACAAACACAAAATACAATTTTTAATGTGACAAGCACTTATAGGCAAACATGACATAGATGTAGAGATCATACAAATATCAATCAAAACAAAATTGATATTTGTATGATCAATTTTGGTTTTGATTGATATTTGATGATGAAGATGATGTGTATTGCTTTCGAAGTATAGTAAAACTTGGGTAATGTGTAGCCTGAGCCTTCTGTGTCTGCATTCATACGGAATACCCATAACCCATAGGGCACTAAACCACAAGCCAGTACTTCTCCGCATAAGAAATTAGAGACCAAAATAACGCCTAACAAAAAAGTGTAGCAATATTTTTAAATCGATATTTTGTTGGGATCCAACATTATATTTAGGAGTATAATAAACTAATACATAACAATACAAATATATATATATAAAATGTGTATAATATATGAGGGGCTGTCCTGAGATTTTGTGATTATCTTCTTGAAATTTGTTTTTGTGAAAATGTCGAAAGAGGCACTTCGATCGAAGCGAGATATATATTGTTTTCAATGTTTATCGTAAATAAAGAAAGTAGAAGGTGTAAATCAAAGTTAATCTTTGATTCTAAAGCGCGTGGTATACTTGACCGGTAAGTTGGACTCAGTGGTTTTGATACTTTTAGTTTATTTTATTTTTTCTTCGGTACTTAATTGTTAACTGTTTATTTGTGTTTACAGTACATACTATACGGTGAATCGTAGCTGAGGGCACATCAAATGTGAACAAATTTATATTTTTAATAATAGACAATATAATTTAAACATTATTCGTAAATAATAAAATTATTTCACTTGTACCGAAATTTGGTCATCAAAGTGTGCCGTGTTTAGTATTAAAATGAACTCTACAATTTGAATTTATACGATTTATTTGGAATATATCTTCTGTGATGAATATAAAAGTCTCCTTCATCGAATCCGAAAAGCTAAGTTTTGCAGTTCGCAGGACGATTGTACAGTAATGCCAACTAATAAAAAAGCTAGTGTAATTTCTTAATGGTAAAATAAATGTGAACGGACGTTAACGTTTAAAAAATAAAAATAAAATTAATTTCATTCTTGGCATGGTAGTGTCAACCCTCAGCAATTATTATTTTTTCAATTCTATGGTTTTTATTTGTTATGTGTTTTTTACGTATTTCCAGCGCTCTATTTTCTTTGTTACCGTCTAGTATATTAGGTATCTGTGGTCATTGTTCAGTAGACACTGGTTGACACTTGACAGTGTTGACAATTCTTACCAAAGTGAATTAGGACATTCACTATTCATTACAATTTAATAAATAAACATTGATATACATTATCACAATTTAAATGAAATGAAATAAGTTGTGTTGTGAGTTGTGATGGAGGGTGTTAATGCAGTGGCTGAATTAGCGTAAGCAATCGTCTCGTTGACATCATTTCATTAACAAAAGTTGCATTTAATTTTGGGCAAAGCAAAGGCAAACAATATGCAATATTGCACTTAACATATATTTGCGTGGAACAGACACATGAAGAAGTTTTATTTAAATATTTATTACCTTCATAAATAAACAATATTAATGACATATGCAAACAAAACATTGCATGATCCCCAGTCTGTATTATAAAAGAATCACAAAAGTAAATCATGTATTACTGTCTCATTTAAAACAAATTGCCTTATTTTGGCAAATTGTGTTTATTGTGACATAAAGAGAGATATTGAGATTAAAATAAAAATAAAGTAAATAAAAAAAAAGGAAGACATATTTATAAAATAAATGATTGGCGATTATTATAAATAGCTAATGTTTTCTATTGACAGAGGAAGTGTAGAGAACAGTGCTGCAGAAGGTGATGGAGACCACTGGGGATATAGGTGACCAATTTTGTCATATTTTTAATAAGATGAGCGTTATTTAAAATGTTGAAAAGTACTCATAAATTAAATTATAATTTACCTAATGGTGAAATATAAATTTACTTTTACTAGATTTTATTTGCAGGCAATATAACTATAGTATTTGACATAACTTTAGAATCCATGGTTAAGTTCTAGGCTTAAAAATAAGTGACATACTGAAACACATTAATTACACTCTTTGGACACCATGTGTTGTTGAAAACATAATCTCAGTATGCTATTGAAAGTAAGAAGCACCACAATTTGATCGCATTGTCAAACTTGCATGCACATTTTTTTAGAATTTAAATTGCATAAAATGTCTTTACTTTACTTTTATTAGTAGTACACTTATCCATGTACTGTTTTGTCCCAACTCGACTCTCTATACACTGCATACAAAACAAAACAAAATGCTGTAGTTTCAAGAATATTCAGAACTATAGTAGCTAAATAGATTCCTGCAACCACTTCAGTATCAAGTTTTGCCAATTAGTACAATTGACTGTTCTGACATGCTGTCAGTTTTAGTAATCCCCCCCCCCCCCTTCAAAGAAAACCTAACTGTTTCAAGTTTCTCAGTTCAAGAGAAACATACTTAAAAAATTCAACCATATATCATATACCTGCAGATTATATTGCAATTTGTCAAAAAATACATTCAACTCACTGGAAGCTTAAAAATTCAATAAAAATATGGGGCATAAAATCCTCTTAAAGGCCACTTAATAAGTGTGAGTGTTTTCTATTTGTAATATAATATCTAAAATAATGTAAAAAATCTTTGCCCATGAAGGGGCGCTTTTTTCATTTCTATTAACAATAGAGGTCATTTTTGTAAACCTGTAATGTTGTCATATGCGGATAATATGTATTTTTTATTTATATTTGCTTAAGTTTATGAATAATACTATATAAAATAGACCTCTATAAATAAGCTGACGACTTACGTTTACGCTTTGCGTCGGCGCAGAATGATGGAGCGGTGTCCGTCGCAGTCGTCGCTGGACGAGTCGTCGCAGCGGCGCGAAGCCGGCGAGCGAGAGGCGGGCTCGCAACACGCGGCGCAGCTGCTCAGCGCACTCGCGGCGCTTCGCCAGAACGCGCTGCTGTGCGACGTGCGCCTGCAGGTACCTAGCGCCCGAGCCCCGCCCGACCGTCGACCGCCGCAGTCTCACCGACCCCGCGTGTCCGCAGGCTCAGGCCGAGGGCGCCACGGAGCCCGGCGAGGGCACGTGGGCGCATCGCGCGGTGTTGGCCGCTAGCTCGCCGTACTTCCGCGCCATGTTCACGCAGTTCACCGAGCGGACGCGCCCCACCGTCACCATACAGGTACCGTCGGTCACCCGAACGTAGGACCGGAATCTCGGTCAGATTCGTCGTCGGCCCCGTTGCACACGTCGACCGCACTTTCAGAACGTGGAGCCCGAGGCGTTGGAGGCCATAATCGAGTACGTGTACGAACCCGAGTCGCTCGCGATAACGGAGGACAACGTGCAGGCGCTGCTGTCGGGCGCGTCGCTAGTGCAGGTGGGAGGAGTGCGCGCGGCCTGCTGCGCCTTTCTGGCCGCCGCGCTCTCGCCCGACAACGCGCTCGGCATCCGCGCCTTCGCCGAGATGCACGCCTGCGCCGCGCTCGCCGCCGCCGCCGACGACTTCGTGCACAAGCACACGCTCGACGTGCTGCAAGCCGAGGAGTTTCTCGCGCTCGAGCCGGCGCCGCTCGCTCGCCTGCTCGCCTCCGATCACCTCAGCGTGCCCGGCGAGGAGCCGCTCCTCGACGCGTTGCTGCGCTGGCTGCGGCACGATCCCGACGCGCGCCGCGAGCGCCTCGCCGACCTGCTCGAGCACGTTCGCTTGCCGCTGCTGCCGCGGGACGTGCTAGTCGCGCGCGCCGCCGCCGAGCCGCTCGCGAGCGCGCCGTTGCGCGTCAAGGACCTGCTCATCGAGGCGCTCTCCTTCCACCTGTCGCGGCCGGAGCGCCGCGCCGCCGCCGCCGCCGAGTGCGCGCGGGCCAGACCGCGACGGCCGCCGCGCTCGCCGCGCGCGCTGCTCGTGGTCGGGGGCCAGGCGCCCAAGGCGGTCCGCGAGGTGGAGGCGCTCGAGCTGGACACGGGTCGCTGGGGCGCCGCCGCTCATCTGCCGACGCGCCGTTGCCGCGCCGGACTCGCGGTCGTCGGCGGGCGGCTCTACGCCGTCGGCGGCTTCAACGGTACGCTGCGCGTGCGCAGCGTCGACGTGTACGACGTCGCGACCGATTCCTGGAGCGCGGGTCCGCCTCTGACGGCGAGGCGATCGACGCTCGGCGTGGCGGCGATCGGGCAGGTGATCTACGCCGTGGGCGGGTTCGACGGGGCCGCCGGGCTCGGCTCGGCCGAGGCGCTGGACCCTCGCGAGGGGGCGTGGCGGCCCATCGCCGGCATGAGCACGCGGCGCTCGTCGGTGGGCGTGGCCGTGCTCGAGGGCAAGCTGTACGCGGTGGGCGGCTACGACGGAGCCTCGCGGCTCTGCCTCAGCTCGGTGGAGCGCTACGACCCGGCGACCGACGCCTGGGAGCCGGCGGAGGAGATGAGCGCGAGGCGGTCGGGGGCGGGCGTCGGCGTGGCGGGCGGCGCGCTGTACGCGGTCGGGGGCCACGACGGGCCCGCCGTGCGGCGCTCCGTGGAGCGGTACCGGCCCGCCGAGGGATGGAGCCCGGCGCCGCCCATGGCGCACGCTCGCCGCAACGCCGCCGTGGCGGAGCATCGCGGCCGCCTCTACGTCGTCGGCGGCGACGACGGCGCGGCCAACCTAAACACGGTCGAGGTGCGGATCTCCCTTCTTCGTCGCGGACGATCCTTCGACGAGAAGGAGTCCGACCCTCTCGATCCGGACTATCTGTTTAGGTGTTCGACCCGGCCACGGAGCAGTGGTCGATGCTGGGCAGCGCGATGACCCTGGGGCGGTCTTACGCGGGAGTGGCGGTGGTGGAACGCGGCCCCTGACACGCGGCCCCGCAGCTCGCGCCCCGGCCCCGCTGCCCGCACGCGCGCGGTTCGCAGACGCTCGAGTTCCACGGGCGCTGCGTGCGCGGCGTGTGCGTGCCCCTGCCCCTTCGGCGCCTGTCCGCCTCCTGCTCCACCATCGACGTGCCGCCGTGCCTGCTGCTGCTGCGCCGCGCCTGCCCCGCGCCGCTGTCCGAGGACGACGGCGACGACTAGCTCCCTCGTATCGGTCGCGGGAGTCGGAGTCGGCGATAATTCCCTGAAAAGTCATTCCCTTCGGTCGGCCTCCGCCGCTCAATCGCAAACTTTTCATTTGCATCTTGAACAAAGTTTAAAATCTAGAAACTATAATTATTAATCTAGTGAAATATATTTTTACAATTTATCAAAGATATTGTCACGAGGGCGATTCGAAACTGCCGCTGCCGATATTATTGTCATAAGTGTTAGGTTTGTTATGAAGTTTTGAAGTTTTCAATGAGTACTGTTTCGCTGATTTTCGTTTACACGACCTACACCACTAAACGGATCGATATTAATTAGATTAAACTTCGTTTCTCGAGTCAATGAACGGATGAATGTGGGTACTTTACAACTTATCGATCCATCTTTTATTTGTCAAGACAAAGTAAATGTTAATAAAGATATCGTTCTTTTTATTCTTATCCCGACGTTAGCGGACGGGATAATATGACCAAATGACGTCAAATGCATTCGAAATTCGATGACACTCGTATTTTTTTAGGCTAAAAACAAATTTCCGACTAACAAATTAAAAAAAAAAATGGTGCGTGTACTTATGTACGCGCGTAAGAAGTTATACTTCTTTGGCTTTCTTTATTTTTTTTGAAATATTAAATAACTAATAATAGATATTTAGCGTTAATAATTTAACAATATTTGATATTTAGTATATTGTTCAATTATTAACTGATATTAATAACAATTATTATTTATTATTTTATTATATTATTAATTTAATTTAATAACTAGGTATGTTTCATAACCTTTTAACAAGTAACAATAGGTCTTTGTGAAAAAGCATTGCTAAATTTCTTTGAAAAAATAATTAAAACTGCTTTATTTGTTTAAAAGGTACCTACTACAAAAATTTAATGTCATTATGGTCAAACGTCACGCATATTCTATTTCTTTTTTCGGCGCCCATACTGAATTTTGTGTCACGGTGCGCGCGCATCGTAAAATTTCACTCTCATAAATTTTTCATAACGCGCCTAAAGAAGTATAACTTCAAAAAATTCAATTGTTATATGTACCTCCCTAAGATTTATTTTATAATTATAATAGAAATGGCATAATCTGAAGGTAATGTATAAATAATATAATAAGTTCATTTGTACCCAAATTTGATTATCAAAGTGTACGGTGTATTATACAATTAAAACTGCAATTTGTATAATTTATTTGAATTAGTTGTGATCAATATAAATGTTTAATTTGTTTTTGTTTAAGTATCTGTATCTCCGTGCTACCCATCATAAGTAATTTCCTTTTTGAACCAAAAACCTATTTGTTGAATGGATAACTTTCTATAGTTTCTTAACCAGTACAAAATATTTATCACATTTTAATTTTAAGTTTCCTTAAAGTCGGTGCCTCTTCGTTGACTTATCATACTACTACGTTACTAAGTCAGCTTGTTTGGTAATCGTGCTTATGCCATCGTTCAGATATTCCTGACACACAAATAGAAAAAAAAACGACGGGTTGCACTCCGGGAGTGCCGGCAGAAGTGAAAACTTGAATATTAATTAAATTTATATTGAAGTCATCACATACAATAATATACTTACAATGTTTGGAAATGCATAGGTCATCAATTTTGCTTAATTTTAAAAATTACTCCAATTCTAATTCTTTGCCCAACATACCTTGCATGTTTTGATGCATCAAGTTTAAACAGCTGTTGTTGATAGTAATACATATTAGGTACATGTTTGTGTTGAGCTGAGTTGTAATAAGTTATTGCTAGAGGTCGCCTCTTCACACTATCTAATTTAAATTATTAATACTTAATGAAGTATCACTACATTCTCTTAAGAAGCTAAACTGCTCAATAGAAGCAGTTATATGAAAAGCTAAATGTTTATCTTTAGTTGTAAATAAAAAGTAAGATAGCAGTAACAGCTATCTGTTATAAATAAAAAATCGTGCATGTACTTATGTACGCGCGTAAGAAGTTATACTTCTTTGGCTTTCTTTATTTTTTTTAAATATTAAATAATTAGTATCAAATATTTAACGTTAATAATTTAATAATATTTAGTATAATTCAAATTCAATTAATAATTAGTAATAATAATAATTATTATTTTATTATAGTATTCATTCAATTTAATAACTACGTATGTTTTATAACCTTTTCACTAAGTAACAATAGGTCTTTGTGAAAAAGCATTGCTAAATTTCTTTGAAAAAATAATGAAAACTCCTTTATTTGTTTAAAAGGTCATTATATTAATTCAAAATTCTTGGCATAGCTGCTAACTTAACGCATATTCTATTTCTTTTTACTTGTAGTGTCTTATTCCCATCTCGCTCGCGCACGCTATAATCACACTGACAACTTTGCGTCTCAACTCTCAGGTGCGCGCGCATCGTAAAATTTCACTCTCATCAATTTTTCATAACGCGCCTAAAGAAGTATAACTTCAAAAAGATCAACTTGTACAGTAAAGATCAACATAAACAGGAGCAAAAGCAAAACAATACCTGTCTCTTTTATACTCATAAGCTTGACCGAGCGCGAGAGACACGGACAGTCTTTTTATGATGCATATTCAGTTTGACATAACGCCTCGCGCTTATTCACAGACACTACACAAGCACAAAGTGTAAATGTGTTCAAGCCGCCACGTTTAGATAACATACCAATACATTATACATCAAAACTACATTCAAGTGGTATAAAATACTTGATAGTTTTGATGTACATAATTATATTTAAAATTACCTCTCAAACCTTTTAGGGAGAACATTATGTAGGAGTTAGCATCACTAACTAAACCGTCTGTACTCTGTGGTCTGTACAGTGTACTCTGTCCTGTAGGCTGCAGTTGATATCGGCGCATGATTGTTTTGAGAAATGAGTTAATAGTTAATACTTAATTGAACCGTATAATTTTTTAAACTCAGGATGCATTAGTATTATTGCCGCTGCATTGATGTTAATATGGTTAGGTCAACAGCGTACATAGTGTTCGCGATTGTAGTATGCGGCGTCTCGGGACTACTGGAGCCGCTGAACTTCGCCGGGCGCGAGATATACGAAGTAGAGACGACTGTTCAGCTGCAGGAAGTGACCCAACGCGAGCGTGAAGTAGGTTACAAGGTGAAGGCGGTTTTGAGCGTGGAAGAAACCTGGCACGCCGATGACGAGCGGCTGTTGCGCTTCGAGTTGTCGGAGCCACGACTGCTCATTCGCGGTGCGAACGCCCGTGAAGACTTTCTGCCACACGATTCTGTCTGGGACTCCCATCCCCACTCCGAGTTCTATGCGCATTTTAAAGACGGATTAGTGCTGAATGTTTACCTGGATGCCGATGAGCTGTTTGATGTCCTCAACTACAAGCGTTCTCTTATTAGCCAATTTCAGGTAAACATTTCTTCTGAGAATATATTACCATAAATTATCTGGTAATATTGTCTATTAAGTAAAGAAGCAAAGAACTGGATCAATGGCTTGCATAAGAATATCCTAAATTATATTCAGTGTTTGATCGGTATATAGGTCCTTTTCGGATACTTTTTTTTGTGTTCCATTATTTCTGATTATTTTTCATTAAACAATTTTAATTAAGTCTTATCATCATTTCTATTAGACTAGGATGTTTTCTTGCAAGTGCTATAATCAAAAGTAATAATTGATTCCTTAGCGGCAACCTTCTTCCAAATGAGCAATAATTTTGGCTTTCAGTTAGACCTTTTTGAGATTACTTTGTCTCATTTAGTATTCTATTCAGAATTCTGATGACATTATTTGAGAAGTAGACATTTATTTATAAACTTATAAACCATCTAAATTTACCTAGGCCAAGTTACTAAGTGAACTAACTAATACAAGTTACAACGGGGCTGCACTCAATAAAAAGTGTCTTTTACAGCTTCAGACCTCCAAGGGCGCAGGCATCGAGACAGACGCGTCGGGAGTCTGTCGAGTGGCTTACGAAACTCCAGACGGGAATACCGTTCGAAAGATAAAGGTGAGAGAAGCTCCTCTCCCATTGCATACAGGGAGCTTGCCGAGCGGACGCTGATCGAATTTCTTTTCGCAGAGTGAGTGCGAAGGCGAGTGGGGCGAGTCAAGGCGCGTAGCGCGCTACACGCTGAAGGATGGACGCCTCGAAGCCGTGCACGCCGAGGAGGTGCACGAGGCGCGGCTGGCGGCCGGAGGAGGGCTCAAGGCGCGCGCCTGGCTGCGGTTGTCGCACCGGGCCACCGCGGAAGCCGCGCCACTCGCCGCCGATCGAGTCGAGGCCCTCGCGGCCGTGCCCTCGCGTCTCGCCTCTCTGCCCCTGCGGGCCCCCTCGCCTGACCCCGCGGACTCCGTCGATTCCTCGGTGAGTGACAGGATACGCCACGTCGCGATAAGCCGAGGTCGAAAGGTCGCCCGACGACAGATAAGAACTCGACGGCGCCGCGTTATCGTTCTTCGTCTCGTTTCACGGAATATTTATTGATTAAAATCTTTTTCGGTCGATTAATAATTAGAATTATGTCTCTCCGCAGGAGTCGGAGGACTCGCAGTCGACGGAGTGGGAGCCGGACGAGGCCGAGCGAGGGGGCGACGCCTCGCAGGCGTGGCGGGCGATGCGCGCCCGAGAGGCGCTCTGCGGCGAGACGCGAGCCCGCCTCGGCGCTCTGCTGGAGCGCGTGGACCGGGGGCGTCTCCCGGCGGCTCTGCGGGTGCTCGGCTCGTGCGGCACGACGGCGTCGCACGCCGCCGCGGCCGACCTGCTGCGACTCCGCGAGCCGTCGTCGCCGCTCGCCTCGCTGGCGCCGCACTACTACGCGGCCCTCGCGCTCGCCCCGAACCCGCACGTCAGTTCCCTCTGCTATTTTATCTAGATATTTCAGAATATTCCTAACTTATCACTACTCACACTATTAAATTCGTGTAGGTTTGAAATATACATAAAATCGATCGAGGCTAAGCCGAGTGTATTATTATAGTTAAGAGGTGTCATTCGTTCTTTGACTTCGTTAGTAAATACTTCGATATCCAATTAATGTACCCTATATTGAAAACTCCGTCGATGTCGTCCACGAAATGTGTCAAAGTCCCCTCCACAGGGGGAGGCAAATACACTACGCGTTTTGAAAGTTACGTAGTAATTAATATTTATATCTGAGGTGACCAAATCTTGCTTTTACTTGCAATCACTCCGCGATAGACGCCGCCTTATTGACATTTTTTTTGTTTACAAAATTTTAAATAACTTGGTAGATTTACCTAATGTTTTAAGTCAAGTGAACTTCCTCTTAAAGAGGAACACAAGAAACACTTCAATCCTTTTTTACGTTCGGGCAGTGAGGTCCTAATGCTCGTCTACACAGATCTCTATCGACATTAAACGACATGCGAAGCAGATCATGTCATCATGACAGTCTCCATGTTTTCAGTCATAAGATGCTGCAGCCACTGTTGATCCGTCAACAATAATAACGATGGCAAAGTTGAAATATATAAAAAAATTAAATGGCACATTTGTATCTCTTACTCTAGTTTGTCTTTCATCCAGTTATTTAATGTTTAAGTTATTTCCACTTTCACACGACTCTAAATGTATGTCGTGTGTTCTCCGTAAGTGTTTGTATGTGTTGGTAAAATAAAAATAAAATAATAATATATTGTCCGTCTACGTATCGGTCGTAGGAGAGCGTCGTCGAGAGTCTTCTCGCCTCCAGTTCCTGGCCCCGTGACGGCGCCGAGGAGCGCGACGCCGACGTCGCGGCCGCCGCGCTCGCCGCTCTCGGCGCGGTCGCTCGGACGCTGCGACGACGCGAACCCGAGTCGCGACTCGCGGCCGCCGCTGCGGAGAGGCTCACCTCCGCCCTCGCCGAGTGCCGAGACGAGCGATGCCGCGTCGCCCACCTGCGCGCCCTCGCCAACTCCGCGCCGAGCGGCGCCTCCGAGGCGCTCCTGTCGTGGGCGGAGCGGGGCACCGACGGCGAAGCGCTGGCGGCGCTGGACGCCCTGGACGCGCTGAGCGCGGACGGCGCGCTTTCGCCGCACTCGTCGCGTCGGCTGCGAGTGCTGATCGCGTCGGGGAGGCCCCTGGTGGTGCGGGCTTCCGCGCTGGACGTGGTGCTGCGGGCCGCCGCCGATGCGCCTTTCACTCTGCTGTCGCTCGTCAACACGCTGACGTACCAGGTGACTATCGACGTGTCCGCCTCTATCCTTTTTGCACTCGCAAATGTTTACGTCGCACCCTACGACTTCTTCAATACGAAGAGTCCCCTCCGGTCTGGCGCCTTCGCGAGTTCTCGTGTCTAGTATTTTCATAAGTGTGATTTTTGAGAGCATATTAAAAATAAAATTAAATTAAATTTCCATCTCTTCACCGACGACCCCTTCGTGTTTTATGGTTTCAGGCGGAGGGTGAGCTGGTGCGCGTGCTGTGGCAGCGGCTGGTGGCGCTCGGCGAGAGCACCGCGATGTTCCGCGCCGCGCTCCCTCCCACTCTGATGATGCGCGCGCTCTTCGCTCCCGCCACGTCCGTCGCCCTCCGACGGAGTCTGCCGCCGCCGATCGCCGCACCCGCCGCGGCGGTCGGCCTGGACTCGCTGCAGGTCGCCCGCGGCGGGGCCTTGCGGCGAGGCGTCGTGCGGCTGCGGGGCCCCGACGGAGACCCGCTCGTCGTCGACCTCGTCGCGACCGGTCTCGAGGAGCTCGCGGGCGGCGCCGGCGACGGCGAGCCGACGGCGGCCTCGCTGGCTCTGTCGGCGGGCGGCGCGCGTCTGCCGCCCGTCTCGCTGTTCGACGGGCGCGCCGAACTGGCGGCGCACGTGTGGGCGGGCACGGCGAGCGCGCCGACTCCGGCCCTCCGCGCGATTTTGCCGCTGGCTTCGAGGACGCGAGCGCTGCGCCTCCTCGACGGCGTCGCCCTCCGCGGCCGCTTGGAGGCGCTCGCGGCGGTCGCCCTCGATGCGCACGCGCAGGTGTCGGTGTGGTCGCGCAGCGCTCGCGGTGGAGTGGAGGCTCGCGGCGGGGTGGCGGCGCGCGCGTCTCTGAGGGCGGAGGCGGCGTGGGGCGAGCTCGACGCCGTCGCCGAACTGGAGCTCGAGCCGCGGCTGCGCATCGCCGCCGATCTGGACTTCTACGACGGCGTGGCGCTCTGCGTGCGCGTGCGCGTGCCGGCCGCTCCTCAGACGCTGCGAGCGACGCTGCGGTCTCGTCTGGGGGCGTCGCGGCGGCGCGTGCGGCGCGTGAGCGAGCGGCGTTGGGGCGCCGAGGGCCGCACGCTGTCGCTGGGCCCGGAGCTGGACGCCGCTTGCCGCTCGCTCGGCTCGGCCGAGGACTAGAGCTCGCTCCCGACTCTGTGATCTTTGTTTTACGTGCATTTATATTGTTATATTGTTAATAAGATAAATAAATTTTTATCACTTTTGAAGCCGTGGCTTCCGCTGCCGTCTTCTTTTCTTTTCAGTGATGGTATCTACCCTTTCCCTCTAAAGCTATTTTAAAGAATAACTCTGGCATTACAAAAGTCGCCAAAAAAATTAGTTGAATAGTAATTTATTTCGATTTTTATTAAATAGTGTTCCTAAATGCCATTAAACGGCATGCTTATTTCTGGAATACCCTAGGTTTCTTTTGTTTCTTTACGGTAAAATTAAAACAAAGTGTAAACAGCTATAATTATTTTGTTAAAAATACTTTACAAATCAAGAGGTTAACATTTTGATACGTATATCAAACAATAAATATAGCGAATAACGCCATTATGGTAGGGGAGCCCAAGAGGGGATTTCGGGATTTACTAAAGCGCGGCAGATTAATATACAGGGGGATAGCTTGTACTCGGTTAAGTACCTCCACTAAACATGAGGTCCATATATAAGGCCGCCTGTGAAGGAGACAGGATCAGATTAGTAAAAAAAAATTGACCATCAGAAATTCCCGAGCGCATCAGATTAAGATAGGGTGAGTTAATTACATCCTAAAAAGTGTATATTCCACTAATCTGACAATTTGAGAGTGACGTAAAGAAAGGGGAGGGCAACAAAGTTGTAAAAAAAAACGTCATCTCGACATTCTCGAGCGTAGCTAAATTTTTTTTTATTTTGGAGGAAATAATTCAAGAATAATGAAAAATATATAATCTGACGATTTCCGCAAGCCGAAATAACAAAAATTCGTCGATAAAGTAAAATGCGTGCAGCTGCGTGATGCCTACATTTCCTTAAACCGATCGGAATCTACCAAACGGCGTTCTAAATATTTTCCTCAAAATTACATTTCCTGTGAATTTGAACCAATTCGGACCGATAGATTTTGAGAAATTTTGAAAAATCTTAAAAAAATGAGAAATTTTTTTTTTTAAAGTGGTTTCTTTATCGATCAACTTCAAAAACTAATCCGCCTTTGAGCTTGAAAAACCACGTCGATCGCCACCAAGCTGGTCAAAAGCGGTTGATTTGTTCGAGAGATATCGTGAACGAAAGAAACCAGAAAAAGTGTTTTTAGGGATTACTCCGAAATTTGTGGTTCGATCAATTAAAATTGCAAAATTACTTATGATGATGATAAAACTGCGTCGAATGCCGCCAACCGCGTGAAAATTGCTTGATCCATTCAAAAGTTATTGCGGTTTGAAAATTCCAAAAATAGTGTTCTATAAAACTTCTATCAGACTTTCGAGCTGGGAGAGCTCAAATGCATAGAAATATTATTTCTTTGAACTCAGCGAGCTCAAAATATCAATTTTAAGCGCCCAGGAATGGAATTAGCGGGAAGTTGCAAGGATGGCCCTTTAGGTGAACACTTTTTCTAAATTTTTTTTGTCAGATCAGGCGAATCCCTCTAGATAATCGTCAGATTATGAGACAGTACGTTTAGAACATAAAGATGAACCACATATATCTTAATCTGACGCGCTTGAGTATTTCAAAATTGCGATTTTTTTTTGCAAATTAAGAAAATGGCCGTGGGTTTGCGTCCCATCGAAATCGTCAGATTAGTGAATGAGAGCTTTTTTTTGGTGCACTTAACACTCCCTTAAAAAATCTGACGCGCTCGATAATTTTTTTTTTTTTTCATTTTCAACCCTTAAATACAACCACCCGCATCATGCAAACGATCAGATTAACATACGAACATTATTAAAAATACGTAGGGCATAGATGCTATCAATATCTGACGCGCTCGAGGATGTCCATGTAACAGTTTTTTTTTACATATTTAACAATCTATAGCCGCTTCCCCCACCGATGAAAAGGAATTTATCATATAACATTTTTTTCTTCTTATTATCTAAGCTTTGCATCCCAATAGGTCTCTACGACGCTCGAGTAAATCCCCATTTAGCATCGTGGGCTCCCCTACCATTATTATTGTTTCCAGACTCCACGATGTCGTTGAAGATAATGACGTCATAAATTAGTATGTTGGCATCACCGATTTAATTTCAAATTAATTAAAAATTTAAGAGTACTTTTTAAAGGCTTCAGATTGGTTCGACCGCCCAATCGAACAAAGCGCGCGCCAATCAGTTCCTATATTTATAGCAATCAGAATTTGTAATAAATCCCTCCTTGCGTTATGATTATGACGTCATAGTTCTAACGGAAACCTGGCTAAATGACTCGGTTTTTGATCATGAATTTTTAGACCTAAGGTATACGGTATTCAGAAGTGATCGTAACACAACAACATCATCCAGGACCAAAAATGATGGGGGGGTGTATACTGTATGTATCGCGGTGCACAAACGTTTAGAAGTTATCGAGCGACTATTATGGAAGTCCATGTGTGAGGATTTATGGGGGAGTATAGGTCTTACCAAGGGAGCAACGCGTTTCAACCTCAACATATGTGTAGTATACAGGGCCGAGCCGCCCATGTGTGCGAAGTGTGCGGCAGGCGCTAATACATTAAGGCTGCGGCCTCGAATTTCGCGGGCAGCGGGGCGGCGGCGGCCGCGGCGCGGGAGCGGCAGGATATTATGCGTACAATCAAATGGACCGGTTCTCGAAAACAGCGGCGCGGCAGCGGCGCGGGCGCGGGTAACGAGCGGCGCAATCCAGTCAAGCGGTGACCGCCCGCGTTGCGCGTATGCATTGTAGTATAGTGCTGTACATATTTTTTGTGACGTATCAAAATGACCTCGGACGTGCAAGAGCAAATTATTTCAGAAATCTTTGAAAGGAGACCCATATGGAACTATATTTTTGCATATAACATATTTTTGCCCACAATAAATCGAGCGTTAGGAATAAATTTGAATCAAAAAGATGTTGTCGCCGTTTTTTAGACATTTCGTTCGCGAATAAAAACAAATATCTCGACTACACAACCACGAACACAACACTACACCGCTATAGTGCCGCGCGATCTGCCCGCTGGTTTCGAGAACAGGTATGCGTTGGCCGCCTCGCTCCCGCGCCGCAGCCGCTGCCGCCCCGCTGCCCGCGAAATTCGAGGCCGCAGCCTAAGGGCGCCGCCACCGAAATTATTTATACTACACTACAATATTCTTACGTATGTTTGAAGTTTCATTTTACGCTTTGGGTTTTAGTTTACATTAATTACTCAGAGCTTAGCGAATCAAAAGAAAGGCCGCTGCGCCGTGAGTTTTTGACGTGATAACGTCTTTAAAATCGTTTTAGTCGGGTGACATGTTCAGAAACTTGTGTCACACCAAAACCTCACGAGCACGATCGCAGGTATAACGAGAGAGAGACGGACCGATCTCCCGTCTCATCTCACTCTAGCGGCATACAAACGAATGGAGATTTTCTCGTGCGGTTAAGTTTTGTAAGAAAAATGTACATATATCATAGTCGAATAAGTAAACTTGTCATTTTACACCCGAAATTTATCATCAAAAGTGTGAATAAAACGATAGATGTAATTTAAAATTTGAAAAAATTGTTATCTTCATTAATTCCTTACTTCCCAAAAACTTATATCACCAATAAGACGTTATCACGTAAACATCTCGATCGTAAACCTACTTTACAAACAACCAATATTTTTTTGAGTGTGTTTATGTTTTATGATTTCAATAATATGCCGACATATCTTGATAAAATCCAAAATGAACTATTTTGTATACTCGGTAACCAAATTCAACATTTTATTTTAAATTTATGTCGAATTAATAAATATTTTTCAATAATACTGGGTTGTACTCCTGACATTTCACACGAAGAGCAAATTAGTATTACAATAAGTTTTGTCAACTTTAACATGGAAACTAGAAAGTTAAGAATAAGAGAGCATTTCCTAGCTTTCTGCCCAATCATAGATACAACTGGCGCTGGAGTAACGTCATTTATAATAGAAAAACTTAACGAAATTAATTTGGACATAAACAACTTAAGGGGACAAGGCTATGTATGATAATGGCTCAAATATGCGCCGTTAGAATATTGCTGGATCTAAATCTCCGCGCTTTTTATGTACTGTGCGCTAGCCTTAGTATAAATTTAATAGTAAACGATGCTGCCAACCTCATACACGACTAGGTTTTTTAATATTGTGCAAGAATTTTATAAATATTTTTCGTCCCCTACTAAAAGATGGGATTTATTACAAAGATATGTCATAAATCTGACCTTAAAAACGGTTATAATATACGAGTATGACATCATAAATTAACTATGTAACAATTTAATTCGCGTTTTATTTTTCACGGCAATTAGCCAGCGGACGTTTTACCTATTTAAGTGTATTAAACTATAGAATTTTTTTCTTCCGGTCAAAATTAAAAATTACATTGAAACTTGAAGATTCGTAAAAAATAGGCCGAAAAATATAAATAGTTCCCTCAAAGGCCTGCAACACACCCGCTAAAAATGTCTATGGGCTGCGATGACTGCCATTTTTGTCCGTCCCTCAGGCTCGTTTGCCCCCTATAAAAAAAGGAGGCGTTTCATGGGTTTCGCACACAGGCGCTGCCGGGGGTCGGCGCGGCCCTGGTACCTTCCTATACAGTAAGTATTAGGTACATACCTTCTCCAGTAAGTATTAATTATTTAGAACTATTTCTGAACAACATGACCAATGTATTTTGTAACAGAATAAATCAAGAAGCAACTATAATATTAGGCGACTGTAATATGACAAATATTATGTGGCAGGGCGACGAAAGACATTTTTCATGCATACCGGTTAAACTAAGCCATGGTAGAGTAGAAAATACATTCTTAGATGATATCACCTTTTGCAATCTTAAACAGTGCAATATGGTTAGGAATACTTCTGAACGAACTCTGGATCTAGTGCTAACTAACTCCCCCAAAATGGTAAAGGTGAGTGAAAATTGACGAGTCTCTCTATCATCTACAATGGACTGAGATTTTGGGATCTAATGCAGACATAAATCAAATGGTGGAAAAATTTTATGCAAAAGTTTTACCAATACTGAAAGAAAATACGCCATATACCATGCCAAAATGTGAATCATACCCTCCCTGGTTCAGTAGACCCCTAATTAAATGCGCGAAAGAGAAACTTAAATATCACAAAAGATACAGGCTATATCAAAATCCAAGAGACAAACAAACATTTGATATATTACGACGAAGATATGATGAAATGCTTAGGGAGTGCTATAGAACTTTTAAAGAGAACGCTGCCTCAGCTTTGAAACAAAATCCTAAATACATATGGTCCTACGTTAATAACTTAAAACATAATAGTTGTTCTGTACCAAGCCTTTGGGGTTCTAAACAGGCGAATGGTGTCCAAGAAATATGCGATTTATTCTCAGAATACTTTCAAGCCGTATATCAGCTACAACCCTCATTAACAACAACATCTTCAGATATAGATCCTTCTTCTCCAATAACTGAAGGTCTAGTCCCTGGGTGTTATCCCTCGTTGCATAATGTGATCCTGGAAGTATCTGAAGTTCGCGCCGCCATTAGGAAGTTAGACGCAAACAAAGGTATAGGGTTAGATAATATACCTAATGTTGTGCTAAAGAAATGTGCCGAAAATATATCGATTCCCCTAAGCATGATTTATAACGAGTCTTTGCGTCAAGGTGTGTTTCCTACCGTATGGAAAGGTGCTCGGGTAACACCTATTCACAAAGGCGGAGATAGAAACGTTGTTCAGAACTATAGACCGGTTTCAATATTACCAGCGCCTGGAAAAGTGTTTGAGTCTCTTATTCAGCAGAGAATTTTTTGGCATGTAAAACAGAATATACACCCAGAGCAACATGGTTTCATGCCAAAGAAATCGACCACTACGAATTTGCTTGGTTTCACTGAGGACATAGCGAAGGGAATCGACAACGGACAGGAAATCCATGCATGATAATGTAACACTAATTGCAGTATATAGACCACCTGGTTACAAAGATGTTCAACGGTTTTTGGTATCTCTTGACAAACTTCTTTCTGAGATTAGTAGTACTCATAAAGTTCTGATAGGTGATATCAATATTGATATATTGGATAACAACAAGGATGTTAATTCTTCAACGTAATTGAATATGTTGGCTTCTCATGGTTTATTGCCAGCCCACATATTTCCAACTCATGGCAGGACTTGTCTTGACCATGTAATACTAAAATGTTCTTATCGCGTCTTTTGTTATGTTGCTGAAACCTCAGTCACGGATCACGACACTTTAATTCTGAAACTTGAACGTAGCACTACTGACAAATACTCTTCTCTGAAAAAGATTGATTACCCGTCTTTGGACGATGCTATGAAGAACTTAAACCTAAGCCTTGTATATAAAATGACTGATCCCAATGAGGCAACAGCATTTCTTCTGACTGCGCATGACACTGTAATTAAAGCAAATACGAAAACTTTAACCATCCCAAATCGTAAAAGGATCAAGAGGCCTTGGATGACTGCAGGTCTACTAAGATGTGTAAAGCATCGTGACAAACTACATCAAAAATCAAGAAAAAATCCTAGTAACGAAATATTAACGTTAACTTACAAGAGGTATAGAAATTTTTGCAACTCACTTTTAAAAAATATTAAAAATACTTATGAGAGAAACCGCCTACTTAAAGCTGCTAAGACTAATACAAAAGTTCTCTGGGACACTATCAAACAACTAACCTACTCTAACAATACAACTAGCACTGCACTTGAATTGGTCTCTCCACTGGACCCGATGGTCTCAGTCAACAACATTAATAAATATTTCGTTTCTATCGGGAAAGATATTGCCGAAAAAGCATATTCTAATAGCTCTTATAAAAAACCATCAATCAATCCTACACTGTCCTCATTCGTCTTGCTACCTACTGATGAAGTTGAAGTTCAATCTCTTATCTTGCAACTGAAGAAGGACGGTGCTGCGGGCAGAGATAATATTTCTGGAGCCTTTCTCAAACGTTATCATGAAATCTTAGTCCCTCCACTTACATATATATTTAATTTGATTCTTTCTACGGGGATCTTTCCGGACCTATTCAAGCTAGCTGAAGTAATTCCGGTTTATAATGGTGGTAATAGAGATTGTGTCGGTAACTACCGACCTATTTCTAAACTATCTACGCTATCCAAAATCATTGAGAAATTGATAAACAAACGCCTCATCGATTATTTAGAAAGTAATAACCTACTCTCCAGCTCACAGTTTGGATTCAGACCGGGTTCATCAACAAGCGACGCAGTTCATCAATTAACTGATCATATTGTTACAAAACTAGATAAGAAAAATAAAATTTTAGCTGTGTTTTTGGACATTGCAAAAGCTTTTGACGCGGTCGCTGGTCCTATTCTGCTGGATAAATTGGAGGCTTTGGGTATTCGTGGTTTGCAGCTTAAACTATTTGATAGCTACTTGAGTGATAGACAGCAAAGAGTAAGGGTGGGCAACATTGTTAGTGACGATTTGCCGATACGCTATGGTGTGCCACAGGGTAGTGTTTTAGGTCCGACACTGTTTCTGGCATTTATCAATGATCTTTGTGACCTCCAGTTACAAAATGGTAAAATAATAACATTTGCAGATGATACTGCACTTGTGTTTCATGGTGATAGCTGGAAAGATACTGTCGACATTGCTCAAAGAGGATTCGACGTTGTTAACAAATGGCTCAGAATGAATGCCCTAACTATCAATGTCAATAAAACTAAATGTATACCGTTCTATATAAAAACTCCTGGTTCTAGTACTAACCTTGGTTTAACTGCTCATGTATGTTCTGATACTGATTCTTGTGACTGTCAAAAGATCTTTGTTGCCAACAATACTAAGTATCTAGGTGTCGTTGTTGATAGCACGCTAAAGTTTAACTACCACATTGACCTGCTACTATCGCGAACTCGGAAACTTATCTTCACCTTTAAGAATCTCCGTAATATTGCTGAAAAATCGATAATTAAAATGGTTTATCAATCCCTCTGCCAATCCGTTTTAAGCTATTGTGTTACTGTCTGGGGAGGGGCTTGTAAAACTAATCTTATAAAACTGGAGAGGGCTCAGCGTGCGTTACTGAAAGTAAGTTATTCTAAACCATTTTTTTACCCTACCAAAGATCTATATCTTTTATCTGACGTGTTGAGTGTTCGTCAACTATTTATACTGAACACTGTGCTCAAACAACACTCCATAACTCGCTATGATCCTTCTTTGAATGACAACAAACGATGCAAATATAAAGTCTGCACCTCAGATACCCGTTGGTCCACAGCTTTCTCAAGAAGGTTTTTTGGTTTTATGGGCTGTCACCTATATAACAAGATAAACAGGTTGATCAACATATATCCGCTTACTAAATATGAGTGTAAAAAAGCTACAGTCAAATGGCTTAAAAATCTAGACTACGAGGGGACTGAGAAGTTGTTAGTAGTCCTCAGCTAATACCTAACACTAACACGTTATGTATACGAGTACATAGGTACACTATCACCCATGCTCATGTATGCTTCACTAAGACATATATACACTAAGTCATAAATTCACTAACACATACATACATTAACACTTACATACACTAAACCATACATGCACCATCACATACACCCACTTAAATGTGTATATTTGTAATATTTGTAATAGTTTCTCGATCAAATTGATGTACCTACTTAAATTCCATTCGGTCCGGATGCGGAGGGACTGGCAATCTGTAATACAGGTATCCTAGTACAGTCGCCAGTCTCTCACACAGATTTTGCCTGTTAATGCTGAAATTTGTATTTTGTGTCTGTATTTTTTGTGTGAGAGAAAACAAATAAATATTTTATTATATTTTATTATTATTATTATAAAAGCATAAGAGATTTGGGTGTCATTATGGATAGTTCACTAAGTTTTAGGGAGCATGTGGATAGTATTATAAAAAGATCCTCAAAGCTCTCTGGTTTTATCTCCAGAATAACAGGGAGTCTTACCGATCCCAGTGTCTCAGTTACTATTTTTACCAGCCTCGTTAGAAGCATATTGGAGTCCTAATTTTGTGGTCCAAATACAAAAAAAAAGAAAAAAAACAACTAGGCCCAGCGCGCAGTGTCTACGCCCGGCGCGCAGTGGAGTATGGGCTATGGCAGAGTATGAGCGCACGCACACGAGACCGGGCCTACACCCGGCGCGTGCCGACTACCTACGCAGTACGCACAACGCAATATTATATTATATAATTATTGAAGTCGACCAGGAATTATTAATTGGAGATATACTACTGCGCATATTTGTATCTTCATGTTTATGTTTGGGTTCCAAAATATGTAACATTTTTATAATGTTTCTTTTTTCATTCGAAAGTACTTCTCAAATTTCTCGTCATAGTTGCTTCTGAATGAGCGTATGAAATGTACCATGATCTTCTCTTTCTGTTAACATGTGGGAGGTACCCAATGTCGTCTATGTATTTTTTCTCGTCTTTTCTCTCGGCCTACATCCTCTGTCTTCTTTGCCGATTAGTAGGGATGCCTTCAAATTTAATGACGTGGAATAAGTGATACATGTATCTTATGTTCCATAATAAACACATTTTATTTTTATTTTCAAGGCTGTACATTTTGCTCTTTTGCCTGGGGGAGTATGTACGAGCCAAGGCTGTACATTTTACTCGCTCAGGCTTCCTTAGTTTTATAAGCTTAATTATTCCCTATGTAAGTACGTGCCAGGGCTCGTACATTCCGATCATCTACAACCGTGATGTTTGTCTTATGTAAGTACGTGTTCTGGCTGTACAGTTTGATCACTTATAAGCATGACGATTTCCTAAATCGTCGGAGTCACGCCCCGAGAGTATAGCCCGACGCAGGCACTCTCTTCGACTGTTACAGCAGTCATTCGTATCATTACAATTAACTGTATCATGGGAGTTTCACCTCGGGAGCATAGCCAGACGTCGGCACTCTCTCTCTGTTTGTTAGATTGCACTTATTATATAGAAATTATCATAATAGTTTTTATTTCGCTCATATTCTATTGTATTACGCGAGTGATAAATATAGAGTAAGTTAAAATTATTCTATTATTTCGAACCCCTGATGATCCAGGAACCGTACAATGTGTAGAGTGACATGATAAACTTCTTTTAATAATGACTATGGAGTTTACATATTATTTTCGACCATTGAATAGGCGTAAATTTATAGATCTAGCAATATTGACAAATTAAATAAACCATTCGTATTAACGGCCTCGAACCAATTTACTATCAAATAGTCGTTAATTTGCAGATCCAATAATATTAAATAAAATAAACCATGTAACGGTTTTAAACTAATTAGTAACTTGAGACCGATATTACCAAATGATGATGAATGACAATAGCAGCTGATCAACACCATTCCTTAAACATAAAAAATAAATGCTATGAATTTACCACAGACTATCAATCCTTAATATTATTTATTATTATCTTAAATATATTTATTTACTTGAATGAAACATAAATTTTTATAATTTTTGTAACAATATAATTATTCCAAAAATAAATCTTATACTACAACCAGCGATAGCGCGATTCAGCGCAATGCAGAAAACGCACAGCGCCATCCGTTGGTGAATTCCACAACTAATACTAATGAAGTTGAACTTGAACGCATGAACTTAAACGTAATATTTACAACATATTGTTGTACATATTACGTTTGGACACATTATATAAGAATTTGCGTACGCCTTTCTGGCCCCACCCTGTATTATGCGAAAAAAAAAAAAAATATTTATTGTATTGTAATATAGCGGTCCTGCAGTATGTAGGTTTAGTTTTTATCAAGTATACTAGATGGCGCTACATGTTAAGTAAAACGCGATGACGTTATATGGCAAACACAACTTAAGAAGTCTATGCTTGTATATTACGTCTTCGACGAGGTTAGGTTAGGTTAGGTTAGGTTAGGTTAGGTTAGGTTAGGTTAGGTTAGGTTAGGTTAGGTTAGGTTAGGTTAGGTTAGGTTAGGTTAGGTTAGGTTAGGTTAGGTTAGGTTAGGTTAGGTTAGGTTAGGTTAGGTTAGGTTAGGTTAGGTTAGGTTAGGTTAGGTTAGGTTAGGTTAGGTTAGGTTAGGTTAGGTTAGGTTAGGTTAGGTTAGGTTAGGTTAGGTTAGGTTAGGTTAGGTTAGGTTAGGTTAGGTTAGGTTAGGTTAGGTTAGGTTAGGTTAGGTTAGGCCTCATAGGTTGTGACCGTGGTGGGTGTGAGGTTCCGGGTTCGATTCCCGGTTCGAGGGTAAATTTATATTTATTCTCGGCCTTTGGTAGGGTTGTACGGTACCGGGCGAGTGCTTAAACCGTACATGGCGGGCACGGTTGAGTTTCTATAGTGTGCAGTGGGCACCCAACTATATTGAGATTCCTGTGTAGGCTTAGAACGTAGCAATACGCTCTAGGCCGAGGGTGGCAATTACAAGTGGTTAAGTAATTGGACATTCCTTTTAAGGGCCTCATAGCCTAGCGGTCTTATTAAGTGGCAGCTAGGTGAGGGGTACCGGGTTCGATTCCCGGTTCGAGGGCAAGTTTTAATTTAATTTAAATTTGTTCTCGGCCTTTGGGAGGGTTGTGCGGTACCGGGCGAGTGCTTAAACCGTACATGGAGGGCACGGTTGAATTTCTAAGGCAAGCAGTGAGTATGCTACCTAAGAAAGGAGACTGTGTAGGTTTAGAACGTAGCAATACGCTCTAGGCCGAGGATGGCAATTACAAGTGGTTCAGTAATTCAACATCTCTTTTAAAGGGCCTCATAGCCTAGCGGTCTTATTAAGTGGCAGCTAGGTGAGGGGTACCGGGTTCGATTCCCGGTTCGAGGGCAAGTTTTAATTTAATTTAAATTTGTTCTCGGCCTTTGGGAGGGTTGTACGGTACCGGGCGAGTGCTTAAACCGTACATGGAGGGCACGGTTGAATTTCTAAGGCAAGCAGTGAGTATGCTACCTAAGAAAGGAGACTGTGTAGGTTTAGAACGTAGCAATACGCTCTAGGCCGAGGATGGCAATTACAAGTGGTCAGTAATTCAACATTCCTTTTTAAGGGCCTCATAGCCTAGCGGTCTTATTAAGTGGCAGCTAGGTGAGGGGTACCGGGTTCGATTCCCGGTTCGAGGGCAAGTTTTAATTTAATTTAAATTTGTTCTCGGCCTTTGGGAGGGTTGTACGGTACCGGGCGAGTGCTTAAACCGTACATGGAGGGCACGGTTGAATTTCTAAGGCAAGCAGTGAGTATGCTACCTAAGAAAGGAGACAGTGTAGGTTTAGAACGTACCAATACGCTCTAGGCCGAGGATGGCAATTACAAGTGGTCAGTAATTCAACATCTTTTTAAACTCATGGGTGGGGGACCTTCGAGGTGATGCGGCTGTGATTGCTCGGCCGCATGGACCTCCTCTCTCTCTAAGAGAGAGAGGTTCTGGGTTTGTTCTGGCTGATTGGGGGGAATGGACGTTCGTCGGAGCGTATTTTTCCCCCAATGAGCGTCTGAGCCATTTCGAGGGTTTCCTTGATGCCATGGGCCTGGCCATACGGAGGGCTCTTCCGCGGCCCCTTATCCTCATGGGAGACCTTAATGCGAGGTCTCCCACTTGGGGTGACAGGGTGTCGTGTCGGAGGGGCCCGGTTCTAGAGGAGTGGGCGGCGGAGTTGGGCCTCGTATTCTTAAATGAGGGAACGGAGCCCACCTGTGTCCGCCCGCAGGGCAGTTCAAGGGTGGATGTGACCCTTGCTTCTGCGGCGGCGGCCCGGGTAACGACGGCATGGACTGTGCTGGACGGAGTGGAGACCCTATCGGATCATCGTTATATCCGGATGTGGGTCTCTACTTCGATGAGGTGGGGTGTGCGGGGGCAGACTCGGATGAGATTTCCTCGCTGGTCCATATGCCGATTGGACCGTCAGATTGCGCAGGAGGTGGCAATTGTCGAGGGGTGGTGTGCGCCCACTGGTGTTCTGGATGTAGATGAAGGAGCTGGCAGTCTGAGCCTAAGTCTCCGAAGGGTGTCGGATGCGGCAATGCCCAAATGGAGGCCGCCGAAGGGGAGGAGAGCGGTCTACTGGTGGACGTCGGAGATTGGCAATCTCCGAGGCGCATGTGGTGAGGCCAGAAGGGCTTACTACAGGAGCCGCCGGAGGAGGGCAGGTAGCCCCAATGTCACGGAGGGCCTTCGGTTGATCTATAATGATCGCAAGAAGGCTCTCCAGGGGGCTATCTGTGAGGCAAAGGAAAGGACTCATCAGGAGATGCTTCGGGGGTTGAATGATGATCCATGGGGGCGCCCCTACCGATCGGCTCGTAAGAGGCTGAAAGGTTCGGGGATGCCTCTCGTGGAGAGTCTGGAACCGACCTTCCTGAAGCGAGTGGTGGCGGATCTGTTTCCTTTGCCTCCTGACACTATCCCTCTGAATATGGCGGCGTCTGTGGGGGATGTGGCGGGCGGAGAGGAAGGGATAGCTCCGGAAGTCTCTGATATAGAGATGGAGGCTATCCTTACCCGTCTCAAAGCCCGCAAGAAAGCACCTGGTCCGGATGGTGTGCATGCGCGTGTCCTGGCAGTAGTCCTCCCTCATATGGAGGTCTCCGTCCGGGAGTTGTACACCGCGTGTTTGCGCGATGGACGGTTCCCGGTGGCTTGGAAGACGGGACGGCTGTGTCTCGTGCGGAAGGAGGGCCGCCCGGCGGACAGTTCGGCAGCTTACCGCCCTATTGTCCTTTTGGATGAGGCGGGCAAGGCGCTGGAGTGGGTCGTGGCGTCTCGGTTGTGCCGGCACCTCTCTGTTGAGGGGCCGGATCTGAGCGAGGCACAGTACGGCTTTCGGGCGGGTCGGTCGACGCTAGATGCTCTTCGGGACCTGAAGTCTCACACCAGTGGGGTAGTTAGCGGGGGTGGAAGGGCATTGGCAGTATCATTAGATATTGCCAATGCCTTCAATAGTCTCCCTTTTGGCGTGGTTGGAGAGGCCCTTGAATTTTTTGAGGTCCCTCTGTATCTGCGCCGGATAGTGGGGGACTATTTTGCGGAGAGACAGATAGTGTACTCCAATAGAGAGGGCACGGTCTGTTACCACCCTGTGCGGTGTGGGGTACCTCAAGGCTCGGTCCTAGGGCCACTCCTGTGGGACATGGCCTACGATTGGGTATTGCGGGGCGCGCTCCTGCCAGGATTGCGCGTCTTCTGCTATGCAGACGACACCCTCGTAGTGGCCAGTGGGGCAAGCTATGGGGAGGTGGCCCGACTTGCAACGGTTGGCACCTCCCTTACTGTTAGACGGATAGGGGCCCTGGGACTTAGGGTGTCTCTCGATAAGACGGACGCCCTATTGTTCCATGGCCCTAGGAATGGTCCACCTCCTGGGGCGGTCCTGATGGTGGAAGGAGTAAGGGTTCCGGTGTCGTCCGAAATGAAATACCTGGGTCTCGTCTTGGATGGTCGCTGGAACTTTGAGGCCCACTTTAAGGCTCTCGGGGGGAAGTTGGTGGGGGCAGCGGGGGCACTAGCAAGGCTTCTGCCTAATATTGGGGGCCCTCAGCAGAGTGTACGGAGGCTGTACTGCGGTGTCATACGCAGTATGGCCTTGTATGGGGCCCCAATATGGGACGATAGGCTGGGGCGAAGAACCGCGCCCTGCTCAGGAGGCCGCAGCGAGTGATGGCGGTTCGGGCAGCTCGCTGTTATCGGACTGTCTCATTCGAGGCGGCATGCCTGTTGGCGGGGACTCCACCCTGGGAGGTCGAGGCGGTGGCCCTAAGTGGCTTGTATCGTCTCAAGTGTGAGACGAGAGCAGGTGGCCGATGGGCCGAATTGGTCGGACCAGCGAGGAGGCAAGCCAGGGAGGACACCTTTAATAGGTGGGCGCATGATCTGGCTATGCCAAGGGCAGGTTTAAGAACAGTGGAGGCGATTCGCCCATTTTTACGGGAATGGGTGAATCGTCCGGGTGGGGCTGTGTCCTTTCGGATGGCGCAGATGCTGTCCGGGCATGGGTGCTTCGGACGGTTTTTGCACAGGGTGGCGGGACGGGAAATCCATCCCATCTGCCACCATTGTGGCGCCCCGGAGGACACGGCGGAGCACACCCTGGCTGAATGTGCCACTTGGTCGAGGCAACGCCACGACCTAGTGTCGGTCATCGGGACGGACCTCTCGCTACCGAGCGTTGTTGCAGCAATGCTTGGTAGCCATGAGGCATGGCGAGCGGTAGCTTTCTTCTGTGAGCGCGTTTTGCTGCAGAAAGAGGCTGCTGAGCGTCAGCGGGAGGTGTGTGGCGATGGCCGGAGGGGTTGTGCTCGGCGGCGGCGTGGCGTGGGCGCGAGGGCTGGACGCGAAGAGCGTACGCCCAACAGCGTTCAGCTGCACCGTCGTTGAGCCCTTATGCGGACATATTCGCCTGAATTCCCTGGGTTGAATGCCTTGTGTGACCCCCGGGGAATTCAATGCGGTGCCAGATGTCATTCATTCAGAATGGATGTGTCTGGCACTGCAGGTGATATGGAGGGCTTAGGAGGAATTTTTAGTGGGTCGGGTTTCTCCCCTCTGATTAGCAGAGGGATAAGAGATAACCATCCCCACAGTCCCCGCGGTAGCGACTGCATACGCCCGCGGGCCTGCATTTGTGCATTTTTACCTCCTTCATAAAAAAAAAAAAAAGGTTAGGTTAGGTTAGGTTAGGTTAGGTTAGGTTAGGTTAGGTTAGGTTAGGTTAGGTTAGGTTAGGTTAGGTTAGGTTAGGTTAGGTTAGGTTAGGTTAGGTTAGGTTGGGTTGGGTTAGGTTAGGTTAGGTTAGGTTAGGTTAGGTTAGGTTAGGTTAGGTTAGGTTAGGTTAGGTTAGGTTAGGTTAGGTTAGGTTAGGTTAGGTTAGGTTAGGTTAGGTTAGGTTAGGTTGTTTTTTTATGCACCTAATAGGCCTACCTTCCCCGGCTACTTTATCGCACAGGGTCGTTGTCTAAGCTACACTTCCATCATTTCTATCATCCTTCCTCATAATAATAGACAACAACTTTAATTTTTATTAGGTTTTACACGGGTAATATTACAGTCTTTTTTACTTATTAGCCTACTTAACATTGTTTCCTTTATTTTATTTTCACATTCCCATCCAGAGACGTGGCCCGCGAGGCGGGCGGCTTTGACTTCTCCGTGAGTATTCTCATAATACTCATTGGCAAGTGGGCGCCGGCCGCCTCGCGGTCCCCGCCCTGACTTTACTCCCATTGAACTTTGCGGTGCGTTTAGTTATTTTAAGGCAGAAATCCTCCAGATGCGATCTGTTACAGGCTAGCATGTCAGTTAGTCCCTGAAGACTAAGCGACATGCCTGTCATCTGTTCCAGGTCGCACCTGGAGGAGGCAAAAATGGGGCACTCTATCAAAAGGTGTGGGATGGATTGTTCACCCCACTCTCGCATTCACATTTTCCACTTTCCTTCAGCCTGAAACGGCACAGGTACTCGGCAAAAGGCCCATGGCCTGTGAGGACCTGTGCCATCTCAGGACTGAATCTTCTCTCTCTTATTTGCTTCTGTGCAACTGCTACGTTCTTTAGGAATAGTTTTGTTATTCCCCCTGTTATCCCTTCCTTGTCCCGCCGGTCCCATTCCTCGATCGTTTTTCTTCTCACTTCTTTTCTAATGTATGACAGTGGGTACTCTACGTGGGCTGCTCTGACCTTCGAGGTCTCCGCAGCGGCTCTCGCAAGTTCGTCCGCCCTCTCATTCCCCTCCGTGCCGACGTGCGCTTTCACCCAGTGGAGTCTTATATTTTGGCCCTTTTTTCGGCTCTCCACCAGGTGTCTGCGGATCTCGACTACTCGGGGGTTTCGAGAGCGCCCGCCCGCAATTGCCTCGAGCGAAGACCGCGAGTCGCTGCAGATGTTCACGTCAGTACCCACTGTCACCGCCTCCCTTACTGCACCAACGAGAGCTGCCAGCTCTGCTTGGTATACGGTGCAGTAAGGGGCCATCTTTATCTTCTTCCATTTCTTTTCACTTCCACTCTCCCATTTGGACCAGGCGGCACCTACTCCTTTCTTCGTCTTGCTCCCGTCCGTGTAGATTGCCGTTTTGTTGTCATTTTCTATTAAGCCAGGGTCATTAGTGATGGCGAAGCTAATATCCGGTTTTTCCGCGGGATGGGGTTGTTCTAACGCTGGTACGGCTCGCTCAATCCGGTCTCCTTCGCGTATGAACGGAGACGACCCCCTTCTGGCCTCAAACATCGCGGCGGCTTCTTCCACCCTGAGGTCGAGGGGCAGTATCCCCGCCAATAGCGTCGCGGAATTTAGCGATGCCGTCCTGTACGTCTTCGCTATTTTTTGTGCGAAAGCTCTCTGCACCGTCTCCAGTTTCTTCCTTGTGCACAGTTTCTTAACTGTCGGTGCCCAGGCTGCCGACGCGTAAGTCACTATCGGCTCTATGACGGCTTGGTATACCTGGTGTACCATGTCTCCCGTCATTCCCCATTCCAGCTTCGCCATTCTAGCTACTTTTTTATGAATATCCGCCGCTTTTCTTGTGACATTTTGCACATGCTTGTTAAACGTTAGCCCTTCGTCTATAGTCAGCCCCAGTAATTTAATTTCCTTCTCTAATGCTATGTCCTGTCCATTCATTCTTATTCTTGGGGTATCGAACTTCAATCTTCGCGTCAGGACCATTGCTTTGGTTTTTTGTGGCGCGAGGTTAGGTTAGGTTAGGTTAGGTTAGGTTAGGTTAGGTTAGGTTATGTTAGGTTAGGTTAGGTTAGGTTAGGTTAGGTTAGGTTAGGTTAGGTTAGGTTAGGTTAGGTTAGGTTAGGTTAGGTTAGGTTAGGTTAGGTTAGGTTAGGTTAGGTTAGGTTTTTTTTATTTTTTTATGCACCTAATAGGCCTACCTTCCCCGGCTACTTTATCGCACAGGGTCGTTGTCTAAGCTACACTTCCATCATTTCTATCATCCTTCCTCATAATAATAGACAACAACTTTAATTTTTATTAGGTTTTACACGGGTAATATTACAGTCTTTTTTTACTTATTAGCCTACTTAACATTGTTTCCTTTATTTTATTTACACATTCCCATCCAGAGACGTGGCCCGCGAGGCGGGCGGCTTTGACTTCTCCGTGAGTATTCTCATAATACTCATTGGCAAGTGGGCGCCGGCCGCCTCGCGGTCCCCGCCCTGGCTTTACTCCCATTGAACTTTGCGGTGCGTTTAGTTATTTTAAGGCAGAAATCCTCCAGATGCGATCTGTTACAGGCTAGCATGTCAGTTAGTCCCTGAAGACTAAGCGACATGCCTGTCATCTGTTCCAGGTCGCACCTGGAGAAGGCAAAAATGGGGCACTCTATCAAAAGGTGTGGGATGGATTGTTCCACCCCACTCTCGCATTCACATTTTCCACTTTCCTTCAGCCTGAAACGGCACAGGTACTCGGCAAAAGGCCCATGGCCTGTGAGGACCTGTGCCATCTCAGGACTGAATCTTCTCTCTCTTATTTGCTTCTGGGCAACAGCGACGTTCTTTAGGAACAGTTTGGTTATTCCCCCTGTTATCCCTTCCTTATATCTTCGATCCCATTCTTCTATAGTTTTTCTTCTCTCTTCTTTCCTGATGTATGAGAGCGGGTACTCTACGTGAGCTGCTTTGACTTTCGAGGTCTCCGCAGCGGCTCTCGCGAGTTCGTCCGCCCTCTCATTCCCCTCCGTGCCGACGTGCGCTTTCACCCAGTGGAGTTTAATGTTCTGGCCCTTTTTTTAGGCTCTCCACCAGGTGTCTGCGGATCTCGACTACTCGGGGGTTTCGGGAGCGTCCGCCCGCAATCGCCTCGAGCGAAGACCGCGAGTCGCTGCAGATGTTCACGCTTGTACCCGCTATCATCGCCTCCCTCACTGCACCGACGAGAGCTGCCAGCGCTGCTTGATACACGGTACAGTAAGGGGCCATCTTAATCTTTTTCCATTTTCTCTCTCTTCCTCCTTCCCATTTCGTCCATGCTGCCCCTACTCCTTTCTCTGTCTTACTACCGTCTGTATATATTGCCGTAATGCTGTCATTTAGTATTAGGCCAGGGTCAGTTGTGATGGCGAAGCTTATCTCCGGTTTTTCCGCGGGATGGGGTTGTTCTAACGCAGGTACGGCTCGCTCAATCCGGTCTCCTTCGCGTATGAACGGAGACGACCCCCTTCTGGCCTCAAACATCGCGGCGGCTTCTTCCACCCTGAGGTCGAGGGGCAGTATCCCCGCCAATAGCGTCGCGGAATTTAGCGATGCCGTCCTGTACGTCTTCGCTATTTTTTGTGCGAAAGCCCTCTGCACCATCTCCAGTTTCTTCCTTGTGCACAGTTTCTTAACTGTCGGTGCCCAGGCTGCCGACGCGTATGTTACTATCGGCTCTATGACGGCTTGGTATACCTGGTGTACCATGTCTCCCGTCATTCCCCATTCCAGCTTCGCCATTCTTGCCACTTTTTTGTGTATGTCCGCCGCCTTTCTCGTGACATTTTGCACATGCTTGTTGAACGTTAAGCCCTCGTCTATCGTCAATCCTAGAAGTTTTATCTCCTTCTCCATTCCGATGTCCTGTCCATTCATTCTTATTCTTGGGGTATCGAACTTCAACCTTCGCGTCAGGACCATTGCCTTGGTTTTTTGTGGCGCGAAGTTGAGCTTGTTCGCGATACCCCACTTCCTCACATACTCGAGGGCAACGTTTGCTCGGTTTTCGATGGAGTGCGTGTCCGTTCCGCTGAACATCAGCACAACATCGTCAGCGAAAGCTTGTGCATATGTCCCATCCTCTTCTAGTTCGACCAGTAGTGGGTCGAGCAAGATGTTCCAGAAGGTGGGGCCGCTAATCGAGCCCTGAATGCATCCCTTTTCAGGTCGCCTCACATGCTCTCTGTTTGCGTAGCGGACCACCACCCTCCTGCCTTTTAAGTAGTCTTCCACTACCAGCCTTAATTGCTTTGGACAGTCTTTCCTTGCTAGCTGGTACTTGATCGCCGGCCACCACGCGTTGTCGAAAGCCCCCTCGATATCTAGCGACACCATCAGCACTATTTCCTTGTTGTTTATGTGGCTCCTCGCTTTTGTCAAGATATCGTAGAGGGCATCCTCCGTGCTCTTTCCTGGCATGAATCCATACTGCCTCCTGCTCATCCTGGGGAGTAGGCTATGTCTTATTCTATTTATGATCACCTTTTCTAGGATCTTCCCCATGACTGGCAACAGGCCTATTGGACGGTAGGATTTGGCGGCCGCGTAATCCTCCTTTCCTGGCTTCCTCAGTACCACTATTGTGCATTCCTTCCATAGATCAGGGAAGCATCCCACTTCGAGGCATTTATTGAAGATGGCCAAGGGAACCTCCGGGTTCGCCGTGATAGCTGCGCAGCAGATATCCGCAGTGAGTCCGTCGGCTCCAGGGGCCTTCCTCGGGTTGAAGCTTCTAGCAGTTCTGATGAGCTCCGCCATTGTGATTGGCACTTCATCAGCACTACTTCCCTGCAAGCTGTTGGTCATTTCCTCAACCGTTTTTCTCATTCTTTGATGGATGTCATCATCCATCTCGCAATTGTCAGGCGGGAAGAATTTCCGTGCCAGCAGCTGCACCGATTCTTCGGAGTTCAACGAAATGCCCTTCTCTATTAGCGTGGTGTCTTTCCTGATCCCTTCCGCCTTTCTTATTATTTTATATATCCTGTCCCATAAGCTTTCCCCTTCTTGCTTCGTACAGAGTTTTTTCCACCCTTCCCTTTGAGCCCTTTCGATCTCTTCTTCATAAGTCTTTTTTGCCTCCAGGTAGGCGTTTACTACGCACTCTCTCCTCCTGGGAGCTGCGTATGAGATCCTTTTCTTTTTTCTTGTCATATCCTTTTTTAGGGCCTCTATTTCCTTGTTCCACCAGGGTGGAACGAAGCTTTTCTTTCTTTGTTTCACTTTGGGGATATGTTTCTCGGCGGCTTTTATTATTAGTTTCATATATTCCCTTACTATGTTATTGACCCCGGCCTTTGTGTCCTGTCCTTGTATCTTTTCTTTGGTAATGTCGTGGTTTATGTGTCCTGTCCTTACCTTGTTCTTAAATTCCTCCCAGTCTGCATTTTTGGTATTGTATTTGCGGGTCGTCTTCGGTAGGTTGTGCGTTTGGGGTTTTTGAAGGGCTGTAGTCATAAAAATTGTGTTGTGGTCAGAGCTAGTGATGGAAGTATCAACCCACCATCTCGTTACCTTACTGAGGAGGGCCGTTGTGCATACTGTGATATCTACTGCACTCGTGTATCTACGGCCCCCTCTTACGGTGTCGAAGGTGGGTGTGTTGCCACAGTTTAGGATGCTCAGCCCTTCTTCGTCAAGGAACCCTCGTAATTCCTTTCCTCGTGTGTCTTCGTTTCGGCTCCCCCACCATTCACTCCATGCGTTCACGTCCCCTCCAATCAATACCATCTTGGTTTTAAGTTTTTTCGTGAAGCTTCCTAATTGTTCGAGGTATGGTTCGATGGGTTCATCGCCTTCGAAGTACACTGAAACTACCCCTATTTCCCACTGGTCCGTTCTCAGGACGGCAGCCACTATGTTTTCCGTAATAAGTGACTTGTCTTGAGAGACTTCTATGTGTTCGTCGAAAACAAGTATCGCCGCCTTCACCGGTTTCTCTCCAGTGGGTACGCACTGCACTACTCTGTACATAGGGCTTTCTGCCATCTGTTTACTGGCCCCTATGTACGGTTCCTGGAGTAGTGCTATTTTCACGTTTCTACCGCCCGCTTCTTTTATCAACTCCTGGATCGCGATTCTCTTTTTTCTAAGGTTCGCTTGTGCCAGGAGAAAGCCGGTAATATTGTTGGTGCCCTCGGCTTTTTTAACAATACGCGTAGCTTAGCCTCGCCGCCTTGTCCCACCCCTGCCGGGTTGGACAGCTCTGGCTGAAGGCTCCGTGCTCCGCGTTTCGTCCCTTCGTCTCTTTGCAGTTTATGCAGCTGGGAGGCTTTCCATCCTTGTGGATCTGGCAATCCACCCTCATATGGGCTCCTCCACAGTGGCTGCACACCTCGGTCTCCTTTTTACAGTGTCTCCGGGTATGTCCGTACCCCAGACACATGGTACATTGGACCAGAGGGGATTGGTCCTCTACCCAAACCCTCTGCAGGTCCACATGTATCCTGCCAGCCGATGTTAGAGCTTGCCAGAGTTTAGGCGTGACCTGTAGGACCACGTGGCTCTCCAGAGGGTTCCTTGCCTTCCTCCTGTACTTTTCTGTTATATCTAGGTCCCGTTCCTCCAGGTGTGCAGTCACATTTTTGTTTTGGTTTTTGATGGCCCGGGTAATGTCTTCTGTCGTGTTGCAGGACAGGAGATTGTTAATTTTGATTAAGGGGTTTTTATTTGATGTGTCCTTCACCGTCATTTTTTCCCCTAATTTTTCCTTGATTTTATTTCTTTCCTCAACCGTCCTGCATCCCACTACGACCTTTCCGTCCCTGGCTCTTCTTATTTTTGCTACCTGCCAGCCTTCTTCTTTTGCATTTAACAGATGCCGGATGTTCTGCATCGTGTCCTCTGCCGTATCTGTCGCACTCTTAGGCGCCACAACGACAGAGTGCAGCGTAGGTTTCTGTCCTCCCGGGCCTTCTTTTCGGTTTTGGCCCTGACCGAGATTTTCCTTCGTCGCTTCTGCATACGACCTCATTTTCCCTTCCCAGATGTTATGTCTTTCTATTTCTCTCTTTTCTTTTTCTTCCAACTCTTTCCTAATCTCGGTCAGGATGCTTTCATTTTTCTGTTTTGCCAGATCCTCCATATCCTTTCTAAATTTTTCCAATTTCTTGTTCTCCATTTCCATTCTTTCTATTTGTTTGTTTAGCTTTTCGTGTATATCTGTTTTTGCGTTATTTTTCTGTTTCGGTGTTTGTTGTTGTGGGTTCTTCTGTATCTCCTCTTCGGCCTCTTTGACTATCTGGTACAGCCGCTTTACAGCTGACTGTACCCCTGTTTTTATATCTGTCTTTATATTGCGGGACTCCGCCAGGTGCGCCATTGCCTTTAAATAGCAGTTTTTGGCTTCTTTTTCCCTGGTTTGAGCGGGAGCAGGAGACTTACCTCCTCCACCCGCCCCAGCCAGGGGAGCCTCTTTTGCCACCTTTGGGGCCTGGCTAGAGGCCTCCTCCCACTTGTCAATGCTGCGCCTGATGGCAGGCGCCGATGTCTGGTTACTCGGAGGAGTGCGAAGACCCAACATTTCGCCTATTAGGATTTGTCCCTTTTTAAAATAAAATAAGATAAAATCAATTAAGTTCAATAGAGTACTTAGTCTAGGGTCTACTCCCAATAGGGTAGTAGACGTGTCAATAATATATTTTTTGTTTACAATTTTTTAAAATTACAATAAACTTATCCTAGGGTCTACTCCCAATAGGGAATTAACCGTCAATTTACAATAATAATATTTTTATATTTACAATTATTAATTTCTTAATAATATTACTTAACCTAAGGTCTACTCCCAATAGGGCAGTAGCCGTGTCAATACCAAATAATTTCTATGTACAATTATTAATTTCTTAATATTATTACTTATCCTAAGGTCTATTCCCAATAGGGCAGTAGCCGTGTCAGTTCACAGTAATAAATTATTATTTACATTTATATTAAAATATTAACTTAATATTAGGGTCTGTCCCCAAAAGGGTGGCAGCCGTCAATTTGTCAAAAATTGTTTAAAACTTATCCTAAGGTCTGTCCCCAATAGGGTGACAGCCGTCAAAATGTCAAAATTCTAAACTTATCCTAAGGTCTGTCCCCAATAGGGTGGCAGCCGTCAACTTATTCTAATTTTAGCCGGTTGTCACAGATAAAAACTAGTGTCTTTTCCCAAAAGGGAAAAGGCAGTTAACAAGGCTATTTGTTTCAAGTCCTCGGGAAGGGCTGGTATAATTTAGAAATAAATAACTACGCGCGCTGGACCGTCCGCCCTAGTCGATAGGATGTGTGTGTGTGTGTATAAGTGTGGGGGTTGTCAGGTGACTCCCCTCTTTGAGTGGAGTCAAATGAGCCGTCACACTTAGTGTTTATGGTGTTTTGTGTGTGTGTGTGTGTGTGTAAGTCACTTGTGTGTGTGTGTAGTTAGGTGCGATAGCTATAAAATGACTCCCCTCTTTGAATGGAGTCGTTTGAGCCGTCGCACCTGTATGTTGTGATTTTGATGGGTGGTCAGGCGGACGTGTCCGTGGGTTAGGTGCGTTTTTTATATATTTATATTCCCCTAATTCGTCCAAACTTGCTAAGTATACGTATACTACGTATACAAGTCCGCTGCCAAAATTACCGAAAAACGCACCGTTTTCGAGTTATTAACTGCCAAAAGATTTTAATATTTCAAAGTTTTAGAAATTTTTAATAAATTTAATAAATTTGGAAAATTTGGAATTTAAAAATTTTGAATTTAGATCCTGGTAGGGGCGGACCAGGCGGACAAAACCAATATATTAATTTATTAATATATTGATCTGCCCTTAAAAACGCGAAAAAACCAACCGTTCCCGAGATATTTGTGTTTTCTTCCTGGTTTCTTCCCGTCGCTGCAGCTCCGCTCGGGTTGGTCCGATCTTCTGGTTCGAACCGTCGTCTAGTTCAGCTCGCAGAGGGCTATCCAACGAAGTATCGCACCTTTCCAGAAAATTCGGATTTCGCTGACCACGTGCCACGTGGTTTTTGGGTTTTTATGTTGTAACTTTTTTATTTTTGATGAGAAAAATCCTTGCGACACTTCAGCAGACGCGTCTTCGTGAGTTCTATCGAATGACGTTATTTAAATTGGGGGTCACCGATTTAGTTTTTAAGTTTTTGAGCTTTAAGTTGGTTTTTATTAGGTTATTTTTAGTTTTTTAGTTATATAATTTTTTCCACAAGGCATATATTTTTGAAAAATATGTCAATCGACTCGTCTTTTTGAGCCGCGTCTTTTGGTGTATAGCACTTGTGGGGGACGGCTCTTATTCTCCGACCAGTGGTCACGCCCCTTTTTTATTTTATTTAAATTTCTCAAAAACCTTTATTCGTAAAAATCCAAGATTGATGTCAAAAGATGCGGCTTAGCAAGGTGCATCCAGCGATGCGAAGAACGGCACAGGTCACCGATCAAATACGTGCGTCGCACTCACTTTTATCACTGTTTTTTCACTTTTTTGTTGTTTTTCGAACTTTTTAGTCACTTATATTCACTTTTTATAAGACAATATTTATATATTTAGATTCGCCGTCGCGAGACGCACAAAATGATGTATCGCGCTGTTTATTTCGCGACAAAAATCCTATTTTTGGGATTTTTAGTTTGCGGAGCTAAAAGGTTTTGCTGCTTACGCGACGGCGGTTCGACTGCGACTGGTTAGGTTAGGTTAGGTTAGGTTAGGTTAGGTTAGGTTAGGTTAGGTTAGGTTAGGTTAGGTTAGGTTAGGTTAGGTTAGGTTAGGTTAGGTTAGGTTAGGTTAGGTTAGGTTAGGTTAGGTTAGGTTGGGTTAGGTTGGGTTAGGTTAGGTTAGGTTAGGTTAGGTTAGGTTAGGTTAGGTTAGGTTAGGTTAGGTTAGGTTAGGTTAGGTTAGGTTAGGTTAGGTTAGGTTAGGTTAGGTTAGGTTAGGTTAGGTTAGGTTAGGTTAGGTTAGGTTAGGTTAGGTTGGGTTAGGTTAGGTTGGGTTAGGTTAGGTTAGGTTAGGTTAGGTTAGGTTAGGTTAGGTTAGGTTAGGTTAGGTTAGGTTAGGTTAGGTTAGGTTAGGTTAGGTTAGGTTAGGTTAGGTTAGGTTAGGTTAGGTTAGGTTAGGTTAGTTAGGTTAGGTTAGGTTAGGTTAGGTTAGGTTAGGTTAGGTTAGGTTAGGTTAGGTTAGGTTAGGTTAGGTTAGGTTAGGTTAGGTTAGGTTAGGTTAGGTTAGGTTAGGTTAGGTTAGGTTAGGTTAGGTTAGGTTAGGTAGGTTAGGTTAGGTTAGGTTAGGTTAGGTTAGGTTAGGTTAGGTTAGGTTAGGTTAGGTTAGGTTAGGTTAGGTTAGGTTAGGTTAGGTTAGGTTAGGTTAGGTTAGGTTAGGTTAGGTTAGGTTAGGTTAGGTTAGGTAGGTTAGGTTAGGTTAGGTTAGGTTAGGTTAGGTTAGGTTAGGTTAGGTTAGGTTAGGTTAGGTTAGGTTAGGTTAGGTTAGGTTAGGTTAGGTTAGGTTAGGTTAGGTTAGGTTAGGTTAGGTTAGGTTAGGTTAGGTTAGGTTAGGTTAGGTTAGGTTAGGTTAGGTTAGGTTAGGTTAAGGGCCTCATAGCCTAGCGGTCTTATTAAGTGGCAGCTAGGTGAGGGGTACCGGGTTCGATTCCCGGTTCGAGGGTAAATTTATATTTATTCTCGGCCTTTGGGAGGGTTGTGCGGTACCGGGCGAGTGCTTAAACCGTACATGGAGGGCACGGTTGAATTTCTAAGGCAAGCAGTGAGTGTGCTACCTAAGAAAGGAGACTGTGTAGGTTTAGAACGTAGCAATACGCTCTAGGCCGAGGATGGCAATTACAAGTGGTCAGTAATTCAACATCTCTTTTAAAGGGCCTCATAGCCAAACGGCTTTGTATGTGACCGTGGTGGGTGTGAGGTTCCGGGTTCGATTCCCGGTTCGAGGGTAAATTTATATTTATTCTCGGCCTTTGGTAGGGTTGTACGGTACCGGGCGAGTGCTTAAACCGTACATGGCGGGCACGGTTGAGTTTCTATAGTGTGCAGTGGGCACCCAACTATATTGAGACTCCTGTGTAGGCTTAGAACGTAGCAATACGCTCTAGGCCGAGGGTGGCAATTACAAGTGGTTAAGTAATTGGACATTCCTTTTTGGGCCTCATAGCCTAGCGGTCTTGTTAAGTGGCAGCTAGGTGAGGGGTACCGGGTTCGATTCCCGGTTCGAGGGCAAGTTTTAATTTAATTTAAATTTGTTCTCGGCCTTTGGGAGGGTTGTGCGGTACCGGGCGAGTGCTTAAACCGTACATGGAGGGCACAGTTGAATTTCTAAGGCAAGCAGTGAGTATGCTACCTAAGAAAGGAGACTGTGTAGGTTTAGAACGTAGCAATACGCTCTAGGCCGAGGATGGCAATTACAAGTGGTTCAGTAATTCAACATCTCTTTTAAGGGCCTCATAGCCTAGCGGTCTTATTAAGTGGCAGCTAGGTGAGGGGTACCGGGTTCGATTCCCGGTTCGAGGGCAGGTTTTAATTTAATTTAAAATTTGTTCTCGGCCTTTGGGAGGGTTGTACGGTACCGGGCGAGTGCTTAAACCGTACATGGAGGGCACGGTTGAATTTCTAAGGCAAGCAGTGAGTATGCTACCTAAGAAAAGGAGACTGTGTAGGTTTAGAACGTAGCAATACGCTCTAGGCCGAGGATGGCAATTACAAGTGGTCAGTAATTCAACATTCCTTTTTGGTACGCGTCGAGCTGTCGTAGCGACAACTGTGTTTTCGTTCGCTCCGCGTTTGGAAAATTCCAATGGTGGGTTTTTAGTGGCGGAAAATCCTGTGAGTTGGCATAAAAGATTCAGTAGCAATTACTGCTTCTTTGTATGTTTGTGTGCACTTCGTAGTTATATTCTTAATAACTACAAGGCTAAAGTGAGGGGATATAGACCCGGTGTTTGTGTTTGTGTTACCTTTTATGTGTCGCGACGACACATAAATTGTATGTGTCTTTATTGTGGGATTACGGTGCAACCGTGAGTGTTACAATTATTTATCTTTGGCCCATTAATTTGGCCAATATAATATAAGTTGCAGCAAGTGAATTGTCGGCCGCCATCTTGTTTGCTAGTTGGGTGCCAAGGTCGGGCAAACTAGTGAAGCGTCGGTCCGCCATCTTGTTGTTTACAAGTTTGGTGCCAAGGTTGGGGGTTTTCCGTGACGCGTTGGACGTCTCTCACACCGAAGTGAGTGGGCGTCCGAAGATTGGACTTCGTCACACCGAAGCGGATTAAGACTTTAAATTTTAGTTTTAATTATTTAGAATTAAGATTTTAGAATTAAGATTTTGGAATTAATATTGTATTTGTGTGGTGTTGCCAGGTCTATATTTATTTATCTATTTATTTATTTATATATTTATTGGGTAGAGGGGTAGAGTTCTGGGCGCAGGTGGAGTCGGGGATAGAGTCGTCGACTCTAATGTTAGTTGGGGGTATTATCTAGTAGCACCTTGATATGAGGCGAGCTAAAGGGTTGGTGATTTCGTCGTCCTCAGATAGTGACGACGATGTGGGTGTCGTGGATTGCTCCGGTGAGAGGAAGCGGGCGCATACAAAAAGCCCGGTTGGCAACAACAAGGAAACTTGCTCCCCACCGGCCAAGGGTAAGCCGAAAAAGGCGGCTTCTCATGTGGTTGGGTTGGAGGAGGCGGAGGGAGAGTTGCGGCGTCAGAACGCTCGCTCTCGCCTTGCAGAGAGGTTAGAAGGTGCGGGGAATGTCTCCGATTATGGGGCTCCCGCCAGTGTGGATATCAGGTTAGTGAGGTCATCCGGGGAGGAGGATTTGGACGATGTCATCCTCCTTGGCATTGCTGAGATGAAGGAGCGGACGGCTGTGCGGGTTCGTCGCATTTTCGAAATTGCGACGAAGTCGGGCAACCTCAAGGGTGAGTTTGTCCGCGACCTGAAGGTCGCAGCCAAGGAGGTGGCTGAGATCGTGGAGGATCTGGCGGAGAGATGCCTGGGAGGGGATGAGGGGAGGCGTCTCCAAAGGGACAATGTTCGCCTGAGGGCCCAGGTAAAAGACCTGGGTCTGGAGCTTGCGGCCCTTAGGAGGGAGTTCAATGAGAGCACTGCGCACTTAGCGCAGACAAAGGGACACCCCGTGTCGGTGGAGGGTCCCTCCACTCCGGATGCCCTCCGTCAAATGATGGAGGGGCTTTTGGATGGGGTGAAGGAGAGCCTTATGGGGGAGGTGATGCGGGCTGTTGGGGGCATGCTAGATGCCAAGCTTGCGGGGATTGGGGACAGGCTCCTCCCTGAGCCTGTGCTGCGTCCTCCGCTGGCGGCATCGGCCCGTGGTTCGGGAGCCCCTGAGCGTTTTGTGGAGAGGGGGGGGCCGGTGGCCCCGAATTTCGCAGGGCCCCTGGGCTCAAGCACCCGTGAGGGTTCGTTGGGGGGTCGGGGCACGGTGGCTCCGAATGTGGTGGGGACCCAGGGCCCCGAAGATTTTGAGGGGAGCAGAGTCCCGGAGGCCCCAGGTCTTTCGGGGCCCCGGGTCTCTGGGGGTCCTAGTGACGGAAGCTGGGCGACCGTCAGCAAAAAGAAGGGAAAGGGAAAGAAGGGTGGTTCTCCCGCTGTGCCGGTCCTTCCCCCTGTGAGTGGGGGAAGTGGCCGTGTTGGCCGGTCAGAGGACCATGGAGTGAGTCGCGGCGCAGGGCCCTCGGCTGGGCGAGTGGCAGTTATAGAGAGGTCTGTCAGGGTGCAGCCTTCGCTCACTCCGCCGAAAACTTCCGCAGTGGTCATCACATTGCGGAGGGAGGCGGTGGAGCGGGGGGTGACGTATGCCGATGTGCTACTCAAGGCAAGAAATGGTATAAACCTGGCTGAGATTGGTATTGCAACTATCAGCATCCGGCTAACGGCAACGGGAGCTCGGATGCTGGAGGTGCCGGGGGTTGACAGAGAGGAGAAGGCTGATGCCCTGGCGGACAGGCTTCGTGTGGTGCTGTCGGGGGAGGCCTTGGTGGGGAGGCCCGTCAAATGTGCGGACCTCCTTATCCGGGACCTTGACGACAGCGTCACTGAGAGGGATGTGACGGAGGCGGTGGCTGCCATGGGTGGGTGCCCGGCTGAAGCGATCAAGCCGGGTAAGATTCTGAGGCGTGGGATACGGGGCTTGGGGGAGATGTTCCTCATGTGTCCGGTCGCTGCCGCCCAGAAAGTGTGCCAAGGAAAGCTCCTCATTGGGTGGAGCTCCTGTCGGGTTGAAATCCAAGAGGACCGCCCTTTGAGGTGCTACAAGTGCCAGAAGTTGGGTCACGTGCGAGCCACCTGTGACTCAACGATGGACTTGGCGGAGGTGTGCTATCGATGTGGGGTTGCTGGCCACAAGGCCAATGAATGCAGCTCGAAAGAGCTGCATTGCGCGGTCTGCTCAACGGCTGGGAAGCCAGCGGACCACAAGATGGCGGGAAGGGCCTGCAACCCTCCGAAGGTGACGAAGGGCCTGGGAGCCCAAAGGACTGGGACAGCTGTGGGGAACGCTCCCATGGAGGTTGGTGTGGCACAACCATCATAGCTGCACCAGCCTGTTGGGGGGGATCTGGAGACGCTGTGCCGCGATTCAGGGGTGGTGACTGCACACCCTGGCCGAATGTGCCACTTGGTTGAGGCAGCACTGTCTCGACCTGGTGTCGGTCGTTTGGACGGACCTCTCGCTGCCGAGTGTTGTTGCAGCAATACTAGGTAGCCATGAGGTATGGCGATCGGTTCTTCCGGTTTGCCGGTTCTTCCGGTTTCGTGGGGCCGGTTTGCCGGTTTTCCGGTTTACCGGTTTTCCAGGTTTCATGGGGCCAGTTTACCGGTTTTCCGGTTTTCCGGTTTACCGGTTTTCCGGTTTCGTGGGGCCGGTTTTCCGGTTTTACCGGTTTTCCGGTTTACCGGTTTTTTTCGGTTTCGTGGTTTACCGGTTTTCCCGGTTTACCGGTTTTCCGGTTTTCCGGTTTACCGGTTTTCTGGTCTCGTGGGGCCGGTTTTCCGGTTTTACCGGTTTTCCGGTTTACCGGTTTTTCGGTTTCGTGGGGCCGGTTTGCCGGTTTTCCGGCTGTCGATCGTCAGCGGGAGGTGCGTTGAATCGGCCGGAGGGGTTGTGCTTGGCGACGGCAAGGTGAAGGGTGGGCAGGCGCAGGGTGGGCCCAATATACGCATAGTTGCGTGGGTCCAACTGCGTCCCACTGCGTCGTCGCCAGGCCCTTATGCGGACATACCCGCCTGAGCTTTCTGGGTTGAATGCCTAGTGCGACCCCCGGGGAGCTCAATGCGGTGCCGGACGGCATTCATTCAGAATGGGTGTAGTCTGGTACCGCAGGCGGTATGGAGGGTTCAGGAGGAATTTTTAGTGGGTCCGGCTTCTCCCCTCTGATTAGCAGAGGGACTTTGAGAACGCCATCCCCACAGTCCCCGCGGTAGCGACTGCATACGCCCGCGGGCCTGCATTTGTGCATTTTAACCTCCTTCATAAAAAAAAAAAAAAAAAAAGGTTAGGTTAAAAAAAAAAAAAAAGGTTAGGTTAGGTTAGGTTAGGTTAGGTTAGGTTAGGTTAGGTTAGGTTAGGTTAGGTTAGGTTAGGTTAGGTTAGGTTAGGTTAGGTTAGGTTAGGTTAGGTTAGGTTAGGTTAGGTTAGGTTAGGTTAGGTTAGGTTAGGTTAAGGGCCTCATAGCCAAACGGCTTTGTATGTGACCGTGGTGGGTGTGAGGTTCCGGGTTCGATTCCCGGTTCGAGGGTAAATTTATATTTATTCTCGGCCTTTGGTAGGGTTGTACGGTACCGGGCGAGTGCTTTAACCGTACATGGCGGGCACGGTTGAGTTTCTATAGTGTGCAGTGGGCACCCAACTATATTGAGATTCCTGTGTAGGCTTAGAACGTAGCAATACGCTCTAGGCCGAGGGTGGCAATTACAAGTGGTTAAGTAATTGGACATTCCTTTTATGGCCCTATAGCCTAGCGGTCTTATTAAGTGGCAGCTAGGTGAGGGGAAAATGGGTTCGATTCCCGGTTCGAGGCAAGTTTAATTTAATTTAAATTTGTTCCTGGGCTCCTTTGGGAGGGTTGTGCGGTACCGCAGGCGCTGCACATGGAGGGCACGGTAGAATTTCTAAGGCAAGCAGTGAGTATGCTACCTAAGAAAGGAGACTGTGTAGGTTTAGAACGTAGCAATACGCTCTAGGCCGAGGATGGCAATTACAAGTGGTCAGTAATTCAACATTCCTTTTTTTAGTACGCGTCGAGCTGTCGTAGCGACAACTGTGTTTTCGTTCGCTCCGCGTTTGGAAAATTCCAATGGTGGGTTTTTAGTGGCGGAAAATCCTGTGAGTTGGCATAAAAGATTCAGTAGCAATTACTACTTCTTTGTATGTTTGTGTGCACTTCGTAGTTATATTTTTAATAACTACAAGGCTAAAGTTAGGGGAAATTGACCCGGAGTTTGTGTTTGTGTTACCTTTTATGTGTCGCGACGACACATAAATTGTATGTGTCTTTATTGTGGGATTACGGTGCAACCGTGAGTGTTACAATTATTTATCTTTGGCCCATTAATTTGGCCAATATAATATAAGTTGCAGCAAGTGAATTGTCGGCCGCCATCTTGTTTGCTAGTTGGGTGCCAAGGTCGGGCAAACTAGTGAAGCGTCGGTCCGCCATCTTGTTGTTTACAAGTTTGGTGCCAAGGTTGGGGGTTTTCCGTGACGCGTTGGACGTCTCTCACACCGAAGTGAGTGGGCGTCCGAAGATTGGACTTCGTCACACCGAAGCGGATTAAGACTTTAAATTTTAGTTTTAATTATTTAGAATTAAGATTTTAGAATTAGGATTTTGGAATTAATATTGTATTTGTGTGGTGTTGCCAGGTCTATATTCATTTATCTATTTATTTATTTATATATTTATTGGGTAGAGGGGTTGAGTTCTGGGCGGAGGTGGAGTCGGGGATAGAGTCGTCGACTCTAATGTTAGTTGGGGGTAGGATCTAGTAGCACCTTGATATGAGGCGAGCTAAAGGGTTGGTGATTTCGTCGTCCTCGGATAGTGACGACGATGTGGGTGTCGTGGATTGCTCCGGTGAGAGGAAGCGGGCGCATACAAAAAGCCCGGTTGGCAACAACAAGGAAACTTGCTCCCCACCGGCCAAGGGTAAGCCGAAAAAGGCGGCTTCTCATGTGGTTGGGTTGGAGGAGGCGAAGGGAGAGTTGCGGCGTCAGAACGCTCGCTCTCGCCTTGCAGAGAGGTTAGAAGGTGCGGGGAATGTCTCCGATTATGGGGCTCCCGCCAGTGTGGATATCAGGTTAGTGAGGTCATCCGGGGAGGAGGATTTGGACGATGTCATCCTCCTTGGCATTGCTGAGATGAAGGAGCGGACGGCTGTGCGGGTTCGTCGCATTTTCGAAATTGCGACGAAGTCGGGCAACCTCAAGGGTGAGTTTGTCCGCGACCTGAAGGTTGCAGCCAAGGAGGTGGCCGAGATCGTGGAGGATCTCGCGGAGAGATGCCTGGGAGGGGATGAGGGGAGGCGTCTCCTAAGGGACAATGTTCGCCTGAGGGCCCAGGTAAAAGACCTGGGTCTGGAGCTTGCGGCCCTTAGGAGGGAGTTCAATGAGAGCACTGCGCACTTAGCGCAGACTAAGGGACACCCCGTGTCGGTGGAGGGTCCCTCCACTCCGGATGCCCTCCGTCAAATGATGGAGGGGCTTTTGGATGGGGTGAAGGAGAGCCTTATGGGGGAGGTGATGCGGGCTGTTGGGGGCATGCTAGATGCCAAGCTTGCGGGGATTGGGGACAGGCTCCTCCCTGAGCCTGTGCTGCGTCCTCCGCTGGCGGCATCGGCCCGTGGTCCGGGAGCCCCTGAGCGTTTTGTGGAGAGGGGGGGGCCGGTGGCCCCGAATTTCGCAGGGCCCCTGGGCTCAAGCACCCGTGAGGGTTCGTTGGGGGGTCGGGGCACGGTGGCTCCGAATGTGGTGGGGACCCAGGGCCCCGAAGATTTTGAGGGGAGCAGAGTCCCGGAGGCCCCAGGTCTTTCGGGGCCCCGGGTCTCGGGGGGTCCTAGTGACGGAAGCTGGGCGACCGTCAGCAAAAAGAAGGGAAAGGGAAAGAAGGGTGGTTCTCCCGCTGTGCCGGTCCTTCCCCCTGTGAGTGGGGGAAGTGGCCGTGTTGGCCGGTCAGAGGACCATGGAGTGAGTCGCGGCGCAGGGCCCTCGGCTGGGCGAGTGGCAGCTATAGAGAGGTCTGTCAGGGTGCAGCCTTCGCTCACTCCGCCGAAAACTTCCGCAGTGGTCATCACATTGCGGAGGGAGGCGGTGGAGCGGGGGGTGACGTATGCCGATGTGCTACTCAAGGCAAGAAATGGTATAAACCTGGCTGAGATTGGTATTGCAACTATCAGCATCCGGCTGACGGCAACGGGAGCTCGGATGCTGGAGGTGCCGGGGGTTGACAGAGAGGAGAAGGCTGATGCCCTGGCGGACAGGCTTCGTGTGGTGCTGTCGGGGGAGGCCTTGGTGGGGAGGCCCGTAAAATGTGCGGACCTCCTTATCCGGGACCTTGACGACAGCGTCACTGAGAGGGATGTGACGGAGGCGGTGGCTGCCATGGGTGGGTGCCCGGCTGAAGCGATCAAGCCGGGTAAGATTTTGAGGCGTGGGATACGGGGCTTGGGGGAGATGTTCCTCATGTGTCCGGTCGCCGCCGCCCAGAAAGTGTGCCAAGGAAAGCTCCTCATTGGGTGGAGCTCCTGTCGGGTTGAAATCCGAGAGGACCGCCCTTTGAGGTGCTACAAGTGCCAGAAGCTGGGTCACGTGCGTGCCACTTGTGACTCAACGATGGACTTGGCGGAGGTGTGCTATCGATGTGGGGTTGCTGGCCACAAGGCCAATGAATGCAGCTCGAAAGAGCTGCATTGCGCGGTCTGCTCAACGGCTGGGAAGCCAGCAGACCATAAGATGGCGGGAAGGGCCTGCAACCCTCCGAAGGTGACGAAGGGCCTGGGAGCCCAAAGGACTGGGACAACTGTGGGGAACGCTCCCATGGAGGTTGGTGTGGCACAACAATCATAGCTGCACCAGCCTGTTGGGGGAGATCTGGAGACGCTGTGCCGCGATTCAGGGGTGGTGACTGCACACCCTGGCCGAATGTGCCACTTGGTTGAGGCCACACTGTCTCGACCTGGTGTCGGTCGTTTGGACGGACCTCTCGCTGCCAAGTGTTGTTGCAGCAATACTAGGTAGCCATGAGGCATGGCGATCGGTTCTTCCGGTTTGCCGGTTCTTCTGGTTTCGCGGGGCCGGTTTGCCGGTTTTTCGGTTTTCCGGTTTACCGGTTTTCTGGTTTCGTGGGGCCGGTTTACCGGTTTTCCGGTTTTCTGGTTTACCGGTTTTTCCGTTTCATGGGGCCGGTTTACCGGTTTTCCGGTTTTCCGGTTTACCGGTTTTCCGGTTTACCGGTTTTCTGGTTTCGTGGGGCCGATTTTCCGGTTTTACCGGTTTTCCGGTTTACCGGTTTTTCGGTTTCGTGGGGCCGGTTTGCCGGTTTTCCGGCTGTCGATCGTCAGCGGGAGGTGCGTTGAATCGGCCGGAGGGGTTGTGCTTGGCGACGGCAAGGTGAAGGGTGGGCAGGCGCAGGGTGGGCCCAATATACGCATAGTTGCGTGGGTCCAACTGCGTCCCACTGCGTCGTCGCCAGGCCCTTATGCGGACATACCCGCCTGAGCTTACTGGGTTGAATGCCTAGTGCGACCCCCGGGGAGCTCAATGCGGTGCCGGACGGCATTCATTCAGAATGGGTGTAGTCTGGTACCGCAGGCGGTATGGAGGGTTCAGGAGGAATTTTTAGTGGGTCCGGCTTCTCCCCTCTGATTAGCAGAGGGACTTTGAGAACGCCATCCCCACAGTCCCCGCGGTAGCGACTGCATACGCCCGCGGGCCTGCATTTGTGCATTTTAACCTCCTTCATAAAAAAAAAAAAAAAAGGTTAGGTTA